>CM026270.1:7124878-8324878 GCA_014851425.1 Senna tora
AAAAAGGTTAAGTACTCCAAATTAAAAAGTTAAAAAAATTAAATATAAAATTTTAAAAGTCATACGTAATATTTAATTTATCTATAAGTCTGTTTGGTTGATGAATTTATTCGAAAGAAAGAGAATAAAGAAAAAAATAAAAATGACATAAAATAAAAATTAACTATTCATTTAAAAATTATTAATATTTTAAAAAAATAAAATTAATTTTTTCCATTTCCATTCTCTACCCATCTAACATTCTCTCGTATAATTTAAATAAGCCCATAAGAATCTTCATTACATTTTACCTGTAAATTGTAATATATATATATATGCATATGCAAAGGGAGAAAGGAAGAGGAGGAGCACGCAATGGGAGCTGAGAGTAGGGACAGATGATCAAAATATTCTTATCTAATAGGTACCTTAAAATTTTACTTTGTAAATATGGGTATCGGTCCGAGTCTGAGTAAAGAGATACCGTACCCTACCTATAATAATATTGATTTATTTGTATATATAAAAAATAATATTTTAAAATTTTTTTATGTTGAAAAAAATATAATTATAAGAAAAAATATTAAATATTTTATAAATATTAAAGTAATTTAATAATATATTTATATTTATAATTTAATTTTTTTATTTTTTGTGACTATAAATAAAAATAAATTTTATATTAATAAAATAATAATTTATTTAAAATTTTTATGAATGTGAGTGTGAGTATGAAGATTTGACTACCCATAAAATATGAGTATAGAAATTGATTTTGATACCTGCTCAAATCTAAATTCGAATTCAAATTAAAAAAATATAGTACCATATCCAAACTCTGTGTATCCCTAGCTGAGAGTGAAAAAGGTGTTTTGTTAGGTGCATCATTACTTGCTGCAAACAACGCAAATATGAAAGACTTCTCTCTCTCTCTTTCAGTCTGCATGCCATGCCTGAAGCCTGTGTGTGCTGTGTCTACCAAAAAGAAAGCCCTCTTTTAGGCTCTGCTTTCTCTCTCTTTCTGTGTCTGTCTTTGCTTCTCCATCAAGTCTCTGCCTCTGCTATTAAAGTTTATACTTTATAGCTTTAACTGGAGATAGAATCTTTTAAAATAATTCTCTATATTTTTTGGTAGAGTTATGAGAGAGATAGAAATAAGGAAAATATTATTTTTTTTTCTCCCAATTTTTCTTCTCTCTATCTCTCTCATAACTCCATCAAAAAATTTAGAGAATTACTTTAGAGGATCCACTCTCCTTTAACTCCCACTTTTTCGGAGGTGGATCCTCTAAAATAATCCTCTATATTTTTAATGGAGTTATTAGAGATAGAGAGAAAGAATAATTAAAAAAGAGAAAATTTTATTTTACTCTATCTCTCTCATACCTCTAAAAAAAAATAAAAAATTAATAGAGAGGAACTTTTCCCATTTCAGTTCCTCCTATGTGTCTGAACTCTCAAGTTTCATACAAGAAAAATAATTTCAAAGGGGAAGAAGTGAAAATAAAAAATATATTTAAAATGTTAAAAAGATAAAAATAAAAGGTTTAAAGTAATATTATTTGATGTGATAAAAAATAAAAAATTAAAATATCAATTATTTTTAATTTTTATTTATCACATCTCTCCTCTCAGCTTTTATCTCCAATACAAAGAAGCGTGCTCTCCGGATGGGAGAGTAGTCTTCTCTTCCTTATGGGTACGTTCTTAAGGCAGAAATAGAAATAGAAATAAAAACTGAAATGAAAACGGAATGAATTTGATGTGTTTAGTAGTAAAAGTTTGGTAATAAAAATGGAATGAAAATTTACTAAAATGATTATTTTATCCCTTATATTAAAATAATAAAAAGAAAAGAATGTTATAATTATATCAAATTATGTCAAATCAAAGGGGTGTAATAAATATTTTGTATTTTTTTTAAAAGTTAATGAAAAAGTGAAAAAGTAAGTGGATCCACTAAACCCCGCTTACTTTTTGATTTCCATGAAAATCAATTATTGTAAGTGAACATGCCTATCTCATCTCACTATTTATAAAAAACATAACAAAATTTCACTTCATTTGTAAAGCTCGTTTGGATACTTTTTTATTTAAAAAGTATTTTTTTTAATTAAAAAAAACCTTTTATAAACGTAAAATTTTGTGTTGGTAAATTTTTTAGAAAAAAGTAGAAATTAAAAAAAAGTTAAAATATTCCTTTTTTAAAAGAAATTGAAAAATAGAGCTTTAACTTAAAGTATTTATAAAAGTTATTTACTCTAAATTTTATTGACTATTTTATCCTCAATGAAATTATCAAATGACATATTTATTACTATTGCTATCAAAATCCTACGTTCAATTCCTCTACCGCGCCAAAATGAAGATAATTGGCGCCAGACCTCTACACGATTTCCTCTCTCTATATATATTACTATTGCTATCAAAATCCTACGCCTCTGCTGCACCAAAACCTTTCATTGAGCATTTGATTATAGTTTTGTGAGGAATTGAGCGCATGCTAAGGTTTTGTTCGCATACTAGGGTTTTCCCCATTCCCCTACCCTTATTTATAGATACGTTACAATAACTTTCTAATGTATTATGTTATGAGAACTTTCATTTACCACATCCTTTTTGGTCAATTTGATTAATTAAAAGTATTTTTATTATTTTGTATCCAAATAGCTTTTATAATTTAAAAGTACTTTTATATTATAATATCCAGACATAAAAATAGAACTCCTATAGCTAAAAGATCATTTTTAAAAAATTTAATAATAAAATCCTTTTTTTCACAAGTTATCCAATAGGGATGATACTCAATATTTACCAAATAAGCCATTGGAATTCATTTCCCCAATTATTATTTATTTTAAAACAATTTCTTCTAAAAAAATGTTTATACTTTTATACTTGGTAATTTTACTACAAAAATAAGTTTACCAATATTAAAAAATGATTTATTTTCAACCGATTTCTATTAAAAAATTATTGAGTCATTATTAATAATGTAAATAAATTTACTTTTTTATGGGAATAATTTTTAATGAATTTGACTATTGAATTTGATAAATAATAATAAACAAATATGATCAAATTGTTTTTAATGATTAAAATATAATCAATAAAAACAATTTAATGGAGTGAGTACTAAAAATTCAACAGTACTAGACTTTTTTTTTAATGTATACTGGACTACAAAAATAGGATTTTGATTTAATTTAAAATTGAAAGAAATGAAGGAAAAAGAAAAACAACATAACATCATTGAAAAGAACTTGTTTTATTGAAATCCTATTTACAAGATTGTATGACAAAATCTTTAGTACAATAACTTCTCGGACATGACTCTCAATAAATAACTCAAAATCCTATTACAAGTTTGTAGTCCAGTACATTCAGACCCCCAATTCTAGTACTTTTTTTTTTTTTTACAAAATGCATTAGCAATAGCAAGGCCAAGCAACATTTCTACCTTGAATCTTTACCGCCTACACAAACTGGATTCCCATAAACTAAAAAAACTATATTGAATCCGCAATTCATCACAATGATTTTGAGCATGAAGAAATACTAAACAAAAAAACAATAGTTTTCAGCTTTTGCTTCTTCCAATGATTGTACATGCATATGATTTTCACAACACTTGCATTCCTTCATTCTTTTACAGCTTGTTACTTTCATAAAGTCAGGTTAATGCTTATGAGTTGCCAAATGCCACTATATTTACCTGTCAATCTATTATGCATTAAAGACTTTAAATTGCTAATGCTTGAACAATTCAGCAGCATCTGCTGAATGCTGATCATCAAAATCACCTTTATTCTTCTATGGTATTCATCTCATGTATTTAAAAATCTCTGTAACAGATAACTGTAGTACAAGCTTCCCTTCTTTTTCTACCCATAAAATCCACTATTTCTTCGTCCCTATCCCTCTAGCATCCCTTCCATCTATTTCTTAACAGTAACCATAGCAGAAACACAAGAACAAACACTCCGAAATTTCAGAATGAGAGTCAAGATCAAACAAAATTTCAATTTCCAATAAACACAAGAGCAGAAGAAACACAAGAACAACAATGAGCAGAATTTGATTAGATATAGTAGAGAAACAATCCTAGTGAGCAGAATTTCCAACACAATCAATTAAAAGTTCTATCTCATTCTCTCAATGCATGGAAACACTCCCGAAATTTCAGATATACAAGGTCACCAAGAAAAGAATCTGGATCACAGAGAAAAATGGATTCAGAAAATTCAATTGTACCTCAATGAGCAAACTCCCTTTGACTAAACCCCTTATCGTTTCTTCATTGTAGAGGATCCCCTTCATCTCTGAGAGGGCTTCGTCTTGGTGGTTTAGGATTTATATGCATGGCGGAATGAGAGGGAAAAATATATCACTTAAAACATACCATTTTGGCAGGTTCAAAATGGTGCGTTTTGAGGCTGAAATCAGAGGGGGAAAAAAGGGACCTGAAACGATGTCGTTTTGGCGCCCTACACATAAGGTACACAATTCAGAGGACTTGCTTCCCTATAAAAGTCCTTTCACCAGCACATAGTACAATGGGGAAAAAAAGAAGCACTGCTATGTGGACTCACATGAATTGTTATTTCCGCACCCAGACATACTAAGTGTTAATAATCTCTAAAAACACATTTTCTTCAAAATAGTTCAAAAAATAAAGATGAATATTAAATCTCAAACCAAGAAAGAATCTCCACTACCTTTGACACTTCAAGCTAAGGCACAACCATTTCTCATGGAATGGATATTCCACCAGAAAAGATGCTAATCAACCATCCTTTAGAGTTCTTCCCTGGAATGGCATGGCCATTTTAAGAGTGCAACTATTGTGGTGATGTACAACAAGACAGTGAGCACACATAAAAAAGAATTCACACATTTAGAGTTTCCTCATGAGGTCCTCAATTTTCTCAGCAGCTTCATACATACTGTTCAGTTTAACTTCGTCCAACAGTAAACGGCAAGTTTTGTATCTAGGTAATATATCTTGATTAATCATCTCCTCAAACATAGAGTAAGCCCATTCACATCTATTTGCTCTAAGAAGTCCATGAATTATAAGTGTGTACGTTGAAATATCAAGACCAAGATGATGTTTATTGATCATGTCATCCAGTACATCATTCAAACAACTATCTATGTTTCCAGTTTTAAAGCATAATTTGATCAAAGGGTGGTAAGTCTGAACATTAGGCTTACAAAGGCCTGAATCTTCCATCTGCTTCAGTATGTCAAATGCCTCCTTCAGTCTGTCAAATGCCCTGCTTTCTTGTGCATGATCACAAAGCAAGGAAATCATTGAATTGTAGGTGGATGTATTCGGGGTAAGACCAGCCCTTGGCATCTCCACTTTGAATATGTAAATAGCATCATGTACTCTGCCTTCTTTCCCCAATGTATAAATCAAGGAATTGTAGAAAAGTGTATCAGTTTTACATCCAACGGATCTCATCCGCTCAACTATTTGCAAAGCTTCATCAACTTTTTGTGCCTTTGCTAATGCAAATATGATACCTGTGAAAGTAATAACATTTGGACTGCAACCCTGAGCTTGCATTTCATCAAGGACCTCATAAGCCCTGCTAAAATTCTGTTCTCGGCAATAACACTGGATGATGGTTGAGTAACTTATAACAGAAGGGTAAAAACCATGTCCTTTCATCTCTTGGATTGTCCAATGTGCCTCATCTACACGCCTGACTTTGCACCATCCATGAATGAAAATGTTAAATGTGTGAGCATTTGGTGAAATGTGCTGCTTCAGCTCCAAGAAGATGGCACGAGCTTGTTCCACATAGTTCTCTTTGCAGAGGGTATCAAGCAACACGTTCATGGATTCTGTGTTTTTCTCCAATCTAAAAGTTTCTATTTCATCAAATACCCTCAGAGCATCTTCCCAATGTCCTGAACCAGTAAACCTTCTCATCACCTTAGCTATAGTGTTGAGAGTAATGAGACAGCCCTGATTCATTTCTTTCAAGAGAGCTCTTACCTTATTCCATTGCTTCATTTTACCCAATATATCAATCATCATATCATATGTTTCTGGTGAGTGTCTAAAGCCTGACTGCATACTAGCCCATTTGAAAATCCCAAACGCAGACTTCCAATCATCCTTAAATCGATGGAGCAACCTGTCAATGAGGTCGTGAGACAGATTTATCTCATCACATGCAAGGTCATTGACAAGAGACTTAAGAATTTCATCCTCACTTCTTCCTTTACTAACTTTCGCAATAATAATATCAAAATCAGACAATCTTGTAAAGCCTTGATATTGTTCTCTATGCTGGAAGTTTCTAGTTCTTTCAAGGTGAGGAGATGCTGATGGAGAATGGAAGTTTCTAAGCCTAAGAGATTGACAACATATGAAAGAGGAAGTACGGACACTAGCAAAATACATTATTGACCGCATGTGGATGCCTTTAAGAAATCTCCAAACATCCAAGATAGAAGGGCACCAAAAATAATATTATTCTGTTCCACAAAATCATCAAACAGAGAATTAGCTTAAGAAATTTTGAAACATTTGAATGCAAACTAAGATCTTATATAATCAACAATTTACAACTGCAAACCAAAAATGAAATATGATGCCCTCACAATTCATATAACCTTATATTAGCTTAAGAAATTTTGAAACATTTGAATGCAAACTAAGATCTTATATAATCAACAATTTACAACTGCAAACCAAAAATGAAATATGATGCCCTCACAATTTATTTATATAACCTTATATTGTTTAACAATTACGTGTAACTGTATAGGTTAACTTTTCCATACCTTCGGCAGCCTTAAGATATTTGAATTATAAAATTTTGAAAACTGACTTAATTTTTGTGCCCAGACAATTTAAGCAATGAAAACTCATATATATATATATATATATATATAATGAACAAGAACCAATAACCTGAAAATGTGAAAAGCATATCATTTGACCAAATACTGCACAAACACAAGACATATTTCTGCTTTGACACAACTTCATAAGAATGCTGTAAACCACAAGATTGGGCAGTATAATGGAGTTCAGGATCAACTTAATGCCTTTATTGATAGCCAATGGTGGAAGCCCATGTCCTTCCTTCATATTCCTTCCCTGACAGACATCAAGATCTATATCCCTCCTTTTTTTGGTAGTAAGAAATTTAGGTGAGGGTATGGTGCCTCAATCCACGGTCAGGGCAGCCCCCAGACTCAGAACACATACAGAGGACTTATAGATAATCGACAAATGAGAGGTCACCTAGATTCGACCCAAGCCATGCAATTGTCTAGGGCAAAAGGTGACTAGATAAGCCAACCCTCATTTGTAGATCTATACCCCTCTATGCCATCAACTTCTATAGTTTGAAATTTCATGTCCTTACAATAAGTCAATAACCATTAATGAGGATTACCACCATCAACCTCATTTAAATCATCAATCTTAAGAGGATTACTACCATCATCATCACTAACACGAGCCTCAACATCTTTCTACTGCCAGCTAAATGCTGCTTAATTTCCCAAAAAAAAAGCCTCCACTGAATTTTGGCACATAATTACATTTCACTTTTCTTGCAATTGCCTATTCAGTCATCCTTCTTCCATCGAATTGTTATTTTCAAGTTATTCTTACAATTGCCAAACTAATGCAAAACCAGAAATCTACAGATGAACAATTACAAAAAGGGAACAAAAAGCATTCTAACATAAAAACACCTTCATATCACAATTAATTTTATAATTAGAAATCAATAGGAAGGAAGGAAATAGGTCAATGATTACTCAGCAATTCCGAGTGAAATCACCATACTTTTACTTCAGAAGGCCTCCATTTGCAGATTCATCATAGAATTGTCATTGATGAGGCATTTGACAAAGCTGCCAGACATGACTGTGAAGCTGCCATTGAGCTTCCCTGATGTTGCACAACGGTGAAGCTGCATTCTGGCCATTTGAGGAAGATGATTGATGATGATTTATGCAAACAGGTAACTTCAACTGTTTAGTGCCATTTGTTTAACTTTAACTGTTTTGAAACAAAATTGACTTTAAAGATATATAGAATAAAAAATGAAATTAATTTTGAGCACAATAATAAAAAAAATGAAACAGATATTTTTTCCTAAAGTATAAATAATATTTACTTTTTTCACTTTCTGTTATGTAATATTATTGTTAGAGCAAGATGAATTTAAAAAGTAACATTTTTCAATTTGGAAGCCTTTCAAAATTAGCATTGGAGTAATTAGATGACTTATTTTTATGTCAAAATCACCGGTATCCAAAAACTCATTAGATTCTAAATAATATGAGCCTCTCCCACTATGAGTTTTTTCATATACAAGACTAAAACTCCAAACATTGCTTAAGGGGAATAGAGTACCTACCACTCTAATATCTAATTAACTTTTAACTTTCAACTATTATATTTTATTCTATTTTCACAAATTATCAAATATCTAATTAACTGTAATGTTTAAATTATCTCATTATATCCTAAATAAAAAATGACAACAAGGTAGAATAGGGTCGAGGGTGTCTCTACTTATTCCATGTTATTTGTTGTCTCTTCCTCCCCATCTTCAATCACCACATAGAGGATTCCCATTCCTCACTAAAATTTAGGCTGTATAAAAGTTCTGAAAGCACATTAATTCCTTTTTCCATTTTCGCAAAATGTCCAGATATATGCTTCATGGCTAGGGTATTTAGGGTGTATTGAAATTTGTTGCAATTAGAATTTGCATTTGTTAATGGACGATTAGTCACTTGCTAAAGCCTTATCTAGAGCTTTGCCACCCAGGCACTGTTTCTGGGTTAATGAATAATTTGAGTATAGAGTACATTTTTATTTCAAGGGAAAATTACCATTTATCAACTAGCAGTTAACCAAACTTAATTTGCACATCAATGCATTAAGAAGATACTTTGCTCACGGGTGTATTTCTAATTTTCTTCTTGAACTTGGTCTCGTAATTATGATGACCTTTATATGGATGAATGTATAATTCATCTTTGTTCCTAATAATTTTGGTTGGTTGAACTTCCTCTGATTTGAACATGATATATTTCAATAAAATGTGAAAGGATTAGAAACTATTGTTCAAGTTCAGCAATGTCCAACCAAGAAGAGTTACCAGTATGGGCAGAAGCAAGAGTTGACGATAGCAGCAACGATGGAAGACGACGGCGACGGCGACGGCGGCGGTGGCGGACGGAGAAATCGCGGATTGCTCTCTCCCCTACGTTATCTATAGGCGGCGTTCGTCCCTGTTTCAGCTCTTTCTCTCTCTTCGATTTTGTCTTCACTGAAGCTTTCTCTCTCATAAGATTCAGCTCTCACCCTGTTCCTCGCTGCACTCAGATTTCGACAAACAAATAAATATTTATAAATATTAAATTTTAATACATTATTATTAATTAATTCAAATATAAAAAAACAATTCAATAAATGTTTTTTAATAAAATATTTTTATATATAAACTAGTAATTATATTGCTTGTTCATGAAATAGTCATTACGAAAATATTTAAATTTACCATCAATTATGAATTATTTATATTTTATAATGTGGATTATGGTTAATTGTAAAAAGGTTAGAGTTAATTTCATAATTAATGTTAGAAACTATATAAAAAATATTAAATGTCAGCAATTAAATTAATAAATATTATTATTATTAACAAATAACATTCATTTCCATAAAAAAAAAACAAATAACATTCATTAACTTATACTAAAAGTGATTTTTATTTTGTAATTAATACAGGAAGACTGAGAATTGAGTGTTATTTATTGAGAGAATCGCTACCAATATTAAATCCTGCAATATTCGAAAAATTAATTATCAGACTCTCTTGATACATAATTATAGACAACAAAAAAAAGAGTTTGGATCCAGTGCAATTCCTTCTCGTGCAATTTCGGTGCAATTTCTATAAAATACACATTTTTACCTCATTTTTGAAGTACTAATACGGGTTTACTCTAACAATAACCCACTATGAATGGATTAGGAATGAAATTATTATCAATTTTGACAAATATCATCACTAAATAGCCTCATGAGACTATTTTTTAATATTAATAACAATTTGGTCCCTAATCCATTTAAGGTGATGATATTTGTCAATATTGATATTAATTTGGTCTTTAATCTATTCATAGTGGATTATTATTAGTGCGAGTCCGTATTAGTACTTTAAAAATGATGTAAAAATGTGTATTTTAAAGGAATTGCACCGAAATTGTACGGAAGGAAATTGCACTGGATCCAATTTCTAAAAAAAAACTTTAGTCTTCACCAAATAGATTATCCTTTTCAAATCCTTAGTTTCAAATTTGTTTTTTATTAAATGAAAATTGAAAGATTTAATCTAAGATTTTTCTTTATGTTGTTATTTTAATTAGCTCAAGCCTTCATGTTCATGTTACGTGTTGTATTTATATCAACTTGTTAAGAAAACTTCATTTGAAAGAAGCACGAGCACCACTTGTTAAATTTTTAAGTTAATGGAAGCACTTTAATATATATATATATATATATAAAAAAAAAATTTATAGGAATTTAAATTATTATTATTTTGATAAAATTGTTATTATTATTGTTAGGGTAAAGTACCTTTGGTGCGCATTCGGTCAAATATGTCTCAAACGTTTGGTTGCAATCAAATATGCCCTCAACGTTTCAATTTTTTGGCAATCTTACCCTTTTCACTAACACCGTTAAAATAGTTAATGGTTTTTGCTGACTAGGCATAACATGTGGCATTAATATCTGACTGGGATTAATTTTTTCCTTTTCCTATTTTATTTAAAAAAACGTGCTTCTTCAAAGTCTAAACCGCCATTGCCATTCTTATTCTGCTTTGAAGTCTTTGAAGAAGCACATTTTCTTTTTCTTTCTTTTTTTTTTAAATAAAATATAACATGAAAAAAATTAATCACAGTCAGATATTAATGTCACATATTACGCCTAGTCAACACAACCGTTAACTATTTTAACGGTATTAGTGAAAAGGATAAGATTGTCCAAAAATTAAAACGTTGAGGGCAAATTTGATCGCAATCAAACGTTTAAGACATATTTGACCGAAAGCGCAAACGTTGGGAATATGAAAGGTACTTTACTCTAATTGTTATTATTACTATTCACTGGAGAGTGAAAATAAACCTGCAAATGGAGTAAGTCAAAGTGTAAGCCCAAACCTTCCGTTTAAATGGGCCGAAAAGGTTGACCCATCTAAGTGGGCTTCAACTGTCTCACAACTCTTAATGTTAGAACTAAAAAAAACATATCTGGCCCATACAAGTTTCTCTTATTTTACTTTTCTCAATTTCACAGTTACAGGTTGTTAAAGTCTAGATTTTAAGTAAAATCGTAAAGGGGGTGTAAAATCGTATTATAGAATCATAAGATTTTACTTATGATAAAATCATAAGAATTTTTTATGTTATATATATATAACATAAGTACCTAATTAATATAGTAAATCACATACAAAATTAAATATGAAATATAGTGATGCCGTCATGTAATACTCCTTGTTCATTTGCAACATATATATGCATGTTAGTTAAAACTTAAAACAATTCATTTATTGTAGAATGAATAAATTAAATTAGTAGTATAATGTAAGTAATTAATATACTTGAGCAACAATAGTAACTCTAGAGTGGAATTCCCAAAGGGCAAAAAGCCGATACTTTGACGTAATGACATCCAATTGTTATGGTAAGGACATCAAAAAATGGGTAGTGTTTGTGATTGGGCTGGGGCATGGGCTGTAGATTATTTTTTTTAACACCAAACAGGCTTTTTTTTGCTGACGTAAAATCATAAAATCGGAGGTAAAATTGCTGATTCTACCGATTCTACCCGATTCCACCGTGATTTTACTTCAGCACGATTTTACCTACGATTCAACTTGATTTTAGTAGGTAAAATCGTATGATTTTACGATTTAAATCGTGATTTTGACAATCTTAATTACATGCTCTAACTTCTAAGGCTACATTTGCTACGAAGGGAAGAATGTAAAGGAAAGAGAAATAAGAAAGTGAAAGGATGTTATCTTAAAGATAAGAAATATATTTAATATGTAAAAAAAGTATAATATAAAATTTGTGCCATACAATCCATACCAAACTCTTGCATTCATTGCAATTTGCAATTGTGAAATATGGCACTTATTACATTAACTACTAGAAAATTTGCTTTTCTCAAGTTTGTTTTGAATAATAATAGTAATAATATTTTATCAAAAAATAATAGTAATAATAATAATAAAAGAATTATACTTTTTTCCGAGATGTTTAAATTTCACTCTATTTCCTTCTATTTTAAAAATATATTCTCCCATCCTTTGAACAATTTGGAAATTCTAGAATTTTACCTTTTTTTATTAAAATACCCTTAATAACATAATTAATTTTTAAAATAAATATAATTAATTATTAAAATATTTAATATTCAAATTATTATTTCACTATTATTTATTTCAAATTAAAAAATAAGTGTTTTATATTAGTAATCTTTTAAAATATAGGGGAGTGTAATTTACTCTAAAAAGAAGAATGATAAACTAAAGAAATAAAGATGATTTGTGGTATATTATTATGGGAATTTTTTTTACCATTGTATTATGAATTTTTGATGCATTTTGGTAAGTACAAAAAGAAGAAAATGAAAAAGTTTAAGTAAAGGTAAACCCTTTAAGTAACATTGAAGCTTTTTCCTTTTAATCCCCTTTTAGTGACAACCTTTGGTACCACTCACCCACCACATCCCTCACAAAGTTCTAACATTGAGAATCAAAGCATCTAATAAAGTGTTTTGTGTGTGTATGTATATATTGATAAATGTAAATGTATAAACATACTTCTAGAAAAATTCTAAAACTATAAAGGATTATTATATAAAATGGTTTTTAGGTTAGTTTAAGGTCTAATCAAGGTTTTGCCACATCCGTTACAAATGGGCCAATGCTATGATGACACATGACATATCACATCTTTGAAGTATTTGTAGTCAAGTCTCTAAGTTTTTAATAATTATGTTTTTAGTATGTCTACAAATTTTATAATTTGACCCACAACGTTAAAAATAATTATAATTTTATCATTTGTTAAAATTTTTATGTATTTCCCCTAAACTTATGAGATAATGATATTTTTAAAATTTTTATAAGAAATTATTTAAAATATATATTATGTTTGTTTTTAGGTTTTATCAATTAATAAAACATAATAAAAGATATAAATATTTTTTTATAAATATATTACTAAGAATATAATCATCAGAAGTTCGGACAAACACATAACATTTAAAAATTATAAATGCTAAAAGAATAATTATTATAAATTTTGAGGGTTAAATTATAAAATTTTTAAACATGTTAAAAATATAATCATAAAAAAAATTTAGGGACTTGACTGCAAATACTCACAAAGTATATATATATATGCGATTAGATCAAATTTAATTTACTCTTTTAAAAATAAATTATAAATCTTGTTATCTAGAGAATTAACATAATACATATATATATATATACTAGAGGCTTTGCAAGCAAATACGTGTATGCAATTTTTTTTTTAAATTTATATAAAAAAATAATGATATTTCAAAATAATATCAAATTATAATATTTGATATTTTTTTAATTTTTAAATAAAATTGTTATATTTTTAAATGAAGTAACGGGGAGTTATGCACTTCTCCACTTTTTTAGTACTACCCATAATGCATGTTGTTAGAGTAGTTTTTTTTTTGTCACACTTTACTTTTGTGACACCAAAAACTCCAAAACCATATATATATATATAAATATATGCCATTTTTTTAACCTATCAAATCAAATTTAATAAAATATTGATAAATTTTATTTATTTTTATTTGGTTCGATTTAATTTATGTTATGTTCGGTAAAATTACATGGATGGGAAGGGAACGGAATGAATGTAAAGTGCTATAGAGAAAGTGAGAAGAAAAATAGAGAGAAAAATTAAAAAAAAAGTATGATGAGAAATATATTTGATAAATAAATAATATAATATAAAGTTTTTTTAAAATACATAAAAATACATAAATTTGACTGTCTATTTGATAATCTTACAAAACATAGCCTTTTATATAGACTTAATTTCGTTAAGAGACATGGATTTTATGATTTCGATACCCCGTACATAACCATCTTCCAAAATCCAAACATCTTCTGGATTTTTCGAAAAAGATCAAAAGAATTAAGGCATTGCAAGCCCATATATAATTATATATCCAACTTCCATATCTATCTATATATATATATATATATATATATATATATATATGATTTTAGAGTTTTTGGTGTCACACAACCAAAATGTGACACCAAAAAAATAACTTCTCCCTCAACTTTCCAATAAATAACCATCTTCTCAATAAATCTATATATATATATATTATAATTAAAAATTACAAACAAAATAATATGATTGAAGGATGTGGGAGAGAGAAAATAAGTATGATAGGTGGTTACTAAAAAAAATAAAAATGTGCATAACTTCTCATTTTTTAATTTTTTTTATTTTAAATTATGATAAAAATTCTATTTACAAATTTAAAAATATTTAATTTTTAATGATTTTACATATATGCACGTAGATGCATGCAGAGCTTCTAGTGATATATGCTGCAACTCCAAAAGATGATGAATATCATTATGGACAAAAAGGACACAAAAGGGGAAAGAAAAGAAAGAATATTTTCATTTCTTTTCTCCTTTTACTTTCTTGGTGGCTAAGACAAATGAATTCATGCAATGCCAAAAGATATAAAAAATGTCTTCCTTTGCTAATGTTCCTTACTTCCAAGTTCCACCATATCCTTGACCAAATAATACCCCACTTTTTTTTTTTTGAAAAAAAATATATACAATTTAATTTTTGAAAGATGCAGATACATTTTATTTTTTGTAGTTATTGGATTTATATAATGGGTTAGTCCTCTCTAATATTTTGAAAACCTATGTTCTTTTTCTTTAAGATATTAAAAAACCTATATTTTTGTATATTTTGACAAAAAATAATCTTGAAATTATTATTATTTTAGAAAATTATAATTTTAGAAAAATGCATTCTAAAAATTATTATTTCATTAATATTTATTTTAAATTAAAAATGATAATTTTATTTTATATTAGTCAAATATATATATATATATATATATATATATTTAATTAATTAAATAAATAGTAAAAATAAGCCTATTTTAATTAATATCAATGACATTGTAAGTTTTTCTTATTTTTAAGGGAGACAAATATAATTTTTTTAAAATAGATAAAAGGATTATATATAGTTTTAAAAACTCTAAAGGTAGGAGATTGTAATTTACAAAAAGGAATTACACATAAAAATCAATAATAACTTGATAAAGATGTATTATAATACTTATTAGTTCTTCCCAAAAGAGTTACACATAAAATTCTTTTCTCTTTTTCCTTCTCCTTTTGACTTTAATTAATTAGAAGGTTCATATTATAATTTTCCTTATGTATTATCTCTTGTCAGTTGTTCCATCCTTCGAGGTGCCTACAATTTAGCGAGAAAATTAGTCATTGTGCTCGACGGTGGATACCCTGGTCTAGACAAAAAAAGTTACCTCTAATTATTTAAGTAATAAGAAATTAAAAAAAAAAAGATAAAATAGTACTCGCAAATAATTGACCTAACCTCATGGATTGAACGAATTGACCTAATTTAAATTATATTTTTTAGGTCCACCAAAAAGTGCGAATAAACGAGTTAACCCGCCAATCTCTACTCTACAAGTTCAATACTTGAAATATATATGTTATTTTTGGAGATCATCTAAAAATAAATTAATACATTATGAATCTTGAGATATAAACATAAATAACTAGTATAAAGTGAAAATGAAAATGTCCTCACATAAGAGAAAAGAAAGCTATTTATAAAAGTTGCTTTGCTGTAAAATGAGATCTGATCAATGGAGATTTGAATCCGTAAAATAATGCATAAAGTTATCGAATGAGAATATTACAATATAAATTTAAAATCTCAATTTTCATATAACGACTCAATTCATACATTTTATGCAAAATGTATTTTAATAGATACAAGTTCGACCAAGCGATGCCCTAAAGCAATTCATCACTTGAATGCGCATATATATATATATATATACTTGGTTTGAAGCCTTTAAACGTGGCAAATTTCTATTAATTAACTATTAAAAGTCATGACTTGTTCATTTTGGTAATGTAATTGTAATGTCACTTTCACAACACACACACAATTACACAAAAATATAATTGCTTGCTCTATAATTTACAAAGACAAAAAAATGTATGAGAAGTCAAACAAGCACAAATTTACAACTTTTTTTAATTATTGTTATTGTTATATTATCCTCCATTATGTAGCACTACTTGAGTACTTGTACAATGCATATGTGACATGTCTTAATCAACGTTACAATGAAGAGCAAATGGATGAATTATCACCTTATATATATATACTAAAAAGTGTATATTTAATTAATTTCCTTAAAAATATATGTACTCATTTCAATTTGATTAGATTAGCTACAAAGGAACACACACGTATATATACCTTATTATTTAAATTTGAATGTTATATATATATATATATATATATATATATATATATATATATATATATATATATATATATATTAGAAAACAAAAAAAACATTATATTTTTCTGAATAGTAATCAGTATGGATGTGAATCTAATTTTTTTCATCATAATCGGAAATACTTTTGCTTTTACTGTGTGGTTCATATCACATATGGAAAAATAAAATTGATTTTAGTTTTAGAAATATAAACTCTGATTTTTTTATCTCTAATCCCTGTCATTAATGTCAAATATAGATCAGTGAAGTGCAAAGTATATGAAGTGTAGATCCAGATTATTAAATAAAAATCGAGATTCGTGTACATACTATAACAATTTCATCCAATAACTTATATTGTGCACTTAGCGCACTTTATCAAATCTATAATTTAGCAGATACGGATCCATTGATGCCAACGTTAAGAATTATGCTGATGCTTCTCTTTATGATCATGTCCCTTGCTGGTGTAATGAGTGTTTTCAGGAGGACTTATTCGATCCAGACCATTGATTGACTGTAGCATAATTTTGTTATAGTCGATCAATGATTAAGATTGATTAAGTGAAGTAACTTTACGCTCCACACTCTTCAGTGAGGTAACTGCTCTTCCTCTCTACTTATTGGTTACCAAAAAAAAACTTTGCTTTTTATCGAAAGTGTAAAGTATAATATATTGCTCTATCTATGAATAGGTATTTGCACGGGTATATATCAAAAAAAAAAATTATACACAAATTCAGTAATTTTTTAAAACTATCTACAGATTTATATTATTTTTATTGTGCACTCCCAAAAACGCCCTTAGTGAGGGCATTTATATGGTCAAATGGTCAACCCTATAAATGTCATCAGTGAGGGCGTTTTTACCTGAGTGCATTTTGTTGATTTTCTTACTAGAAAAACGCCCTCGCCGATGGCAATTTATAGGATTGACCATTTGACCCTATAAACGCCCTCACGAATGGCATTTTTGGGGTGCACAATAAAAATAGTATAAATCTGTAAAAAGTTTTGAAAAATTGCTAAATTTGTGTTTAACTTTGTTTTTGAGTATATACGTGTGCAAATACCAATAGAATAAGTCATTGGTTTACAATTATATTTTATAACTCGTAAGAAATACTGTATATTACTCTTAATTAATTAGCGTTGTCCAGTAAAAAATAATTAAACAAATTTGTTTTTGGCTATAATAAGTATACAAAATTGTCCTATAATATTTTATTTTTGCAAAAAGTGGTTCTATTAATTTTTATTCAAATTTTAATGAAATATTAACACCTCAAATAAATTAAACCATAAATTTAAAATCAAAATAAATATATTTTTTGGACTTCAGAAAATTTAGTAAACAAAAAAAAATTAAAATTCATAATTTTAAATCAAGTTTAGCAATTAAAGAAACTTTTATCTTGTTTCAATCCCTTATATATGATGCCTTTCCATTATCCATTATGCAAAAAAGATGGTCGGTTGATGATTTATTGATTGAATAGCTTTATGGGATAAAACCTTCATAAAGTGACTCATGACACTTCCTTTACTAGTTATTCTCTTTGAGCTGAATTGATAAACTAATAAAATATTCACAATTTAATACTCTTTTCTTTTTAGAACACAATTTAATACTCTTTAGAATATTCCTATGCACTTTTAAATTATAAATAAATTTAAATTATTTATATATATAGAGGCATTTAAACTTAAATTTATAAATATATATAATCATAATTATTAATTTAATAAATTTCAAATAAATTCTACCACACACACACACATATATATATATAAATGATTAAAAAATTACTGAAATTAATAATGGCTCAAATTGACTTAAGTGTTAATTAAGTTTTCATATAAGGTTGGAATACAGATTTGCCAAGTTAGTGCATACTAGTTTTTTTTTTAATTTAATTTTGAATATAAGTGAGAAATTTTCTTTTATATGTTTATATTATAAGATTACATGATTTGGAAAGACCAATAAACATATAAAATATAAGATGTTATTAAAATAGTAATATTTCTAAAATATCTCCAAGACTTAGTGCTCTATGAAAGGAAGAACTAGTAGTTGGATTAGCTTGATTATTAATTAATATAATATGATTTAGTTATATGTTAATGCATGCCATTTTCCAAACTCAGCCACCAATAATGCATTAAAATAACCACAACTTTGAGAGGAGAGAATATTCATTATTACGGTAGTACTGAACTTCAATATATTATTTTAATTATTTGATTCGTAATTAATTTAAGATAGATTCTTATTAATATATATTTTATATTAATGTCAATGGAATATACTGAAATCAGTACTACTCCTATAATATTAAACTTTTATCTCTACGAAAGATTGTCATGTCCTTTTGTGATATAATCTCAAAATTAAAGGAAAACAAAGATACGATGATGTTGTACTATTTCACAACGACAAACCCTTAAATTTTAAAATGGCCATTAGTATAGTGTTATGATTATAACAATATTAATTAATTAATTAGTTTGGTAAAAAGTTTTACCAAAGTAGTCTCCCATTTTCTTTCATTTGTTCTTTATTTGATCCTTTTGTTTGCACCCTAATTGTCGAACTCTGTGACATTTCTCAGTTAATTTCCATCCATCATCATCATCAATTGGATTCTTTCGCTTATCCTTTTGTGAATTAAAGATAATGTATAATTATATATTAGTTAACATTAATAAATGTAAAATTATTTCCAAAAAATTGAAATTGGAAATGGTCTATTTGTGGGATTTTTTTTTGCCAATGTCTATTTGTGAGATAAAAGTATAGTACTTTAATTTGTAAATCTTCGGTACATATATATATCTAGTTATTCATTTAATGTCATTTGTCAATAATAATAGAATATAATTTATTTTTAATATATTCAAAATTAAATTTGTATTAAAATTAAAAAATAACAAGTAATTAATGGAAGAAGTCCTCTCCTACTTGCTCATATAATATTTAAATCAGGTTACTTTAATATTTGTAAAAGCAAAAATAAAAACAAATGAAGTTTTTAAATTTATATACAGGTTAATTGTAGAAGCCTAGTAACTTGGGATAATATATACACACACATATATGCATTCCATAATGAATCTTGGAGTGTACATCTGAAAATGAGATTAATTTTAATGTAAAATTTTTTGTGAGAATATTGTTGGATCGAGTACTTACCATTATACTAAAAGTTATCGCAAATAGTAATAATTAATTCTCTTGCCGTGGATCCTTCACTTAAAGGTAAACGGGTGATCACCAGACCGCACTCATGTTATTAATATAACTAATTATCAATCTTTAGATGATGGTATGACTTGTGAAGAACATAAAAACACATAATAAAAATAAGTGTTTGTACAATAAAAACATGAAAAACAAAAATCTCTTTTCCTAGTTGGTCAAATTAACACAAACACAAACACAAATTTTTTGTTTGAGAATTTAGTCCGAATTAATCGAGGTAGTGCTTCAAACACTAGAAAAAGACAAACTAACACAAACACAAAAACAAAAACACACAAGAAGTACAATAAACAAACCCAAAACTGATCAGAATCTAGGATAAAATCAAAACCTTTGAACATTTTCTTTTACAACTAGCTATAGACTATTATTAAATAAAAAGCTAAAACTTCCATTCTCTCTCTCTCTTTCTCTTTCTATATGATTATTATTATTATTATTATTACATGATTGAACAAGCATTGGGGTTTTCATCACTGAAGAAGGAAGTGAACTTCTCATCAGGAGCATTAGGGCTAGGAAGTGCTTGCACAGTGTTCTTGACATAGCCAGAAGGAGCCTTCTTGTCATAAGCTTGAGCCACATAAGGATAAGCCACCAAGTTGTAAGGAATATATGGCCAAAATTCTGCTCTTTTTCCTGTGCTCTTCACTTTCTTTAACACCTTGTTTGGATCCACATATCCTCTCACTGTTACTCTGCTTTGCTTTCTATTCACCTCCACTTCCTTCACACCTGTTTTTTTTTTAATTCAAATTAACATTATTTTTCATTAACATAACTGACGATAACGATAGACCTAGAAAATTGAAGATGGTAAAAAAGAACGGTATCTTTTGAATTGCGTTTTTGGTAGTTACTGACTTATTGTACATGTTTTTGGTGAACCGATCTTCTAAACTAACGTTTTATGCATTAACCCGCATATATATTTCACAAGAGGGAAGGAGTAATTATAAGTACGAAAAGAAATGAAAAAAAAAAGAGATGACCAAATTAGCATTAATTACTTCTTTTCCGTTAACATAACTGACAATAGACCTAAAAAATTGGAGATGAGCAGAAAGAACTGTATCCGCTAAATTGCGTTTTTTTTTTCTGTAGTTATTGACTTCTTGTACATCTTTTTGGTGAACAAGTCCTCTTAATTTATAAATTAACGTTGTTTTACACATTAATCTGCATTTCGCAATTTAAGAAGAACTTACAATAATAATAAAAAGGAGTAATTATAAGTATGAAAAGAAAAAGAAGAAGAAAAAAAAAAAGAGAGTGAAGAAATAAAAACATACATTACTATCTTCAATTATTAAGCAGTTCCTCTGATAAAATAGTCAGTACTTGTCTGCTATTCTTGACTTTCAATGATATATCTCTTGTTTCTTAATAAATAGGTCTCTCTCTCTCTCTCTCTCTCTCTCCAAACTTGCACAAATTTATTTATGAAGTTGGTCAAAAACGTTCAGACTCAAACAGAACAGAACAGAACAGAGCTTGAAACCAAAGAAATATTATGGCAGAGCTGGCTCTTCTTAAATTCTGCTTATTAGTTTGGTGGGGTTATTTTATTCAAAAGAAATTTCAATTTCATCCATAATTTTTTTTTTCTGTAAGTTTAAAATTTCCATCGCCAACAGCAGTGACTAATTCCTTAACTGTAGATTTTTTGACACTGCCAGAGATCGAACCCTAACTAGATGCTTAAGAAGAAGACAAAAAGAGAGAAAGTGAGAAAACAGACCTTTCATGTTGGAAACAGAATGCCTAACTCTTCTTTCACACCCATCACAGTCCATTTTCACCTTGATTTCAACTGTCTATATATATATATATATATATATATATATATATATATATAAACACAAAGCATAAAAAGAAAAATCAGAACTTGCCTCAGAAAAATCTCACAATTTAAGTCAAAAAATTTTACACAAACCTGCATTGGCTTGCGTTTCTTCCTTGGGGTGGAAACAGAGAAGTAATCAGAGAGAAAATCAAGAGCACCCATTTGTGTTTAAGCAAAAGAAAAAAAAAAGCAGAGAAAGTGGGTTCAAAAACAGGGGAAGCAAAGAAAGATGGAGTTTTTGAGGGAAATTATTGCAGTTTTACAAAGGAAGTGGTTTCTTTTATATGTGTATATATAGAGAAAGAAGAAAGTTGTGAGAGCAAATTGTGGGGGAAAAAATAATTTTAAAATAATAAATAATAATATAAAAATGGTTTAGAGAATGACTTGTGTTTTGTGGGAAGATGATCAAATGAAATGCAAAATATGTAAAGTGTATGAAGTGTATCATCCATATCATTAAATAAAAATCGAGATTCGTGTTCGTATTGTAACAGTTTCATCCAACGGTTCATATTGTGCACTTTATCGGATCCGCACTTTAACAGATCCGGATCCGTGTTTTGTGTCCCCTGAAAAAATGATGAAGGACAGCTGGGCCATTGGGCTTTAGCTACTTGACAATATTGCACAAATTATTGAATGTGTGTAGCTAGTAAATTTCCCTTTTTATCCCAATTACTTCTAAACCTATCCATAATTATCCATCATATTTTTTTTAGCTAAAATTTAAACAGAAAAATAATCATCAAATGTCTTAAATACGTAATAATATTACATATCAATGAGCGTTGAATGTAGTTGAAGAGATTAATCTTTTACAATATAATAAATTAAGATTCAAATTGGTTCGAATTCCTTGTCAATTCTACTGGTAATTTATTCTTTAATTTGTCTTTTTAATTAATAGTAATATGTTTGCAGGCTAATATAGTAATATGTATAATTATTTCGTATATTAGCTCACAAATGAGTTATATATTGAGAAAATTTAAAGAAAAAATGGATAATAGAGATTGATTTATTACTAAATTAACTGCTATAAATAAATGGATTATAGAGAGAATTATATATAGGGAAGGCAAAGTTATACTTAATTTTTTGTTAAGTGATATGTCCATATTTAATGTCTAATAATACATTGAATAATATTGTCCATATTTAATAATACATATGGAAATCCAAACTATAAAAATTTTACAAGCTTTAATATCTTAATCATATTAATTTAATTTGGTATATATATATATATATATATATATTGGGTGTTAATTAGCCGAGACATATGAAATATTTGTATTTAGTATATTATGATTTGTTATTGTTCAATATATTTTAAGCTTTCTTTAAAATAACAATAATCTAGAATTCTATTACACCTTTTTTTCTTTTGTATAAATTATAAAATAAAAATTCACCTTATTATATTGTTTATATTAATTTTAAATCACAAAAAAATACCATATTATATTCAAACTACCATAAAAATGAAAAATAATTGTATATGAAAGGCGTCTTAAAAACTAAGAAGTATCTCATCCAAACAAACACTTAATTATTAAGGCTCTAACATAAACAGAAAAAAAAATTAAAAAATATTTATTTTTCACAAAGTAACCCAAAGTGATTAACCAAAATTTTAAAAAAATAATAATAATTGAATTCCAACAAGTTAATTAAGTGACAAGCGTAAAACTCTTAGCTGTTTTCTTATGCCCAAAGAAATGGGAAAAGGTAATTAAAAAGTTTGATGCTTATGTTTTGATTTTTGGTAGAGAGTGAATGGCCATATTCTGCACATCTGTATTATAATTTATATGGATTTGACTTCAAAGCCCAGGATTTCTGTCGTTTTTAATTTTAAATAATTATATTATTAGTTCCTTAAGATACTGATTAATTATGTTCTAGCATTCACGAAATTAAATATTATATAATATATATATTTTTTGGTATTCTCATTTATTCAACGTGATGCCATGAATCTTTTCTAATTACGGCGGGAAGAATGAAAATTGAAAACTACGTGGGTTGGGAGACAAATTAAATAATTGAGATGATTAATAATTGGAAAAAAAATTATTTGACTCTTTCTTCTGTGCAACTTTTTTTATTTATTTAAATTGAATTTCACAATAGTAGTTAGGCTAAAATGCAAGAAAAAAAAATTATAAGCTATTTATAAGAACTTCCTCAACTATAAAATTGCCTAATTAGAACCTCTCTAAATTTTGTAATTTGTGCAAAAATAGTGAGATATCAACAAATATGCATAAAACCTCCTCAACTTTAATTTAGAGGTTGTACAAAAAATTCTCTTATTCATTATGTCTTGTGTACGTAGAAAATCCATGAACTCTTGGTTTTGTGCAAAATAAAATTATAAAATAATTTGATGTTTAATTATCTTTTGTTCAAGTTTTATGGATGAAATAAAATTAAGAGATTGTTCTTTTTCTCACAAATTATGAAGTTCAAGAGAGTTTTAGGTAAATTTTTTTTAATTTTAAAGTTTAAAAGAATCATCTATATATGTATATATATAAGCTCATTTTTTATTGGGTACATATCAATGTATCCATTTTTTAATACATTTACTAATCATTTCGTTAACTTGTAGATACATCAAATAGTGAGACTGTGTTGATTTGAAAATTTAAAATTGTTCCATACTAAAAGTCAATGATCAAACCTCTAATATTTAATTAAGGATAGACGAGCTTCTTCCAATCCACTCAATCACAATTTGATGAAGTTATATAAGCCTAATTTAATCATGTGCATATTTTAGGTAAAAGCTATATATATATATATATAACATTTGGATAGTAACAAACACTACTATAAATTCTAATTAAATGAACCGGGGAAAAAAATATCTTGAGTCATAAAAGGAAAAGGAATTCTCAATCATGCATGAAATCCATTATTGCAACCAAAATTGTTGCATTCATATAATGTGATGGATCATAGAGAAGTCAATGTTTTGATATATATCTAAACGGTGAAAAAGCATAAAAAACTCATAATAATGAAAATCTGTATAATGAATAATAATAATAATAATGAGTATATATATAGGATAATGCTACAAAGCTATTAATAGTTCAAGCTCATCAGTAGTTGCAAGTT
Source organism: Senna tora (assembly GCA_014851425.1). Lineage (NCBI taxonomy): Eukaryota > Viridiplantae > Streptophyta > Magnoliopsida > Fabales > Fabaceae > Senna > Senna tora. Next base: position 7,149,755 of record CM026270.1, read on the forward strand.
GTTGGATCTGTCTGGAGATTTGTGCCAAAATGCTTTATCTTTTTAAAATATAAGATAGCACATATCTCAAGACAGATTCAACGACTTCCAACTGATAAGCTTGATCTATTGATACCTCTAAATAATCATCTGTATATATATATATACATACGTGTGTGTGTGTGGGTGACGTTGGTTTGAAAAACATATAGGAGTATTGATGATATGATAGCTTTCATATAATAGTTTGATTGATGAATATATATATATATATATATATATATATATATATATATATATATATATGGAAGCACATTGTTTGTTGAATGATGATGATCTGGAGCCCATCTGTATATGTGGTGCATGAATTGCAAGACAAGAAAATAGTTAGTAAGCTATAGTCACAGCTACATTTTATTAAGCTCTTTATATATATATATATATGCTTTCCCACTTTTACACTTCATTTTTGCTTACGCGCATTCTTCTTAGCTGTTAGATTATGTATTTAGGGTTTGTTTTGAAAAAAAAAATTTACTTAATGTTTTTGGTTTGGATCAGGATCAAATAAAGCATATTGACTAATTCTTCGAATATTGTAGAATTCATTATTAGAGACGGTCCGAATGACGTCTCATATGTTCATCCCGTTAGAGATGACTCAAAAACAGTGATTAAGAAAATACACATCTTTATAATTGTCATCTTTGTCACATTGGTAAACAAACTAAATCATTTTTCGTCGAAATTACTGATATCTAGAAGTCTATTGAACTCTATATATAATGAGAGTAGAGTTTTCTCATCAAAAATTTTTCTGTAAACAAAACTCAAACCCAAAACTATGGTCTGAGCTAGATTTTATTAGCATCTTAAGATGCTTTCCCACATTTACACTTAATTTTTGCTTACGCGCATTGCTAGCTGTTAGATTTATGTATTTAGGGTTTGTTTTGGGGAAAAATATGTTATTTTTTAATTTAGTTTAATTTAAACATGAATGACTTGTTTTTTCATTATATTAAAACTTAATTAATTTTTTGGTTTCTCCACTAAAACGATGATTAGTCTCTCGTAAAGTTCATTGTTAGAGGCAGCCCTCTCATTCCTCTAGAGATAAAACTAAAAAACAATGATTACAAAAACACATATTTCTATAATTACCTTCTTTATCACATTGATAAACAAATTAATTAATTTTTAATTTTGTCCAAACTACTGACATTCAAAAGCTCATTGGACTCTATCTAATATAATTTGAACTAGCTAAGATTCTATAATAAGTATAGAATTCTCCCATCAAAAATTTTTTGGTAAACAAAACTAGAACTCTAGACTTTTTTTTTTTAATAGAGAATAAATATCTATTACTTCAAACAACCTCTTGTTGATAAGAAAACTAATTTATTTAAGTACATTAGGAATTAGCAATACTAATTAATTAGTAAGCTTGGTCCTAGCACTATTTAAACCTGAAAGTGTAAAGTTTGTTGTAAGTCGAATCCAGTGCCGTTTATAGAATTTAATAAAAGTTATAGTATAATTAATCTAAGTAATTTTAAATATATATATATATATATATATATATATATATATATATATATATATATATATATATATACTATTCAATATCTTTCTTGTCAGAATTAATTAATGGGTGATTCTACATATTTGTTAGCTCAATTGGGTAATTGCGTACTTGATTTAAGTTTTTTCTATGGAGAGTTCATTCTTTTAAAAGATTGAATTTTTTCTGTTTATTTCTTTCTTCTCTCATTTTTACTTTAATAAAAATTTAAACAAAAAAAAAAGTAAAACAAAAATAGATAAAAAATACTTAATCTCTTAAAAAGTTAAACTCTCTGTAAAAAAAAAAGCTTTTGATTTATTGGTAGCATTTGTCTCTGAGTTTGAATCTTAAGATAATTTTATCCAGCAATCTAATTAAACAGGAGAATCCAATGAGTTTATATAGGCCAGATTATACATAGAGAATTTAATATAAATATTTTTTAATTAAATATGTAATTGTGCGGGGACAAGCTTGACCTCTCAAAAATTAGACCATATTTATATATTTTAAAGTTGATAATTAACTCTGGATTACTGTTGATTATAACTAAGTAAAATTTGGATTCAAATCTTGAGAATATAATTGTATTAAAACTTGGTTGAAAGAGTTTTATTGTTTTTGTGGTCTTTAGCTTTCCGATTTTAATGAGATTAATTTTCTTGAGAGTGGATCCTCTAAAGTAATTCTTTACATTTTTTGGTGGAGTTATAAGAGAGATAGAGAGAAGAAAATTTGGGAGAGAAAAAAAATCAAGAAATAAAATATTTTCCTTATCTCTATCTCTCTCATAACTCCACAAAGAAATGTAGAGAATTACTTTAGAGGATTCTATCTCAATTTTCTTCTAGACCGTTAAACGGATGAAAGAAAGATACTATAATTCTTACAAAATAAAAATTTAAAAAAGTGTACAAGATAATTCTATAAAGCAAAAAATACAAATCCTTAATCACTAAAGAATTCTGAATTTTGTTAAATTCAGGTCAATTGAATTAAGTTTTGATTATTTATATAAGTTTAAACTTTTTTATGGAGTAATCAAGTTAAGAGTAAAGTGCATTTATACTCCCCCTTCTATTTTAAAAAACCTACATGAAATTTAAAACTTACAATTTCACATATTTTGACTAAAATATATCCTTAATGTCATCATTAATTTCCTAAAAAAATATACCGTATTATAAAAATATATTTTAATTTTTCTCATTATTGTTATTATTATTAGTTAAAACTAATTATTTTATTTTAAAATTTAAAGTTCTAAAAATATTTTTTATATATGAGTCAAATACACATTTAATTATATGAATAATAAATATAAGTCTATTTTAATCAAAATGGAAAAAATTCTAAGTTTTTCTTATATTTCAAGAAAAAAATTTAAGATAATCTATTAAGGAAAGAAAGTGTAATTTATTATTAAATTAAATTAATCTATCTAAATCAAAGGAGCTATGCTTAGGTGAAGGTCTAAGAGATAATGTTAGGGAAGTTGTGACAAATTAATTAGGAAAAGCGCATAGCCATTTCAAATCAACAATAACTATATATATATATATATATGTATTACATATTAATTGTATTGTGTTCATATTTATAGTTTGTATCACACTATCTAAGATTTTTAGGAAACAACATTATTTTCAAAATAAAATTGATGGGTCCTTGCATGATTCAAAAATATTTGGTGAAAGAAACAAAGCATGGCAATGATAAAATGATTCAATCCCCATCCACCTTCTTGTGGGCTCAAATTATTATTCAAATATATGGTTCCTACTTGGTAGGCTCCATTATTTGATTGATCATGTATGTTTAAGTGTGTTTCACTCAAAATCCAAATCAAGGGCGAGGATTTAAATTTTCCTGAAGTTATCTAAAATTTTATTTTGGTGGGCATCTCTCTTCAGAGAGATCCCCTGACACCTAAGGGCTAGTTGAGTAGCTGCGACTGGGTAAAACTGTTTACGGTTTAGGCCTGTGCAGGTCCTCTGTTGGTCTCCCTAACATGCCACTGGCGCCCTGCCCAATAGTACTTGGGAGTGCCTTTCCTTACTACCAATTTTCATGAACCAAAAAAAAGTACTTGTTTGTGTTGCCTAGGTGAACAAGCATTTATTAATTAACACGTTAATGCCACTTAATTAATTTTTTGGTATTCTATCAAATTCTTCTACTTTTGAACCTCAATTATTCCTCACTAGTTGTTATCACCCTTTATCTTTGCTCTTGTAGCTTCAATCCCTAATCACACCTCACTATTTAATTTCTCTTCATATATCTCCATCATGTGCAATTCTTGCCTCTACCTAAATTTCAAAGGAAATTGTGATCATTAAGTAACCCTCTCTACATATATACAATAATCTCCTTTTATTATTAATTACGTAAATTAGTTATTATTTTGACAAATTGATAATTTAGTCAGTAAAAGATGTGTATTTCTTCAATTTAATCCTTAAAAAAATAAAATGTCTCAATTTCGTCTATAAAAAAAAACTCCTAATCAATGTAGTCTTTTAATTAAGAATATTAATGAAAAGTTAACTGAAAAGTTTACTGACATGTTGATATAACATTGACAAATGATGAATTAGCTTTTAAATGGTAAACTGAAGCCTTTTCAACAATAAAAAATAAAACACATCATATTTATTAAAAAAACACACATAACTAAAGTGTATTTTTTACATTTTACATATAATTTGTGTATATGATTTTATTTTTATTGATAAGGCCTATTAATTCTCCATTAATCTCATTAATTGAAGGACCAAATTGATGTATTTTATTTTAAAATTCACATGCTCGACCGTTCAGACAAAAGACTTTTTTTTCATAGATATTTTATGACAAAAATCTTATTTTTTTAGAACATGGTCTAATACATAGACATTTTATGACAAAAGGGATTTAATAAAAAAAAAACTAAAAAAAAATAGCCAACGTTGACTAAAATCTACCTTAAGAGAACCCTACAATTAATTTTAGCCATTGATGTCCTTGGTTGAGATAGTCGTTATTATAATTGGCTACAATAGTTCAACCTCGAATCCAATGACTAAAATACAAACACAGAACAAGAAAGGAATGAGAGATTTTTTCTATCCAAATATATTTATTTTTAACCATCTTCATCCTCGTAACAGAAGTTTAGATCTCATACACACACGTTCGTCTTCTCGTCTTCGTAGCTTTAATGTCGGAATCGTGTACATTGTGACTGAGAGATATAGAAAAATTAGAGTTTTGAAGCCCCATCTTTGTAATGGGCCTTGGTAATGATGAAGATGTTGTCGTTGATGTCAGTGATGGAGGCGACGCCTATACCGACAGTGAAACCAAGTCATTTGGCAAATTGTTGCATGCAAAAACAATGAACGATGAGAATTAGCTTTAGTATATGCTCTAATTGGGATGGTAGTGCTCATTTTATATAAGTATTATAAGCAATTTGTTGCATACAAAAACAAACCAAGTGGCACAATAGACTAGTTGATGAAAAATCTTTCATCCAATGATGAAAAGAAAAGGATGAAATTAAAGAGGATTCTAGAATATTTTAGAGGAAGAAAAGCAATGAGAACTAATTATGAGAGAGATTGAATTATATAAATCATACACATGTGAATTTCTTATGGAAGAACTTTATCATAAAGATATAAAAATCATACCTAAATTCTTTCCCTCTATTTCTTAAATTATCACACGAGAAATGTAACATGCAACACTTGAAGAGCAAGAGGGCCTCGGAGAAGTCAAAGTCATGGAGTTCATGATTAGGATCAGCCCATAAATATGAATTGAACTTGGGCCTTGGCCTATTTCGAAATTGTTATGCGTATCTTTTCATTTTGGGGAGTATAGTCTGATAATTCTTTTATTTATTTATTTATTTATTATTATTTTTTTATTATTATTTTTTCTCCAATTCTATGTACTTTCAATGAATTGAACTCAAAGCAAATTCTAAATTTTCATTTTTTTAACAATGATATCATGGGAAAAATGAGTTGAATTCAACAAACGAATCCATTTAATCAACCAGTACTATTAATAACTTGATCAACTTAATCCATTTGTTATATGGGTTACTTTGTATAACTCACAACTCACGAGCCAACCCATTAACTCACCTATGTGTGTGTTTTTTGAGAAAAACTTATTTGATTGAAAATTTATGTTGTATTTTTACTTTGTGATTATACGTTTATGATGTTGCTTATCTATTTAATGTGTTAGAATTAATATTTTTGTTCCCTTTATTAATTATTTATAACTAGAAAAATTAAAAAAAAGTTATAATTAATTAGTGAACTAATCCGTTTAAATATTAAAATGAGTCAAATTGAATGTTTTTCAACTTATTTAAAGTGAACCTGTTTTATCTGTAATTTATGATGAGTTGAGCTAGTCCACTTTGACATGTAATGACTTTATTTTGGTGTCTTCAAATTAGAACATTCAACTATTTTTGAGTGAGGCAAAAAATAAAAAAACTATTTTTGAGTTTCTACATTAAAAAAATAATTGTCACGCAGATATTTGCGTGACCTTTGATTATTTGATGATAAACTAAATGCGATTGCAATTTACTATGCATTATTATTATTTTTTTATAACCTTACCAAGATTTACTATGCATTATTAGAATTTAGAACTGGAATTAAAATTTTTTTTTAAAAAAAAATTAATTCCATTATAGTCAGGGCATTTCTGACATTATCATCAAAACGGTCTAACAAACCTTTCAACAAGGAAGGTCCCTCCTCAGTCCACCACAGCCAATAACACAACGCCACGTATCAATCTTTCCCGCCAAAAGCCTCTCCCTCTTCGTTCTTATTGTAACCTCACGAGGAAGAGAAAAACTTCTCCATCATCATCAAGCTACGTCAATGGCTTCCTCACTCTTCTTCTTCTTCTTCTTCCTCTCTCTCATCCTTCTTTCTCTCTCCTCTTCCCTCCCTTCTTCCCTCATCCTCGATGCCGCCGAGATCCTCTCCTCCTCTGGCTACCAAACCATGGCTCTCAACTTGGAGCTCGCGTCCCAAACCCTTCATCCCCTCACTCCCTCCCTCACCATCTTCGCTCCCTCCGACCTCGCCTTCAAGAAAATCGACCATCTCCCACTCTCTCTCCTCCAGTACCACCTCCTCCCTCACGCTTTCTCTCTCCAATCCCTCTCCTCTCTCCCCTTCGGCGCCAAGATCGCCACTCTGCTTCCCGGCCAGCCCCTGACGGTCACCAAATCGCACTCCGACGGTTCGGTCTCCGCCAACAACGTTACGATCGAGGGACCTCCGGTTTTCGACGACGGGAATCTGGTCATCTTCGGAATCGAGAAGCTCTTCGATCTGTACTTTCAGGCTCCCGCATCAAGAACCCTAGGAGGGAATTCGAATCCCACGAGGTGTATTTCGATGACGAGAAGCAACGACGGAGTGTGGTTTTCCGGTGGATCTTCTTTCGATGAAGCTTGCGAGACTCTGAGATCCAAAGGATGCTCCGTAATGGCTTCGTTTCTTGAAATGCAGTTTCTAGGTCTCAGGGATCGCCCTCAGCTCACAGTCTTCGCTCCCGTCGACGAGGCGATGGCGGTGAATCACACTGGGAGGTTGAGGAAATACTCTTCGATCCTTCGTCGCCACGTCGTGCCGTGCAAGATCTTGTGGTCCGATTTGGTGGGATTGGATAATGGAACGGTACTGAGGACTTACGAGAGAGGATTCGGCATCAATGTGACGAAGTCGGGTGATGATGAATTGCAGCTCAATGGGGTTGGAGTGGTTTTCCCCGAGTTGTATTTCAACGATTGGCTTGTGGTTCATGGACTTCAAGAAGTTCTTGTCTCTGTTTCAAAGGGAAGAGAGGAAGAGGCGAAGAATTCTTCAAGCAAGGTTCAAGAGGTAATTGAACCTAAACAACATGTTGAGGAAGAGGAATACCCTGCATCCCACTACCACTTCTCTGTTTTTCATTAGCATTATCGTACGTTCTCTCTCTGTTCCTTTGTTGTGTGTTTTCTGTATTGATGATCTTCACACTAGAACTAATAAGTTTGAATCTCTCAGTATTTTCTTGCAAGAAACGTTTCTAAGTTGATGCAACAAATGGCAGTGAATTTACTTCCTTCGGTTATGCGTGTTTTGGTTTTTTTTTCGTTGGGGTTGCAACTTAATTTGATTAGAACAGAGATTATATATCGTTATCAATTCACTTAAAGGGATTTTGCGGTGGGAAATTCAGCTTAATAGATGTACAAATGCAATAAATTCATACAAAATATACAAAAGTAAAAAAAAAAAAATTGTCTCATTGTTTTTATATATAAGTAGATTGTAGCTTAAAGAAATCGCTTGGTTATCTTTAGTTATACAAGACAAATGGAATAGAAGATATTTGTTTTGTGTAATAATTAATTATTTTCGTTTAGATAATTTGTGTATTAATAAAGAGCTATTTATTTATTTATGCGTGTCAGACTAATAAGAGAATTGATGTAAGCAACTTACACAATTGGTAAGAAACTAAGAATATAGCCTAAACAAATCTTAAATAATGTGGTAAGCAAGTATCAGACAGCAAGTTCTTAATAGGAAAAAAAAAAGTCAAAACACTTTGGTCCTCACTTCCACTATGTTTCAAAAATTTATAATCAATCTTTTATGTTTTTAAATTAGTCCAAAATAGTCATTTTGTTAAATGCTAGAATGCTGACGTGGACCAAAACTCTCATCGGCATTCCATATTAACAGTTAATGAAAGAGGCTAAGAATGTAAGACAAAAAAACTATTTTGGACCAACTTAAAAATATAAAATTTTAAACTTTTAAAACATTAAGGATTAAAACAAACTTGAGTGAAACACAGAAAAAAAAAAAATTTTAACCTAGAAAAAATTATGAAAACAATTTGATGTGTACTGTACAAGTTGGAATAAATACGCGCGTGAATATATATATACAAGTGTGTGTGTGTGAGTGGATTTTTAAATATTAAGTTTAATAAAAAAAGTCCCAAGCTAGTAATTCAAAATTAGATAAAATATATATAATAATAAAGTGGTTAAAAAACCAGGGAAAATGGTCCAAGAAAATATGAAGTGGATCAAGAAATTAACCATAAGACATAAGCTGACCTTTCAAAATGCATAATATTATGGTTAAATTATCGACCAAACACAAATGAACCCTTCAATCAAAATAATTAAATCTAAAGGTTATAACTTATAACATGGTTGAGAATAATTAAATGGGCAAGGGTTAATTTGCCACCTCCAATGCTCCAACTGAAAAAAAAAGGTGCACAGATAAGAAATGAGCATAGAATATGGCAATATGTCTTGAAAGAATGAACTATCTGCTTTAATCGTTCAGAATCACTATGGTAATGAGACAGAGAACATACAACAGCGTGAACATAACAGCAGGAGGAAGAGGAATATCCTCCTATTGATGGCAGGTATTGGAGGATCACCCACAAATATTACCCCTCCAAATCAAATACTTCGCAAAAATTCAAAAACACCTTCCCTTCTCCATTCCAACTCTTCTCCGTTATAACTTATAAACAAGCTTTTGCAGAAGCTGCCATGAGAGGAGTCCCTTCCTCCCATAAACTATTTTTGCAAAAATGAAATTACACGTGTGACCAAAGAATGTATTTCGCGACGGTTTTTACCTGGTCAATGAATCAGGGTGCATGATATTGCACAACCTCCTAACCTGTTTCTATTCTTATGTCTCTCACTTTTCATTGGCACTGATTGTTGTGAGAGCTCCAGTCATCAAGAAGATTTGAAACACTCTCCTCAAGGATCTTAGCCTGAGGACCTGGCTTGAGGGTATTGACATCACCCCACTGGGAGCATGGATCCATCCACCAAGACTTCCGCCCAGTGCACCATGCTCCCGGGACAGCATTATTATGCCTACGACGAAGAATCTTTTCATCAATAAGGTCCAGCACAGGATCATCAACTTCAAACTGTCTAGCAAAAGCAGCTCCACTTTGTACCATTTGATCATAAACAGAGACATTAAGGAAGAGTGGCTCCATCTTTGGAGGATTGTCCCAAATCATGTATCTTAAGTCACCATTAACTGTTGTGTTCTTAAATTCTGGTGCATTGCAGACGACAGAATGGAAGTAACCTTCTTGGGATAATTTCACATTTGTGAAGTACATCAGAAGTGTTCGAGGTAAGTTATCCCAGCCAAAAATGCAAAATTCCAAAAATGATCGGCTCAAGATAACCCAAGGTGAACCTGCAAGGCAAGAAAACCATTAAACATACAAACCCTAGCCATTGATTGTGCAGCACAAACAGTAAATGAGAGAATAAGTTTGCCTGTGAAGAGTTTGAATGAATCAGGTGTTGGTCGCTTCTCTGTAGCTTGAAATATTTGACTTCTTCTAGCTAAATAAATACTTGGGTCAACTACAATTGGCTGGAATCTATCACCCCTGCATAAGTACATATTAACTTGAATAAAAGATCTAGAATTAACCAAGAATGTGCAACAAAATAGCATCCAGAATAAGGAGAAATTTTCATTACTCTTTCCATCCAAGATCACTAGTGTGATCAATAAAATTGATGTCTCTTTTGACAGAGGAGAAAACGTGGGACAGATCTGTAACATATTACACAGCATGCATTAGTAACTAGGCATCAATAGCTTAAAAAGCCTTGAAATAAATCAAGCAGCGCACTCAGTGCAAGAGTGAAAAATATAAGGGCCTTAAATGAAGCATAATGCAGGAAGTAAGGCTTAAAATATGTGGGCTGGGTCAAGTCCAAGAATGCTAAAACTTGTTGAAATTAACTTTATTTTGCCTAATCTTTAGTCAAGCTAAAATCTGTGATCAAGCTTGGCTCATTAATAAAAGAGTTTCACCTGAGAAATTCATAAATAGTACTAAATATATAATATACTTGGTATACACACATAAATGAAGATGAACAAAATTGTGAACCTTTATCATCGTGTACTTGTGTTTGTGTGTGTGCATGAAACAATTTAAAGAGAATATGTATTACAAATTCCAATGATACTGAAACCATTGTATTTATCTATAGTTTTTGACAATCACATAAGCAAACATATTACTGTATTAGCATAGGCTGCTCAAGTGCTTAATGAGCCAAGCACAATTTTTAAATTTTGACTCATATATCTAGAATAAAGGAGCTTAAATGCTACACAAACTTATTCATTTAATATATAAACCAAGCCAAATTCCCATGTAGCAATAAGCAACTTGCTTCATTTACAACCTCAAATGTGCACAAATGTCATTCTTGAATCAGTTAGCACATTTGGCTCGTTGTGAGAGGATTTAGCCCTGCCTTTGAAAGAATCTATTTCACGTTTATAATAGCTGATACTGTTACAAGTGAAGTTTTTTTTGGTATAACTGGAAAAAAAACACTATTGGATTGCCAAATTACTAGAAAGGATATAAAACATTTTAATTTAAAAACTTTAAGTAATACTAGGATAAATTATGAGGTTTTCTGTTATACAAACTAAAACATTTATTGTGACTGTTCAGAGCAAAATCCATTTTTTTGGGAAAATAGTAAGCAAAACTGAAACACAGCTTTCTAAACATGATCATTGCACAAATATAGTTAAAATCTACTTTGGAGGAAAAGGAATTGATTTTGGGACTGAAATGCATTGCCAAACAATGTGGTTTACTTGGTGAAAAAGTATGTAGCAACTAGAAGCGCACAAGCCACCCCTAAACTTTTTTCACAACTAAAATAAACCAGATTTCAATAACTATTTTATATATGAGAGTAGTGAGATTGGGAAATCTCTAAGCAACTACATCTGATTAAGTTAACTATTCTACATTAGACACTTCAGTTTCGATCATAAACAAGAGTTGGAGCTTAATGCAACACTACTTTTAAAATTTAAATGTACGAAAAGAAAATTGCATTAAAGAGCTCAATCCTTGTTATTACAAGCTTAAGTGATTAACCTTCACTGAAGTTATAGTTTAAATTTCAGACATGGTAATAACCACACAACTTGCACACTATTTCGACTTAGCAATTATAAGTCTTCTGTCTTCATATATATATCTCTAATGACAACTACCCTTCAATTATACAGCAGTGCATAATACTCTATTTTTTGCAACAGAATCCTGTCAAGTATACCATTCATCGAAATCTAATTGTAGAATCTGCAAGTTTGCAGCAACTAAGAACCCTTGCTTCAAACCTCCTTACCATTCTCTGCAGCTGCATCTATACCATAAAGGAATTTCTTCAACGTTATAACCAAATCTGAAATTTATTAGTTAACAAGATCAATGAAGATATTATGCATCTCAATGCTTCCTTCCTGCTATGAAGATCTTGGTCCAAACTCCCCCCCCCCCCCCCCCCCCCCCCTCTATTCCTATCCATTTCTGCAATTTTCAAAATCATGGAAATCCAAGCATATTGGACAGAAAATTACAGAAAAACAAGAAATACATTAGACTAGACATCAGCCATAGAAATGATGAAAACCACCACACCTTGGGAGTAAAATTGAGGCCCCAGAATTATGAAATTAAGTGTTGACACAAAGTCTAGAGAAACTACGAGAGTATTTTCTTGAAAACTGGTAAAAATCAAGTGCCAATACATGCATCTAAAAGCAAACTCCTCCATGTTGACACAAAGTCTAGAGAAACCAAGACTTCTTCTGATACATCTCAAATTTCGAAAACAAGTGCACCTACATCAAATTAAGAATGAATCTAACAGCCAAGAGGAAACCAAAAACCAAACCAAAGTTCAAAACAACTGTAGAACTTTCAAATTCTAAACAAGCCGATCAATGCACAGGAAAAACTAAGTTACCATACAAAATTCAAAAAACCAAACACAGATTACCAAATCGGCCTACCATCCTGGGTGATGAGCGGATAATCACGAGCACTCAAAGTGACGAACCAATCCCACCCACTATCCAATTTCAACATAACCGCGGCAGCTCGCAACGTGATGGCAATATTGGTAGAGCCCAAGTATGTGACCCAATCGGCCTTGCCCACCACATCCACATTCCCAAAAGCCCGAATCGCAGGCACGGACCTAACAGCAGCAGCCAACTGATGCCTCTCTTCGTCCTTGGCATCCAACCCTAGATGCAGAAGGTAACGATTCCTCGGATGATAAATTGCCAGCAACAACCTGAAGATCCGGTCCTTATCTCGGTGCCCACCTGAAATGTAGTAAGCAAAAGCAGGAGGGTAATGAGCACCGTGCTGAACCAGAGACGGAAAAGGCTTGGCGGAGCTGAAGGTGGAGAGAGAAGAGCGCAACAGTAAAATGAGAGAGAGAAATGCTGCTGTGAATAGCGTAAAAAGCCATTTCCTCTCAGCTCCCATAATAGTAACAACAACGACGACGACGACAACCCTGGTTGTTTCTGTACGTAGTGATGGTGATGGTAGTGGTAGTGGTGGTGTTGTGCATATGGCTTCTTCTAATTCCAAAGGAGGATTCTGAGGTCAGGGTTTGATTCACGCTCCGGTAAAGAGGTCATTGAAGATCTTGCTTATGCTTCGTCGAGCGAGCGAGGGTGATGAGCGAAGAAACAATCAAACGTGGAAAGTGGAAAAATATTTTTCAGTTTGAAAGTGAAACCAAACAAGACTGAGAAGAAAAATGGTGGTAGCTGAAAACTCCAACCAAAATTTCCTCCCAGAATTGCTGTTTCTCAGTATTTGTATGCTCGAATCTTTAGAAACTGTGATTTGGGGGCTAGGGTTTTTTTTTCTTCTTTCCCTTTTTTCTTTTCTTACAGGTTAGATTTGTTGGGGGTTACAGAAAATGCAGATCACGGACGACACATACACTCTTTCTTGCTTTCATTGATTTCCTTCTTTCTTTTTTATATTAATTGATTGATCTCAAAATTCAGGTTTATTAAATATGGAAAACCACCCAAAAAAAATCACTAAAATAATCAAAATCAGTAAGTTATATACTTTCCGTGTGACCGGTTAATTCAGATTCAATCCGTTTGTATATTTAGTTAAGATGAAAGAGTCCCTCAATAAAAATAATCACAAAATTTATATGTTTTTTTAAGGTTAATCAATTAAAAAAAGACATGTGTCAATTTTGAAAAGATGAGATAAAAAAATTGACACATATTTTTTTTTAATTGATTAACCTTAACAAAACCATGTAACCAACGTCAAGTTTTTTCCTAAAAATAACTACACTCACAATGTTTTAAATTCAAAAATTTTAGTATTATCGTACTACCAAATTTTAATGTATCATTATAATCATATAGTATCATTTATTAATATTAATAAAAATTTACATTAATTAAAATTTACCTTAAATAAATTAAAAACAAATTAATCGAAAGATATACTAAAATTTAATACTGTCATATGAGGGATAAAAATTCAATGGTACCGTACCACTGAACTTCAGTGTATCCCTCCAATTACGTAGTGCCATTTGTTAAAATTAATAAAAACTCACATTAATTAGGGCCCACCTTGAATGGTTTAGGAACCAACTGATTAGAGAAATGTACTGAAATTCAGTATTACCGTACCACTAAACATCTATCATATGAGATACAAAATCATTCATTATTTAGACTAATCCTTTGTGGATGAATAGTTTAAGCAAAAGATTCCTATTTCTCACGCGCCATGTAAACACGTTGATACACTTTCATGACGCCAATGCTCTCTTTGATTCTTTGAGGATTCGGCCCCACGTCAGGAGTCAATAAGATGCAAGCGTGTGATACACGCGCTTTGTCAGAACGCGAGGCGGCGAAACTCGTTGAGTTGCCGTTCTGTGTTTTAGAAATTTGATGACAACATTTTGTGTTCTAAAAAATTGAATTTATTTATTATTATGTATTAAAAAAATTGAAGAAATGAAGACATAAATAATTATTTATGATTTGATGTTGACGAGAAAAATTGATAAACTATTTGAAGGTGGATATAGGGAGTTTGAAAAATCTGGAATGTTGGGATGCGAGACTGTTGTACCGATCACAATTTCAATTAAAAAAAGTTAATAACGTTTAATTAGAATAATTAATGGTTCATTTTTTATTGGGCGAGTGAATTAATTTTTTTTGAAGTTGATGAAAAGTCAATTAATACATGTTTTAAGAGTTTCTCATTGATTGATAAGAAATCTTAAAGAGTGTCCTAAGAACACTTGTTAGCAAAACCCAATAATTAATAACCCAAAGGGTGTGGTTGAGTGGAAGGGACTCATCCATCCTTAACCAAGTTCATCGGCGAGATTAGTCACAAAGTGTTTTTATGTGACACAAAGTGTTTTTATGACCCATCGCGGTATAGAAAATATAGAAAATTATCTTTTATACGACTAATCATAAAAGAAAGAGAGTGTAAATAAAAACTTATAATTGGATAAACCTACATGGTAAAGATATAGAGAACTTTTTTTTTGTTCTCGCCCAGTTTTCGAGGCTTTGTCCCGACTAATCCGAATTTGATCACAAGATCTCGAACTCGGAACCTTGTTTAAGCAATATCAGACCGCATACCACTTGAATGAATTATAGAAAACTTGACCTAAATTTTTTCTTTGTTGATATTAATAGAAATGAACATTATTAAGAACCCGTCTTAAATGAATTAAGGACTACTCGATTAAAAAATGTACTATAATTCATAATATCATACTACTGAATATATTTTTGTGTGTGTGGAATATAATGAAAACTAATAAATGAATTTGATATTGTGAATTTAATACAAAAGAGTTAGGTGTGAAGGCGTTGAGGGTTGAATGCATGATGATTCATGATTGATTGGATTAGCTATATGAGTCATAGGCTATGACCGTATGATATTTTTGCCGTTCAAACTTCAAACCTCAAATCTTAATGACTTGGACTATGTAAAAGCAGCTTCAAATTTTGACCATTGGCCCAAAAAAAAAAAAACTGTCAATTAATTAATTGATTTTCAGTGTTGTAATAAGAAAGTATTTTAGTTAATATTATGGGTAAATTATATCAACTTCTTTGTAAATTTGATAAAATCAACTTATCACTCATCCAAGTTTAAAAATATCATTTAGTACTCTTAAATATAGAAAAGGTCTTAGATAAACCTTATTTTTAGTTTATTTTTGTATTATGGAAATTATTATTTTATAGAAAAAAACTTTATTTTAGTCTCTAACAGTTAGTATTTTCTTCAATTTAGTCCTTAATATTTGCTCAGTCTTAATTTGATCACACACATTTGTGATTGATACCAATTTGATCCTTAAAATTTGCTCAGTTGTAATTTAGTCTCTAACGTTAGTGATTGGTACCAATTTAGCCCCTCTATTGTCGAAGTGTTAAAACTGCTTAATATAATGCTTATATGGGTAATTTATTGCTTAGCATACATGCTTATATACATTTAAGTGATAAATGTGCTTCTCTCCACCTCCAAGTTTTTTAAAATAAGATTAAAAATAAAAGTTCATTAATATTAATTTTTAAAAATTTAAGTAAATAAAACTGATTAAAAGGTAATATTATTTAGGGGATATGCATATTCTTTTCTCTCATTTAATTATTTGCAATTTGTTCAAATTAAACTTTATAAATTTCTATTCTTTTTTTTAGTTATTAAATTCTCAATTAGTCTTATCAATTTCTTTTTATATTAGTCATTATTTCTTCTAGGTTGAGTGATATCTAAAATTACAACTATTAATTTAATTAATTTTTTAAGAAAAAAGAAAGAATATTGCTGAAAAGTTTACTATAGATACAATTACATGTGACTTTTTAGCACAACTCAAAAAGTAAAGGAGGAGATTGAGTTAGTGTAGAGAGAGCATAAACAAAAAAAGAGATAGAGTGGATGCATGAATTGAAATGAAAGTTCTGGGAGTTAAATAATGAGTAGAAGTATAATTTATTTCTGTAAAGTTTTCATCATACCATGTCATCAGTTAACGGACCAATTAACCGTGTTATATAAACATACTAGTTTGGAATAAGTTGTAAAGATAAATAACTAATTTAAAACTTTTGAAAGATAAAAGATCAATATAGAACAAATAAAAAAAATATGAGACCAAAATAAAATTTTAGCCTTAAAAAAATTTAGATCATGGCTCCGCCCCTGCTTTTATTGAATTTAGATAATCTTCGTTGTTCTTTTATTTTCTTGTAATTGTTTGTTGGAGTTGTCTTAACTCTCAAAAACCTATCACCTATAAAAAATTAAAAATGTTGAATTTTTCTCTTCTTTCTACATTTATTCGTTTTTGTCTTCTTAGGTTCATTAATAACTATTTTGATTGACTTTATTAATCCAAACCCCTTAAGTCCTTTTCCATTATCCTTAGTAACGAATACATTAAACTCTTCAAAACTTAACCTAGTTATTTTTGAAAACTCAGGGTGTATTTGATAGGACTATTTCTTATTTTCATTTTCACTAAAAATAGAAAATAGTTAAAATAATGTATTTAGTTAGATTTTTTTTTTAAAAATGGGCTGATTTTTAATAACACTACAAAATTATTTTTCGTTGTTTTCTATACACAATTTTGAAAATTGAGAACAAAATTTGAAAAGAGCAGTTTCACTCTTGGAATTATGCTAAAATATTTTGCTTTCTTTGGTATAGGTTCGAGACGTGCAAGTACAATTATCTTCACAATTATAGGTTATCATGGGATAATTTTTTTTTTTTGGTTTGGGAATTGCACGTCATTGGGAAGAAACAACAAAAGATTTAATACAATTTTACTAAGGCCTTAGTATATTTTTTGTTACCAAAATACATATTCTATTATTTTGTTTCAATCAAAAGCAATTAACCAAACAACTTCTTCTGTTTCTCTGCCTTAAAAAAAATAAGTATTTGGAGCTATGGTGAGTTTTAGCTCATTAATTGTTAGCTATTGAATCTATTTTGAGATATATATTATGTTAAATTTTTCAAAAAAAAAAAATATTTTAATATAAATCTCAAAATAAATTCAACGGTTGACAAGTGATAAGTTTTGGGTTACCACCTCTCCATAGCATTACCATAAAATTTTTTTTTTTAAAAGGTGCTACCACTTATGTTTAGAATTTAGATAGAAGGTGAGGGAGGGAGTGGTAAGGAGTGGAATGGCTTAATTAAGTGGGTTCTTGACCAGAGGGTGACATTTAGACTTGCAAATTTACACATCAGGACATTAAATCCTGTATTTTCTGTCGCCGTGACAAGTTACTGTGCATATTTAACTCGCATTTGTAAGCTGCGAGCTGATGTAAATGACTCGCTTTTCACATTTACGAGTCCAGACATTTGACTCGCATTTGATATCTGCGAGTCTAATTTGGATCGCAGGTAATAACTGCGAGTCTTCTTTATTTACTCGCATTTGATATCTGCGAGTCTAACATGCACAGTAACTTGTCACAGCGGCGGGAAATAAATGACTCAATGTCTTAATTGTGAGATTTGAAGGATAAAATTGTCCTCTCTAATCATTAATCCTAATTAAGTTAGGTGTGTGTTAGAGATGAAATGGAATGATAGGGAGAGGCTTATCCAATGCTTTCCTTAATCATCCAAAATTTAATTTTTTTCGTCCTCCCAACTTAGTGGGATTAAGGATGAAAGGGACTGAGTCAATATTGTAAAATATAATTATAGCCTTCTAGAAATGTGGAGTTAGTTTAAGTGATAAACGATTTAGTATTGTTTAAGCAAGGTATTGGATTTAAGATCTTGTAAATGCAGTTACTCATGTTGAGAGACTCTCTCACTATAGTTAGGTACGTGACACGTGTTGAGTTCGAATTAGTCGAGGGCAGTGCCTTGAAAATCAGACGGACAACCAAAAAAAATTATACTCTTCTATAGCACGTCAAAACGGGCCGGAGTCCGCGGGCTTCGGCAAGCAAAAATAGGCTCGTTTAAGCCTGCGGGCCGGCCCGCCAAAAAATTAAAAAAAAAAATCAATATATATTTGTTTAAAATATGTATAAATATATATATTATAGATAATTTTATGTGTTAAATAATAATTTTTTTCTAATAAAGTATATAAATAATTTAAATAATAATTAAAATCAATAAAATATTAATTTAAAGTTAAAAAATTACTAATTTTTAAGTAAATATATAATTTTATAATTAATTTTTTAAAAAAAATATATTTTTAAAAAATAAAAAAATTGGCCCGCGGGCCATTACGGGCGGGCTTGGACATTACTTCCCAAGCCCGCCAAATAAACGGGCCGGCCCGTTTTGACAGTGCTACTCTTCTAACCTTAAATTATTAGTCATGTGTTTATGTTACAAGGGGTAATATTGAAAAAAAAAATTTAATGATTGATTCCAATCCATTCATTTGATTATAACTTCAAAGAAAATTCATAGGTGTTTCCTCCTTTCCTTTTTAAAATCCTCAAACAACATATTTAATTAAGCTAATTCCACTCCATTCTATTACCTTTCACTCATTAATGACCACTCCATTTCATCTTTTTCAACTCTCAAACATAGTCAGTAAATTATCATTTTAATTCTTTAAAGATTCAACCTGTCTCAATTTAGTACCTAAAAGATGGAAGTGTCAAATTTGATCATTGAAATATGAAAATACCAAATTTAGTCTTTAAAATATACAATTTGTTTTAATTTAATTCTTAAGAAATTTTTTGTTATTAACGGAGATTTCTAGGGACTAAATTGAGATAAATTGTATACTTTAAGAATTAAATTTGATATTTTTATCTTTTAAAAATTAAATTAAGATACATTGCATATTTCATAAACTAAATTTATCAAATTAATTTTTTAAAAATTAAATTGAGACAAATTAATTTTTTTCAAAGACTAAAATGATAAATTAGTCAAGACTACTTAATTTTTTTGGGCCAATAGTCTAGACTCCTTATTAATTATTATCCTAGCCCATGTTATCTCTGCTGTTGTGTCTTTCTCCTAGAGACTAGAGTAGGTTAAGAATTTAAGATGGGCTTAATTGTGGGTTTATCAAATGCCTAATTGAGAATTGCTATTATCACTTTTAGAATTTAGGAATCACTAGATGCACAATTTATGCCTAATTGTGCAAACAAATTGGAGTATCTCACACCAAAATATTTCTCTTTCTAAATTTATTAGATTTCACAACCTAGCAGCTGTTTGGAAATTGATCTGCATCTACTTTATCTGTGCTATACCTATATTTTTTAATTATTTAAATGATACTCAAACAATATATCTATAAATCCTTCCCCCTTCTTTTTGCTTAACATGGGAAACCAATGCTGCAAATATATATAATCTATTGGTAAAGTCTTACCCCAAATAACAAAAAATACTCTTTCCGGTTCACAATATCTGCTTCTAAGATAAAAAGACTAAATTACCCTTACTAATTAATTACTTCTACTTATTTTTTCTCCATTAATTTTATCTTCGGAATAGATATAAGGTATTAGATAGGAATAAAATTGTAAAAAAATAATTAATATTTTTTTAATTTTATAAAATAACAGATATTTTAAAACATAAAGAATCTCCCAACTAAATTATGAACGAGAGTATAATATTGTGGTGTGATGAAGTATATTAAAAAGGATGTAAAGTCGAAGTGTAAAGAATGATTTAGTTCACTGTGATCATAACTCTATTTTCAAGGTTGGTTGCTAGTATCAAAACTTATTAAGCATAAGTATAAACTGTACATGTATGGAGTAAGTGTCCATATTCCTTTTGAGTATTTCAAAATATGTATGACATAATATTTTTTACAAAGAAAAAAAAGATTTCAATACATATTCAAATATAAGAATATCAAGAAAATTTGATTTTGGGCACGTTCTTTACGTAGAAATGGAAATAGAAACGGAATGCGTTTCCTGTGTTTAATAGTAAAAGTTTGGTAATGAAAATGGAAAGGAAATGTATTAAAATGACCATTTTACCCCTTATATTAATATAATAAAAAGAAAAGAAAGTTATAATTGTGTCAAATCATGTCAAATCAGAGAGGTATAATAGATATTTTGTATTTTTTTTAAAGTTGATAGAAATGAAAAAGTAAAAAATAGGTAGCCTCCAGTGGGCCCCACCCATTCTATCTTCATTTCCATTGTTCTTTTTTATAAAAGAACATGACCTTAGTCTTATAGATTAGACAATTATAAGAAAAAAAAACAAATATATACTATAATATTATATAAGATCATAAGTAATTATACGAGTTATATAAATTTTAAAATTATTTTAAGAAATTTATGTTTCTTGATTATATATGATTAAACTACCATTATCTACTTATATAATTGAAAAAAGTGTCATATATTTTAAATTTTTTAGTATATTTTGCCATACCAATACCCTATGTTTTAAAAAATTTGCCATATCCTGGACCCCTGTCTATAAAGCATAGATCAAAATTCAAAAGATATCCAAAATGCTCGTATTATCAGAGGTATGATTAAGTATAGGAATAATGCCATTTTCAGTAATAGCTCATTTCTATTTTCACCCTCAGCCATGGGTATATAACAACCCACTCCTTTTAGGCTTTTAGCTTTGTTCTACATATAGAAATCTTTAAAACTATGATATCTTTTACTTTAATATCTTCTATCACCGTATCCAAGATGCCAAAAAAACTATCAATTTTTTTATCCCTGAAAAATCTAGAGGTAATACTGCATGCCCTAAAATTAGCTTTACAAGATAAATCTCAATGCAAGGACTCAGAAATAAAAGAGGTTATAAGAAAACACATTTTATATACAGCATGATCAATGGTCCCCCCAAGAAAATTCATAAGCCAGGCATAACTTAATAAATACCTACATGGTATGTTCTATGTATTGAACTATTAGCAAAAATTATGAAAGAGGGAAAAAATAAATAAAAAGAAAAAACAAGGGGAATGGATGAAAAGACCAGTTTTTTACAATCTCTCAGATTGAGTTAACTGAGACATCGTCGCTGCCTTCGCTATCACTACTGCTGCTGCTCCCACTACCGCTGCCGCTCCCACTACCGCTGCCGCTCCCACTGCTACTGCTAGAACTGGAAGACTGTTCGTCTCTCCCCTCGGCATTCACCTGCGCTCTGAGAGCTTCAGCAGCATTGGGTCCCTTATCCACCTCATCACCACTATCATCCACATCGGCGATCTCATCGTCAGTGTCATTTTGACGGGGGACATTCATGTCAAATCCAACGTTGTCTTTTTCTTCAGCAGCATTGTCCTCCTGAGGTGTTCCACTACCAAAAAGGTCATCAATATCTATATCATGATGTTCCTCAACTTCATTTTTAGGGCCCGGTGAGGTGGTAGCAACAGTAGGTGGTTCAGTTGGATTATCAACCAACCCTTTAGCACCGGATTTGACACCTGTCATATGACATTACTATTTCATCTCAGATAAGTGAAAAAAAGTATATAGTCACCATAAACTACTACATCAATTTTGAATGCAACACTCGCGAAAATTAACAAAATCTAAAGCGCATATAACGATACACCAACAAAAAGGCAGTATATAAGACAGAGAGAGAGATTATGACCATATGCCAATTCCAGGGACCAGAACTCACGTAACTTTCTCTTAACAATGTATCACATGTGATCTAAACTAGATTTCAACAAAAACAAATAAACAGGGAATGTTCAAGATATGCAATTAAATATTATGCATACCAGTATGCTCAGGTTCGCCAATATCAATACGCTCCACCTCAACCTATGCATAATCAAAGTAAGTATCATTAAAGAGCACTGAGGAAAGAAATGAGAGGTGAGAAGAATTATTAAAAAATATATATATTTGCCTTTTCCTTCCACAGTCACAGAAGTGCTAACTAAGACCAAAACAAAAAACAGAACCTTGGGAATAGACTCAAAGCGCATTTTATATTTCACTCAGAACATATACACTTATCTCAGCAACATACATATTTTCATAGGATTCAAGTTTTTATCTAATCCTCTTTCTTTCCCTCAATTAAGAAGCATTCCAGTAATGTGAACACTGAACAGAAAAAGAAGAATGTGGAGTACTGAATTCAAAGACACAAAAAATCAGTCTTATTATTGAGTGAGGAGTAACTCCATGGCAAACATAACATGTCATCAAGCTATTCTCCAGATTTCTTTTTTGGAGCGGGTTAATGATAGAAAAAACCTTACGGCAATCAATAAGACAACAGTTCTTTTGTCCTTTCCTTCTCTATCCTAAAACATAGTCAGTATAATATTTGCATTCCATGGTAACCACAAAATTTTCTTTCATCAATATATCACGAGGACATGCGTTCCAAGACTTTAAACTAACGTTCAAAACAGACCTTTAAGTATTGTAATGATAGTCATATATATTATATAATATATAGGTGTAGGACTGAAATACTATTCAAATAGAACATTTATGCTCTAGACAGTTAGTAAGAGCTTACTGGCAATGGCTGAATTGAGCTCCTGCCCAAAGTTGGGGGTTTTGTAGACTTCCCAATAGGAGATGACCGAATATCCAAAGGTGGCCCAGGTGCGGCGGCCACAGCGGCAGCAGCAGATTCACCAGGCTGGCGAAGATGCCGCAGTTGCTTTACAGCCCTATGGAGCCGCTCCAATCGGAAGGTCCCACCATCAAAGAACAATACAGCATCATTTTCCTTGTATTCCTCGCTACTCCCTTCAAATGTCACTTTGGGTTTTCCAATTTGGTTGTTCTGAAATTCCACAGAGGCCCTATTTTCTTTTGTCTTGCGTAGTAATCCTGGCTTAGTCTTATCAACAGAAGCTGGCTTAAATTCATCTGCACAAAGCTCACAACTTCCTAAGATAAAAGCCCCAAATAGAGGATTAAAAACAAAAAGCAATGAATAAGGCAAAAACCAAAATGGAAAAAAAGAAGAAGTTTGAAAATCAAACAAAAAATTTCCGCTTAGGCTGATATGAACTAAATAGGAGAAACTAGAAAGCTGACCATCCAGATTTTACTTTCAATTACTCACATCGTAAAGTGCAGTATTTGTTACAAGATTCATCCTTGAAGGAAGGACCGAGCGTAAGATTGTACCAGCGATCGGACTGAGGAGCAGACTTGGGCTCTTCTTTGGAGTTGTTGGCCATGGTGCTGAGAGAGAAATTGGAGACGCCTGAGAAAAGAGAAATCCAGATAGAGTGAACTTGTTATTTCATGGAAAGGTGTGATTGGTAGTGCTCGAGCCAGTCCAGCTCGCTAGAAGATTTGGGTTAAAAGCAGGGTTTTGGAGAAGAGGAAGGAACTAACGAAGGAGCATCCTAAATTAACGATACAAGTTTATTAGGCACTAAATTAACAATACTCATGAGTTAGAAGCTTGCCCATTGTCAAAGACAAAGAAACAACTGTCGAGATTGCAACAAACAAAAGGTCTGAGGAAGATGTAGTTAATGAAATTACTAAGAGTAAACCTTTTAAGAAACTCTAATTATCAACTAATAGCATGTAATTAAATGCATAATCGGAAACAACAGCAATCATATTTAACAACATAAATATTTAAAGTAATGGAAAAATCCATATTTACTTTCTTCTTCACATTAGAGATCCGCATATACCATAAATATATTAATAGTCTAAGTGCTCATTAAAGCTCATACACTATAAAGCACGGATACATGACACGACACAACACCGACACAGCATCACACACATGGACACACGTTTGACACGCATTGGTGAGTTAGAAAAATGTTTTCATTTTGAACACGATACTTGAGTCAAGAATAGGATGACCCAAAAAAAGGAAAAAACCAGAAAAAAAGTGAATAAAAATTTAGAGAACTCATTTTAATTAGATTATTCAAGTTCTTTTTTAATTGTTTTTGTTGTATACGAGATTTAGTAAATTTGATTTAGAAAATAATAGTGTAAATGCTTAGAATATAAAACAATATAGGTATATCACTAAAAGAAAATTTTAAAAATATATATATGCTGTGTCGTGTTCTATTCTATAATTTTGAAGATTGTTGTGTCAATGTGTATGTGTCGGTGTCGGTGTCGTGTTTTCCGTGTCAATGCCTATACTTTATAGCTCAGACATGTCCAAACTCCAAACTAATAAAGCTCCAATTACATTGACATGTACACATTAATCTAAGTTTTATCATTTATAAAAATAACATCTAACTTATGTGTTCATTGCTATGGGTTTAAAAATTAAAACCAACAAGATAAACCCAAGAATGGGGTGGTTTTCCTATATAAAGAAAAACCAGCTAAAGATGACAGAACACATCTAAACAGAATCTGAACCAAAGACCTTTTGTGTCAGCATAATTTAATCTTGCCAGACAATAACTCAGCAACCATCTATTTATATTTATTTTGTGGGATGTGATTAAGAGTTCATTTTTAACTTTTCTTATTTAACAATATCTCTATGCAGTAATATAAAACAAGGTGGAAAATTCATTCTACCCATTTATTCTCCCTAAGAAGATAACATATCTAAAAGAGTGCTATCGGGAAAAGGGAGCATAAGTATTATTTTGTTCACACTTAGTTACAAACCCAACTAATATCAATAATGTGTAGAGTGTTGGCCTTGACTTTACAAACTCATAATTGTAAACTAGTATAAGAAACATGAAAATAGGTAATATGAAACACTAGTCTTTTTACACACAAGGTGAATGATAAATGAAAAAGCATATCTAAACTTGAGATTAGCTAGTACTTGACAGAATTTGAAATTTTCTTTCCAATTTTCAGTCAGTGCAAAGACAAAGTGAAACAGAAATAGCAAATCAACATCAGGATTATAGAAAATCAAAAGATCTAGCACAAAGCATTAAAAACAAAAAGAAAAAAAGAAAACTCAAGCCAAAACAGACCTCGGGATGGAGACAAAGGTCGCGATCTAGAAGCTTCAAATCAACAGCGCGGTGGCACGGACAGATATAAGGTAACGCCGCGAGACATGGTGGTGGTGACGCGGCGAGACGAGGCGATGCGTGGCGGCGGTTCGGAAAAACGAAGACGGAAGCAGCGCTGTGCGACTGGTGGGGGGAGGGCGGGGCGGAGCTTTGGCTACTTCGCTAGTGATGGTAGATTTTTTCCCCATTATTCTATTTACTGTTTTTTTTTATAATTTTTTTGGTTTTTTAAAACGGGATAAAACTCTTACAAATAAGTTTTTCTATACACAAGAGGGAGTCCTACTAAGAAGAGGAGGATAGGGATGTGATTAGAAGAGAATGGAGGAAAATAGAAGGAAATGTTAATCTTGTTTTTTTTTGTGTTCATCTTTTAAAATATTTTAATTTGAGATATTTTAAATATGTGAAGAGGAAGTATAATGAATGATTAAAGATCG
The DNA here is from genome assembly GCA_014851425.1 of Senna tora. Classification (NCBI taxonomy): domain Eukaryota; kingdom Viridiplantae; phylum Streptophyta; class Magnoliopsida; order Fabales; family Fabaceae; genus Senna; species Senna tora. The sequence goes on from CM026270.1 coordinate 7,175,691, forward strand.
ATTTTTTATTATCTTTTCATTCAATTTTTATCTTACTAAACAAGAAAAAGATATTTTGATTATCTCCTATTTTCAAGCATACTCTTATAAGTTACGTTTGGTATGGGATAAAGAAAGGGAAAAAACTTATGTCCATTTACTCCATTTCCCCAATATAATTATGACACGTGGCAAAAAGTGTTTAAATGACCAATCACAGTAGAGAGAGGATGTAGAAGACCACCTTTTATATGACCAATCATAGAAGAAAGAGAGTGTAAATACAATATATGATTGGTGGAATTGGAGGAAATGAACATAAAGAAATGGACATAAGTTTTTTCCTAAAGAAAGTGGAACAGGAAATAAGTAATAAAAATGTGTTTAGTATGTAAAGAAATAGAAGTGAAAATAAAAGAATAAAATTGTTTGGTATGATAAGAAATAGATTAAAAGTGAAAATTAAGAATAAAAATGACTTTTTTGCCCTTCAATCCTATACCTAAACCCAAGCTCACTTTTCACATATTGTGACGCAGAATACGAAGCTCCTCTGTTCCTCCTCTCTTCATCACTTCATCTCTGCATATTAATTGAGGTTGGAGCAAATTAATTGAGGTTAAAGTAGATTAGTTCACTGTAATCAAATTTATTTTGATCTCTTTTTTTTATTCTAATTAGTCAAGTGTATAGACCTTCCGTTATAAAGAAACAACTTGTTGACAACATGCGAAAACAGTTAAGCATTCGAGTTCAGACTAAAATGGTAGTACTAGTAATAAAAAAAATGGAAAAAAGAGACAATTACTTATAAACCCGAAGAGATATATGGAATTGATTACTATGTGGTTCACATGTATTATGGAAGATATTGCTACTATAAACAACAAAATACGGGCATTTAATATTAAGGAGGAGAATAGGAGGAAAGTGAAAAGAATAAAAATACCTTTTACTTATTTGAAAAGATGAAAATTTGAGTAAAAATTAATTGAAGATTGAAATCCAATTCCAAGTTCCAACATTAAATTGCACAAAATTCAATATTTGCAATTGTTTAAACTTTGAAACCAATTCTAAATAGCAATCCAATTCCATAAGCAGTCCAAAATATTTGCAATCCAATTCCAAAATTTTTTTCATGGAATTGGGCTCAAGTTTTGGAATTAGACAGCAAAAAGACAGACTTACCCTCATTGCTTGTCCATTTCCATTTCTAAGGTGCTGAAAAAATGGCTTTCTTGCCCAGCGAATGTTTGAATTGGGAATTAAGGAGGAGAAGAGAAGGGAAGGAGAGACTTCCAAGATATCTTCCCTTTGTTTGGGAAAATGAAAATTGGAGGAGAAGATAATAAAAGATTAATTATTAATCCTCCATTATTTTTCCCCATCACAAATTCAAAATACCTCTGAATTGGGAATTAAGGAGGAGAAGAGAAGGGAAGGAGAGACTTCCAAGATATCTTCCCTTTGTTTGGGAAAATGAAAATTGGAGGAGAAGATAATAAAAGATTAATTATTAATCCTCCATTATTTTTCCCCATCACAAATTCAAAATACCTCAAATTGGAACCTTCCCTTATCCTCTCCTCCCTTCTCCTCTAATCTCTCCCCTTCTGGTTTGTTTGGGAATTAAGAGGGGAAGGGAAGGGGAGAGATTAGAGGAGAAGGGAGGGGAGGGGAGGAGAGGGGAGGGGAAGGGAAGGTTAACATTTCATATGTCTTCTCCTTGTTTGGGTATTGATATCTCCTCCGAAATACTCTAATTTGAGGTATTTTGAATTTGTGATGGGGAAGGATAATGGAGGATTAATAGTTGATCTTCCATTATCTCCTCCTCCAATTTTCATCTTCCCAAATAAAGGGAAGATATCTTGAAAGTCTCCCCTTCCCTTTTCCTTCTTAATCCCAATCCAAACATACCCTAAAAGCACCACGAGAGGATTACTCAAATGTTGGAGCAAATTTTTTTTACCGTTATTAAGCTTTTTTAATATTTATTTATTGGAAATAATAAAAAAAATTTAATCATTTAATATTTAATCAGGGACAAATTTGTCTTTTTATACTACATTTTTTTTACAAACTTTCAACATCTAAACATACCAAATACATTTTTTAATTCTAATAATCTAATTTTAATTCCATCTCACGAATTCTAATTCCAATTCCAAATATTTTTTCAACCAAATGTAGTAATATTTGATTATCTTTCCTCTTCACAAATATGATACTCCAAATTAGGATATTTTAAAAGATGTATTAATGGATATATAAAAGATTAACCTTCCCCTCCTCTCCCCTCCCCTCTAATCGCATCCCTTCCCTCCTCCTCCTAATTCACATTTGAAAATTAAGAGGAAAAAGAAAGGGAAGTGATTAGAGGAGAAAGGGAGGTTAACCTTTCATAAGTTTTTCCCTTATTTGAGTGTTGATACCTTTTACAATATACTCCAATTTGAAGTATCTTGAGTTTATGAAAGAGAATGAAGGATTAATGATTGATCTTCCATTATTTTCCCCTCTAATTTTCATCTTTCCAAACAAAAAAATATTTTAATTATCTCCCATTCCCTTTCCTTCTCTCACTAATCCAAACAATGGAATCGAAGAGTCAGTTACTGAGGGGCAATTCTTGTCTGCATTAGAAACCAGAGCAAAACTGCTGCACAAAACTTGGAGCTGAAAACTAGTGAAAGTGACAGAACATTATAAAGCCAGATGACTTGTTGCAATATCATCTTCCATCGTTTGTTTCACTAGAAATTTTTGCAACATTACACTCAAGTTTTTCAGCTCATTTATGTAGTAGATACACCTGATCTAGCATTTCCTATATTCAAAACTTGTTTCTAACAGTGATGATTGAACTAAACTGCTATTGCCTTTTGGGTCAAATCCTTCTGTGCCTTTGTCACTTCCTTGGTGTGTGACTTATTTAGAGCTTGATCAGACTGGGAGACAACCTTGGAGACTGTAAACCCTGCAACTTCAAAAGTATGTGATTTATAAGGAATCAAAGAATTGCGAAGAACAACATCAACTCCTTCGTAAGTCCAAACGCCCAACACTGCATCTCCTTTCAGACCAATGGCAAACCAACCAAGCCCAGAAGCAGCAATGTCTACAGAACTGGAGTCCCAATTGTTCCCACTCACATGGAATTCTCTTCTTACCCATTTCCCCAGCTCTTGAACTCGTTTCTCCCCTATTGGTGGCTACACAAGAAAAAGATATAAACTGGTGTCATCGTGCTTATGATTTGAAAGAGCATGTTTTGCCTTTTCTTTTAAGCATATTGTGGCATTTGCATATCGAAGTATTAATAATTTTGTTTTGTTTAGTAAGTAATTCCTCTAAAACAAATATGGTAAGCTTAGTTATTTCCAAAACTTAAGAGGACAACTTTGCAAAACAACAAATTTTTGCAGGTAAACAAATCACTTTGGACAGAATACAGAAGGAAGAAATTTAAGATGCTCCCTAACTAAAATTCTTGAGGATTTAAAGTCATCATACAAAACCCATGTGCAAGGTTTCAAGGAACTGCTCTATAAGTAGTCAATTGGGCAAAGAAAATACCTGCAATTGGCGCCCAAAATGGTCCTGCAACATTTTAGATCCATTTTCTAATTTACCCATATGTAGCGGAAGTAAAGGAGATGCCCAGACTGTGACATAAACAGAATCTACAGATGTTTCTTCTATATCCAATCTCATTAGACCAGCTATATGAACCGAATGACCAACCTGCCACATTCAAGTAAACAGAACTATGAATCACAGTAGGTTCTAACAAGAGACAGAAGAAAAAGATGAACCATGAGTAACAAATGAGATTGCAAAATCGTTCAGCTTTACCAGAATAGTCAATCTATAACTCAAGCTTATATGTGAACATATTTTTATTTTGGGCAAACAAATATTCCAGTTTTGAGTGCTCAATTTACCAAAATGGCCCTATTTTTATTTTCCATTGTTTCTCCGGTAATGAATATCTATAAGATTAAGAAGCAGTGAAGCATCACTGCAGTGCAACCATTTTACCCAAGTTTTATACCAAATGTTAATCTTACATCATGAAGGAAAGAAATAAAATTAAGAGGACTCAATTGCCACCAAAACTCGGTAGAATTTAGCTACTGATTAATATGAGACTACAATGCAATCTCAGGAAAAGAAGTTATTTGTCTCTGATTTCAGAATTTAAACATGGTAGTCATGCCACTTTTTATATATTAAGCCCCGGTCCAACACAATTTTTCTTCCTCCAAACAGCCACACTTTTAGTGTATCACAAACAAAGCAAAGCATGGTAGAGCCAGCTCCCACAACAACCAAGCATAGAATCATAGATCAAACGCTCAACAGCTTTCACTCATCTTTATGCAAAATGAACCATCAACTAAAATGTTCACGGTCCATTTTCTTAAGCTAGGTAATATGTTTTTATCATTTAGGTTTAAAGTAAAATAGATGGCAAAATTTAGGGCCTAAAAAATCTTGTTATCCTGCTCATCACCCCACTGTGCTTTCCTTCACTAGTTCACTTGCAATAATATAAAAATAGACAAAAACAATAATCAATTTCCTTCACTAATGGAAAATGACCATGAAAATTTATTCTAGTAATCCATATCCTATTTGAATTTGAGAAAAGAGATATATTCATTGATAACAGATTCAGTACCAAAATAACTTCCAGCACACTAACCTTGATTCTATATGTCCTGGGTTTCAACTCCTTGCTGATGTGCACAAGCTTTTGCTCTTCCCTTGTCAACCTTGTTGTGATCTGATAAGGATGCAAGAGGCCAGGTGTGTCAAACAATTTTGCCTGACCTGTAAGAATACCTTCCACTCTAATAATTCCCAATGTAGTCCCCGGTACAGGTGCTTCTGTCAGATGTGTAATCTTCCTTCCAACATGCTTTCCTATAGAATTAATTAGCGTACTCTTCCCTGCATTCTGTGCCCCAACAGCCCACACATTTCCCCTTGGCCCAGCCAAATCAATGATATCATCCACAAGATTTTTCAGTCCCCAATCTCTCATTGCACTCACCATGTGCATACTAGTAATCTTATTCACTCCACCCTCTCTTGCTCTTTGCCTGATCCAATGCTCTAATCTTGTTGGTGACAAAGAGCTAGGAAGTAAGTCAATTTTCGTTACCACAAGAACCACCCGTGGCACATTACCAGACTTGCCTTGCTTCCATGCAGAAGAGTTATCATCAATTGTCTTAGATACTAAACTTGCAACCTTCTTTGGAAATGACCCATCAAAATCCACTGCATCTACAACCATTAGCACCACTGAACGGGACCCTGTTGTCAATGCCAACTTCCTACCGACGGTATGATCAAAGTCAAAATCCGGCAACAAATTTTCCACTGTTGGATCCTTCACCTTCCCATAGTGCCTCAATGAATGGCAGCGTGCACAGACCACTGGCTTCTCTGGTTTCCTGATCAAGTTGGCATCAACCTCAAGCTTTTGAGGCTCAATAACAAATCCCCTTTTGACAGAATTTGAAAATTCAGGTTCTTGTCCAACAGGTTCAAGATGGGTGTACAACCTATAATTCAAATCCTTTGAAGAGGGTTTAATAAAAAAACCAGGGTGCTTTGAGTTAGAGTCTTGCATATAAACCCCACATCCAGGGCAAACAGGAAGAGATTGTGGAGTGGCTTCATCATAATTACCATCACGACAAAGGGATAATTTTTGGTTCGAAGTTAAATCTGCTGGCTTTGAAGAGAAATGCTTGAACAAAATCATTGATGGGTGTGAGAATTTGGTATAATTTTGGAAGTAGGGTTTTGAGTATGGGATTAACAATAATAAGAAATTTGACTGGGCATGGTTTCTACACCCAGAAAAGAACCGCAAATCAAACAGTGGCTTCAGTGTAGGAAGGAAAAGACTTCGAGCCCCAAACATTTCTATCTATTGCTTATACAAAGTAGTGTTCGAGCCCCAATAATAAGAAATACATGTATCGCGAAGCAGGATATCAGTCACAACAAGTGGGGAATCACCTGGTCGACAACAAATGTCTTGGAAATATTCTATGAGAAGGCGACGAACGACGATGGTGGCTGAGGAATCGTGACGAACGACGGTGGTGGAGAAGGCGACGAACGACGATGGTGGCTGAGAAATCGTGACGAGCCGACGATGTCGGGCGGAGAAGGCGAAACGACGCTGCTGTGTGGGGTGCTCTGTTTGAAAGAAGGCGCCGCAGTTATGGTAGTGTTGAGACTTGAAGATTTCTATTGTGTGACCTGTCCCACTGAGGCAGTGATGATAATTAAATGGAAAAGGCTGAAGTATTAGTTTGATACATTAATGTTTGCGTGAAGTTTAATGTTGATCTTTAATGTTTTAAAAGTTTAATTTTAGTCGATTTTGGTCCTCGAGCGTACGTAACACCGTTAACTTTTGTCGTTAAATGATGATGAGCCATGCTTATATGGCACATCATCTCTCCTATGTGTGATATTTTAATGACGTGGCATGACACATCACTGCTACGTCACCCCACATTGTCATATCATCATCTTCTCTATTTCATCATCATCATGGGGTGACGTGGCAGTGATATGTCATGCCACGTTATTAAAATATGATACATAGGAGTGTGTCACATAAGCATGCCACATCATCATTTAACGGCAAATGTTAACGGTGTTACGCTCGAGGACCAAAATCGACCAAAAAAAATTTTGAGGACCAACATTAAACTTCATACAAACATTGAGGACAAAAATAATACTTTAACCTAATATTTACCTTGTATGGTAAATATATCATACAAAAAAGTTATTTTCTTGAAAAGTAGAGAAAAATGATATAAAAATTAATAAGGCTTCGTTGGCCAAACAACATCGGAGGTTATTGAATTGTGAGGACTCACTACTTGATAAAGTCCTTAAAGCAAAGTATTTTTCACACTGTAATTTTTGGCATGCTAAATTGGGGAATAATGTCTCCTTTACTTGGAGGAATTTGTTAGCAAGTATGGAGCTGTTATTACGCTATAATATTATGCAATGCATTGGGAATGGGAGAACTACACTTATTGAGACAGACCCTTGGATTCCAGGGTCATATCCTTGTACTGTACCGATTGCCCAAAATGCTGAGAGATAGGTTTTCATAGTGTGAGATATTTTTGATGAATCCGGAAGTGCTTGGAATGATTCTTTGCTTGCTCAATTATTCCCTGTGGATGTTTGCCAAAGAATTCCTAGTCAAAGCATTTCACAATCTGGTGTAGATGACAAATGGATGTGGTGTACAGATCCCAAAGGTGTTTTTTCAGTTAAGTAATGTTACAAGGAAGCTATGAAGAGTGTGTGGCAGGAGATTGAGCTCTTTGAGAATGTTGTTTGCTTTGCTGATAGCTTCTTTTGGAGGAAGGTTTGGAAAGAGCCCAATTTTGCCTCTTTGTTCAAGTTGTTTTGCTGCATGTGTGCTTAAATATGTTACCAACTGTTACAATTCTAAATTGTAAGGGTTTGAATATTGATGGGGGCTGTGGGCTGTGTAATAGTAGTGAAGAAGATCATTTTCATGTTCTTGTGTCTTGCCCTCATTTAGATCAAATTTGGGGTATGACAATTATGGTAATGTGTATGATCTGGGATCATAGAAATGCACACAGGTTTGGGGATGGAAATGAGGAAGGCTTCTTTACTTGTGGGAAGAGTGTGATGCAGCAAAATATGCAGGGACAATTAAGGATGGTGGTGGCACATTGGGAGGGGTTTTTCGTGATAGTGGTGGCTTTTGTGTGGGGGGGCTTTTGCTCAAAGTCTATCATTTCCTCATGATCCATTGTTGCTTGAGGCTTTGGCAACTCAGAAAGGTATTGAAGTGGCTTTGCAATTGGGAATAAGAGACTTGATAGTTGAAAGTGATGCTGAGATAGTTATTGAAGTTTTGAATAATGCCAATACTCATGCTTCCCTGATTAATTCCATCTGCACTAATATTTGGTCAAGATGTAACAGTTTGCACTCATGTACTGCCTTTGGTTCAAAATTTTGACTGGAATTGGAATCCCAATTTCATAAGAAATAATTTTTTAGTGTTTGGTTTGCTTCTTAAAATTGAGAATTAGATTCCGTGGAATTAGATAATTCCAGGAAATCCAATTCTCAATTCCATAAAGTGGGTTTTGTTTGGTTGGACGTGGAATTGGATTCCACATGGAATTGTATAATATACTAGGTATTATTTAGTTTGGTTGAGTTATGTGGAATTGGAATTGAATTAAGTGGAATTGGTTTTTTAGAATTGGGTGTGTAAATTTTGTGGAATTAGATTGTAGGGTATTTTTGAGGAATTGAGATAAATTTTGTGAAATTGGGTTTAAAAGACATTTTTATCCCTACTTTCTTTCTCTCTCTCTTTACTGTTTTTTATTTTTTATAATGAATATAAAAAAGTAATTATATACTAAAAAATAAAATTTAAAAAATAATTATTTAATATTTATTAAAAAGCAAATTAGTCTTTTTACCTCACAGTCTTTTATAAACTTTAAATTCCATCTTTTCATACCAAACACATTTTTTCAATTCAAATAATTCAATTCCAATTCTATCTTTTCATACCAAATACACTTTTTCAATTCAAATAATTCAATTCCAATTCCAATTCCACTTATAATCCAATTCCATAATTTTTTTCAATTGGATTCCTAGAAAGTGTAACTCTTGTGCTCATGCTATTGCTATTTTTGCAAAATACTACAATCAAGACTTTGTTTGGTTGAGTCTTTGCCTTGGTTTTTATCTGATGTACTTAAATTTGATTTCTATTAATGCAATTATCCAGTTTTTTTAAAAAAAACTTATATATACAAAAGTGCAACATTAAACAAAAATGTAAGTGCACATTTTACGAGGGAATAGAAAAATTAAAGTAGGTGGGGCTCAATCCCTTGGCATGTTTTTTTTTAAAAAAAATATAAAATGTCTATTATACTTTTTGATTTGATACAATTCTAACTTTTTTTTATTTTAACATAAGGGGTAAAGTGGTAATTTTAATACATTTTCATTCTATTTTCATTTCAAATTTTTACTACCAAACACATCAAACTCATTCCCTTTCCCTTTCCATTTCCCTTTCTACCTACCAAACGTACCCTAAGTTTGGTACTGGATAATGAACGAGTGTCATCTACAAATGTTTATTCATTACATAATGATTTCTTTACGTCATTATTTTAGTTAATTCACTCAAAAGATATAAGTATGTAAATATCTTAACAAATATGTAGATTTATTACTTTTTTTTAAAATAAAATATATCTTATCAAATTATAAAACAGTCCTACAACACTTACAATAAATCAGACAACGACATTCTAATAATACTGAATGAAATTAAAGCAAATAACATATTTAGATATGTTTTTACTTCAATAAAATAAATTAAATGTATATATTTATAATATAAAAATATTATTTAAATAATTTATATAGAACAAGTCTTGATCCGGATTGAGTAACATGATCTTTATTCTCATACCTAGACCGGCCCCGGATGGATAAATTTACTGGGTACCCTATTATGGGTAGTGAGAAGTTAAATCAAACGATTTCATTAATTAGTGTGTTTAAATCATTAGATAAAGTTTTCTGTTGTTTTCAATGTATATTCTCCGATTGAAGGCAATTCTATTCAAACTAACTTAAGAAAAATGGAGTAACTACCACTCTAACCAACCACATATTGGTAGTTAAAGCATCTTTTGATTGAAAGATACAGTATTAATAATTTAAGCATTTATATTATTCACATATAATATTAATTGCTCTATAATCATATAAAAGTTAAAATTAGGCCAAAATTTTATTTCCAAAAAAAGCCAATCCCATGTTCGAATAAAAGAGGAAGATTGTATTAGTTAGTCAATAGCCAACGTAAAATTTTATCAAATCTTTACGAATAAAAAAAAAACAAAATAAAACAATTTTTTTGTCTGAATGATTAAAGTCTGTCCAGTTCCCAAGTTTATCCCTAGTCATTTGGTTTAACCAGTCCAAAACAATCCGACCGTTAGTCTGAGTCAAAGATAGGAACCATATCGAACACTTGAATGATTTCAGGTTGTCAAAACACTGCCTGAGATCTTAAGGTTTCCGAAATGCTCGTACTATCCGAGGTATGATTGATTAAGTATTGGAATAATGCCAATTTCAGTAACCCACTCCTTTTGCTTATTTAACTTCTATAAAATACCTTTTATCAAAAAATAAATAAAACTTCTATAAAATAACACAGGCCCAAAAAAAAAAAAATTCTATAAAATACCAATGTACCAACTTATAACTATCAATTGTTATACAACATCAACAATCAAAGTCTTTTCATTAGGTAGGGTCAGCTATATACATCGAAACCAACATATTTTGTCTTTGCACATTTCTATGGTTAAGTTATTTACGACTAGATCTCTCTTAATCGTTTCTCTTATTGTTTTCTTTGATCTTCTCTTATTGAACTATCTTCCATTTGATCAATTCTACGTACAGAAGCTTCTAACGACCTTCTTTGTTTTACTTTAATACCTTCTATCACTGTATCCAAAATGCGAAAAAAACAACTAAACTGATATAGCAATGTGCCAAATAGTTTCCCAATAGACAATTGCTATAAGATAACCTCCAAGTGCAACAATGAATTTTTCATTCCTGAAAAATGTAGGGGAATCCTGCATGCCCTGTAATTAGCTTTACATGTTAAATCTCAATGCATAAAGGGCTCAGAAAAAAGGTTAAAAGAAAACACATTTCATACAGCATGATCAATAAACTGATAATCACTAGTGTCAAGGTTAACAAAATTCCCTCCCCTTACACTGGCATAACTTAATAAATACCAAATACCTACATGGTATGTTCTATGTATTGAACTACTTGCAAAAATTACAGGAAAAAAAAATGGCAGCCCAGTGCACGAGACTTTCATCAGATAGGGTCTGGACAAGGTCAAGTGTAGGCAGCCTAATCCCTACCAATAGAGAGGCTGTTTCCAGAATTTGAACTTACGACCTCCAAGTCATATGACAGCAACCTTACCATTACTCCAATCCCAACCCTCTAAAAATTATGAGAAAGGGGGAAAAAAAAGAAAAAAGAAAAAAAGAGAATGGAAGAAAACACCAGTTTGTACAATCTCTCAGATTGAGTTCACTGAGACATCATCACTGCCTTCGCTATCACTGCTGCTGCTGCTCCCACTACCACTGCCGCTCCCACTGCTTCCACTTCCACTGCTACTGCTAGAACTGGAAGACTGTTCATCTCTCCCCTCGGCATTCACCTGCGCTCTAAGAGCTTCTGCGGCATTGGGTCCCTTATCCACCTCATCACCACTATCATCCACATCGGCAATCTCATCGTCAGTGTCATTTTGATGGGGGACATTCATATCAAATCCAACATTGTCTTTTTCTTCAGCAGCATTGTCCTCCTCAGGTGTTCCACTACCAAAAAGGTCATCAATATCTATATCATGATGTTCCTCAACTTCATTTTTAGGGCCCGGTGAGGTGGTAGCAATAGTAGGTGGTTCAGTTGGATTATCAACCAACCCTTTAGCACCGGATTTGACACCTGTCATATGGGATTACAATTTCATCTCAGATAAGTGAAAAAGTATATAGTCAACACAAACTACTACATCAAATGTGAATGCAACACTTGCGAAAATTAACAAAATCTAAAGCGCATATCATTATACCAAAAAAAAAGGCAGTACATAAGAGAGAAAGACAGACAGAGATTATGACCATATGCCAATTCCAGGGACCAGGAGAATATTAACTTCTACAATTGCAAAAATGTTGTTTTAAAATTGTTTTCATTCCACATCACTAGGAACTTGAAAATCACTACCCATTCACTGTTAATGAGAAAGATGATTTATTCAAGGGAGGGGCACAAACAAGAATAATTGACAGTTTTAGTTTAGAGGTTAGACAATCGCAAAGCTAGCAGACATGAAGAAGCAGTTAATAGTAATAATTCAAAAGGCTCAAAGTACATGGCAAACATCCAGTGACAGAGAAGTTCTTTTATATGTGAAATTACGTTTGGTATGTTTCGAGTTTTACAATTGAATTGAATTGAAAAGAAAAATGGAATTGGAATTGGTGAGAATGGAATGGAATTGAATTTCTAAGATAAAAAGTATGTTTGGTATGTAAAAACTAGAATGAAAATTTTGTGAAGGAAAGTGAAGTAAAAAGACCAAATTGCCCTTCATAAAATATTTTTAATCAACTTTTTTGTGGCCCCACAATCTCTAATGCGTGTGGGGCAATCAAGTCTTTTCACCCTCAATTCCAATTCTAAGGTCTGATTCCAAGAATTTGGCTTGGAATTGGCAATTCCAAGAATTGCCATTCCATGTTGATTTTGCCTATACCAAACATGAGACCTTTTTGAGAAATGTGCAATTCCAATTCTAAGGCCTATTCTAAGCTACCAAACGCAAAGACAACAATCAACAATTAAATATCAAATCGGAGAGCATGCATAAATATGTCTAAGCAGCAAATAATATAATACTAACTCCTCCCAAATTAAAGCTTATTAACATATTATATCTGGCAGCAACAGGTCATGATGATGAAAATGAACAAATGAGGACATCCTTCCTCTCCTCAACCCATGAGAAAGGTTCCAAAATATGTGATAAAATCAAAACTAGAAAAGACCAAAAAGAGATAATGCAGAACAGAACTCACGTAACTTTCTCTTAACAATGTTCACAATTGATCTAACTAGATTACAACAAAAACAAATAAACAGGAAATGTTCAAGATTGGCAATTAAATATTATGCATACCAGTATGATCAGGTTCGCCAATATCAATACGCTCCACCTCAACCTATGCATAATCAAAGTAAGTATCATTGAAGAGCACTGAGGAAAGAAATGAGAGGTGAGAATTATTATTTTAAAAAAAATATTATATGCTTTTTCCTTCCACAGTCACAGAAGTGATAACTAAGACCAAAACAAAAAACAGAACCCTGGGAATAGACTCACTCAGACCATACCATATACACTTATCTCAGAAATATACATATTTTCATAGGATTCAAGTCTTTATCTAATCCTCTTTCTTTCCCTCAATTTTAGAAGCATTCCAGTAATGTGAACAGAAAAAGAAGAATGTAAAGTACTGAATCATTCAAAGACACAAAAAATCAGTCTTATCATTGAGTGAGGAGTAACTCAATGGCAAAAATAACATGTCATCAAGCTATTCTCCAGATTTCTTTTTTTCTTTTTTGGAGCAGGTTAATTATAGAAAAAACCTTATGGCAATCAATAGGACAACATTTCTTTTGTCCATTCCTTTTCTATCTCAAAACATAGTCAGTATAATATTTGTATTCCATGGTAACCTCCTCACTACCAAAAATGCGCTAGTGTACCAGTCTACTTAGTTGAACTTTACGATGTTATCAAATGTTAGATTAATCAGGATGTACTCATCTAATGGTCAACCTCAATCTCACTGTCAACTTGGTAGACTAGGCTACTAGTACATTAAGGCTACCACAAAATTTTCTTTCATCAAGATAACATGAGGACGTGCATTGCAAGACTTTAAACTAACATTCAAAATACCAAAGCCCTTTAAGTATTGTAATGATAGCCATATATATTATATAACGGAAAGTCCCCTGCCACACACACACATAGAATATAAATCTATAGGACTAGTAAGAGCTTACTGGCAATGGCTGAAATGAGCTCCTGCCCAATGTTGGGGGTTTTGTAGACTTCCCAATAGGAGATGACCGAATATCCAAAGGTGGCCCAGGTGGGGCAGCCACCGCAGCTGCCGCTGTGGCAGCTGCAGATTCACCAGGCTGGCGAAGATGCCGCAGTTGCTTTACAGCCCTATGGAGCCGCTCCAATCGGAAGGTCTCACCATCAAAGAACAATACAGCATCATTTTCCTTGTATTCCTCGCAACTCCCTTCAAATGTCACTTTGGGTTTTCCAATTTGGTTGTTCTGAAATTCCACAGAGGCCCTATTTTCTTTTGTTTTGCGTAGTAATCCTGGCTTAGTCTTATCAACAGAAGCTGGCTTAAATTCATCTGCACAAAGTTCAGAACTTCCTAAGATAAAAGCCCCAAAATAGAGGATTAAAAAAATCAATGACTAAGGCAAAAACCAAAAGAGAAAAAGGTTTCAAAATCAAATAAAATTTTTACTTGGGCTGCTATGAACTAAATAGGAGAAAACTGACTGTCCAGATTTTACTTTCAATTACTCACATCGTAAAGTGCAGTATTTGTTAGAAGATTCATCCTTGAAGGAAGGACCAAGTGTAAGGTTAAACCAGCGATCGGACTGAGGAGCAGACTTGGGCTCTTCTTTGGTGTTGTTGGCCATGGCGCTGAAGAAAGTGGAGCCTGAGAAAAGAAATTTTCCATATGGGAGCGAACTTGTTATTACATGGAAAGGTGTGATTGGTAGTGCTGGAGCTGATCCAGCTCGGCAGAAGATTTGGCTTAAAAATCAGGGTTTTCAAGAGGAAGGAACTAACAACAAAGGAGCCTCCTATATAACAATACATGTTTATTTGACACCAAATTAACAATACTCATAAGTTGGAAGCTTACCTAGCGTCAAAGTCAAAGAAACAAATTTTGAGATTTCAACAAACAATAGGTCTGAGGAAGATGAAGTAGTTAATGAAATTACTTAGAGTAAACCTTTTAAGAAACTCTAAATATCAACTAATAGCAAGTAATTAAATGCATAGTCTGAAACAACAGCAATCCTATTTAACGACATAAATATTTAAAGTATTGGAAAAATCCATATTTACTTTCTTCTCCACATAGACCATAAATATAGCATTAGTCTAACAGTCTAAGTGCTAATTAAGCTCATACATGTCCAAACTAATAATGCTCCAATTACATTGATATACACATTAACCTAAGTTTTATTATTTATAAAAATAACATCTAACTTATGTGTCCACTGCTACTGGTTTAAAACCAACCAACAAGAAAAACCCATAACTGTAAACTAGTATTTAACGAAAAATCAGCTAAAGATGACAGAGCACATCTCAACAGAATTTGAACCAAAGACCTTCTGGGTCAACATAATTTAATCTTGCCAGACAAAAGCTAAAAGGTTACTTTAGTTAGTATACTTCAGCAACCATCTATTTACATTTATTTTGTGGGATGCGATTAAGAGTTCATTTTTAACTTATTTAAACTATATCTCTATGCAGTAATATAAAACAAGCTGGCAAATTCATTCTACCCATATATTCAAATTAAATATATAGCAGATCTAAATGAGTGATTTCAGGAAAACGGAGCATAAGTTTTATTTTGATCATATTTAGTTATAGGCCCAATTAATAAAAAAAATGTGTTGACCATAACTATACAAACGCATAACTGTAAACTAGTATGAGAAACATGAAAAAAGGTAATATGAACCACTATGATTTTTACAACCAAGGCAAATGATAAGAGAAAAGGCATATCTAAACTTGAGATTAGCTAGTACTTGACAGAATTTGAATTTTTTTTTTCCAATTTTCAACCAGGGCAAAGACAAAGTCTGAAAGAAATAGCAAATCAACATCAGGATTATAGAACAGCAAAACAAGAAACACAAAGAAGGAAAAAACAAAAACAAATAAGAAAGAAAATTCAAGCCAAAATAGACCTTGGGATAGAGACAAACGTCGCGATCTAGAAGCTTCAAATCAACAGCGCGATGGCACGGACATATGTGAGGTGACGCCGCGACGCACGGTGGTGACACGGAGACGCATGGTGGTGACGCGGCGAGGCGTGGCGGTGGTTCGGCGACAGCTTGGAGAAGGAAAAACGAAGACGGAAGCTGCGCTGTGTAACTGCGGGGAGGGAGGAGCTATGGCTATTGAGTATTGACCGTAGATTTTTTAATTTTTTTTTCTGATTTTTTTTAGAGAAAATATATTTTTTGATGATCATTATATTATTTAGGCTAAATTATTATTTTGATCTTTTATGTTTTGCATAAATTTACTTTTTATCCTCTATATTTTAAAAAATCATTATAACGATTAGAAATTGGATCCGGTGTAATTCGATTCCGTGTAATTCCGGTGCAATTCCTTTGAAATGCACATTTTTACTTCATTTTTGAAGTACTAATACGGACTTATGCTAACAACAATCCACCTTGAATAGATTAGAGATCAAATTATTATCAATATTGGCAAATATCATCACCCTAAATGAATTAGGGACTAAATTGTTATTGATATTGAAAAATAGTCTCACAAGGCCATTTAGTGATGATATTTGTCAAAATTGATAATAATTCCGTCCCTAATCCATTCATAGTGGATTATTGTTAGAGTAAATTTGTATTAGTGCTTAAAAAATAAAATAAAAATGTTCATTTTAAAGGAATTGCACCGAAATTACACGGAAGAGAATTGCATTAGATCCAATTTTCATTATAAGTCCTTTATGTTTTAAATTTGGTCAAAATTAATCCTTTGAACTAATACCGTCAATTTTTTCAGATCACGTGACTCTTACATGTCCATTTAAAACGACGAAGCATCATCATTATCAACTTCTTCTTTTCTCTCTCACCTCCCATTCTTATTTGAGAATGGATCCTCTACATTATAAGTTGAATTGCTCTCTAAAGTGAGGAGAGTGATAGAAAGAAAAAAATGTGGGTCCTACATTTTCACAATTCCTCTCTCTTAGTTGTTTTCTTTATCTCTCTCCTTACTTTAGTGAACACTTCACCTTACAATGTAAGGATCCACACTCATTCTGATTCTCCTTCCAAACCTATCATTAGGGGTGGCAATAGATATGGGTATTTCGGGTATCCGCGGGTATCCGTCCGAATCTGATATCCATCGGGTATCAGGTATTTCGGATATTTGAAATACTCATCGGATATTGGTTGGATTAGGATATTAGCCTCGGATACCCTATATCCGTCCGACTGAATAGGCGGATAGGGTATTTGATACCCGATATCCGTTTGAAAAGAAGAAGAAGGTGATGATGTGACTTGACGTGGACACGTAGGAGAGGTAAGCGGTTGACGTTAGTATTTATTATTTAACAAAGGAAACTGACGATGTTAGTTAAAAGGACAAATTTTGATCAAGTTTAAAACACAAAGGATTTATAATGACTTTTTAAAATATAGAAGATCAAAAATAAATTTCGGTGAAATATAGAGGACCAAAATAATAATTTAACCTATTATTTAATTACTTATAAAAAAATATTATTTAATTCTTGAATAATAAAAATAAAATATCTAACCCTTAATTTGCATCTTTGATAATTATTAATTTTTGAAACATTAACTGTTATTTAATTTAATTGGGTGATTTAGTCATTAAATATTGACATATCATTATAATTTATCATCTATATTGTTATACTATATTGTCAAGTTGAAAAAATAAAATACAAATTGGACAAAAATATTATTTTTAAATTGGATTAAATTTAAATATTTTTTCTCAAATAACTTGATAATGACATGACAACACATGTAATAAGTTAATGGAAAAAACTTAGGTCCATTTCCTTATGTCCATTACATCCAATTCCCCAATATAAATATGACACGTGGCAAAAAGTGTTTAAATGACCAATCACAGTAGAGAGAGAATATAGAAGATCACCTTTTATATAACCAATAATAAAAGAGAGAGAGAGTGTAAATACAATATATGATTGGTGGAATTGGATGTAATGGACATAAGGAAATGGACTTAAGTTTTTTCCTAAGTTAATAGTAAAACACCAATATTTAACAATCACATCACCACATTATATAACAACTTTTACAAAGATATCGAATAAATAAAATTAATATCTTTCAAACAAAAAAGTTAATATGAAAAGCAATGAAAATTATTGCCAAAAATATATAATATAGAAAAGATAAAGACGTGAAAAAAAAAATAATGATAAAAAGAATAAAAAAGACATTTAAAGATAAAATTTATTGTAAGTTTCATGATTATGATTATGATTATTTTTTGGTATACAAGGAAGGAACAAGGTTTAGTTAACACACAAACATGGAAGTAAGCTTCCTCTGAGATCTTCAGCAAGAAGTGTCTCACACACTTCTGACTCCACAAAAAGGTTATAACTAATCTTCTTCGAATAGTTAGCTGCATAGTTTCACTATTTGTAAATGTGATTAAATTTTACATTCCAATATTATGCCTCCATTGTTAATTAGCTCAGCATGCATCACAAGTTCAACAGATTGAGTCACACATGTTACATGTTTGATGAGCCAAAAAATATCTAATCCACCTAACTTTTTTTTTTTTAAATAATTATTTTTAAATTGTATTTTTTAATCATGATAATTAATACTCATACATGACACATTATATTAATATTAAATTAAAATACATAGATAATGCGTTAAAAACAAAACCAATAAAAAAACCGGATAATAATATATGTCCCAAATTAAAAGAAAAAACAACTGAATTTTTTTTTTCCAAATTGAAGAGGAAGTTGTACTTCTGCTAAGTTTAGAAGATCAATATCGTTATTTGAAGAAAGACTAATCTTCCAAAATATTTAAATGATTTAAAATTTAAAAAAAAAATAAATGAGTCAACTCGAGTTGTTTATATTCGTAGAGTAAGAAATAAAAGTACTGATACGATTCATTATTGTCATCAAAGTGCATGGATATAAAAACAGAACAAAAGTTCTATGTTGTTTACCATTTAAATATGACAACCAACATGAGAATTGGAAAGCCTTGGACATAGAGCTGAAAGGTGCAAATATGAGCCTCATTAATTAAGATTTTCAAGCTGATTCAACTATAAGAATCACTACATTCTTTTCTATACAATAGGAAAAATTCATAATGAGCTTTTTTTAATAGCATGCTATAAGAGTACTTTTCATAATCAAGATAAATAGGCTTCAGGTCAAAATAAATACTATATTTTGCCTCCAAAAGGAATTAAAGTGACAGAGGATTAAGTTCACAGCAAATTTTTACCTCAACATATTTGTTGATTTTGTGTGTTGTGTTGGAAAGTATAAAAATAGTTTAAATAATGAATTCAAAGATACGGAATGACAAAATTGTCCAACAACAGAATCTTTCAAAAACGAAAATGTGAATTTCAAAATTTTTTAGGGATCAAATTATGTATATGCTCTTATTTTCTGCCATGTAAGCAAGTACAACTCATCAACTAATGGCTCATGTGTGCAATTAACGTGCCACATCAGTAATTCCAGACATGAGGGAAGGACCAAATTATTCAACGAATCTTTTGAAAACCAAATTGATTAGTTATGATCTTTAAAGAATAAAAATATCAATTTCAAAATGTGGAGAACCAAATTTTGTATATACTCGAAATTAATGATCAAAGATATTTTCCACAAATAAAACAAAGCCTTATAAAAAAATTCCATTTTGTTTTCTAATTATCTTATCTGAAAGTGGACACGCGTCACCCGTACTTATTTTAGCTTGGCGCCTTCAAGTGCAAGACAAAACGCTGCTTCTCTCACGAAACGATGTCGTTTCGCATTGCTCAATCCTCAATCCCCTTCGTATTCTGTTTTATTAATTACTAACGGTTTCGTTCACATTTCATAGAGCAACGAGCTCACACACACACACCCCTTAGCCAGTGAGGTACGAAGAAGCAGCCATAAAGATAAATTCGATAATGGTAGGTTTTGGCGGGAAAAAGGCGGGCCAGATGTTCCGCGGGAACGGTGTGGGCCACATCCTCGCCGCGGCTGCCTTTACTCTCCTCGTCCGCCTGTTCTCCGGTCCCGGCGCCGTACTATTGCCGGAAAGTGAGAATGAGGATTACAGCGATGAGGAGGAGATGGATGCTGAGGACGGTGAAGATCCGGTCACCGGAAAAGTTTTTCCGGTCACAATCCGGTGGAGCAATATCAACTGCTCCTCCTCTGATAAATCCTCCGATTCTGTGAGTTCCCGCGCTTTTGTTCCTTCTTCTTCTTCTTCTGTTTTCTTTGTCATTGGTGAATGCTGAAGTGAAATCCTGTTTTGTTGTTGCTACGATATGCTTGGATATTGGAATTTGGAATTCGTTTTACAAAGCTATTACTATCTTTGTACTAATTAAAAGTTTTATCTATTTTGCGGCGAAAGTATATTTCCTTTTTTCTAATTTTATAATAATTTTTAGTTTTGTCTTAAAATTACAAATTATAATCCAATTAGTCCAAATTATTAATAATAAATAATGACTTGTCATTATGTATTTAATATGTTTTTGTAGATTATATATTTAATATTAGTTCATCATCTTTTTTATAACTTTGAACATACCAAAACATAGTAAAATAGCGTTGAGTTTTATTCTTCTTATATTACTACGAAGAAGGCACGTTGTTTTGATACAAATGATGAGTCTATAGTAATACAAAAAAGTAACATTATTTTGAATGATAAATCATGCTAATATTTTATGTATGATATCATGTGACTCATCATCTTCTAGTATTAATTTAATTTGGGCAATATTATTGATTATAATTTGAAAATTTTAAAATAAAATTTCTAAATAAAAAATTTTATGAACGAAATTTAAAATTAACGTAAAATTTAATAACCTGTACATACAATGTACATGTACGTGCACCTGTACATGGATTCACATACTCAGAGCTAGATAAAGTAGCTCTGTTCATGATGCTTCTAAAACGTAAAAATGAAATAGCATTACCTGAACATTTTGCTTCAACAGTTTAACCATAAAAAGAAGTACTTAAACCTTGGAGGATTTTGAGGTAGGGAATTTTAATCTTTTGGTTTCTTTGTGGATTAATGAGAATTTTAATGTTAATTGAATAGGTGAAATTTCTGCTCAAGAATGTGAGTGGAGAAGCAAAACCTGGAAGATTGTTAGCTATAATGGGGCCATCAGGTTCAGGAAAGACAACGTTGCTTGAAGTACTTGTGGGTCGGCTGGAAGCGTCGCCTCGGCTGCAATTATCAGGCCTTTTGGAGTACAATGGAAAGCGTAGTTCAAACAAAACTTACAGGTATATATATATATATATGCAATTTTCTTGGGATTCGTTTTCACTTGCTGAGGAGATAAATTAGTACGTTGTTTATTGCAGTAGGTTTGCTTATGTAAGACGGGAGGATATCTTTTTCTCGCAGCTCACAGTGAGGGAAACATTGTCTCTTTCTACGGAATTACAGCTTCCTGTTATGTCTTCTGTGGAAGAGAGAGATGAATTTGTGAACAATCTTCTGTCCAAACTAGGCTTGGTAAGATATATGCTCTCTCATGTTCTGTAATCTGTAGTAATTTTATTTAGACGCAATTTCGTTTTTAATTTCTGGTAAGAAAATCGTAATGTTGGAACAATTTAAAGCAGGTTTTCCCTCGAAACTCTTCATTTTCCTCCAAGAACAAATTGAATTCCTCCCTTCTATTAGGCTTATGCTCTCCCACGATCAAAAATTACAATTAGAAGTTATTTTGAGCTTTTCCTTCAATGTTACTGATATTAATTCTTACGAAACTTGAATCTCGTTCTTTAAAAGGTCAGTTGCGCTGATACCATTGTTGGTGATGCCAAAGTTCATGGAATTAGTGGTGGTGAAAAGAAACGCTTAACTCTAGCTTGCGAGCTGATTACAAGGCCATCTGTTATTTTTGCTGATGAACCTACCGCTGGTAACAACGCCCTTTTGAAATTTGTTTTGCTACAATTAGTACACCATTGGTATTATGATATAATTTTTCTTAGACAAAGTGATTTTCTTTTATGTGTACCTAAAAAAACTGCAATATGAAATTGGAATCTGCATCTTCAGTTTCAGCCTTTCAGGTATTCTGACTATTTACCAATCTGATACTTTTGGTATTAGAAAGTAGAAACCCCAACATTCTACTACTGTCTTTTCTTCTATGGATATGGTTATGGACAATATTAAGTATAAAGTAAAATGACTAAACTCATCTGTATAGATATAACTTAGTTGCAGCATTTAACAGATTTTTATCATAGAACTGTTGTTATGTTTTTTGCAAAATTGTTGTGGTACTTGCCTAAATGGCTTTTCCCTGCAAGTAACTGCTTGGAAAAGTTGTTAAATGAACTCCCAGTTATAACTACTTTTTTTTTTAAAAAAAAAAACTTATTTATCATAAAATTATTTGTGGTGATTTCAGGACTTGATGCCTTCCAAGCTGAGAAAGTCATGGAGACTCTCCAACAACTTGCACTTGATGGTCATACTGTAATTTGCTCTATACATCAGCCAAGAGGTTCAGTGTATAGCAAATTCGATGACATTGTCTTGCTGACAGAGGGTTCACTTGTATATGCTGGCCCTGCTGGTGATGAATTATTGGCATACTTCTCAAAATTTGGGTTATCAGCTAAACCTTCTTTATATTGTGCCATCTTACATTCTTCAAGCTGGGAGTTCTCAAAAAGATAAAATTCTTATCTAAAGAAATAGTGGCTGACTTTACTTCACGTAGATGACTTGAATCACTTAAACAGATCCCATTACAATATTATGCATGACCTTTTCCGTTAGAGAAACTTACTCTAGAACAAAAGGTTTTAACATATCACTAAAAGCTAAAAAAAACTGTCAAATTTCCAAATATGATGTTGACTAATTGTGCATTTTAAAATTTTCAACCTATAACTTTTTGACTTGTGTTGATGACATGATGTTACAGGTACCCCTGCTCAGATCATGTGAATCCGGCTGAATTTTTTGCTGATCTTGTATCCATTGACTATAGTTCTGCTGAAAGTGTCTATTCCTCTCAAAAAAGAATTGATGGGCTTGTAGAGTCATTTTCACAAAGAATACCTACAATAATTTATGCAACTCCAATTACCAGAGAAGAGCTCTCCAAAGTTGGAATTAAAATCAGCAAAAGAACTGTAGCTAAGAAGAAAGGAGGTTGGTGGAGACAATTCTGGTTGCTCCTTAAGCGAGCATGGATGCAGGTTTTCTCTCTTTGTCAAACTACTCATCTATTGACATGCTTCTTAAAATGCATGATATTTAACTATAATGACCAAATAACTACAATACCACATAATATAGTCATTCAGTTCACAATAAAATAAGAATTGAACTGAATACTTCATTATGTGATTATTTAGTCCTTATAGTTGGGTATTAACATGGCTAGGTCCTTAAGTTTTTAAATGTCGAAAGAAAGGACTTTTTGAGACTCACTCATGTCATTTGATGACATGATTACAAAAATGGAATTCTTTTTATTATCCTTTTCACATCTTGTTTATTGTTAATTCCCATCTTACATACAGCTTAACAAAAATAGCTTATATTTCTTCAATTCTTCATCCTAGTTCACTAGATATTAGATAACCAACGTTCTGGTTTTGGGGTAACATTAAAAAGATGCATACAAGTAATCCAGTTCTTTCAGTGTCAAGAAATTGAAATTTATGTTTTTAATTCAATTTAATATATCTCTAATTCTTGACCAGGCTTTCCGTGATGGACAAACAAACCAACTTTGGGCGAAGATGTCATTTACATCAGCAATTTTATTTGGGTCTGTTTTCTGGAAAATGGGAAGGTCTCAGACTTCAATACAAGATAGAATGGGATTGCTTCAGGTTTGAGCTGTTCTTTATTCCTGCATCCTTGTTTTTCATGGCATACATTGCAGAAGTTCAGACCAAGAAAAGAGTCAAACTTAAAACTTGATTGTGGTTTAGACACCTTTCTACTGGTGTTTGTGCTTCTGCCTGTCTTTTGTGTGTACTTACATGCAATCAAATAGAATACCTATCGAACCAAGCTTGGTTGGTCTAGTGGTTAGCTCACTAAGTCGCTTAAGCAAGTGTTGGGGGTTCAAATCCTACCTTGTGTATGTAGCAACCAATTGGCCAGCGGCAAACCCTTAAATGGAGCTCAGATCCGCGGAGGATTAGTCCTTGGCCTGTCGGGCTGGGGGATACCTTGGGAAACAAAAAAAAAATAGAATACCTATCTACCAAAAAAAAGAAATAGAGTACCTCTGTACAAAACATTACATTAAAATGTCGAAGACACTAAGTTCAAAACGATGAATATTAGAATCAAATAAAAAGTAGATTACAGCTATCCACCAAAAACAAAAAACAAAACCCAGATCATAGTTAATTTTATAATGGATGGTAATAATAAGATCCCTTTAATATGTATGATCTTCTTATGATCTAAAACATAAGATCAAAAGAGTGAACTGAAGAATATCCCTTTTGTTCTTTCTTAATAACAAAGCATTTACTCTTTTTTTTTGCCATTGATCCTTGTCCATCACATGTGATCTTTAGGTCCAAGTTTGGTTGTTTTTAACCCATATGTCCGTAAGTTATTAGGAAGATAACTTTCATTTGGGTGAGATTTCCTTCTTGATCCCTGACACCATTGACATTCACAGGTTGCTGCAATAAACACAGCTGTGTCTGCTCTCACAAAGATTTTAGGTGTGTTTCCAAAGGAACGTGCAATTGTAGATAGAGAACTCATAAAGGGCTCATATGCCTTGGGTCCATATCTATTGTCAAAATTGTTGGTTGAGATCCCCATCGGAGCAGTATTCCCATTATTGTTTGGGGCTGTTTTGTATCCCATGGCACATCTACATCCTACATTGCTGAGGTCAGTTTCCTATCTTGGACTGTATGATAGGCAAGCGTCAATGCAATTTGCAGTTTCTTTATATTTTATGGTTGTTGATTGCAATTTGCTATACCACTCTTAATCATGAGGAAATGGAACTGAATATGGTGAAAAGTGAAAAGTTCCCTACATTAGCCTTTGGGCAGGATACAGAAAATAAGAGATTTCTTTATAGGGAGCTTCAATAATTTTCAAAGAGGTAAATGACTTTCCTCAAACACCATGGTAAAAATGTTAAGTAATTGGTCATTAGAGTGATTATTAAAACAAACTTAATTATATGAACTTAGGCTAGATTCTCTTGACAATTCGTGCAGTGATAAGGCAAAGGAAAATGGGAAACATAAAGGCCATGTTTGGTAGGCAGGAATTTGCTTGATAGAATTGGAATTAGAGACAGATTTTATTGAATGGGTTGTTTTTTATGCCAATGGAATTGTAAAATAGGCATTAATGGAAATTATAGACATTAATGCCACTGTACTTTCCAAACTCATGCATACCAAACTTCAATTTTTTTTCATGATGCATTTCATTCCTTTGCAAACCGAACTAGGTTTTTTGCCTTGAAGACTCTATTCCATTCCATTCTATTCCATTACTCAATTCTATTTCCATTCTCTTAAAAGTCATTCCTGCTTACAAAAGCAGGGCCAAAGTTTTTTTTCATCAGTCTCACTCTTTCTTCCCTCTTCCCACCCTTCCCCTCTTCCTCTCTCTCTCTGTGCCTCTAAGCCGCATTATTGCAGTTTGTTCTTTTCATCTCCAGTATTACTGACTTAGAATTTGACACGCTAGATTTGAAAAATTCTGTGGTATTGTCACTGTGGAATCTCTTGCTGCTTCTGCATTGGGACTTACTGTAGGGGCTATGGTTCCAACAACTGAAGCAGCTATGGCAGTGGGCCCCTCTCTGATGACTGTTTTTATAGTATTTGGAGGCTACTTTGTCAATCCTGAGAATACCCCAATCATCTTCCACTGGATACCTCATGTTTCTCTCATCAGATGGTAAGCAGAGTTCTGATTGATGAGTACATAAATGAATTTTACTACTCTGAGGATAAAACTAATCACAAAGTTGAAGTTTAGTTTCTTCAATTATTTTAGAACTAATGAATGGCAAATTCCTTTATGCACACTTTCAGGGCCTTTCAGGGACTTTGCATCAACGAATTCAGTGATCTTCAATTTGATCACCAGCATCCATTTGATGTTCAAACTGGAGAACAGGTAAGGGAAGAGCCTTGTAACTTTCAATTAAATTTGCATCTGTGGTCTAGTCGAATAGAACTTAATAAACAACCATGGCATATGTTGTAACCAGTGCATCTTTGATGTGCACATAAAGATTCATCAAATATTAAGAATAAATAACTAAAGGTAACAACCAAGCTGAAAGACTTGGTTTACCTTCAAGTTTAAGACAAAGAAAGATGTAAAAGGAAAAGAAACTGCAGTATCTTATTGAATACCAACAACCTTTAAAACACCACACATTCTTCAATGCATATTCTTCTGTATGTGCCCTCTCTAGCCTCTCCCCTAAAACACCACATATTCTTCAATGCATGGATGGATTTTTTATACATCATTTGTCAAACGTCACTTTAATCTTATTTTCCCAGTTTTGGGCATTAGAGTAAGTCTGTGGCTCTCAGATTTGGAACTCAATTTCAGAGAATTTAATTTCTCACCCTTCAAAACAGGTGCTAACTATGTGACAGAAATGGTTCACAGATTCAGAAGTCAATTATTTTGTAGTGCTGCTTTTGCTCTAACTGTATCATTAGAGGGATGAAATCACAGATGCTACAATTTGATACTGTACACTCTTAGTGTACCCTTATTATATAACCATCTGACTTTGCAGTAGTTTAAAATCATAGAGATCTATCTCTCACAATTCATGTCCAGTTAATTTTATTTCTTTCCTGATCAACTTTTGCTTCCCCCTTCACACTTTCACAGGTTCTACAGCGTATTTCCTTTAGTGGATATACGATCAGGGATACGGTGATAGCACAGAGTAAAATACTGTTATTTTGGTATGGCACCACCTACCTTCTCCTACAAATAAACAAGCCCAAGTACCAGAAACTTGAGCCACCCCATGTTTATCACAGCAATTCTCATGTAAAACTTGAGGAGTTAGACTTTGAACATGTTGAACAGCCACTTGAACCTTCCAAGAAGCAGCTTGAGTCTCCTGAAATTGATCTCATTGGACCTTTTATCCTAGATGGTTTCTAATAAGCTGGAAAACCCATCATGTTCTTATCAGATGGAAGGTAAAGTTCATAAGTTCTTATCAAATGTGGTTTTTAGATTTTCTCTATTACGATTGGTCATTCAAAAACCTTTTGTCAAGTGTCTTTGAACTTTATAGCAAATATATAAGTTCTTTATTGATTTGTATCATACAGATGAGAAGTGAAGTGGAGACAGACATATCCTTATGACCTTTATACCTATAGAAGAGTACCACAATACATCAAAAACCTCAGCTTAGGAATCTCTTATAGGACATTAAATACTACTTGTAATTATGAATGAATACACAATATATATAGCTCACCATATTTGGCTTTATCATGTTGGAATATATATCGGATGTGAATATATAGGGGTTCCATGACCAGTCTAATATATATGTACAAGCATTTTAGGCATGACTATACGTACACTATGATCAGATTGGTAGGGGTAGGGGTAGGGGTGTCAACTTTTTCCTACTCAAAAATTGCTTCAATTTAGCCACTCCCATGTGTAAATATTTCCTGTTTGGCAATTATTGAGAAAACTTATCAACGTACTCCTTAATTCTTGAAAAATATTTTTCACTTACGATTTAATTTCTAAAAGATGTGCTTTTTAATCTAAAGCCTTAATGGTGGCCATATATATATATATATACTGTTTATTAGAAAAGCTGAAGTATTCGACTTTGATTCTAAAAGCTGTATACAACTATCTACTTTCATAGTAAAAATTTACGATTAATTAATAGTTGAAGAGAGTATATGTGTTTCTTTTAAAAAAAATATTGGTCAAAACCTCAAATTGGTCCATTATGTTTACACGAAGTTTCATATTGGTCCTTTATGTTTCAAAAAGTTTAAATTGGTCCTTTATGTTTGCAAGAAGTTTCAAATTAGTCCTTCCATCCACTTCCGTCAATTTCTTAAGTTAAGAGTTGACGTGGCGTGCTGACGTATCCATCTAAGCTAACATGTCATGCCACATCAGTGCCACGTCATCAAATATGATAGTAGACGATGACGTGGCATGACACGTCAGCTTAAATGGACACGTAGGAGAGAAAATATGTCCACCTCAGCACGTCACGTCAGCACTTAACGGAAGAAATAAACGGACTTGGACAGAAGGACCAATTTGGAACTTCTTGCAAACATAAAGAACCAATTTAAACTTTTTGAAACATAAAAGACCAATATGAAACTTCGTGTAAACATGAGGAACCAATTTGGGGTTTTGACCAAAAATATTTTACGAAGTTAATGAAATTAAAAGGTATAAACTAAAGTTAAATTTAAGTGAGCAAAAATACAATAGTATTTGCCATAAATTATAATTTTGAGATATTTGCAATTTAGTGATAATTGGATGAATAATTTATTCTTTAAAAAAAACCGAACTCTTCATATGATTGCACAGTATCATGTTAACAAAAAAAGTATAACATAAGAAATTTTGACCTATTCAACAAAATTAATAATTAAGAGCTATGAGTTTCATTTTGTTTGACAATTTCTTATACATGCACCTTTGATCTTGTTTTCTAGAAATTATAAACACTATTCTTGAAATGAGCACTGTATGGGCATTGATCTGTTAGGTTTGTTACGTGATATATTAATTAGTTATTGCAAAGTCAACATTTTGACTTATATATTTCATCATAATATTTTTATTAAATATGATACTGAGTAAGAATAATTACGAATGGAGTTTGAGTAAGGTACTATATTTTTTGTTTTGGACCCGGACTTGAGCAGGTATTAAAATCAATCCTCATTCTTAAACCCTACGAATAATCGAATCCCCATATCCGAATCCAAATTCATAAAATTTTTGAAATAAATTATTATTTTATTAATATAAAACTTACTTTTATCAATTTTTTTATCTATAATCACAAAAAATTTTAAAAAAATTAAATCATAAATATAAATGTACTATTAAATTACTTTAATATTTATAAAATATTTAATATTTTTTCTTAGTATTATATATTTTCTCAATACAAAAAATTTAAAAATATTACTTTTTTATATATAAAAATAAAAAATTATTATTGCAGATAAGGTACAAGTAGGGTACTTCCTTATCCGTTTCCAGACTCGTTGACTTTGTACCTGGATGGCTGGACCCATACCTAAACCCACCAAGTAAAATTTTAAAATGCTCATTTGGTATGTGTATTTTGATCATCTGTAATACTGAGTTTCATTTCTTCCAAATATATTTTAAATAGTAATTAAAAATAATCATGAACATTAGCAACAGTTACAACAAAATAATATAAAAATATTGATAAGTATAATATTAAGTGTTTTGCTAACAAGTGCCCTTTCAACTAATGAGAGGGCCTTCAAAAATGTGTTGATTGATTTTTCACTAATTTCAGAAAAAATTATTTCTTCTCCACCAATAAAAAAAACCTTAACAAATATTCTAGTGCACTTATTAGATAAACTCTTAAATTAATAAATACTATCAGTACTATTAAATACCAAAACTCATGACAGTCCGGGGTCATATATTAATATTCTATTTAATTTATACTAATTAAATAATTTAACGTTGAAAAGCTTATTATTATATTCATTTGATATACATTAAATTCAAACAGTTCTGATTCGGAGTATCTTGTTCCTAAATTAACAATGCGCCGCCCTCGTTTCCTCTTCCTTCCTATTATTTTTCCATTATATATATATATATATAAAAGAACACCAAGCTAAAATTATTTTAATCTTTTGTCTATCAGTCTTAAACTTTTATTTTCACAGGTTTTTTTTAGAGACAATCCTATTCGTGCTAACTGAGGTTTCATAACGGGAGTAGAGCTCTTCCGGCAGAAGTTTTTCCATACACAAGTCTCGAATCTGAGACCTTGCTTAAAGAGAATGAAGTACCTATCACTCCAACCAACCATATGTTGATTCGAACCATTTTCAAAACCACATTCTAGGAGTGTATCTCAAATAACTTGGTATCTTACATATCATGATATAAAATGGTGTCATCTCAGATACTATATGAACTTTGATATTCTTATTTGCTATGGTGTTTCACAACACAATAATATAAAATATAAGTGTTTGTTATAAAATTGTGTCTTCTAAAATATCATGTCATTTATTTTTGTATCTTCTAAATTTATCCTTATAAATATAAGTAAAGTAACTATCATATTTACTCTATGATTATTTTTAAAATTTCATGATAACTTTAAATTAAAAAAATCATCAATAATAAAATATTTTAAATAATCATATAATTTAATATAAGTAAAAATAACAATGAATTAAATATGCAACAAAATAATTGAAATAAGCGCAAGAAAATATGGTGTATTAATAATTCATGTTAAAAAATATAAAATATAATAAGGATAAAATTGATAAAGTAAAAAAAAATTTACTTAAGGGTGTTATTTGATATGATACAATATTTTTTGTGTCATGAGATGACACCCTTTTTGGTGTCATGTGAGGTACTGTATTATCTTATATGACACTAACTATGTTATTACATGACACCATAATAAACAGAATCATCCAACAATGTCATAAAGATAACATATTATCTTAAATAATAACCTCAGATAACATCATACCAAATACCCCTGAACTTCTGAAATGCATTGCATGATGAATTGAATAAAAATAACATATTCTATTTGTTTATGAGAAAAATAACATTCTATAAAAAAAAATTGTAAACAGTTTTATCCAATTATAATTACTTAATTGTTAATTAGTTTTTAAGTGTAAAAGAATCTCAAAAAAAAAATCTCATCAAAGGAGATTTTAAATGCATGGCTTTAAAAAAATTTGAATCCTACCCCATAAATAAAACTTGAACTTTTTTCAGAATCCTTAATGATTTATGATAATATAGACATTAGCATCCGCCATATTTTCTAGAATTAGACATGTCATTTTCAGGAGTTGACACAATATTGCACCTTCTCCGAATCTCTTTCTCTATTTTTTTATATAATTAACTCAAAAACGCGGTTTTACTGTTCAATACTCTAACCCTTCATGCCTTCATTAACTAATCAATTAATTAATTAATTAATTATAAACACGGTTTTCCCATCCCTATAAATTCCCATTCCTCCTCTTCCTCTTCTCTATAAATCCAAACTAATAATTTAAAATTTTCTTCATCACCATATCATTCATGCAATCCTCTAGTTATAATAAGATCATCTCTTCATCACCACCACCACCATCATCATTTCATCCATTTTCAAGCTCAAAATCATTAATCAATGGCAGAAGAATTAGAAGAAGAAGAAGAACAATAATAATATCAAAGGCACATGATCATAATCATCATGATCATCATCATAGGATGGTGGATGAGAACATGATAATCCTGAGGATGAGGATTCAAGAGATGAAGATGATGGAGAGGAAGAACTACGTGGCGCCATCTGATTGGATGGAGTGGGAGAAGCAATATCACAGAAGCTATGAGTATGATTCTATGGTTTGTGAAGCAATGGGTGTACTGCAAAATATGTTGATGAACACAACGCCGAGTCTGAGTTTGGGGATTCTTGCTTTTCTTGCACTCTCTCTTCCTCTCTCTGCTTCTCTTCTCTTCTTTCATCTGCTTCATTTTGCTAAGCTGCTTTTGCCTTGGGATTAATTCATTCATTCATTATTCATTTATTCATCTTATAATAATTATTAATTAGCTAGACAAAATTAATACATGCATGCATATATGTATAGGATTCAAATCAATTTATTATCATGTATATTCTTAGTTCTAGCTAGTTAATTATATTACTTGATGCATGTGGTTTCATTATATATATTCATGTGTACTAAATTCTTATATATGGAGAGTAGTTAATATATAACTCTATTTTTCTTATACAGATTTTAGTTTTGCTTTAAAAAAAAAATTCTATTGATGATTTACAAATTGCGCGCTAGCTGAATATTAACAAATGATAAGTAATTAATGAATGGAAGTAGTGTTGATGAATTTTAAATATTCTGGACTTTTGCCTAAATTAGGTTAATTAAATATGCCCGGGAGATATCTTGTGAAACTAAGGATTTAAAAAAGTTGATGCATCCTTTAATTTTCAGGTACTCAAGGGCTAACTGAATAGTTGTGATTGGATAAAACTGTTTACGGTTTAGCCCTGTATAATGATCTTTTTGAATTGGAACTTTATTGATCTCCCCAACATATTACTAGCGCGTTGGCGTAACCATTCTTTCTAAAAAAAAGTTTGCAAAAAACGGTGTTAACTAAAAATTGATCACTTCATTTTGTAAAAGCTTCAAGATTAAGCAGCTACTGCTAGCTATATATATATATATATAAAGATATGATTTTCAACACAATTTTCTGATGCAGCTTCACACTTTGAGAGGAAAATATTATAGAATATAGAGTGAGTCTTTTGTTTCACTTAAAGAGTGTAAAATAAATTTAGGCTTATGTTAAGGCAAAACCCATTTTTCTAAGAGGAGACGCGATATATATATATATATATATATATATATATATATATATATATATATATGAAGATCAAGCTCATGAAAGCGCCTGCAGAAGATATAGATACAGTAATTAACTTGCAAATAGGCCACAAATTGTCAAATCAAATAAAAACAAAAAATAAACAAATTCACAACTTTCTCTGTTGTATATAATTATATACACACGCACCACACATATATATGCCATCTAGACCAACAAGAACGTACGTAATTAGGGGAAAGTACTCTTCAAATTAAAGTCACTCTAAACATATAAATAAAAAGAAGTAGGAACCAGAAATGACTCATCCACAGTTCCACACCCTTAATCATAAATAATGTCTGGGTTTTAGTCTCTCGCTTTGCAATACGAAACAACTTTAATTAAATCTTCGGATTATCATCAGTCTCACTCTTTGAAGTGCCCTGCAAGATAGTAAAAAAATTAGTCACTGTACTCCTCTCGATTCGGCGATAAATACTAAATACCCTAGTTTCAACCAAAAAACATATATATATATAGAGAGAGAGAGAGAGAAACTGAAAGAGATGTGTATAGTAATAATTAGGTTATGGAGTTGAAGGGAGCTCCCTTCAGTCCAAGACGTGACAGTGAGAACTGGAAGCAGCTCCTGCATCCTTGGATCAAAAGCACACCATAATTAATTAATTCATACATCATATTCATCTCACTATTTTTGATATATATATATATAATTATATAGAGATAGTGGTGAGCTCTTGAATCAAGGAGTCAGCAGCTGAATCTCAATCCTTTCCAATTGCCTCGGACTGGACTGAAGAGAGCTCCTTCTTCCATAACCCCTAATTATCAACTAAAACTTTCTCAAATTTAGGATCCACATATATATTATATATTATATATTATATGTGCTTTAATTTTGGGATGGGAGCTCAAGCAAGCACATATATATATATATATATATATACACAATAGTATGAAGAAAGGAATATGTCTTGGGTAAAAAGCAACACATTCATAGGCCATATAAATAAGCTACCTACCTAGCTAGTTAGGGCTTCAAAATGAGAGAGAGAGAGAGAGAGAGATATGAATGAATTATGTGTAGTACGAGCGGGAGGAGAGAAGGAGCAAGTCAGAAGAGAGGGGTTAAAAGTTGAATAATGAATTATATGTGTTGTATGTTAATTAATCTTATATTCTGATAGGGTTTGTTTGGTTGGTGGAACGAGGGATGGAATGAGAATGTTAAAAAGAATGGAAATGTTATGTCATCAATGCGATGTGATGTGATGTGAATGAAATAAAAGTTAGTTTTATCTTTATATATTAAAAGTGAAAATGAAATAAAAATGAGTAAAAAAATAAGGACAAAAACATAATTTCATCATATTACAAAAAGTAAAGTTTATTTGATAAAAAAAATGTAAAAAGAATTGTACCATTTCTGTCATTTTTTCTCTTACCAAACACAACCCTAAAAGTGTGTTGGAGCAACAATTTCAAAATAAGAATATATACTATTTATTTAAAAAATATAAATTATTAATGAAATTATAAAATCCGTACAGATATTTTGTTTCTTTTAAGAAAATCCATGCATTTAACGGGTTGATTTTACTATATATGACCTGATATGGTAGGTATTTAGTAGGGATGATAATGGATAGGGTCTAGGTAGGATACTGCAATCCTCGTCCCTGGCCCCGGTAGTCAAAATTTTTCCCGTTCCCGCCGAGTATGAAATTTGATATCCGTCCCCGGACCCATTGAATACTTAGATCCCCAGACCCAGCTCCGGCCCCGGAAAATTTACTATTTTTTCTACAAAATTTGCTACTTTCATCACAAGTACTTTAATCACAAGTATTGAACACACATTCATAAATTTAATTATTTCCAAGTTTAAGAAAAACAAATTTAAAACACAATTTGATATGATATATAATATATTTTTATATATATTATATCACCGGGTCCGGGATGAATACACCCTTACCCGTCCCTGGACCCGGACTTTTACCCGTTAAAATCCCCAGACCCGAACCTAGACCTATTTTTTCAATACCCAAATCCGAACCCAATGGATAAATTTTCCGAGTATCCGTTAGATTCAGGTAAAATTATTATCCCTAGTATTTAGATGTGTTATCTCTAAAATAATTAAATAATTAGGTACTTGTTTATTTGCCTACAACCCCTAACTATATATAGAAAGTAGACATAACTCTTTCTTTCGCATCTTTCTTTACTCAAATAATACACATAATATTTTATTTATCTTTAGAATTTGTTAACCTCTTCCTTTTTCTTGATTGATTCTTATTCACACACTATCTATCTTCTTCCAATTACCATGTACGTGTGAAATTATTAGATACAACTTAATTAAAGTATTGAATGTATTTAATTTAATTAAGTAGAAACCCAAATGGCTCCCAACATTAATAAGTAGTGTGGTAAAATTTATAAGTTGAAATTAATTTAAGATATATTGATAATTGAGGGACATGGGAATCTAAAGGCAGGCTGAGATGTAGATTTTGGGGCAGGCATATGAACAATTGAGAATAATGATAATAATTTTGAAATTTCATTTCGAGAAGACAAGTCTTAGATGTACGTACACCTGGATATATCTAATCAAACAGCTGGAGGATTTAACATTATTACGCACATGAAATTGCAACAAATAGATATATATATATATATATAGCTGTGTGGGTAGCTACATTATCATCTATATATATAATTTATATCGATACATAAAAATTGACATTGGTATTCGTATTATAATAATTTTATTTAAAGATTAAGACTGTATAATTTATGTATTTTGTTCGATTTGTACTTTAATAGATCCAAACAGATTTAAGGGTTGGTATGTCAAAAAATTGAACTAAACCGCATACACATGCATGTGTATATATATGTACATATTATATTAAAATTTTTAAATAATAAAATTTAAAATTTGTTTTTAGAATATTAGATTAAATTTAATCAATCTAAAAATTTAATTTTAGAATTAAGATGATTGTATATTGTAAGTAAATGAAATATTACTATACTTTTTTATTATTTATATTGAATACAATTATATTTTTTATTAATAAACTTAAATATATAAGTTTGATGACATAAAAGTCATAAACCGTCAAATTAAACCGCTCAAAATCACTTATTTATAATTTGATTTGATTCGATACTATCATTTTAAACCGGTAAATAAATTAAATTTTTACCACAAACTGTCAAAACTGCCGCGAAACACCCTAGAGAGACCTGTATGTTATATAGCTAAGAATCTAAAAAGGATGTTCGTGTAAAGTTTTAAAATTACCCTATTTAAGTTTATTTATGTTTGGATGGTTTAACTTCACCTCGATCAGCTGTAAGTAGAAATTTTAAAAGTAGTAGGGTAGTCCAAGAAATGGCTAAAGTATTATGTTGGTCCTCAATATTTCAAAAATTTAATGTTGGTCCTCAAAGGTTTTTTTTTGTCGATTTTGATCCTCGAACGTAACACCGTTAACTTTTTACCGTTAAATGATGACGTGGCATGCTTATATGGCACACCCTCTCTCCTACATGTCATATTTTAATGACGTGGCATGGCACATCACTGTCACGTCACCCCAAATGATGATGATAATGATGTTGACGAAGGAGAGAAGATGATGATATGGCAATCTGGGGTGACATGATAGTGATGTGTTATGCCACGTCATTAAAATATGACATGTATGAGAGATGGTGTGCCATATAAGCATGCCACGTCATCATTTTACGGCAAAAAGTTAACGGTGTTATGCTTGAGGACCAAAATTGACAAAAAAAAACATTGAGGACCAACATTAAAATTTTGAAACATTGAGGACCAATATTAAATTTCATGCAAACATTGAGGACCAAAATAGACCTTTAACCTCCAAAAAATGATGTACGAGCCCTTTGGTAAATAGATTAAAAATATATATAATGTTGGAAATACAAATTTTGGCATGTTATATTCCCACCTTTGGTATATTATGTTATTAACTTAATAGAGTATTTTTCATGTTTCTTTCTAATTTTATAAATTGAATATATCATATTAAAAAGGTCGCAGAGAGTTTTAAGTGGAACCAATAGGTTGAAGTGGTAGGTACTTCATTCTTCTTAAACAAGATTTTAAATTCGAGTTTTACATATAGAAAATTTTTTATTGGGAGAACTCTATCCCCATTATAGGACATCAGCTAATTCGAACAAGATTGCTTCCAATTAGAAGATAATTGTGAAAAACAAAGAAAAGATGAGAGTCTTCAATGATAACTGCTGTGTCGCCACTGAAGTTTTTGCGGCGACCCTAATTGTCGCTGTAGATAAGCTGAGTCTTTGGTCACAAACGTCGCCGCTACAAAAAAAATGACTTTATTTGCAACGATTTTTTTTATCCCCGCTGAAGAGTTGATACAGAAAATCCTTTTTCTTATAGTAATGGTTAAGGATTTGTACGACGTTTTATTCATGAACAAAACAGAAGTTCAATTTTTTTTCTCTCTTTCCATGGAAAATTCCCTTCATACTCAAGTGTTAATTAAATAGTTACGATTAGATAAAATTACTTAATCCTATAAGTATGGGTTGGGTACCTCCTTTGGTCAATATATGATCAAATTAAAATATTGGTGGATGAAGGATTATATTATATACGTACATGCATGTGTGTATATATCCGGTTGAAAGTGGATTCTTGCATTTTTTGTCATTAGAGAGAAAAAGATAGAGGATAAAACTATATCACACGTTGATGTTATTGGTTAATACCAATATGTTCGAGTATATTACATGGCAGGAAATGAACATAATAGAGAATCCATTCATATCCCATTGAATTGATCCAAACTGATTTAATAAAATTAGATCAAAATTGATCATTTATTGGATGAATTGGATTGACAAAAATAAAAATTGATCTCAATCATTAGATCAGTATATGGATGTGTCTGGATGCTAACCAAACCAATATAATCTATCCAATCAATTTAATAATATTATGTATATATATATATAATAAAATATTTTATTTAAAATTTTTAATATCTTGTTGCCTTAGCCAACTGCCCAAATGGTATGGATAAAATTGGAAGCAATTTAATAATATAATTTTCATATTCTTTTCATAGAAAATTGATCAATTATCGATCCAATCCAAATCGATCGAATATAGATTGTATCGTTTGGAGCTTTTACACTGAATAGATTGTATAATGTTTACATTATTAAATCCAAATTAAATTAGTTAGATAAAATGATCAAATGATGCAATCTAATCCATTGAACATCCCTTTATCTCATATATTCATATATACCACATGTATTTCTTAGACTCGATCTTAAAGATCATGTTACAATTTAGGAGGGAAATTAATTAATAAGAACCTTATAAATATATATATATATATATATATATATATATATATATGTTTGTGTGTGTGATGGAAACCCCAATTCACAATTACATGCATAAGTTTTATTGAATGTCGTACTGATATTCCACAGAATGAGCTCCCGATTTAGGGTGAAGACTCTCTCTTTTTCAAGCATGCACGATACATGTGATTTTGAACACTTGGCCCCGTTTGGTTTCTTCAAAAGCAGCTGTAATTTTTGTCTGTAATTTAACATTTTTTTAATATTCTTTTTATCAAACATACCATACATTTTATAATATAATAAACTTAATAAACTTATTTTTTTGTCCTTATTTTTTTATCTACTTTTATTCTATTTCCACTTTTAATATAAGGATAAAATAGTCATTTTACTTACTTTTATTCTATTCACATAATAGTCACATCACGTTTCCATTCTCATTCCCTCCAACATTCTTGTAATCAAATGAGGCCTTAGGGTATGTTTGGTATGCAGAATATTGGAGGGAATAGAATTGAGAATGTCAACGTAAATGAGAATGGGAGGAATATGATATAAATGTGATATAAATGAAATAAAAATTGATAAAATAATTATTTTATTCATAAAAAAAAAGTAGAAATGGAAGAGTAAAAAAT
The DNA here is from genome assembly GCA_014851425.1 of Senna tora. Taxonomy (NCBI): domain Eukaryota; kingdom Viridiplantae; phylum Streptophyta; class Magnoliopsida; order Fabales; family Fabaceae; genus Senna; species Senna tora. The sequence continues at coordinate 7,214,243 of CM026270.1, forward strand.
AAAAACAAAAATATAATTTTATTATATTATAAAAATAAAATTTGTTTAATATAAAAAAATATTAAAAAAATATTAAATTACCTTTAACGTTACCTAATACAATCTACTTGAAATGGCCTTAGTTTTTCTTTCCGGAGAAAGAGAAAAAGATAATACACTTCCATATGCATCTTTTGTTTTTGTGGGGCAGGTGCCCATAAGCCTTATGTACCTTGATATCTTACTAATAGATTCTCTTTTCACATACTACCTTGATATCTTATTATAAAAAAAATAGGTTAAAGGTCTATTTTGGTCATCAATATTTGCATGAAGTTTAATATTGGTCCTTAATGTTTCAAAAGTTTAATGTTGGTTCTCAAAGTTTTTTTTTTGGTCGATTTTGGTCCTCGAGCGTAACACCGTTAACTTTTTGCCGTTAAATGATGACATGACATGCTTATATGGCACACCCTCTCTCCTACATGTTATATTTTAATGACGTGGCATGACACATCACTGCCACGTCACCCCAGATTGCCACATCATCATCTTCTCGCCTTCATCAGCATCATTATTATTATCATCTGGAGTGACGTGGCAATAATGTGTCATGCCACGTCATTAAAATATGACATGTAGGAGAGAGGGTGTGCCATATAAGCATGCCACGTCATCATTTAATGGCAAAAAGTTAATGGTGTTACTCTTGAGGACCAAAATCGACCAAAAAAAAAACTTTGAGGATCAACATTAAACTTTTGAAACATTGAGGACCAACATTAAACTTCATGCAAACATTGAGGACCAAAATAGTACTTTAGCCAAAAAAATATGTTGAAATTGAGTATCCAAAATTTAACTTCTTTTAAAATAATATTGTTTGTTTGACATGACCTTATTGTTTTAAAGTGTTTAATAAATGATATATTGTATAATGATATATATGTTGAGAGTGGAGAGTTGAGACATACATAACCAAATAATTAATAATGAATTAATTAACTAACTTTCTTTTCAAAACAAGTCTCACTTCACATCACGTTGTTGTAATTGAAAAAGGCATGGGAAGTGATTGCAGTGAAACCATACTAGGGTTGATGATATGAGTTTCCAGAATAAACAAACCTAGTTGCTTCCTAACTATACCAAAACCTAAAACCCTAAGAAGACTTGAAAGTTGAAATCATATTTAGGGAACGTAGAATTGTTGGAGGGAATAAAAATGAGAATGTTAAAGATAATAAATGTGATATAATGTGATGTGAATGGAATAAAAGTGAGTAAGATGATCATCTTACTCTTTACGTTAAAAATGGGAATGGAATAAAGTGGGTAAAAAAACAAGGGCAAAAACATAATTTCATCAGATTGCAAAAAGTAAAGTATGTTTGATATACATAATGTTACCTTGACAATTCTTGCTACCAAAACACACCCTTACGGCTTATTTGATTGCAAGAATATAAGAGATAATTTAATATTTTCTTGCAAATTTATCTTACTAAACATACTTTACTTTTTGCAATGTGATAAAATTATATTTTTGTTTTTGTTTTTTTTAATATTTTAATATAAAGGTAAAATGATCATTTTATCTATTTTATTTTATTCATATTTTCTACTATCCAACGTAATAAATTTATATCCATCACATTTTGTCTACAAGCAATCGGTGAAGTTCAATCAAGTAGGGGGTATGTTCGGTGGGGATAAAAGTCTAATGGTACCGTACTATTGAACTTCAGTGCATTTCTCTAATCATGTAATGTCATTTGTTAATATTAATAAAAACTCACATTAATTAGGACCCACCTTGAATGGTTTAGGGACCAACTGATTGGAGGGATGTACTAAAGTTCAGTACTATCGTACCACTGAACATCTACTCGTTCGGTGGGCTTTCCTTAGTAAATAAAAAGAGAAAGTAAAGTAAAAAGTGGATGGGGCATTTCCTTTGAAAAATTTAAAGAAAAAAAATATAAAATGTTTATTATACTCTTTGATTTGTCGTAATTATAATTTTTTTATTATTTTAATATAAGGGATAAAGTGATGATTTTAATATATTTTCATTTCATTTTCATTTTCGAACTTTTACTAACAAATACAGTAAATGCATTTCCATTACCTTTGTCTTTCTCTCTTCCTTTCTGTTTTTGCGTAAATAACGTGAAAAAAAATATACTAATCTTTTACACAATTACACTTGATTCCAATTATTTTACAAAGATTACTTTACACATGGAACAAAAATATACATTTAAAAAAAATTCATAAAAATTATAAAAATAAAAATTACACCAAATCCAATCTCTTTCACTCCCGGAGGATCCAAGTTAAAGCCTCCAAAATTCCCTTGTGTGATTGTTGCTAAAATTTCTAATAAAGAAATAATAAAAGAAGTACTTTTTTCCCATGCATGTGGTTCATATTGGGAAGCCATTGATGAATGATGATGTTGCAGATGACTTATCAAACAGTCTCACTCACTCACACTAGCTAGCAGTCTCATGCACACTCTCTTCTTTTAGTGTTGTCTCTTGATCATTGAACTTCCATAAAATATCGTGGTGGGAATCTTTTGGTGCAAACGTATTGTCATTTCACACTCTCCATCTCTTGTCTCTTTATATATATGTGTTTCATCTTTCCTTTCATTCTTTTTATTAATTGCATCCTATGATTTTTGAAAACAAGATAATGTTTTTGTTCTCTCATTGATATATAATAGTTCAAATATATATTTCAAATAATCAAAGGATCTGAAATTTTTTTTTGCTCCACACCTATAAGGGAAGATTCGAATTCTCTTCAAATCATAGAAAATCTTATTTAGTGAACATTCCTCTTAAGGAAATTTCCTGACACTCAATGGCTAATTGAATAATTGTACTTGGGTAAAATTATTTGCAGTTTAAGCATGTGTAATAATCTTTGGGTTAGGCTTTTGTTGGTTTCCTTAACATACCACTGATGCCCTACCTGATAGTATTTGAGAGTGCCTTCCTTTATTACCATTTTACTTTAAAAAAATTACAAATTATGTATTAATTTTAAAATGAGAGAGAATTACACACGTGACACACTTACACAACCAAATGTATTCGTTCCACTAGGGCCCATAAAGGCATAAACCCAATGTCGATGCTATAAATAGCGCCATTATATGAAACCTTAACACATCTCATATTTAATCAAACTACTCTCAAGAGTTGACTCTCTTATATCTCTCATAACTTCTTAGAGATATTTTCTCACATTCTCGGCCTCAATCACTCAACCTCACACGTAACCCCATGTGACTCCTCTACCTCCAAGATTATTGCTCTCACTGTCATAAGTGCATCCACCAACCAAGGCACCCTTGGTTGCCTTCCTAATTAAATTAAAGTCAGCATCGGCTCCCAACTCCAGTGACTCGCTCACCACATTACATCCTAGCATATGTCCTATGACTCATTAGCTACATGTAACTTAACGGTCACTGTGGCTCCACATATATGAATTACGTGGACTTTAATCCTTTATAAAATACATAAACACCTAAATCCTCACTTAAAACAAGTCCCCTATGATCACAGCTACATGTAATCCTTTATCATGTAAATCCCCTTAACCAAAAATTTAACAAGAATTAAAGAGATCTCCCATGTTGTTCATGAGTGTGAGCTAAATTTGTTTGCATGGGTGATAGAGAATTTTCAATGAAAATTAATAATGAAAGATTAAATACTTTACGATTATCGTAATTATATTGTTTGGTTTAATTTAACTTAAGATGAAAACAAATATCAATTAGGTAGATATACAATTTTTTTATTTTATTTAAAAAGTTTTTATTCTTAATTTTATTTATATGCTACATACTGATCTTTCTATTAATTTATTGTCCAAAATCCTAATAACATTAGTAAACCTAAAAAATAAATAAATAAAAGTTTTGACTTATATAGAGTTATACATTGACCATGTTTCTCGTGACTATGTGAAATCTTCTTGATTAGGACGCTGCTGGTGCTGTCTTCCCTAGTTGTGAGAGCCTTTGTGTTGGCTTTTTTTTAGTTAAAAGCAGAGGTTTAAATTTTTAGTCTAGGATAAAGTACTTTTGGTACCCTCAACGTTTGCGCGTTCGGTCAAATATACCTTAAACGTTTGATTGCTGTCAAATACACCCCCAACGTTTTAATTTTTGGGCAATCTTACCCTTTTCACTAACATTGTTAAAATAATTAACGGTTTTTGCTGATTAGGTATAACATGTGGCATTAATATCTGACTGGGATCAATTTTTTTTCATGTTTTCACTAACACCGTTAAAATAGTTAACGGTTTTTGCTGATTAGGCATAACATGCGGCATTAATATTTGACTGGCATAACATAAAAAAAATTGATCCCAGTCAGATATTAATGTCACATGTTAAGCCTAGTCAACAAAAACCGTTAATTATTTTAACGGTGTTAATGAAAAGGGTAAGATTGCCCAAAAATTGAAACGTTGGAGGTATATTTGACAGCAATAAAACATTTGGGCTATATTTGACCGAACGTACAAACGTTGGGGATACCAAAGGTACTTTACCTTTTAATTTATCTTTAAAATTAAAAAATTACTTCTGTTATAAATTAAAAACACTTCTCAAAAATATATTAAACACCTCAAAATTTAAAAATAAACCATTTTTAGAAGAAATACGTGCTTCTAGTGTATCCAAAAGCTTGGTCAAATGGACCCTATTTGATTTATTTCCTTTTAATCTTGGCTAAAATGCACAGAACCCCCCTGAACTATAGGATGTTTGCACATAACTTTCCTGAACTTCAAAAAGTTGCATAGCACCTCCCTAAACTTTTCAATTTTTGCACATAAAGGATTCTGTTAACTTTTCCATCTAATTTTTAACACTCAATGCCAAATCAGCTTCCACATCACATTTTAATTCCATGTCAGCTGGACAAATAAATAATTTCTCTACCATTAATTATTTTTATAAAATAAATTAATTTTTTTTATGAAAAAAATTGATTAATTAATTAAAATATAGACCGTAGAGAAATTAATTTTCATAAAAATAATTAATTTTTTGATAAAAATAATTACTTTTTTATAAAAAATAATTAATTTTTTTATAAAAATAATTAATTTTTTTATAAAAATAATTAATTAATTAATTAATGGTAGAGAAATTATGCAGTTTAGCCTTTAATCTTTTATAGAGCAATTGAATTCCAAATTTGAAAATCAATTGGGATGAGTATGGGCTTTTGAACACTATTCTAAAGGCTGGGCTTTTCAAGTCTTTAGATAGATTACATTTTCGGCCCAATGGAAAAACTTTACATAAATGTTTTAGCCCAAAATGATTTAACTCATAAAACAAATTTTTAAATTTTCTTATAAAATTATAATTACAAATTAACTATGGCAATCAGAGAAATTTTTAGGTCTTGCTTTGTTGGGATATTGATTGTAAATTTATCATGATTTTTTCTATGGTGGTAAAAGTAAATTGTGGGGTAAAATATTGTGGGCACCTATGATTTTACTCAAGTGGTTTTGGAGGGCTCACAAGGTTAAAGTCACTTTTGCCCTTAACTTTTGCTTATAAAAGAAATGTTTTTCATATCATTTTTCACACCGCATTTGTAGAGAGAGAATTGTATTTTCTAGAGAGAGGAAGAGGTGTTTTATCCTAGAGTGAGAGAGAGAAGCGTATTCTCCTAGAGTGAGAGTGTTGTTCTTTCCTTGTATCTAGAGAGGTTGTAATTTTCTTCCCCATGTTAAAAATCTTAGTTCGTAAGTGCTAAGGTATTGTTTAAATACTTGTTTTGGAGAGTGTGAATGTAATTGAGGTGTGGACTATTTGAGAAAATATTGTGTGATGTACAAATTTTCATATAGTATTTTCTCTGGTTGTCTTTTGGCAATGGTCGTAGTTTTTCTCTGGTTTGGACTTATCCACGTTAATTCTTGTATGATGATTGTATTTCTGTTTCATCTTATTTCTCTGATTTATTCTCAAGGAGAAGACGAATATTTTTTAATTATTATTTTTTCTAACATGCTTTACCTAGGATGATTTTTCTTTTTGGCCATTTTACCTGGGATGATTAGATGTAGTTAGCTGTTTTTTGTGGTGTTTTCTTTTCTTTTCTTTTTTCTTCTTCTATATCAAAAAGAAAAATTACACAATAACATTCTGAATTAAGATTTTTCTTGTACATTTAATTAGCCATAACTTAATTTTTGACATGTTAAAAGTTCATTTTAAAATTTAAAAATCAATTTTAATTTAAGGGAGCATTTAATTACTATTATATTTTTATATTTACTCTAAAATGTTTTTTATAAGTACTCTAAAATGTTATATTTTGATGTTTGGTACACGAATTTAAAAAATATTCTAAAAAAACAATGCATTCTTGATTATATAATATTTTTACGTTTTTTTAATATTTTATTTCCACCAAAATGGTGAGTTCGATTTTCATTTTTTCAATCTCTATAACCATAAGAATTTTTTGACACGGGTGACTTATCTTGAATGTTATATGGGGTTAAGCCGTATAACCTGCACTTTGGCCCTTTTTATTTTGGGTAATAATATGAGAGTTTAGTTCATCAGTTTTTAATCGTTAGATTTGTTTTAAAATTTATATTAATTTTTTTTATATTTAAGATAATATAGATTTTGAGACAGATGCAACGGTTGAGAAATATCATTATCCTTCTATATTTTAGTTTTTATTATATTTTTATTTTTTATAATTTACCTACTATATAATAAAATAAAAAGCTTATAAACCAGATATGAAATTGACTTGAGCCATACTTAAAAATTTGAATAATTCTACATATGTCTAAGTTTTTTTATTTGATAATTTAATCTTTTTTTTACTATGATGTTGAGTTTGAGACTTTATAAATTATAATTGAATGATGTTGTCTTTTGTTTTATTATTTTTAATTATATTATTTGTATTTATTATGATTTGGGGAAAGAAAAAAGAAAAGTAGAGTAAGATGGGGTACAAAATATTCAAGGGACCAAAAGTTTAGTTCTATAAAAGAAAGCAAAAAGGATTTAAAAGTTTAGCTCTTTTATATAATTGGTCTGCGGTATTTTATACCTTGAAATATGTGAAAATTCAATTAAAATTTTAATGTTTAACTTAACATGTAACTTAAGAGCACAAATTAGCTGGATCCAAAAAATATTAGTGAATCCGAATAAATTTTGAGAATAATTTTTTTTTAAATGGTAAATTCAATGTTTGGATTGACGGAATATTAATTGTAGTTAGCTAGAAATTAATTGTATAGTTCATTATCTAAATACAAATAATATCAACGTGTGATTGGTCGGAGTGGTAGGTATTCCATTTCTCTTAAATAAGGTCTCGTGTTCGAACCTTGCATATGGAAAAACCTCTATTGGGAGAGCTCTACCCCCGTTATGAGACCTCCACTAGCTCGAACAGAATTGCCTCTAATAGAAGGATACCCGTGAAAAAAAATCTTATGCATAATCTAACTAGTCAAACTCCTAATAATTAATCCTAATCATATATTTTGTTATATATACATGGGACACATCCTAATTTAGAAAACTCTATTATATTGTAAAAAAAGTCAAACAACACTTACAATATTTTAGAAAACTCCAATCTACACCTCATGTTTATTAGATCTGAAATAATCTTTAAAGTTGAAATTGTCATAAGCTATTCCAACAATATGATGAACTTGAAATTGTCGTAAGCTCTTCCAACAATATGATGAACAAGTGAAAGTTTTTTAACATAGATGATTCGTAGATTTTATATATGATTATAACAAACCTTGAATCCAGAATCACATGATTGTAAAAAAAAATTCACAAAAAAAATAAAACAAATACAAAAAAAATAAAACAAGCTCCACTTATTATATTTGAATCAATCTAACAATGGGAATCAATCTAACAATGGGAGGCTACATCTCATAAGGGAGGACTAAAAAACTCAGAAGAAAATCTGAAAGAACATCACCACCAAAATTGTGGAAAAATTGTGGGACTGAATATCTACCTTATTTGTGAAACATAAAAATGATAAAAAAAAGAAGAAGAAAAATATGAACGGTTAAATTTGCAAGAAGAAGCTGGTTGAAGAATAATGAATACAGAGAAAAAAAAAAAACCACTACTAGAGTTTACTTCTCTATTGCTAATTTTTTGTTGCATCAAAACATCTCAAATTTTAAATTGAAAGAAATCATAGCTATCTTTGAAAGAAATTATAGCTTTGTCTAACCGCAAGAGTGATCTCCCTTTGGAACCTTGTGCATTTTAAGGTAAATAGACATTGTGTAAATGTTCTTTCCACCCTAATAGTAAAACTTATTTTTGCAATATTCATATTCATTCCATGTTGCACAGAAAATAATTTCCAATACTCCATTTTTTTTTCTTTTGTTAGTCAGAAAATAAACCAAGAGGGGGTGAATTGGTTTATTCAGATTTTAAACTTTTTGAAAAACTTTCTTCTGGTTAGGACTCTTAGTTAATTTAGGACTCTTATAAAAATCGTTTTGTTTGAAGGAGTCAGAGTAAAGAAAGGGTTGCACACACTATTTTGCTGGAGAGGTTCACTTTCCAAGTTTGCTTGAGTAGCTACGTCCTCTCCCCTTCTAACCAAATAGTTAGAAGGACTCTATTATCACAACTCAATTGTTACAACCAAGTAACCCAAACCCCCTTTGGGAAAGCACACTTGCTTTTACACTTCCCTTACAACAATATAGAACTCAACCCAGCAATTAACTTAGAACTTAATATAATAAGTTTCTCCAGGAACCTTCCTCAAGGATCAGCCTCCTCACTTGGCTTTTACCTCTAAGAAACTTAGTATATTAAATTCACTCAAATCCAATCTCAGGATTCTCAAGCACCGAAGACCTTAATAGTTAATATAAAGAGATCCTTCCACCAACCTTGTCTACCCACAAGGATCAGCTCAACCAGCTTTTACAGCAAGGATACTCAGTGTATTAAGTTCTTACTTTCACCTTAAGTCCTCAACAGGACTCAGCCAAGTATTTAATGATTGAATACTTATTTGTAACCTTGTTCACCAACAAGGATCAGCCACTTCTTTGGCTTTTACACCTTAAGATACTTCAATGTTTAAATACTTATCACAAGCAAGAAAGAGAAATAAATACAGCAGTCTCCTAATGACTACTACAAATTACAGCACAAAGATTTACACAGAACCTGCACACAGGAGTCGCACATAGACTCTTCTTCACTCAGAAGATTTTTGCCACTCTTAAAAGCTTGGAACACTTAGTTTACAGAAATAACTATGATCACACAGAAAGGAGAAGGAGATAGATATTTGCAGTAGATTTTTGGGCACTCAGCCTCTTTCTCCATGAACTTCCGCTTGTTCTTTGATCGATTAATATAGCCTCTTTCATCAACTAGCCGTTACTTCCTTTTTCTCAAATGTTTAGAGTGCACGCTCCACCTCCACGATTTCTGCTTCTTTTATCTCAGAGTCAATGAGGATTTTGTGTGGAAGAAAGGAAGAACTCCTGGATAATGCTTGTGTATATTGTTTCTTGGAAGCTTGAATGATACATCTGCGTTTCCTTCCTGCACACCCCTTTTTCTCACCTAAACATAGATATAATTATACATGTATATAGAGTTATGGGGTAGGGGGTTAGAAAACACGTCACTTTCCTTTTGCTTCTTCATAACTTGCACATGCCAACCCTACCAACTCCACTTTTTGGTGAGATATGACATGCATAAAATAAGGGAGGTAGGCAGACCTTTTTCATATGCCCAAAGAGGTAGAGAGACTTACATTCAGAATTCAAAATGTATGGGCCAAGTATTTTTCTTTTTCTAATATGGGCTTGAAGTCATGTAGGCCAAATATGATAATTTATTTTTGGGCTCAATTATTTATCTTATATTTGGACCAAGACCATTCATGTATCAAAACACATTTAATGCTCTAATATTAACAAGTCCAAAACACACAAAAATTGTTGGCATATTAAAACTAAGATTAAACCTTAATTAGTCATTTTTGGTTCAACATTTTTCATTCTTTATATACCTTCCATTAATTATATTTTTTATTTTATTTATTTTATCTTTCTCAATCTCTTTCTTTATTTTTCCCATTTTAAGAACAAAAGTATAAAGTTCATCCAAAATTTCAACCACAATGTGCCTATGAATGAAAAAGGTATTATTAGGTTTTTCTTAACTAGCCGATTGCTTGAAAAAGGTATTATTATGAAGTTTGAACGATCTATATATATTAGTAATTAACTGTTTAAAATTGCATCAAGTGACGCTCTAGAATTGCAACAAGTAATTCTTTAATTTTTTTCTCCAAAATTTATAAAATATAAATGTTTAAAATATTAAAAAACATTGGGCTCACATTAATTACTTTGTTTAAATAAAATTGAGTTGATAGTTGATTCATTAAAGAAGGCGTATACAATTAATACTATTGGATCATAACACATATTTCATTATGGGTTTAATAAATAATTAGGGCTACGTTTGGTGTAAAATTAAGAATGTTAAAATGGGCCGGCCCACAGAGCATCAAGATGGACTGAGTAGAGTTTGGCCCATCCTCTTAGTGTGGGCCTAATATACTGGCACAACCCAGTCCGACAGCCCTTGATGGCCAAGGGCCGGTCCATGGGCCATTTATTTTATTTTTAATTGAATTTTTAATAAATAATTTATTCTATTTTATCAAATATCAACATATTAGATATAAATATTACAAGTTGACTTATTTAAAAGGTTATTTAGTATAATTTATTTTATTAATCAACATATTATGAATGAATGTTACAAATTGGCCTATAAAAATGTAATTTTACATATTAGCATATTAGGGATGAATGTTATATATCAACATAGACTATAATATTTTATATAACATAAAATACTTGTAATATCTTTAAAAAATTAAGGAAAAAGAAAAAAAAAACAGAAAAGCCCATTGGGTTGGCCCAGCGCAACCCTTGAAAGCCCACCATGGGTCGTGGGCCAAAATGGGCCAGGGGCTAAAAGCCCTTCCTTAAAATGGGTCACAATTTTCTTGGCCTAGCCCTTGCTTTTGACATCCCTATGTAAAATCCAAATAATAGAATCTATGATTCTTATGGTTCCCAAAAAAATTTTAATCATAATTTTTACATACCAAACACACTTTTCAATTATATTATTTTCTCTCTCCTAATTTTTCTTCTTGTCTCTCTCCTCACTTTTCTCTCTAGAGTACTTTCTTTTATTCTACGGTACTTTACATCTCTTTTCATTTCCATAAAACATACAATATGCCTCTAGGAATTTTAAGGTAGAAGAATATAATTTACTATTTTATTAAATATTATTACATGCATATAAATATTCCATGATCCATCCAATGCATAAATTTCTGATCTAAGAACCTGATCTGAAGACTGATCAACTGAACCAGAAAGAACGAAGGAACGACCAAAGCATTCCAAAATGGGACACATACAAACATAATGTCACATCCTGCCAAAATTTTCCAAAACACATTGATCAATAATCTCATACAAAATTCTCAAATAATTCTGAATCTCTTTCTTCGCTTCATATTTCCCTCAGGTATATATATATATATATGTTCTCGTGCATCTTATTGTATTAATTTCTCATTCATGGTCTTGTTCTATATAATTTTGAATGACTCTATATATATATGATGTAATATTGCAGGAAATTTATGTTAAGATGTCACAAAGTGAAGATCTTAAAACTGCAATTGTACCATTATTGAAACTTCTGTGTCTCATAGTCATAGGCCTCTTTCTTGCAAATCCCAAATTCCAAATCATCCCAAAAGCCACATTTAAACTCCTAAGCAAGCTTGTGTTTGCTCTGTTCTTGCCCTGCCTAATCTTCACAGAATTAGGCAAAAGCATTACACTTCAGAATTTTGTGGATTGGTGGTTCATTCCTGTGAATGTACTGGTAAGCACATGTCTAGGTTGCATCCTGGGGATGCTCGTGGTCATCGTATGCCGGCCGCCTCCACAATTGAACCGGTTTACGATAATCATGACCGGATTCGGGAACTCGGGGAATCTCCTTCTTGCTGTGGTTGGATCTGTGTGTCATAGTTCACATCATCCATTTGGGGATGATTGTTCTACAAGAGGGGTGGCTTATGTGTCTTTATCCCAATGGGTTTCTGTGATTCTTGTGTACACTTTTGTGTACCACATGATGGAGCCTCCCATGGAGTTTTATGAGCTCATTGATGAAGAAGAACAAGAAGGAGAACAAGAACAAGAAGAAAGGATTAGTACAAACTTGAGTAAGCCTCTCCTTGTAGAAGCCGAATGGCCCGGAATTGAGGACAAGGAGACACAGCATTCTAAGACACCTTTCATAGCTAGGATGTTCAAGAACATCTCAGGTGGTAATAATCCTGACCTTGAGATCTCAGAAGAAGGCAGCTTTTCCGGCAATAGTCCGAGGATGATGTCGTGTCTGGCCGAGCCGAGAGTCGTGAGGAGGATAAGGATTGTGGCAGAACAAACTCCAATTCAACACATACTTCAACCACCAACAATTGCTTCCCTACTAGCCATCATAATTGGGACAGTGCCTCAGCTAAAAGCCTTGTTTTTCGGGTTTGATGCTCCTATGGCTTTCATCACAGACAGTTTGGAGATCATGGGAGGGGCTATGGTGCCTTCTGTGATGCTCATTTTGGGGGGTATGCTCTCTGAGGGACCAAATGAGAGTACTGTGCTTGGAATTAGGACTACAATTGGTATAATTGTGGCTAGATTGCTTGTGCTTCCTCTTTTGGGATTTGGGGTTGTGGGGTTGTGTGATAAGATGGGGGGGTTTTTGGTTGAGGATGATGCTATGTTTAGGTTGGTGATTTTGCTGCAATATGCCACTCCAAGTGCTATTTTGCTTGGAGCAATTGCTAGCTTGAGGGGTTATGCTGTAAGTGAGGCTTCAGCACTTTTGTTTTGGCAGCATGTGCTTGCTCTCTTCTCACTCTCTTTGTATCTTATTGTCTTCTTTAAGTATCTTTGAGATTGGCTTCTTAATTTGAGTGTCTCAGAGGGAAAAGGGTATGATTGGTTAGTGATGTTTTTTGTTGTGTCAATAATGGTATTCTTATGGAAATTAATGGTCATTTGGTTATATATGGAACAATATAATTGCTTGTATTTCTTCAACTATTTGCTGTATAATAAGTGCATAAGGTAATTGGGTTTCATTGTTTCATTTTACAAGAGGAAAGGTCTTGTTTGGTTGTTTCTTATACAAGTAATGAGTTTTTTCTTTAAAAATATATATATACTATTGAGCAGGTACTGATAACACGCTGAGAAGACCTATAGAGACTTAATCCAAAGGATTATTGTATAAACTTAAATCGCAAATAATTTTACCTAGTCGTAACTACTCAATTTACTCTTAGATGCTGGAAAATCGAAAGTACTTATTTTTCAAAATGTGATCCATGTTCCTAGTGGTGGCAAAGTTTAATTAGACCACAATGTGTTTAATGTTTGGTCATTCTCATGATTATGACCTCTTCTTTGTTTTGTATGTTATTCTTTTTGTTGGATTGAGCATTTATTGTTTGGTCAAAAATTATAGTTAATAGTTCAAATATTACAAATTGATTGTGACTCCACTTTGCATTTAGATCCTCTGGTATGAGATAATGAGACAATTCTTGAAAAGCAAATTCGACCTTCGTTGGATTGTAACTTTCAAGTTTCAGCACTATTGTTCAAGCGATGGCTAGTCAAACATTCAATTTGGGCATGTTTCTTCTAAAGTTGCACATGCGTTGTGCGTGGTACTAAAAAGTAAATAAATATTATGGGAACATGCATCTATGAAAGAATGGAAAAGGCAAAGTTTTATACCGGGGAAATTTATTATATGATGGTACTGTTAGAGGGTATCCATACAATTAAATAATACTACGATACGAAGATACGTTTTTTACACAGAAATGAAAAGAGAATGTGAATGTATTTGTTGTGTTTGGTAGTAAAAATTAGGAATAGAAATGTATTAAAATTACCACTTTGTCCCTTATATTAAAATAATAAAAAGAAAATAAGGTTATGATTGTGTTAGATCAAAGGATATAATAGACATTTTGAATTTTTTTCTTTTTTTTAAAAAAAAATTTCTTTAAAGGAAATGAAAAAGTAAAAGTAGGTGGGACCTTCCTTTTCCTCGTCCAAATGTGCAAATGAAGGTAACCTACGTGATTGAGGCGATGTTATGTGTTCCATGTAATATTCATTTATTTGTACTCATGGTCCCTTAGGGTATGTTTGGATTGGGGATTAAGGAGGAGAAGGGGAGGGAAGGGGAGACTATTTAGATATCTTCCCCTTGTTTGGGAAGATGAAAATTGGAGGAGAAGATAATGGAGGATCAAGTCTTAATCATCCATTATCCTTCTCCTTCACAAATTCAAGATACCCCAAATTGGGGTATTTTGGAGGAGGTATCAACACCCAAACAAGGGGAGGACATATGGAAGGTTAACCTTCCCTTCCCCTTCCCTCCCTTCTCCTCTAATCTCTCCCCTTCCCTTCCCCTCTTGATTCCCAAACAAACCCTTAAGTTATGGAATTTGTATTTTTGATATGTTTAAAGATTTTAATTTCTTAATTTTAACCCCATATTTATAATAATTAAACTTTTAACACCAGAAATTTGTTTTTATGTTTTCGTCCCTTAAACTTATGATAATTATATTTTTGGCATTTAAGTTGTTTATAAAAAAATAAATTTTTTTATGGGAATAAAAAAAATAATTTATATTATTTTATTATATTTTACTTGTTTAATTCAAATACAAAATTTCCCTACAATTCCACCCCATTCATGTTCTCTTTATTCTTCTTCACCAAAAATATAATAAAATAATATAATATTTTTTTATAAAAAAATTAAATACAAAAAATATAATTATCATTAGGGGAGGAATAAAAACATTAAAAAAATTATGGTGTTAAAGGTGTAACTATTGTAAATGTGGAGGCTCAAATCAAGAAATCTTTAGATATACCAAAAATATAAATTTCAAAACTTAAGGGGCCATGAGTGAAAATATAAAAATCTTCCATGTGACATGTGATGAGTTTGGATCTTCTGCTGTCCGATTTAGTCACGGTTATAACTGTGACTAAATTGGACAGCATAACTTTGAACCACAGAGAATCCGTGCACGACATGAGACACTCTCTAAACCACACACTATTTGATTGTATGATTACCTTGGAACAATATGATTCTATAATAAAATTTTGCTTTATATATATTGTGAGATTAGAGACAGAAATTGAAAGAAACAGCATAGGTAGGAGGGTTTGAAGGAAAACATTTATTAGATTGTGTTCCTCAACAAGGCAGCATAAAAGAAGATGAGGTAGGTATATGCTAACTCCAACAATATAGAATTAATTAGAAATTAAAGGAGACAAACTTTGGGATTTCTATCTATGATTTTGTACTTATCTAACTGGATTAATCAATGTGATACACTGTGATCTTTATTATTACAAATTCTTTAGGATCTTTTTAATTTTCATTGTTCCAACAATTTTAAATGTATAAAATCAAATAATTAAGAGTGAACAAATATGAAAGATTAAATTAAAAAATAACAGTTAAATTAGTGGAATTAAAATAAAAAATTTTGTCAATTTTTTTTCCTCCTAACTCATTAAGAGATGACTTATTAGAATTACAAGTATTTTATTTTCTTTAAATAAAATTTTTAATTTAAATCTTGCATATAGAAAATTGTTTATTGAAATAATTTTATTCCGTTATAAGATTTATTTTTAATAAAAAAATAGTTGTAAAAAGGAAAAAATAAACTCTCCCTTGAAACGGAGATATATAGATGTACATTTTTTTTATAACTTGTAGATGTACACTTTTAAAAATAGAGAGAATTATCAATTTATTTTCTGAAAGATACATATTATTTTAATTTAGTTTATAAAAGATGTAAATGTCAAATTTAATTCTTAAAATATTTTTTTGTCTCAATTTAGTCCTTTTGATCCTTAGAAGAAGTCACAAATAGACTGATAAAAAAATTAAAATGACCAAATTGAAAAAAAAGTATCTCAAAGACTAAATTAGGCATTTACATCTTTCAAAAACTAAACTAAACCAGTTTATATCTTCCAGAGGGATAAAAGTCCAATGGTACCATACAACTGAAGTTCAGTACATCTCCGTTTTATTTTTCAGACAATCTTATTGTTTTTACTAACACCGTTAAAATAGATAACTATCATAATTTATGTGACACGATACTGTCAGATAGAAACCTTTTCTATTGTTGAAGATGTATCTAATTGCCAATTCTTAAAACAAAACAATAATAAAAATAACGCACCTAAAATGATTATCTACAAAATTACAAGTTTATAAAGTTAGCATGATTCAACACATAAAACATTAAAACCCTTTTTTTCTTTTAAAAAAAAATTGGACAGTGGTACCTATATATATCCAGCTTAGGCTAGGAAGGAAAAGATTATTCTAAGAAGAAAACTTGGAAAAGGGAAATAATATTAACTTCAGAAAAAGAACTAAGAAATGGTAAAACAAATTATTAAGATGTTAACTAAGTTTGGTTGGTCTAGTGGTTAGCTCGTTAGGTCGCTTAAGTAAATGTTGGGGGTTCGAATCCCACCTTGTGTATGCAGCAACTAATTGGCAAGCGACAAACCCTTAAATGGAACTCAGATCCGCGGAGGATTAGTCCTTGACTTGTCAGGCTGGGGGATACATCGGAAAACAAAAAAATTATTAAGATGTTAAATGCAGAATTTTTTTGGGAAATGAATTGAAAATGAAGGAGAAATTAAAGAATATGTGAGAGAATCATGATAAAAGCAAGCTTCACGCCTTGTTTGCCACTACATCTATCATTATTGTTATTATAACAAGAGAATCAAAGAAAGAAGCTTATGATTCCATTCACATAAACATTTTTAGTAGACTAACTGTAATTAGGTTTAATTTAATGAAAAGACTTACTTCTAACATAAATTAATAAAGTTTGAATTCCTGCAAACAAAAACCCTCACTTTGTTTAGGATATTTTTGATATATGAAGACCTCCCCAACCTTAATCGTTATGCCAAGACCAATATAAAAAAAATTAAGATATGAATATTTTTTTGTTCGAGATTTTTTTTAATAAGGGGTAGCTTAGTTGGTTAAAATTTATGCTTTAATTATTTCATAAGAGGACAGGTTTGAATACTATGATTGATATGAGAGCCTTATTGAGGGGTGATATATAAATCTCCTCATAAATCCTCAAAGAGGTTTTGAGGTTTTCCCTGATCATGGTGGGATAAATCCCCCCTAAACTTTTTAAAGAGGTTGGCAGGTCTTCCCTTACCCTAGTGAGATACCAATGCTTACCTCTACCTAAACTTTCAATCACCAAAAAATATATTTTTTTACCAATGTATTTTATATAGAGGCAAAATATTTTGTAATTCCCAAATAGTTGGTCAAACTACTATTTAGTCCCCGAATTTTGGAAAATTACTATTTAGTCCCTAAATTTGCAATTCTGTCAACTATTTAATTCTTTGGACATTACTCGTTAGGTAACCGAGTGACATGGCCGTTAAGGCATCAACTGTTGACGTGGCCGGACTCCTCTCCTTACTCTTCCCGCATTGTCAAAAAATGGGTCGATGACCCTCTTTCCCTGTTCCCGAAAGCCAAGCTTTGTTTCATGTACAACTATGACGGCCACATCATGCCTCGTCCTCATGACAAAATCCTCTCATACGTCGCAACACATGCATCATCGTCGTTAATGGCGCTACGTCAGCAGCTAACGGTCAGGTCACTCGGTTATCTAACAGGTAACGTCCAAGGGACTAAATAGTTGACATAATTGCAAATTCGTTGATTAAATAATTTTTTTTTTCAAAATTCAAAGACTAAATAATAGTTTGATCAACAATTCAAAAATTAAAAAGTAGTTTCTCTCTTTTATATATTGAAATGAAATGATGATGGATCTAGCCAAATTATAATATAATTAAATTATATTAAACTAGTTTTTTTTCTTAAAAATTATTATATTCAGTTTTCTTCATTAATTAAATTTTTAACATGTGACATATTTATTTTCATAAAAAAAACACACGTGACATATTTATATAAAATGTTGATAGATTTCTTGAAAATATCTTTCCTATTTGAGATATGCATATCAAATAATAAACTATAATATCATATTTACTGCATCATTTAGAAGATTTTATTTATTTTAAAACATGCACATATCAATTTGTTATTGAGTCACTTAACCTATAAATTGTATATATATAAAATCTAATATTATCTTTTATTTACATATTTAAATACATCTTCCTAAGTGTTAAACTCTTAAAAAGAATTACTTGTCATATTTTTATTAAAAATGATTGCATGATAACTAACATTTATAAATTTTAACTCTTAATTAATCGGGAGTAACAAAATTTCAATTTAAAAGTAGACATAGAGTATAAACATAATATATTATAATTGAATTCTAGTTCTATCTTCAACCACTAAATAAATGTGACAACAAATTAAACCAATAAAAAACAATAAGAAATTATTATTATTATTTTATTTAAGTAATGAGATGTTACCCTAGGGTCAAGATAGACTCGCCCACTCAAAGTGAACACTTGTAGAAATGCAAAATATTTATACATTGAGACAAAATACTATATAGTCTTTGAATTGTTGGTCAAACTATTATTTAGTCTATGAATTTATCAAAAAAACTATTTAGTCCTCGAAATTTGTAACTATATCAACTATTTAGTCTCCGAATTTGACAAAGATACTATTTAGTCCCTGAATTTGTAACTATCTCAACTATTTAGTCCCCAAACTTGACAAAAATATTATTTAATCCCCAAATTTGTAACTCCGTCTACTATTTAGTCTCCTGACTGTTACCCGTTAGAGTTGACAGAGTTACAAATTCGGGGATTAAACAATATTTTTGCCAAGTTTGGGGACTAAATAGTTGACATAGTTACAAATTCGGGGACTAAATAGTATCTTTGTCAAATTCGGAGACTAAATAGTTAACATCGTTACAAATTTCGGGGACTAAATAATATTTTTGATAAATTCGGGGACTAAATAGTAGTTTGACCAATAATTCAAGGACTAAATAATATTTTGCCTCTTATATCTATATTAATATGGTTGTGGAGTCTTCCCGTCAACGGTCTCCTAAAATAATCAATTAGTTAATTAAAAAAGAAAATAAAATTATGATGTGAGAAGATCATGGATGAGAGAAAATAAGAATAGTGATAACTTCTCAGGATTCTATTTATTATTTTAAATATAATAATTATTTTATTTTATATTTTAAAATTTTAAAATAATTTAATATTTCAATTTTTATTAATTTAAAGTATAACAATCATAATTTTATAATATATTTTCTCTTCTCTTGTCACTATTTTGAGCATATCCACAATTCATTCCCTCAATTATATATTATTTTAAGTTTTTGTCTAGGAAAAAATTTAATTATATATAATTTTTTTATCGAGTTTATTTAATAAGTATTTTAGGATATTTGTTAAGGTTTTCTTCTCCTAGTCGAGAGATATTTTATTATTTTAAATTTAATAAAATAAAAATAAAAATAATTTTATAAGACCTCTCAGTGGTTAGCACAAATCTTTTATATATTTTTGTTATAAGAGGATTTGAATCTTTTAAAGTTAAACTTTTTTAAAATGTTTGGACTTTATCTAATACTAAATTTTTATTGGTCCAAAGTAAAAAAAAATTAAAATTATACGTGTGAATTTTTAAAAAGATGAGTTGTATATAACTTATCAAATAAGAGTTTCGAATTCAAATTATATAATTAATGTAAGACAGAAAGTGAAAAAGATAACTGAATCCAAATTAATAAGGGTAATGTTATGGAGTTTTTAAGAGTTGTGGCTCATAAATCTGTCTGAAGATTTGTAATAAAATATACTCCCTCCGTCCCTTAATATCAGCTTCATTGGATAATTTTTTTTGTCCCCAAATATCTGATGTTTTATAAAATCAAGAGATCATTAATTATCTTTTTTACCATTTTATCCCTATTTAATATTGTACTCATAATGAATCAAAACATTTCCCAATTATTCTCAATATCAGTTTTGTCAACATATTTTAATTAGTACAAGAATTTACGGGCCAGATTTATTATTCCAATATCAACTTTGTCAATGGATATTAATTAGTCCTTTATTATTATCATTGTTTTCTCTTCTTTATATCACTCCTCATAGAGAATTTAAATAGGTTTCATAAAAAAATTGTGGGAGTATTTAAATTAGTTGGAGGAATTTAATTTTTGAAAGAGTAGTTAAATATGAGTATTAAATTGGTGAAATAATTAAGTCTAATTTAATAAGGGCAATACAGTCTTTTTGTTTTAGATTTCACTTTATTTTAAGTGACTTAATCATTTTATTGGTCTGTGTGAAAAAAACCTTAAAAATCAGATATTAAGGGACGGAGGGAGTATTTTTTAAAAATTTAAAGTGATATAAATCTCAAAAAAATTCAATTATAAAAAATTGATAAGCCAAAACTCATGAGAGCTCCATAGCATTACTCAATTAATAATTGTTAATAACTAATCATATTTAAGTTGCATTGTATATTAAATATGAGTGTCTCTTTCTTTTAAGAAGAATTTAAAATCGGATTCATGACATTAATAAACATAAATTAATGAGTAAAACACTGTTTTGGTTCTTCACAGATGCCTTCTTTGTCAATTTGGTCCCTCACAGATTGGTGTTATCAATTTGGTCCCCCACAGATCAAACTGTTAGCAATTTGATCCTTTCGTTAATTAACTTGATGACATGTCAAGTTAAGTTGTGACTCGACAATTTTTTCATCTGACTAGGCATAAATTAATTTAAAGTAATTTATTTTTTATTTAAAAAACCTTTTAAATTAAAAAAATTAAAAAAAAACCCTTTGACATACCTCTTTTTAACGCAAAGAAATATATTTGTGCCATTTTTTATTTTTTTTAATTTAAAAATGTTTTTTAAATAAAAATAAATTACTCTAAATTAATTAATGCCTAGTCAGATAAAAAAATTGCTGAGTCACAACTTAACTTAACATGTCATCAAGTTAATTAATAGAAGGACCAAATTGCTAACAGTTTGATCTGTGGGGACCAAATTGATAACACCGATCTGTGGAGGACCAAAACAATGTTTTACTCATGAATTAATTATGTACGCTTGTGTGTATATGAGAGTGGATCCTCTAAAGTAATTCTCTACATTTCTTGGTAGAGTTGTGAGAGAGATAGAGATAAAGATAATATTTTCTTTCTTGATTTTTTTTCTCTCCCAATTTTTCTTCTCTCTATTTCTCTCATAACTCTACCAAGAAATGTAAAGAATTACTTTAGAGGATCCACTCTTGTGTGTATATATATATATATATATTTTGGTAATTTATATATGTATATTTTTTTGTCTAAATCAAGATATTCATCGTCGGACACAGTGACTAATCCGAAACGCTATATGTATGTATAATTTGAGTCTTTGGGAATATAAGAAATCGTTTTGGGAATGCATATATTAAATAAAAGTGAAGATGTGGAGGACTGTGTTGTTTGGACGAATCTCTCGTCTCCACCGTGCAAAATATGCCAATCTCTTATTATTCTCTCTAATCTATGCAAAATTTTCAAACTCTTGTCTATAAATTAAACCCTTTTTCCTTCTCTTCCTCCTCAATACTCCATACATACATTTTCAATTCCAACCCTATCTATCTCATTCCCTCATTACTCTTCGCAGCCACACAATTTTCTCTTCCTGGATTTTCTCTTCTCTTCCGCTCCTTTCTCTCTCTCTGTTTTTTCTATCCCAAATCCCGGATATTCCGTTTCATTTGCTTCTCTTCCATCAAAAGTTTCAATCTTTATTCGATTCTTCCCTCAAAGTTTCAATCTTTATTTGATTCTCCGTTGAAAGTTTCGATATTTATTTGATTCTCGATTGATACATTCCTTCAAAACAGGCGACGAAAATGGCGATTCCCTATCCCCATTTCATCGCCTCCGAGAAAGCAGCTCCGCCATCGTCGTCGTTAGCCGCGGTGGCGACTTCCCCCGCGATTCTAACCCAAGACGATCTCAAGAAAATCGCCGCCTACAAAGCCGTCGAGTCCGTCCAGTCCGGCATGGTGCTGGGTCTCGGCACGGGGTCGACGGCGAGGCACGCGGTGGCTCGAATCGGCGAGCTTCTAAGCCAAGGCAAGCTAACCAACATAATCGGAATCCCCACATCGAAAGTGACCCACGACCAAGCCCTCGCCGCCGGAATCCCGCTCTCCGACCTCGACTCCCACCCCGTCGTCGACCTCGCCATCGACGGCGCCGACGAGGTCGACCCGTATTTGAATCTCGTCAAGGGGCGTGGCGGGTCCCTCCTGAGGGAAAAAATGGTGGAAGGCGCGTGCAAGAGATTCGTCGTCATCGTTGACGACTCCAAATTAGTGACGCATTTGGGAGGGAGTGGGCTCGCCATGCCCGTAGAAATCGTCCCCTTTTGTTGGAAATTCACTGCCTCGAGGCTCCAAAAAATGTTCGAGGATTCCGGTTGCGTCGCAAAGCTTCGAACTTTGGGGGGAATTGACGAACCCTTCGTCACGGACAATGGGAATTACGTCGTGGATTTGTATTTCAAGAGTAGTTTTGGGGATTTGAAGGTCGCTAGTGACGGAATTTTGCGACTTCCGGGTGTGGTGGAACATGGTATGTTTTTGGACATGGCGACAACTGTGATAGTCGCAGGTGAACTTGGCGTGTCGGTGAAGAATAAGTAGATGGTGATATTGTTGGAATAGAGTGGGTGTCATTTGATGTAGTGGAGCCCACACATGGACTCACCTCTCCTCCATTGATGAGAGTGTAGGGAAGGAAAAAGAATAAATTGATATGAATATCTAACTCGTCATGTAGGTTGTAGAAGTAAAGGTTTTTATTGAGTTAGAGAAATTTTGTTACTGGATAGATAGTGATGAAGGAAGGAAGTTCATATAAATTGGATCACTCTATTTTTAGTATATGGGATTTATCTGATTTTGATTTAGCTTCTTTAATTTTTCTTTCTTTGTGTAGATGATTTTTTTGGATTATAATCTATATAACTGTTTCTAGTTGACTAGTTGAAGGCTTGAAGCTAACTTGGAAAGACCAAAGTGTATTTGGCTCTCATAAATATGACGGTATAATTATGAAATTATTACTTCTGATTTTTTAAAAGTAGGTCAAAACCAAAATAAAATGTTCCCCATTTTCAAAAATTATATTTTTTTCCCAAGAAAAATGGGTGGTACTTTTTTTTTTCTAGTTAGGGAGTATGATCAATAGTTCAATACTAATTTATGATTATGCTTATGTCATAGAATTTTCTTTGTGGGGCTTCACCAATTAATTTTTCTAAATTCTGTCTATTATTAATGGGCTTTCATTTTTTCAAGATGTTGAAGTTGTATTCTTTATGGTTGGTTTATTTCTGGAAAAAAAATCAAATGCACTTCTTTAATAAGAAAATATTATATATGTAATAGATAATTCATTTTTCTCATAATTGATTTTTTTTGTCAAAATTCTATTTTTGCCCTCTATCTTTCACTCAAATTTTATATTAGTCCTTTATCTTCCCCCGAAGTTCTATATTGATCTTTTATGTTTCATTAAAATTCTATATTGGTCTTTTATATTTTATTAAAGTTCTATGTTGGTCCTCTATGTTTTATTAAACTTTTATATTAGTATTTTATGTTTCATTAAAGTTCTATATTGGTCCTCTTAGCATGGTTGCATTTTTGGCTTAAACAACATCGTTTGGTTATTTCTGGTGTGTCTAAGGTCACTTCAACTTTCTGATATACGTAAGAGAGATTATGTATCCATCTCGGCACGCTGTGTCAACTGTTAACGGAAGAAATGGACAAAATTGGACGAAAGAACCAATATATAACTTATAGGAAAGATAAAAGACCAATATAAAACTTTTGAAAGATAAATGACTAATATAGAACTTCTGAAAGATAAATGATCAATGCAGAACTTGGACGAAAGATAGAGGACCAAAATGGAGTTTTAAGCATTCTTTTTTATTAAAAAAAACAAACATATTTTTTTTGATAAAAAAGCATTAAAACTTCATTATATTGTAAAAAAAGCCAAACGGCACTTACAATAATTTAGAAAACTCCGATCTAATAATACTGAAGAATAAACCCTAATAATTATTGAACTACGTAAACAAAGTGTAAGCTCAGCTGATCCTATTTCTTCAGGATGAAAAATCTCACCGTCCTTGGTGTTGCCAACAGAGTTGTTACTTTTATACCTCCTGCATATTAGATCTGAAGTAATCTTCAAAGTTGAAATTGTCGTAGGCTCTTCCAACATCATGATGAACGAGTGAAAATTTTTTAACATTGATGATTCGTAGATTTAGATATGATTATAACAAATATTGAATCCAGAATCACCTGATTGTCAAAAAAATTCACAAAAAGAAAATAAATACACACAAAAATAAAACAAGCTCCACTTACTAGATCTGAATCGATCTAACAATGGGAGACTACACTCTCACAAGAGAGGACTAAAAAACTCAGAAGTAAATCTGGAAGAAAATCACCACCAAAATTGGGGGAATGAATATTTATGAAACGTAACGACGGTAACAAAAGAAGAAGAAAAAAAAGGGAGGGGTTGCCAAATTTTTGGCAACTCCTCCGGTTAAATCTGCAGAAAGAAACTGGTTGAAGAACAAACGTAGAGAGAAGAGAGAAAGCGGCTAATACTCAGAAACAGATCGAGTTAATTTTTAGTTTTGGTATTAACATTCCTACTTTTTTATTAAAAAAAAAACAAACATATTTTGTTTTAATTAAATTTTGTTTTAATTAAAAAGTACAATAGTAAATATATACGAAATTGAGTTAAGAATGAATGATTTAGAAGATCTCACCCAAGAATTGGGGAGGAATACAAAAAAAAATTAGTTGGTATTCTTGTAGAGATAGGATTTGAAGTGATGATGTGATTGGAAGAAGATTGTTTAGAATTTTTCATCAATCATGTGTAAGCTCCACTATGAAAAGGATCCAAATTGGAGGGTTCAAATTGTTGCTTTGGACGCACATAATATTGCCCCTAAGCTAATCTAATCTATGATAGAAGGAACTACATCCTCGCAAATTGTAAGTGTAATATGCGGTGCATTTACACGATGTCGTTTTGAACTCAATTTTTTTTTTTTTAACTTATCTTTATTCTTTTCTGTATACTGTGCATCCAAAAATCATATCACCAAATACTCTATAATAATTAAAAGTCAAAATGACACCGTATAAATCCATTCCACGTCGCACTTGCAAGGTAGAGAATCTGTTTCCATTATTAAAGATGTATACTTTATAGGGGTTTTTTACATTGCACGCGCCACTTTTCTAAAAAAAATTAAAACAAATTAATACTAAATATTTTGTTGTTGATTTATGAAAATATTAAAATAAATCCTTAAAAAAATTCACTTAATTTAATTTAGTCTCTATCATAAACTCCAAATTTTAAATTCTAAACTCTAAACACATGTACAAAATTGTGAGACAATTTATCTTTAAGAACAAATTAAATATTTTCATAATTCACATGCTGAATTATGACATTATAATTTTTTAGGAATAAAATTTAATATTTTTATAATTTAAAAATTAAATTAAAATATGCAGGATTCGAAACAATAATTTATTACTCTTCAAATGTGAAACCTACTTAATTCACACATGACTTTTCTTAGTGAACTAATATTATGGTGTTAAATTGCAAATATATTTTCATATAAAATCTTTTATATACCAGTTTCATTTAAAAAATGGTAATAACTATGGATATTATTCGCTCATTCGCAGGTAGGATCACAACCCACAAGATTTTGACAAAACTCTCACAACCAAATTCTAATACAAGTGTATTCCTAATACTTAATTTCAAGACTTTTGAATAAGTTGAAACAGCCTTTATCAATTGATCCACGTACTTGCTAATAATTTTCAATTAAATTTTATTTATTTTCTTTTTTTTCTTAAATAGTTAGGAAATCCAAATTTATTTTTGTGAAAGAAACTTATTGAATGAACCTAACCTATATAGAATTCACATTTCAACTATAGCAAGTACATGGGCTCAAGGCCCAATGGCAACACATGCTATATCCCATAAGCTTATGGGTAACGCATCAAATTTTTACAAGTTTAGGAAGTTAGGCCATATGGCCTATCTTGTTTGTACAATCTCATTTGGACAATAGTAGAGTTCAACCAAAAAGAAAATAATGGTAATGATATTTGGTCCAAAAAGAATGGTAGTCTGAGGGCTATGTTTGGTAGAGATGTATGGATGAAAAAGGAAGAAATGTAAAGTATAGAGTAAAAGAAAGTATTATGAAAAAATGTCTTGAAATGTAAGAAATATGATAAAAAGTGTATTTTGTATATAAAAAATAGGCTAAAGTACTATTTTTAGTCCTCAATGTTTGCATGAAGTTTAATGTTGGTCTTCAAAGTTTTTGTTTTTGGTCGATTTTGGTCATCGGGCGTAACACCATTATCTTTTTGCTGTTAATTGATGATGTGGCATGCTTATATGGCACACCCTCTCCTACATGTCATATTTTACTGACGTGGCATGTCACATCATTGCCACGTCACCCCAGATGATGATGATAATGATGCTGATGAAGGAGAGAAGATGATGATGTGGCAATCTGGGGTGACGTGGCAATGATGTGACATGCCACGTCATTAAAATATGACATGTAAGAGAGAGGTGTGTCATATAAGTATGCCACGTCATCATTTAACAGCAAAAAGTTAACTGTGTTACGCTCGAGGACCAAAATCGATCAAAAAAAACTTTGAGGACCAACATTAAACTTTTGAGACATTGAAGACTAACATTAAACTTCATGCAAATATTGAGGACCAAAATAAACCTTTAGCCTAAAAAATATGATATAAAATTTATTGAGAAGCGCAATTTTACATTGTGAATAATGTAGAGGAAAGCTACCAAACCTTGCATATATTTGTGAATTAAACCCAAAAGAAAAAAAATTGAAATAATGGAACTCAATCAATATTTGACTAATTGTCGTTAAAAATATTTGTTTGAAATAATGAAATTCCAGCGAAGTTATGAACTGAATATAATTACTTATATTTTTATTTATCATATTTTTTAATTATTCAATTTGAAAATTGGGTCAAAGGGAATCCTTGAAATCAAAGTCAAGAATATGACATATATAATTTAATAGGTAAAGACACGTTTTAACTTAAGCCGTGTTTGAATAAATTTTCATATTTTATGCATACAATTTACATAGAAGTATACATGAGTTAGTTTAAGTGCTAAATAGTTTGTAATCGTTCAATCAAAATTTTGAGTTCGAGACCTTATGAATGCAGATATCTCTGTTAAAAAATTCTCTTAATAATTAAATACGCAACATGAATCGAATTTGAATTGATCGAGTCAATGCCTTAAAGACTGAAAGAGCGAGCAACCAAAAAATGTACATACAAGTATATAAGGCATGGGCTGCCAGCTCGTTTTGTGATTAGGAATTATGATTATTTGAAAATTCTTTTAAAAACTTGGTTAAATCATTACTTACGCTGAGTTCTTTCACAAAACACTATTCTAATTACCAATGTTTTTAAAATCGGACCGGTCATTAAACCGGTCGAGGCACTGGTTCACGGTTCAATGGTCGAACCGGTGGCATTTAAAATATATATTTTTAATTAAATATACTAAAATATATCACAAAAAAATTATATACTTCATAATTATATGTTTTCATCTCGATCTAAACATGATAATAAATAGAACAAGTTGCAAATTACTACAATATCATATTAAACTCTTCAAATAAGTTCAAGGATCAACATATTTAAGTCTCAAATCTTATCACAAACCAAACAATAAATACTGAAATAGAACAATCCTTACAACTACAAGTCACAACAAATTTTCAATAAATATTAAATCATAAACAACACAAATTTTTTTTTTTAAAAAAAACCGGTTGGACCGTCTAAACCACCGGTTCATTGGTTATTCCGGACCGAACTGGCAGCCGGTTTTTCGGTCCAACCGGCCGGTCCGGTCCGGTTTTCAAAACAATGCTAATTACCTTCTAAGAATAATTTTCTCTCATAAATCATATTGCCCACACATTTCAGAAGCATTGAGCCTTTGATTTGTTAAGTATTTTTTTTTTTTCAATTTTATAATAATTCAATACAAATTAAGGATCTTAAATTCATAAGTGAATTAAAAATTTATACAAATATGCAATTGCAGAATTAAAATGGGATAAGGAGGAGAGGAGAGAAACGAAATTAGCCTTGGCCTTTCAATGTTTGGGTGGGTTTGAATTAAGGAGATAGAAATTAGAATCGTGAATTGAGGACGGAAATTGAAGGAAACTTTTTATTTTGGTATTTTCTTTCATTTAAATTTAATTTAACATATTTTTTTCTCATGTCATATGGATTCTAATCTCTCTTGTGAGTATGTAAATGTTGGGTTAATCACATCCAACTCGAGTCCTTCCTTCAAAGACCTCCATCCGAGATTAATTTCCTCATTATTTTGACAACCTGTCAATTAACAGAATATCAGTTCTTAAAAGTTTCATTTCCAATCAATCTTTTCTTTTCATTAATACGATATATAAAAAACTATATCTATATCTATTTATACTACATACAAAAGAAATTAAATCAAGAATCAATCTCTTTGAAGAAGCTCACGTTGTTTAAAAAACAAAACTGTTTCCCCTCCCACTATATATTTTGATTAAAATAGATAAAATTGTAAATTTTTTATATCTAAAAAAGAGAGTGTATTTTACTCTAAAAATTAACTAATAGAGGTTAACTCAAGAGAATGATTAAATTCAGAACTTTCAGTAAATTATTCATATATGCTACGTTATTAAATTGCATTTAATAATATAGGTTCATGTAAAATCTTAAAAGAGTAAAACATCATTTTGATCCTTTTTAGATAGCACATTTTTCAATTTGGTCCTTTTTAGATGACCTTTCTCATTTTAGTCCTTTTTAGATTAATCCATTATCAATTTGGTCCTTACCGTTAAAATTACTAACGGAGTTAGCTGAAGTGGATAATTTGGAGTAAATTTATAATTTTTAAATAATAGTAGGGCTTTTTAATGTAATTATTTTGGGACAATTTTGTAATTTTCACAAATTGAAAAAGAAACATGGTACCATTTTCAATTTGTGAAAATTATAAAATTTCTCAAAATAATTACATTAAAAAACCCTCTTAATATTTAAAAATTATAAAGTTACCTCAAATTATCCACCTCAGCTAACTCCGTTAGTAATTTTAACGGTAAGGACCAAATTGATAACTGATTAATCTAAAAATGACTAAATTGAGAAAGACCATCTAAGAAGGACCAAATTGAGAAAAATGCTATCTAAAAAGAACCAAAATAATATTTTACTCAAATCTTAAAATGAAAGAAATGTGATGATATATATATATATATATATATATACTAAAGGAAAAAACTTAGTTTATTTTTTTATGTCTATTTTGTCAAGTTCCCCAATATAAATATAACACGTGGCAAAAAGTGTTTAAATGACCAATCACAATAGAGAGAAAATATAAAAAACCACCTTTTATATGACCAATCATAGAAGAGAGAGAGTGTAATTACAATATATGATTGGTGGAACTTGATGAAATGGACATAAGGAAAATGGACCTAAATTTTTTCCTATACTAAACCCACTAAAACTAATCATGTATTAGTTATAACTAATCAATTGATTAACCACACAGACAGTGGAGCAAATGAGTGCAAATCTATGTGTCACGTGCCCACGCTCATACTCACTCACTCATCATGTGCATAGCCATAAATTACTTCTCAATTTATTTTTCTAATAATTTTATGCACCAAACAATAAATAAATTCATATGTAAAGAATATATAAAATAATATTTATTTTATTTATATTATTACTTCTCATCTCCCTCACATGATCACACCGCTGCAACACTTTATTCTTTTTGGAATGAACACTTTATTCATATAACATAGATAAAACAGAAAGAAAAAAAAAAAGTTATTGTTTCACACATAAAACTTAAATATGTTATACATAAAAAATATCTGTAGAAATCTTGTAAGTTATTGTATTAAATCGCCCATAAATAATAAATGAATACAATAAACCTAAAGAATATATAAAATAATAATTTTTTAAAAAAGTAAATACTGGTAGAAATAAATAAAATTTACATAAAAGATAAGTGATCTCTCTCAATCAAAAACTTGTGGAAAATTCAAAAAAAAAAAAACTCGTGGGAAATCTCAAAAAAAAAATACTCTTGATCAAATTTTATAAAAATTACATTTTTTTTACTAAATATGCATCTTAACTAATATATATAATTTATTTATTTATTATTTTTATAAATAACTTTTTATTAAAGATAATTATATTTCAGACAGACACTAGATATAAATATTTGTTGTTGCAATAATTAATTGGCCAAATTATTCTTTTGGTCCTCAACGTTTGCATCAAGTTTAATATTGGTCCTTAATATTTCAAAAAGTTATTTTAGATCCTCAATTTTTTTTTGGTCAAAATTGGGAAATAGGATCCAGTGCAATTCCATTCCGTGTAATTTCGGTGCAATTCCTTCAAAATGTATATTTTTACTTCATTTTTTAAACACTAATACGAACTTACTCAAACAATAACCCCTTATGAATGGATTAGGGACGAAATTATTATCAATTTTAACAAATATCATCATTAAATAGCCTTGTGAGACTATTTTTTAATATCAATAACAATTTGGTCCCTAATTCATTTAAGGTGATGATATTTGTCAATATTGATAATAATTTGGTCTCTAATCTATTCATGGTGGGTTATTGTTAGTATAAGCCCATATTAGTACTTCAAAAATGAAGTAAAAATGTGCATTTTAAAGGAATTGCACGGAAGAGAATTGCACCGGATTCAATTTCTAAAATTGGTCCTCCAGCGTAATTCTGTCTTGTTTTTTTTGTTAAATGCTGACGTGGAAGGCTTATGTGGCACACCATCTCTCCCGCGTGTCATATTTGGATGATAAGACACCCTCTCTTACTCCAATTCAACAAAACGACGTCGTTTTGCTGAGTTGGAGTGAGAGAAAAGTGATGCAAAATGACGTCGTTTTGCTGAATTGGAGTGAGAGATGGTGTCATATCATCCAAATATGACACGTAGGAGAGATTGTGTGTCATATAAACCTTCTACGTCAGCATTTAACAAAAAAATCCAGACAGAGTTATGCTGGAGGACCAATTCTGAAAAAAAAACGTTGAAGACCTAAAATAATTTTTGAAACGTTGAGGACCAATATTAAATTTAGTACAAACGTTGAGGACCAAAAGAGTAATTTGGATAATTAATTCTATAGTGAAGATTTAAGAATGAGATAGAATTAAAAAGATTATATTCAGCTACGCACACCAGTACACCACACGTCCATACCTACATAGGTCTGCGCGCAAGTAAAAAAGTCAAAAGTGGGAATGGCGCGTAAAGGCCGAAGATCAGGTGTAGCAGAGAGTGCAGTGGTTTTAATGCACCGGGTTGACCCCACCCAATCCATCCTCTCAAAGAAGAAAGAAAAAACTTATGTCCATTTCATCCAATTTCCCAATATAATTATGACACGTGGTAAAAGTGTTTAAATGATCAATCACAGTAGAGAAAATATAGAAGAACACCTTTTATATGACCAATCATAGAAGAAAAAGAGTGTAAATACAGTATATGATTGGTGGAATTGGAGAAAATGAACATAAGAAAATGGACATACTTTTTTTTAAAGAAGAATACGAAGTGGGGCCCATGTGTCCATAATCGTCAATTCGTCATCAATGCTCTGCTCCTATTAGTCACATGCCTACCCACTTTGTCTTCTTCTCCCTTTGCAGTTTGCACACTTAACGCAAGGATCCCAGGAGTGACACAGTTGATTAAGGTTCGGGTTCTTACCTTATAAATATAAGGGTTCGAACTCTATAACTGATGTAAAAGTCTTATTAGTGGGTGATATGTAAATCCTCAAAGAAAATTAAAAAATCTTTCCTGATCCTAATAAAATACCGGTACTTACCCCACCTAAAATTTCTTTCACTAAAAACGTAAGTAACCACTCCACGCTCTCTCTCAAGTGTCTCTGGGATGGGATGGGAGTATGGGACCCACACCCTTTAACTAATTTCGGATTCTTTTCCTATCAATCAAACCAAACACCATCATACTGGATTTATCTAACAACAACTACTTTAACATATTTCTTAAATATTTTTTTATTTATCTAAACTATTATTTTGGTTCTCAATGTTTACATAAAGTTTAATAATAATTCTTAATGTTTCAAAAGTTTAATATTGATTCTCAAAGTTTTTTTTTGTTGATTTTGGTCCTCGAACGTAACACCATTAACTTTTGCGGTTAAATGATAATGTGGTCTGCTTATGTAGCACATCTTCTCTCCTAGTATCATATTTTAATGACGTGGCATGACACATCACTGCCACGTCATCCCACATTGCCACATCATCATCTTCTCTATCATTGTCATCTTGACAGTGATATGTCATGCTACGTTATTAAAATATGATATGTAGGAGAGATTATGCCACATAAGCATTGACATATTATCATTTAACGATAAAAGTTAACGGTGTTATACTCGAGAACCAAAATTGACCAAAAAAAACTTTGAGTACCAGTATTAAACTTTTGAATCATTGAAGACCAACATTAAACTTCATGCAAACATTGAAGATCAAAATAATACTTTAGTCTTTTTATTTATTATTCACATAAAAAAAAGATTTTTTTTATCAAAAAGAAATATTATCTTAATTTTAATAAAAGAAATTAGTAAAAATAATATTTTAATTTTTATTAGTTAAAATAAATTATTAAATAATATTTTAAGGACATTTGTTAACTAACATTTTTATTTTTATATTAAGAGTTTATTTAATAAGTGTTTTAAGAAATTTGTTAAATTTTTTTATTAGTTGAAAGAGTATGTATTATTTTTTCTTAAAATTTAGTATATTTTATCTTAAATTTGATGAAAAATTAATAATTTTATTTTAATTTAAAAATTTGTAATAAAAAAAAGTGCACATCGCTATTTTCATTTTGTCTATTTGTTAATTGTTACCTCATTTTCTTTTCATCGGGTGTTAGCTTCATTTTTGTTTTTCCCGTTTTACCCTTTTCCTCCTTTAATACGCGCTCATCACATTCACACGCTAACGTCTTGGTAAAATATGGACACGTAGAAACGCGTAAATTTATATCACGCCGCTAGTAAATTAATTTTGTCAGAAAATTTATTATCTTAAACTTAATTAAAAATTAGTAAAAATATTTTTATAATTCTTTCATTCATGAATTTTTTTTTAATCAGTGTCGTTAAAACATTGATGGACAAAACTCTTAAAATTATAATTTTTATTACTTTTTTTTTATAAAATCAAGATATTAAGTATTTTATCAACTAATTTAATTAGGGATTATCATAGATAGAGTTTGGGTAGGGTACTATATTCCTTAAGTTCAGACTTAGTTTGAGTGAGTATCAAAATCAATTTCTATCTCCGGATCCTACGAATAGTCCGATCTCCATACTCGGATCTAGACCCATAAAAATTTTAAATAAATTATTATTTTATTAATATAAAATTTATTTTGTCAATTTTTTATCTATAATCACAAAAAATAAAAAAATTAAATCATAAATATAAATGTACTATTAAATTATTTTAATATTTATAAAATACTTAACATTTTTTCTTAGAATTATATAAAATACCCATTGAGTATAGATATTTTAATCATCCCTAAATTCAATAAACTTTATTAGATACTAATTAGCAAAATTTTTAAAATATTCCTCTCTAATAATAAGAAAATGCGTCTTTTAATTTTGGCCACATGAAAAAAAACAAAATGATTAATAATTCAAATATTGCGTCATCAAAATGATTAATTTGACAAGGGCATTTTAGTCAATCGAGCGAAAGAGAAAAAGGAGGCTACAAATCAAAGTTGTACAACAAAATACTCGCAATTTGGTAAGCAAAAACAAAATCCTTTTTACTTAATTCAGTGGTTATTACATTACACACACTGTGGCACATCTAATTAGTCCACTTTTAATCAAACCCCACCCGCCTTTTTCTCTCTCTCTCTCCTTCTTCTTCTTTCCATCAATCTTCCTCACTACCCCACCATGTGACTCTCCTCCACTTCCTCCTTTTTATCCTTCCTCTCTCTTCAGTGAGGAAGAAGAAGAACCCTAGTAGTAGTAGCAAACGAACGAAATGCTTATCAGATTATAATAATACTTACTCTACATTCTCTCTATTTTGGTGTTTGTTTCTTGTATTCAGATTTTGGGTTTTCCGATTGGGAATCCAAAAATGGTGGGGTGGTCTTCTTTGCGGTGAATGGTGAGTGTTCTTGCTCGGAATCCGCGATGAAGGCCCTTCTTTCTAGTGGGGTTTCCTTGTTCTTGTTCTTCTTCACCGTACTGGTGTCTCTGAGATCGGTTTCGGGGTTTTCTCCAAGTGGGTCGACCCGGCATCCCATTAAGATTATTCTAGGTTCGTTCGTTTTCTAGTGTCTGTAGCTTCACGCTTGGATTCATCGATCACATTCTTCTCATTCGTTATGATGATTGGTTGTGCTTAGATCTTGTTTAATACCCTTGTATGGTTGCTAGAAGATGAGGATTTGGAAGGAAGGATCGAACTCTTGTGAATTTTTATGCCTCGTTTTTTATTGGAATTTCAAGAAATTGGATCATTTAAGCTGAAATAAGCTCATGTAGAGCATTTTTGTTGCTGGATGTTTATTTTGGATTTTTCCGTACATTTTCTGAGCTACCAAACAAGGCGGATGCTTCTTTCTGCAACAACAAGTGTTTGTTTGTTTGTTTGTTTTTTGTGACGTAACTTACACGTTTGTGGATTGTGCAATTTACTTATGCTTCTTCCTTTGTTATGTTGTTTTCAGGAGAAGAGAATTTGGGTCCATGGAAGAATCAAAATGCGCAAGCTGCTCTTGCACCAGGGCCTGATACTGATTCGCCTCAGGGTACTCTTGTGTTGGCGGCAAATCGAACGAAAAGGCCTGACATTCTGAGTGGTTTTCGAAAGTACAGAGGTGGTTGGGACATTGCGAATCAGCATTATTGGGCTGTAAGCACTATGATTTCTCCCTATCCATTTCTTTCTGCAGTGGATGATTTGTTGTGTTGTCAATGGCAATTTGATAATGATAGGTGAAATTCGGGCTTCTCATTGATACTAGCTCGTGGCCAATTTGATTGGAGAATGTTCTAGTGGAACAAGTTCTATCTGTTTGTCCCTTTGCTGTTGTACCTATATTGGATTGCTATTTGTCTGCTTTGTATTTTTTTGTCTTGACCAGGTATCTACCAGGCTTGATGACTAATTCTTCGGTATTGTTGGGCCCATTGCTGGGAAACCCTTCCAATGAATTGCTTTGTGGGTTTTTGGTGCAATGTTATTTGGGTCCTACTATCTTATAGTTTTATGCTAGGTGGTATTAAAGATGCTTTGTTTGATAACTAATATTGAAGATGTCTGGTTTCGTTCAAGATAGCATTGGGTATAGGATGAAAATATTTTGTTTTGGACTCTTGAGTGATACTTCATACAATGCAAAATTCTTATAGATTTCACATCACACTACTTTTAGCTTCAAGTTTTATGAAATACCAATTGTATCTTAAGATAGCAAGGAATGTGGCATAACCTTGAACCATTTTTTGTCTTTTCTTCTAATTGGACCATTCATTTCATATCATTTGTTTTATTTTCTGATTCAATTTAAATTCTATATTCTAAGTAGTTTGTCTATTTATACTTTCTTGTTCTACATTCATTTCGTCAAAGTTTTCTTTTTTGCTTGTTCTTATCAGCCTCCATGTTCTGTTGATCACTTTGATTAATTGGTTTTTATCTGTCATACATACAGTCAGTTGGATTCACTGGTGCGGCTGTCTTCATTCTTGCTGTCCTATGGTTTATTTCATTTGGCTTGGCACTTGTGGTTCATCTATGCTGTGGATGGGGGATTAACATCAAGGACGAAGGATCAAATCGTTCACAAAGGATATGCCTTATACTGCTCATAGTATTTACCTGTGCTGCAGCGTAATACTCTGAACTTATTTTGATGTCGTCTATTTACTTCATCATCGAATGCCTAGTTTCCTGTATTCCCTTGCCTAGTCTTCATTCATCATAGATTTAAACAGTTGGTTGAGTAATGTTACTGGATAACTGGATGTTAATGTTTGATTCATTACAAAATTACTATTAGCATTTACAATCAGCAAGTGACACTGCTATGGATTAAGAAACATGAGTGAAGAAAACCGAAGCATCTCAAAGATCAATGGAGTCCAGAAATATGTAGTTTTACGTTGCCACTTCCAGTGATCCTGCATCTTTTGGCCTCTGAAAGAACATGATCAAATGACAAAACATTATGTTGATTAATTATTTCTTCAAATTCCAGTCCCCTTTCATTTGATGTTGTAGAGAGTATTAGTGAGTACCGAGTAATGGCTCAGAACTTGATGTTACTGCTCATTGCTCAAGAATCAAGATTTTTGTTGGGTTTTCTTTTCCCCATTTGTTCATTGATTTACTGAATATTTTTGTTGGGTTAACATGTTTTGATCATTTTATCACACAGGACTGGATGTATCCTCCTTTCTGTTGGGCAGGATAAGTTCCATGGCGAGGCATTGGATACCCTCCATTTTGTTGTGAACCAGTCGGATTATACCGTACAAACACTGAGAAATGTCACGGAATATCTCTCCCTTGCAAAGACTATCAATGTTGCCCAGATTCTTCTTCCTTCTGATGTCATGGAAGATATTGACAGTTTGAATGTGGATCTAAATACTGCCGCAAATACACTCTCTGAGCAGACGGATGAAAATTCTGTTAAAATTAGAAGAGTGTTCAATGCTGTGTATGTAATGATAAATTTTGGGACTCTTCATTCTAGAGGATTTTATATCAGGATCTAAAATGCTAAACTCAATGTTCATCTTGTAGGCGCTCAGCTTTGATTGTCGTAGCAGCAGTTATGCTTCTCCTTGCTCTTATTGGATTAAGTATGAATTCATGATTACGTCTGGAATTGACCTAATTTTTATATTTGTATTTCTTGTACTATTGCTTTATAACTAATAATATTTTTTTCTGCAGTTTTGTCTATCCTTGGGCATCAACATGCTATCCTCATGTAAGTTATCTTTGCCTATGGTCTTTGAATTGCCTTTTCTTATCATATTCTTATATTTAAATCAAATTATTATTGCAGATTTGTTTTCAGTGGATGGTTACTGGTTGCAATCACATTCATTCTTTGTGGAGTGTTCATGATCCTCAATAAGTAAGTCATTGGATTTTTAGAGATTTTAGCTATACATTTTCCTAAGGAGGAACTTTATCCATTATTAGTTCCTTGGGCCTCCCTTGGAAAGAATTTGTGCCTTGAGGACTTCTGATGCCCCTTTAAAATTGTAACTTAATTCAGAAACAAAAATCTGACATGAATAGATGATATTCAACTGGAGTTGGATTATCTGTCCATTCTGGAAATTCTAATATTGTACTAACAGCCAATGGACCTGATCTGATATATTTGTTGGTTCTTCTGTTTCAGTGCAATTTCTGATACCTGTATGGCTATGGAAGAATGGGTGGAGAATCCACATGCCGAATCTGCCCTTAGCAACATCCTTCCATGTGTTGATCAGAGAACCACAAACAAGACACTTTATCAGAGTAAACAAGTGGTCACTGATATTGTAAATGTTGTTAATCAGTTCATCTATACCGGCGCAAATGCGAATCCAACACAAGGCAATCCGAGTTATTACAATCAGTCGGGACCTTCAATGCCACCTTTGTGCTACCCTTTTGACTCGCAGTTTCAAGAGCGTCAGTGTACAACCCAAGAAGTTTCCTCCACAAATGCTTCACTGGTACATTCTTCGTCACTCAACTCTCTCTCCCTCAACATGCAACCTCACACTATATATTGAAAAATTTGCGGTACCCCATACCCGTATCTATGTAAAATAGCCCAACAGAAATAGAGGGAACAAGGTGGAGACAAAAACTAATTATCACTCAACTTGAATATTGAGTTTGATTTGGTTGAGATCTCTTGTTGTAGTGGGAAAATTAGGCTGCATATCTGTGATGACGTATACATTTGTTTAGTAATTCACTTGTTTAATGGGAAATGATATATATACATGTTTTCTTCTATTGGAAGTTAGGAATTATTTTGCAACTGCATGGCTGACACAAATTTTAGGATAATTCATAATTATTCTGATAATTTTCTATTAAACCAACTGGATTACAATTATTAGCAAAGGGGAAGAGGGATGAAAAAGATTAATGTACTAATTTTGCTCTTGGAACTTTTGAATTGTACTACATATTCTGATCATGTTCTAGCATCTATATTTTCCTGTCATATAAAATGGAGAACTCATCATCTCTGTTCTTGTTACCTGTATAAAAATTCAGGTCTGGAAGAAATATGAATGTGAGGTATCTGAACTAGGAGTTTGCACCACGACTGGTAGGGTGACGCCACAGATTTACTCGCAGTTGGTAGCTGCTGTTAACGAAAGTTATGCATTAGAGCACTATGCTCCACTGCTACTAAGCCTTCAGGATTGCAATTTTGTGAGGGATACATTCCAAGAAATCACTTCAAGTTACTGTTCTCCATTGAACCATTATCTCAAGATCATCAATGCAGGTCTTGGTCTCATTTCAGTTGGCGTCTTGCTGTGCCTGGTTCTCTGGATACTCTATGCAAACCGCCCCCGAAGGGAGGAAGTGTTTGCGAAGCTTTTCTTACCGGAAAAACTGAAGAATAGATTTAGCAAGAAGCGCAACAATTCGAATTCAACATCCTCAACAGCAGCAGCAAGTGCAGTTTAGATTGTACTATAGAAAATTAATTAGGAATTGTAGATTACTATAGTGTTTTTTGGTACCACATTCAAGGGAAATAAATGAAACCAAGGTGGAGCGAAGCTCCATCTTCTGAGTTGGAAGATCACGAGGAAACCTAGTAGTGTATTATACATAAAGAATAAGCATTTCAGTTTTTTTTTTTTTTTTTTTATCTTGGCATGACTCCATTTCAATGATCGTTTTGATGCACTCGCAGCTTAACTCTTCATCCTTCTAGTGTTTCTAGGTTTGGATGTATATTACAGTAGAAGCATGGTACAATGATAAATATGAACCTTAATGATTAAAAGCTTAGAGGTTAGTGATTTTTAATTATTTACCATGTCGCTTTTTTAAGCTCTCACTCATTATAAATAGAATTCAAGAATTACAGGATAGGTATGGCATATCTGTGATGGTACAATGATAAATATGAACCTTAATGATTAAAAGCTTAGAGGTTAGTGATTTTTAATTATTTACCATGTCGCTTTTTTAAGCTCTCACTCATTATAAATAGAATTCAAGAATTACAGGATAGGTATGGCATAACTAAACAGAAATTGCAATATCAGAAATTAGAATTTCTTGATTGAGGTTCTGTTTTTGTGTGTCAATAAGGAAACCCAAAACCTTGGATTCAAGGATATCTGTGTTTGTCATCTCAAACCTTACATTTCAGCCAGAAGGTTATCACTTTTAAGGTTTCAGAGGAGTATCAACAGAGATATAGAAACTAAACAAAATGATTTAAAAATGATCAAAGTGATTCTTTCTGTATTCCTGAGCTATACACATTTATCCAAGGAATCACTAACTAGGTTAACTCATACCTTTTCACATTGATGAAGAAGAATCAAAGAGGAAACGCAATAGTAAATCATAATATGACCAAATTTGTAATATTCAACTATAATTCCAAGTGGTGTGTCTCATTTGTGCATACTGGATATGATGCTTATGTTCTCTTGAAGTACAGGTACTTCACATATAGGAAGCTACAGAAGAAAGTGAACATGTTGAATTCATAAAGCAAAGAACCAAAATTGAGGACTCTCACTCTTTTCATATCACATGAAGAAAAGAAAAACACTAGCTGCAAATTGTGAAATCAGAAGGTCATAGCATGACAGATATACACCAGTAATTGAAAATATACACAAAGAAAATGCATTTGAAAGCTGATGATAGCAGAATTAATTTCTGGCCTCAAAATTCATCAGGGTCAAACTCAGATTCTGCAGCTTCTTGGGGTTTTCCATTTGCGGGAAGAACATCATTCACGCCATGAACAACAAAATCGTCACTGTAGAATAAATCCGGAAAGAAAACTTGGACTCCGTTCAGCATCAAAACTCCACTACTAGACCTCGTGACGTTGATGGAAATCCCATTCAAATACGTGGGTAACTCAAACCCATCATCGTTGATATCCACCAGATCGTTCCAGAGAAGCTTGCAGGGCAAAACATGGCGAAGAAAGAAAGACGGGTAATCGCTGAAATTCCCAAGACGATTCGCCACCATATCATCTGGTGGAGCCAAGACGGTGATCGGAGTCTCCTCAATCGAAGAGAGTTGCATTCCAAGAAACGAAGCCATCACGGAGTACCCTCCGGATTTCAACCCTTTCAAGGCTCGATTCAAAGAATTGGAGGGACTCACGGTGCGGTTATTCACCGGACAAGCAGGTTTTTCACTAGGTCTTTCTAATTGCCCATTGTAATGAAAATTGGGATCGAAGAACCTATCGATTCCGTAGATTAGTACAGAGCCATCGTCGTAGATTGGGGAAACGTTGATCCACACGGTGTTGAGGGAAATTCTTTGATCGGACGGCGGCGTGGTGACGACGAGAGAATGTTCATCGAACATGGTTGGGATTTTGGAGCCGGAAGGGAGCAATCGGAGGCTCTGCGCCGGCAACGGCGTGGGGACGAAGTGAAATCGGAGCAGATCGAGCGATGGCTGACCGTATTTTCTGAAGGCGGAGTCAGATGGAGCGAAGATGGTGAGGGAAGGGGGTTGTAGGAGGGGGGTGTCAGCGACTACTTCGAGAGTGAGAGCCATGGAAATGAAGCCAGAATCGGAGAGAATATCGGAGGCGTCGAGGATGGCTTCTTGGGGAACGGCGGAGGAGAGAGAGAAGAAGAAGAAGAAGAAGAGGAAGAGGAGGAGGAGGAGGAGAGAGGAAGCCATTGATGAAGGTTCTCCAAGGGTTTGTGATCCAGACTCTCTCTGCTGCTTCGTGAGAGTGAGAGAATAGAGATGAAAGAGAAGGAGGGGTTTTGGCGGGAAACCTGACACCGACACGTGGTGTTATGAGATTGGTTTATATGAAAATGTCGTTAGCGGGATCGTTAGATTACGGATGGAAGAAGTCCCTCAAAAGATACAAATATAATAGGGTAAACTACCTTCCTACCCTCAAACTTTGCTGTAATATTTATTCTTGTCCCCAAACTTTTTTTTTGGTACATGCCTATTTCCAAACTTTCAATTGTGTTCATGCCTGCTTTTTTTGCTAACACCGTTAACTTGCTTGACGAAATTTACTGACGTGGACTATGAATGTGTACCTCTTTTGCCACATTATTGTCCACCTCATTTTACATCTCATATTTAACTTTTTACTTTTATTTAAAAAAATTAACCTAATCCAAATTAAAAAAAATCAAACTTTTATCCTAAAATATATTTTTTATCTAGATTAGGTTAATTTTTTTTAATAAAAGTAAAAAGTTAAAGGTGAGGTGGACAATGACGTGGCAAAAAAAAACACATTCATCATTCACGTCAGCAAATTCCGTCAAGCAAGTTAACGATGTTAGCAAAAAGGGCAGGCATGAACAAAATTGAAAGTTTGAAAGTAGGCATGAACCAAAAAAAAGTTTTGGGGTAGGAATGAACATTGCAGTAAAGTTTTTTTCCTTTTTATTATATTGGGTAAAGTACTTTGCTGTGCCCAAATTTTACTGCAATGTTCATTCTTGCCCCCAAATTTTTTTTGGTTCATGCCTACCCCCAAACTTTCAGTTTTGTTTATGCCTACCCTTTTTGCTAACACCGTTAACTTGCTTGACAGAATTTGCTGATGTGGACTATGAATGTGTATCTTTTTTACCGCCTCATTTTACATCTCATTTTTTTTTGTGAGGGACCAAATCAATAACACAAATTTGTAACTACGAGGGACTAAAATAGAAATTTAGTCGACAAATATGACACGACCTTAAAATATGAAGTGCAAAAGAGGATCCTTGTGAAAATTTAACTCTTTCCATTCCATCAAATTTATAGATAGGAAAAAACTTAGGTCCATTTTCTTATGTCCATTTCATCCAATTTCCCAATATAATTATGACACGTGGCAAAAAGTGTTTAAATGACCAATCACAACAGAGAGAGAATATAGAAAAGATCACCTTTTATATGACCAATCATAGAAAAAAGAGAGTGTAAATACAATATATGATTGGTGGAATTGAATGAAATGAACATAAGAAAATGGACCTAAGTTTTTTCTTTATAGATATCATTTCTTTGTTTTTTTGGTCTGTATAGATATCATATCAATTTAAGAATTGTTGTGTGTAGACATTGTTGGGCCCAATTGGATGTCCATCAATAAGTAACAAAGCCCAATTGATCATAATTTGTAAAGGAGCCCTATTTTAATTTATGGACAAAAATAAATAAAAAGGACAGCCTCGTTAATTTATGTAGTTCAATTATGAACCCTCATTGACTAGAGAAAAATGTATTTTATACCAACAAAGGTGGTGGCCCAAATGAGAAGAACTTTTGGATACAATGAGGAAATAAATAAGTCTTTGTCCAAACAAATAATAATAAACAAGTAAAAGCGATAGCTAGGATAGGATTAGGGACTATGTTTTAATTTAGCTGCTTTTAATGTTGCTTTTTATTTATGGAAGCTTAAATAATGATGAAAAAAAGGGAGGGAGAATTTTTTTATTCTTATCAAACAAATTCTACTTTTTGTAATATGATGAATTTTCACTTTTAATGTAAGGGTAAAATGGTCATTTTATCCACTTTTATTCCATTTACATCACATCACATTGACATGACATTCTCATTCCTGTTCTCTCGTATTTTTTCCTTATCAAACACACCCTTATTAGTTTAGCCTATTTAAATGTTGCTTTATTGAATTATTGTCCTGTTTACCTCATGGTTTGAAATTGGAGTTACAACTAATCTATCCTCTTTTTCTATAATTAATGAATTAATTTGATCCTAATCTTAATTAAAATGGAGTAGCTAGTTAGTATCAACATCTATGGTGATGGTGGTGTCTCTTTCAGTACTCATTGACCCTTAAAATTCTAAAGCTAATTCTTTCGTATCCCACCA
This sequence comes from Senna tora, assembly GCA_014851425.1. Lineage (NCBI taxonomy): Eukaryota > Viridiplantae > Streptophyta > Magnoliopsida > Fabales > Fabaceae > Senna > Senna tora. Next base: position 7,257,965 of record CM026270.1, read on the forward strand.
GAAACATATATCATAGTGGTTTCCACATAATTAGGCCTAAGGCCTACACTATTGTTTTTTTTTTGGGTCTAAAAATTTAGGTTAGGGGATTGTGGTTTCAATAAGGCTCTCAAGGATTTTTATATATAATTTATCAAATAAGGAATTACTTAGAAAATAGAATTGAACGGTTATGTAATTATCACGACTCACGGGCAAAAGGTGATCATATGAGTAAATTCTCGTTGGTTGGTTGGTCGGGCTACACTATTTTAATCATTCTTCATATATGATTAAATTAATAAGTAAATTACCTTATTCTCCCTTAAGAGATATCAAAATTACACTCCCTTTATTTCTATTTTGAAAAATTAAACTTTTCTTCCTTCAAATATTAAAAAATCTACAATTTTGCTCTTTTGACTAAAATAGCCATTATTAATTTCCAAAATTAGATTTTTAAAATTATTATTTTACTATTATTTATTTTGAGCTAAAAATAATTATTATTGAAAATAATAAACTTAAAGGTATTTTGGATTGGTATAATTGTAAGTTTTTTTTTTATCTTTAATGAAAATGGAGTGTAATTTTTTAAAATAAAGTGTTTCTTAATCTTTATCCAAACATTTTGAATATTTCCACATATATTTATCTACACACACCACTCTTTACCAAATGTTCCTAAAATTTTGATTGTATTAATTTTTATAGAATATTAATTAAAAATATATTTTATTTGATAATTTTTCAATATTACAGAAAAGTGTGATATTAGGCCAAGGAATCTTAACTTTTGGTCATCAAATTAGTGTTTGTGAATTTGGTTTCTAAACTTAGTTTTTTTTTCGTCATTTAATATATAGTTTTGCCTAGTTTTAAATGAAAAACTATAATATTTATTATGGGTCGTCTGCTTGCACTTTTTTTATATGTAATCTAATTATTTGCTATCCTACACTTTTATATTAATTCCTTTCCATTTGAAGGCAATGATAGATCGAATAGGCAAACCTACCCAAGTCCAACAAGGACAATATAATTAATAATCTATATATATATATAGTCTATTCAAATTTAATAGTCTAAAGCATCATAAATATGTTTGGACTTTAGTTTAATTATAATTTTTAATTAGTGAAATCATTAGAACCAATCCCATGCATTTCAACTCTTGGTAGTTCAACCACACACTAACTATATCAGCACAATTATATTCTAATTAAGTACACGTACCCCATATATATATGATTTGCATTAATTTTGCATGCTAGCTCCTCCATGATTTAAAAGTAAATATATATGGAGTAGGACAAAATCAATTATATATATCATAACCTCCATGCATGATTGAAAATTAAATATATATGGAGCAGGAAAAAAAAAGCAATAATATATATATATATATATATATATATATATATATATATATATATATATATATAATCGTTATATATGTTTGGAAATTGACGTAATTGTGCATGATGAGAAAAGTCCAAATAATTTGATCATGCATGATTGACTTTGCCCAACCTAACCATATCAAACGCATTATAACTATTGGAGGGTCAAATTTAAACACAATGCTTTTGTATAGCTAAATTTTTTTAACCATGTATATATATATATATATATATATATATATATATATATATATATATATATATATATATATATATATATAATGACTAATTTCTTGAATAATGTCAGTCTTATATTATTAAGAGTAATTTTTTTAATGGATGATATTATAATAATATTTTCTTCTTTTTATCATGAATTGAACCTATATAAAGTAATGGTTAAATAAACACAAATTCCTTACTATGTGTTAGATTGGCATGCTATACTATATATGTAGCTAATGTTTTTTTTTTGGGTAGAGATATGTAGCTAATTTTCTGGTTGTATATATATGTTTTCATTCATAGTCAAAGAGCATTTAATTTAAGAACAACATATAGGTTTTAGTTAGGTAAATGGATTTTATATTCAAACTTGATGTCTCTTCTTATATTTTAATACAGATATTCATTATATCCCTAGTTTGGCTACGATCAACTTGTTAACAAAAGAAATTAATTGTTATGGAAGAAAGTTACTTTCTATTTTTTTTGTCCACGAATATTTATTTACAAGAGACAATATTTTTGGTTTGAGTTAGTGGAAGTTTTATAATAAAAGTATAGCTTTCTATAAATTTTTTTATATATAAAGCTCGAACACAAAATATTTATATATATATATATATATATATATATATATATATATATATATATATAGATATGACATAAAGGATTAGACTTATATGTAATTTTTTATATTTTTAATTTGCTATCGATCAGATTCTTTAATAAAAATAAAATCTGATTTCTTTTAAAAAAGAATTAATTATAAAAAAATTGGGTTTTTTTTTATTTATAAAAATCATTAAACCTCTATTATAGTGTAGAAAAAACTAAACGACACTTCAATAATTTAGAAAACTCCAATCTTATAAATATTGAAGAATAAACTCTAACAATTATTGAACTAAGTAAATAAAGTGTAAGCTGAGTTAATTTCATGTGTTTTTTGTATATACATGTGTTGATTTCAAATTTAAAAGTAATTTTTTCACAAAAAAGTATAAAACTATAAAAATTACACCATATATATATATATATGAATTTGACTAATTAATCAATGAAAAGTATAATATAGTTGAGAACGGTGTAAGATAGGGTCAATGTTGTAAGGCTTCTTTTTGTCACATTTTCTGATTTTCCTCTTAAGAAACAGTCAAACAGTGGCAATATAATATTATGTAACTCTATATATATATATACACTTATTTTTCTCTATTCTTTTCACTTTTTATCGGATGTCCTCCTGAAGATACGTGTGTGTATATATATAAAAAATCTGAATTTATTCACGTGTCACTAAAATGCTACTAAGTCTAATATTGTGTATAATTTTTTTTTTTAAAAAAAACTGTGCATGATAATAGTTATTAGTTATTACCATGGTTTTTAAAACCAGATCGGACATCGAATCGGTTGAAGCACTGGTTCACGGTTCACTGATTCTGGTAATTATATATATATATATATATATATATATATATATATATATATATATATATATATATATATATATATATAACCACAACATTATACAATAAGCAAAATATTAGAATTAGAACAAGTTGCACACTTAACCACAATATCATATCAAAATCATTTAATAACTCCAATGATCAACATACTTACTACCTAGTACTCAACAATGAACACACGCAAAACTAGAATCAATATGTCCATATACTAAATCACAAATAAAATAAATTGACAATAAAATTCAATCATAATATTCGTTGACATTAATTCCATCAAATGACACCAAGTTATGATCCAAAGAAGTATAATCACTAATAATGTCATTCTGAGATTCAAGTTCATCATCCACTTCCAATTTGCTCTTCTCTCGCGTGCGGCTGCTCTTGTGCGATTACAAGGCAAGGGATTTTCAATTTTTTTTAATTTTAAACTTTTTTAAAAAATATATATCTATAATTCTAAAAAAATATATATATATCCATAAAAAAAATGAAACGGCGTCGTTTTAAGTTAATTTTTTTTAAAAAAAAGTCAGAACCGGGTGAATCGAGCAAACTGCCGGTTTTTATCGGTTTGTCCGGTTCACCATCGGTTTATTCAAAGAGTGATTTTATGGTTGTTCCGGACCGGTGTACTAACCGGTTCCCAGTCCAACCGGTTGAACCGGCCGGTCCAGTCCGGTTTTTATAACCATGATTATTACTTATTAAGAAAATGATGATATTAATTAGTTATGAGTCATCCCATACGGAATTTTTTATAAAAAAAAATATTTAGGGTGCAAATTAACATATTTCTCACGGTGGTTTCCAAATATAAATGTAGATTAGCTAAATTGTAAGTTAATGCATAATTGATATTTTTTGAGTCTTGCACTAAGTATTATCGGATTTATTGTTGAAGAAGAAACTCTCAACAAATAACACTATATTTTTATTATTAAACTTTAGAGGTAATAATTAAAGAAATAAAAACTTTTTATTATCTATGACACGCTGCATTTTTCACATGATTATATATATATATATATATATATAGGCAAAAGTACATTTCATGTCCCCAATGTTTGGGGTCCTGTCACTTTTGCCCTTAACGTTTTTCGCTGTCAATTGTACTCCTAATGTTTTGTGTTTCTTCCAATGTCAGGCTTTTGGCTAACACCGTCAATTTTTGGACGGTTTTTTATGACGTGGCATTCTATATGGCTAATAGTTTTAACTGGACTTCATTTTTTCACATCAGCAATATATTTTAGGGGTACAATGGACCCCGAAAACTCAGTACATCAGTAAATCCAGTACACCAAAATACTCATTGCATCAATAAAATGGACCCCAAAAACTACTATTGACTGCTGATGTGGAAAAAATTAAGTCTAGTCAGAATTATTGGCCACATAGGATGTCACGTCATAAAAAATCGTTCAAAAATTGACGGTGTTAGCCAAAAGTCTGACATTGGAAGAAATATAAAACGTTAGGGGTACAATTGACAGCGAAAATACATTAGGAGCGAAAGTGACAGGATCCCCAAATATTTGGGGGTAGAAAAGCCTCTCTCTCTCTCTCTCTCTATATATATATATATATGTATGTATGTGTATGTATGTATGTATATCCCTGTCAATGTATAATAATATAGAGAAGCGTGACGTTGTGATTTAATTTGGTGGGAAAGCTAATTGTGTAATTCCAATTGGGTGCATGCCTCACGTGCACGAATGAACCCCATTTTACGAAACTTTTACTTCACCAATTCTCTTTATCTTTATTTTTATTTTAATTAAAATATATAAATAAGTTAATTTTGCTCAAAGCATAAAGAATATGTTACTTGCACTGCTTAATAATATTCTTTCAACTCATCTTCTTCCTCTTCAAGACTTCATGATTCCTTTCTGCCACTTAACATTAATTTGGCTTAACAATTTGAATAAAGATAAAGTGGTTGAAAAAATAATAATAATTCTACCGACTAGTAATTAGACTTAATTAATTTATAATCTTTTGAAATTTTTTTTATTATTAAATTATCTTAAAATTTATGTTTGATAAAAAAAAGAATACTATAAAAATTTCAAGAAGTCCAAAATTAAAAAACCAAACATTAATATGAGAGATATTGAGCTTTCTTTTTTTGGTTTTTTTAAAATCGATAGTAAAGAAAAACATTCTTAAAATTATTAACGGGACAATGCATCAATAACTTGTTAGAGACAATAACAATACTAATATTGTAAATATTTTATCTAATCAGAACTACTTAATTAGTCTTTAGGTGTCAAAAAATCTATCAGGAGAGAGATATCTATCAAGTGGTTGGATGCCTTCAAAAAAATTTAAACTCTCATCTATGAATAAAGCGAAACTTTTAAAATATTGTCTATCAAATGCATTATAAGGTGGCGTTTGGTTGCGGAAAAGATGTTTTGGTATAAAATAGAAGTGGAAATGAAATTAAGTGAGGGAGAAATATAATAAGATTTAAAAAAAGTATATTTAATATGCATTGAAATAAAAAATAAAATTATAATATTGATTTTATTTATTTGGCATAGTGGGCTGAAGATAGAAAATTGTTAAAAGATTCTTTTACCCCTATCTAAAATCATAACACTTGTCCCCTTCAAATTAAACTATTTTATTTATTAAGGGCAATATAGACATTTCACCTCAATTTTCCGCTTGATCTGATTCCTCTTCCCTCTATAATGATAGGGAAGTGAAATTCCTTATGCACACCTCCAAATTATTTCTTTTTTCCTACTTTGTACCAAACGTGAAGAGGGAAGAGAGTTTTGTTTCCTCTCGTACACTTCTCTCTAAAGTATTTATCATCTTCTAAATTTGGATATCATTCATTATTAAATTCATTTTATATAATTGGTTTTTGGTAAAAGTAACTTTCCTAACCTCAATGTTTGGGGGTCCTGTCAATTTCGCCCCTAACGTTTTTTCGCTGTCAATTGTACCCCTAACGTTTTACGTTTCTGCCAATGTCACTCTTTTCACTAACACCGTCAAATATTTAACATTTTTTGCTGACGTGGCATCCTATGTGGCAAAACGTTTCTTTTTTCTGTCAATTGTAACCCTAACGTTTTACATTTCTGTCAATGTCACCCTTTTCACTAACACCATCAAATATTTAAAAATTTTTGCTTACGTGACATCCTATGTGACAAAAATATCTGACTTGACATATTTTTTTCCACACCAGATTTTTTACTCATCTTTTTCCCATCAAAACCGTGTCGTTTTAGCCTCATAATATTCCTTTTAAAATATAACTCAAACGTACATGCCATTTCGCAGAGAAAAACATTGGAGACGTTATCCATTCTCTACTTTGTTGGAGACGTTACCCATTCTCTACTTTGTCGGAGACGTTACCCTAAAATAGAGAATGGATAACGTCTCCGTTGTTTTTATGAGCAAAATAGCGCGTGCGTTTGAGTTATATTTTAGACTGAATAGGCCGAGGTCAAAACGACACAACTTTGATGGGGAAAAGATGAGTAGGAAATCTGATGTGGAAAAAAAATATACCAAGTCAGATATTTTTACCACATAGGATGCCACGTAAGCAAAAATTATTAAATATTTGATGGTGTTAGTGAAAAGGGTGACATTGGCAGAAATGTAAAACGTTAAGGTTACAATTGACAGGAAAAAGAAACGTTTTGTCACATAGGATGCCACGTCAGCAAAAAATATTAAATATTTGACGGTGTTAGTGAAAAGGGTGACATTGGCAGAAACGTAAAACGTTAGGGGTACAATTGACAGCGAAAAAACGTTAGGGACGAAACTGACAGGACCCCCAAACATTGGGGTTAGGAAAGGTACTTTAGTCTTGGTTTTTTTTATACATACTTTACTCTAAAAAAGTTAACAAAAAAATAAATAAATGATTACATATAAATGTATTCTATAAACTTCACATTCCCTCTTTCTTTCTTCTCATTTGCTTCAAAAGTTAAATGACTAATTAATTGGGAGTACCTTTTCTTACTATTATTTTTGTACGAAAAAAAGAAAAAAATATTTAGATCAAGTTTCTTATATTCTTGTCATCAAGTTTCTCAATATAAATATGATACGTGGCAAAAAGTGTTCAAATGACCAATCATATTAGAGAGAGAATATAGAAGAGAGAAGATCACATTTTATATGATCAAAAGAAAGAGAGTGTAAAGCTATAAATACAACCTATGATTAGTAGAACTTGATGGCAAGAATATAAGGGTGTGTTTGATTAATGGTGTGGAGGATGTAATGTGAACGAGAATGTTGGATGTAATGAAAATGTCATATCAATGTGATGTAATGTGAATAGAATAAAAATGGATAAAATAACCATTTTACCCGTATATTAAAAGTGAGAATGGAATAAAAATAAATAAAATAGTAAGAATAAAAATATAATTTCATTACATTACAAAAAGTAAGATAGACTTAGGGCCCGTTTGTGCATGCTTATAAAAATTGTTGATTTTCAAATGACTTCTTTTTAAATGGAGTTTCTTTAAAAGTGTTGTGAAAGAGTAGTAGTTTGTATTTTGCAAATTGAGTTGAGAAGTACTTTTATCAGTAGTTGAAAAATAATTTGTGTTTGGTAAAATTGTATAAATGAGTGCTTTTGACTGTAAAATTACTAAGAAGGGCATGTATAGATTATGATGTTATTAATATTATTAAATAAATAAATAGATATCAATATTTAATTTGTTAATTATTATTAAATAAATAAAAATAAAATGTTAATTTATTTATTAATATATTAAAATGTTAATTAAATAATTATTGATTTTACTTGATGTAATTTTATTATCTATGATTAGTTTTTTATTAATTAATATTTATTAATATATTAAAATATTATTTAATATCTATTATTAGCGAAACGGTGAAGGAAGAAGATGAAGACATGAAGTGAGATGGTGAAGGAAGAGGAGGAGCAACGTTGAAGAGACTGGTTATAAATTGTAGTTGTATAGGTCAAAATTAAGTTTAAAATAATAAATGGTATAATGAAAAATATTAAATTTTATTGAGGGTATTTTTGTCATAAATTATTTAAATTTCAGCTTCAGCTACTAGCTAGAAAATGAAGCTCCAATTTCTAACTTTGTTTAAAGCTAAAAAAGTACATTTTATTACAACTAAGAATCACTTATTTTATAAAATAAATATACACAAACAACATACTTTTTTAAAATAAATGACTATTAAAAAAATAAGTACTTCTTTTTTTTTTAAATAAACATGCATAAACAAATTCTTAATAAGAAAGCAGAAGGTTAAGAATGGAAAACAAGAGTGAGAAGTAAAAAGGCGATCGAATCGCGCGTGGCGGTCCCATTCACAGACACGATTCATAGAAGCCGTTAGACTCCTTCTGGAGGAACGAACGAACGAACGAACGAAGCAGTGAGAGAGAGAGAGAAAGGGACCCTTTTGAATGAATATAAAAAACGCCCGCATGAATAGACCTCACCCCCCCCCCCCCCCCCACACACACAAAAGAGCGAAAATCGCATCTCTCTCTCTCTCTCTCTCTCCGTAACTAATTGCGTTGGGACAAGCACGACACTCACTCCATCTCTTGCTTCATCTCCAAAACACAGATTCCCCTTCTTCGGAGTAAGGATGATTATGATTTTGCAAAGAGAAGAAAGAAAGAAAGAAAAGGTGGAACCTTTCGTAGCTTGAGGAAAATGGGATCCCCTTCTTGTAAGATTCCCTTCTCCCCTTTTTTTTCTCTTTTTGTTCTTTTATTCCATCTGGGTCTGTTTCATCTCCTCCTTTTCCTGGGTACTTTCTCATCTCTGTCTCTTTTGTGTCCTTTGGAATGTTTCTGTAAAAGTTTGGAATTATTAGGTGTATACACCAATTTGCTCTTTCGGTTTTCCATTCTAGTTTGTATATTGTTAAAGATTTCTTACTTTCTTTATAGTGAATACAATACTCTTCTATGCCTCTGGGTTTCACTAATTAATTGCTCTTTCTTCTGTTCAATTATTTTTCTCTACTAGCGTTTTGTGGGGTCCAGTTTTTTGTATTGGGCATTTCTGCGTGAAGATAAAGTTCGTCCAATTTTCAATCACCCCAAAAAGACAATTGACCTTTTCCCTAAATATGCTTCTCGATGTTGCTGAAATGTTTCAATTTTTTTTTTTAATTTTTAAAATGTGGGTCTTGTTATTTACAGGATCTCTGAAGGAGAAGAGAGCTTGATCAAGAGGTTGAGACACCCACAAATTAGAGAAATATTCTTGGGAATATATTGGAGTTTTATCTAAGGTGTAATACATTTTTGGACGATGGGGGATCACTTTGTATTGCTGGTTGATCGATTGCTTACAGAATCCACATTAGAAGCTGCACTTGAAAGTAGAAATCGTGCAATGCAGGAGGCTGCATCCTCTGCGGTGAGTGAAGCAGCAGAAGTTGATCTCTCTTTGAAGAAGAAGAGTCTGGAAGATGCCAAATCTCCAAGGAAAATTGTAGAATGCAGAATATGTCATGATGAAGATGAAGATTCTAATATGGAGACACCCTGCTCCTGTTGTGGGAGTTTGAAGGTCCGTTTTTTTTCTTTTCCAGTACATTCGTATGTTTTCTATTATTGGAAAGTGGAAACTGCCTCTTTGCTTATTAAACCTTTCCAGACCTTACCAGGTAGGAGCCTCGTGAAATGGGCCGCCTTTTTTGTTTGTATGTTTTGATTATTTATTGAATTTGTTGAAGCTTCCTAGTTTGTTATTTCTTGAATTGTAATGGATTCCTTGTTTCTTTCATGGTATTTGAATGTCTGCTGCCGGATTTTACTGACATTTTCTGTTATCAGATTGGGCTGTTCTTAACCATAGAAAAATTTTCCTTTTATTGCTAATTCACTCATATGGTTGGAAACATTAATGCATTTAATACAACACTGAAACTACTGCCATTAATTAAAGATGATTAAAGGATTTTGGTGAAATCCAGAGAATATTGTCTGGCAAGTTAATTTGTGATTATGATTTTGTCTCCATTTTATTTCTTATGTCATAGGGAAATAAACTTATCAGTTGGGATTCATTAGAAGCTTGAGAGATTCTTAGGTAGAATTAGTTGTTCTTTTTTACCACTCAGTCTACAAAAGAGAGGTAGATCAAACTAATTACGAAGAGACGCATAATCAGGCGATGTATTGAAAAGTTGTATGTTGTTTTTGTACAATATTTCGAAGTAGCAAATTTGTTATGCATTATTGAATATCCTTTTCGATTAGTCTGACATTCTATAAATAGAGGCAGACTCTTTATTTAACAGCATAAGGTTTTCGCAAAGACTTACGGAGCTTAATTTAGTCTACATGTTTCTGTTAGCTTAAGCATTGTAAGTAAGAGCTTGTTTGAGCTTGTTTGAGCATGCTTTTGGAGGGACCTTGAATATCTTGTGCATACTCATTTTATTTCGCTTCTAAAATTGATGGCTTAAACTTTCAACATTTGAATTAGTGATTGGTTTTTGCAGTATGCACACCGCAGATGTGTACAAAGGTGGTGCAATGAGAAGGGTGACACCACCTGTGAGATATGCCACCAGGTAACTAAATATTACTTGGAGAGGAGTATCACATCACTTCTCATATGATTGTTATAGTTTATTTTTATTTTTTCCCCTACATTGGATAATTAAGCTCAAATTCAAATTTAATTTTGAGTTTCAGCAATTCAAACCTGGTTATACAGCTCCACCTCCTCTTTTTCAATTCGGACGCATTCCAATGACTTTCAGGTAGTAATAATCTCTATAAAACAGAATTTTGTCTATTTCAATATATCTAGAAAGCATTTCCCCCTCTTTGCTGCTTCTCAATTGTGTGCCTATGTTTTTGTCTATGTCAGGGGTAATTGGGAGATTTCCAGAAGAGACTTGAACAGTACTCATTTGGTTAGCATGGTTTCCACTGACCAGAATCTCATCAATTCTAACTATGATCAGTATTCAGCTTCAACTTCCAGTGGTTTCCTATGCTGTCGTTCCGTCGCTCTAATTGTAATCTCTCTCTCTCTCTCTATGGTTCTGTATTTATGGCTTTGTCTGATGTTTGTTGTTTATGTGCAGTTCATGGTTCTACTGATTTTAAGACATGCACTTCCCCTCTTAATCAGTGGAGACAAGGACTATTCCTTCTCACTCTTCATGGTATGCTTGATTCAACCCTTGCTTTGTAAGAACATTGGTAATTCTCTTACTTTCCAGAGCTTTATTCAATTCCATTGAATTGTGACAGTTGTTACTATTTCGAACTGCCGGAATTGTTCTGCCTGTTTACTTTGTGGTGAGAGCAGTGACATCGATACAACGGCATCGGCGTCAATTACGGGTATGTTTGACCTTGTATCTCTTTCCTTTGGTTAAATATAGGCAAAAGTATCCTTTTAGTCCCCAAACTATAGGGTCTCCTTAAACTTTATTTGGTGTCCATGACGTCCCTAAACTTTTCATTTATAAGCAATTTTACCCCTCACTCTAACCTTATCTAAATAATTAATAGTAGATGCAAATAAGACTGTCTACATGGTCTCTAATGTTGAATGTGATGTCATGTCATATATTTAGTTACAGTATTCCGTCAATTTAGCCACGGTAAAACCCTTTACTTTGTAATGACACAATGATAATCGTGGTTAAATTGATGAAACAATGTAGCTAAATATATGACTTGACATTGCAGTCAGCATTGAAGGACATGTGGACAACCACATTCGCGTTTACTATCAATTATTTCGGAGTTAGAGTGAAGGGTAAAATTGTTTGCAAATTGAAAGTTTAGGGACGCAATTTATAGCAAAATTTAGGGACAAAATTGAGAAAGACTCTATAGTTTAGTGACCAAAAGGGTACTTTTGCCTTAAATATATATTATAGGAAACATCTAATTACTTATAGACTTATAGTTAAGTTTCCTGTGTTCTTGTTTGCTGTTGGGTAACTATTAGGAGCCTCCTAATGCCGAGGTCAATCTCTCCGACGATGACGGCGGTGAGCAAGTAGCTTTGCAGTCTCAGCTTCATGTCATCCGTGTTCAGTGAAAATGAAATTACTGTATATTCAACAACTCAAAGAGGAGTCTGAGAGAAATTGCTGTTAATTTGAGATTGCAGCAATCTTTCATTTAGATGAAGAAAGCTTCCCTTGAGAACCTTGAATGATGAATGGCTAGGGAGTTAGGATTCAATTGATTTGGAGTTACAGTGAATTTGTGGCATTGTGCATGCCACTTCTGCTTCGTAGTAGTAAGTAAATGTTGTGGCAGCAAGTATTACCGTTGCTGCTTATAATTTGGAGTTCCGTATAGTCAGAACAGTACATAGAGAGATTTATATAGAGAAAATTTACAGGGGTAGATATCAAATATTATGGAAAAAACAAAAAAAAGACATGTATATATATTGTAATGGAAAATTTGCGCCTTTGTGACTTTGATTTCACTTTTATTTGCTGCTAGCTTCATTTACTGTTTCTATAGTTCTTATCACTGGTTGGAGAAGATGTTCAGTGGTACGGTACTACTGAATTTCAGTGCATCCTTCCAATCAGTTGGTTCCTAAACCATTCAAGGTAGGTCCTTATTAATGTGAATTTCTATTAATATTAATAAATGGCTTTACATGATTGGAGAGATGTACTGAACTTCAGTAGTACGGTATTACTAAATTTTTATCCCACTGGTTGAAATCCTCATTTGAGTATCATTTTGTCTCAAATTTGGATTAATTACCATTCACTCATAGTAAAAATGAGATTCAACATACAATCAATTTGTGTTTATTTCTTCCCTTTTGCATGATACCATTATGAACGCAAAATGAGGCATCATCAAAATTAGCCATTTTATTCAGAACTATACTTTTGTAAGGAAATATGAAGACAGATATTACGTTGGTTCAGAATGAGGAGCCAAAAGAATAAGTAAACCTCAACTCAATGTGGTAAATAGGTTCATGTTATATCATTCAAATGTTTGGTAAATAATGAACCATAGAAGTCTCACATGCTCATAGCTTATACAGTTGCTTTGCATCATAAAAAGTAACATAAATTTACACTGAGCAAAAATGTTACATTCCTTTGGCATACTATGAATATAACAAAAAGAATCCTCTGTAATTTAAAGTTGTCTCCAGAATCAAGAATTGTATTATGCACATTAAAAGCTTCAAAAAGGACCTTGGGAAGGCTCTTCAAATCAAGAGACCATAAACTTTAAAGCTGCTATGCACCTCCTCATCTTATCTGTCTTACCTCTGTACTGTGTGTGAGTCCTACTTCCAAGTTCTCCTTGGCCTGAATCATCAGCAAAACAAAAGCAATAATAAGTAACTAAACTCATCTCTTATAATATAACACACCTCCTAATCCTCCCGTCCTCCCAGAAGTTATTGGAACTAGATTAGATGTGTGGTTATTAAGTCACTAATCCATCCGTTCATGATTCAGCCACTAACTAAATTGATTATTATGAATTCATTAATGAATATACTAGAAATTAAATATAATATATTAAGAAAAAGTGATAGTAACACATATATAGAAGAGTAAATTACTGTTTCGGTCCCTAAAAAAATTCACTTGTCTCAATTTAGTCACTGAATTATGAAAATATCAAATTTAATCCATGAAAAAGTTCATTTGTCTCAATTTAGTCCTCGAATTACGAAAATGTCAAATTTAATCTTTGAAAGATATCTTATATAGCAATTTCTTCCTTACGTTTCATATTTTTACTTTTCTAGCATATACAAAATTGCAACATAATTATCTTTCAAGGACTAAATTTGATATTTTCACAATTCAAGGACTAAATTGAAACAAATGAAACTTTCACAAAACAAAACAGTAATTTACTCTATATTGAACTATTGAAAAAATTATGACATAAATACATAAACTTGATTATTATAGAAAAGATCCAGTCTGGTTTCAGCCCCTAATTCATTTGCAATTGTCTAATTGTTAGAGCCAGACGGTTAGATCGGTTCACTGGTTGAACCAACCGAGCCAGTCGGTTTGGGTCCTATAACTATACTTCTTCCCTCTTTGTAGTTTTTCAAGCCCCAGTGGTTAGTTAAAAAAGTTCATTACCCTCCTAATTATCATATGTTCTTTAAAGAGTGTAGGTGGTGGAAATACTTCCGGCTTTTCTGCTGTGAACGCCAGTAGCAAGCAAGTGCTCCAAAAGCACAACTAGCAACAGCAATTGCCAATGCAGCTCCCACTGGCACCACCACTGCATTTGTTGAAGCTATCAATTCTTCTACTGCTCCATCAATCTCTTCATTTCCAACAAAGTTCTTGTCCTTGAGTAGAGAAGCCAGCATTTTTCCATAATAATTCATCAAGAATTTATAAACCTCGTCCTCGTTCCATTTGATTCGATTGTTCTTCTGGTCATGGCCGGAGTAACAGAAAGCACAAAGCTGCTTTGGAGGCCATACCATCTTGGGGAATTTCGGATCACCAGTATCCAGAGATGCTTCTTCTTTCATTAATCTTTCATTGACCTTGTTATGGGTTCTCCACAACCAGAGAGCGAAGTCACGGGCTTTGTTGAAAGGATTCGAAACGCTATAGGGATCATTCATTCACAATTAGAAAAGGGGAAAGAAAAAAGAAAGAAGCTTCAATGATTATGACATGACTAATCCTCTATTTACCTTGAACACATCTCGTAAAAATGTTGTCTACATTCTTCACAGACAAAGAAGTTGTGAACAAAATCACATATGGCATTAAATGTAAACTGACTCTCTCCATCATCAATTCTCACAGAGAGTGAATGCAGAAGAACCCATAAACCACAGCTGAAAAAGGAGAGACAGAGAGTGTAAACTGTAAACACAGGTTATACTGTTAAAGTGTGTTACCAAAATGCTTTGCAGTCTATAGTAAGCAAAATCTAAGGTTATTGAGGGGGTGAATCCCCACCCTTGTTATATGCATTATGTATCTTGTAAAACATACTAAAATATAAGCACCAACTGATAACTGACATCTATAGTACAATCATATTCACTTCCTTAGCTAGAGCCATTAACGACCAATACAGTGTCATGCAAATGGAATCTCTGCCTTAATACATAATCACCGAAATTCAATAGCAAAACCAATAAATCATGCTTGACGACAGATAGAAGAATCAACATGCTGCAACTGTTAAAAAGAATTCACATGAAATGTATTACTGTTTTGGGGAATTGAATATGTTGACTAGATATTGAGCCAAAAAACGTAGTCAGGAATGTCAAGGGCAGAGAGAATTACCTAAAGCCCCTGGTATCATTCTTGCTACCACGACAGAAAATCTACAAAAAAGAAAAAGATTAAATCAAAATTAGAAATCTTCTCATTCTAAGGAAAAAAGAAATCAAAATTCAATGTTTTAAGACAAAGATAACAAGATTATTGACAAATATAACAACGTTCTACTTCTACCTACTTAATGTCTCTTGATCGCATGTGGAGAGCAAGTCCCTCCACATGTGGTGACAGCAACAGATATGTGAATAACAATGAGTTACTCTCTCTTTCTCTCTCACTTGAACGCATGCACTCACTCTCATATGTTATGACTATCTAATTCTAAAGGGAAAGGTAACTGTGACACAAAAATTCCTCTCGTATGCTAAGTAAAAATATAATAGGCTGAGACAATGTTAAAAAGGAATGTGTTTGACTACATTCACAATAGTCTAAGTAGGAACTTGCAGAAAGAAATAAAACAGGAATGTCATAGGTTCGATTACTGTGATTCTGTGAACCCAATCTCTCAAGGATTCATCTCAGACAACAGTAGGTCACACAAAACATATGCATACAACATATGTAAGTTTGGAGTTTTGCCCATGTGGTAGCTAATACAAATTCTTCAGACCAATGGCCACTAGAACTATTGTGCATGCAAAGCCTCTACTAGTAGTAATGTTTAAAATGGCAAATACATGTGTGGAGAGTGGAGACCATACCCAATATCCACGAGGCACATCTTTTCCACAAATTTGAGAGGTTCTCAATGAAATCTTAGCCTCTTTGTGCTCGTCACCTGACCACAAATCTGTTGGGTACAATTCATCAAAGCTCACAAGTAATTCTGCAGTACCCCTCCGGCATCTGAAACAGAAATGAAATATTCTGATACTGGACAGACAGAGAAGAAAGGAGCAATAAACAGGTTCATTCATCTAACCTCTTTGAAGGATGATGAGCTACTAGAAGCTGAACAAACTTTATAAGTGAAGCACGAGTCTCTTGCTTTATCATCTGCATCAGAAAGTATGTGTTCAATCATCAATAAGAATAACCAAAAAAAAAAAAAAAGAGTCAGATCAGGGAGAAATTATGACTATGTACCTTATGCTCTAATATGATGTCAAAAGCTATAGAAGTTGCCTCTTCAACATCATAGATAGCTCTCGCAATCTTTCAGCATCATGCATATGACGTATGTCAATATTTAAAGTTATAAAAAAACAACTTGGGAAAAAAATAAAATAAATTTATAGTCATCCTAACAAAACCTGTCCAGGGTCTGAGACATTGGATGAAAGATGCTCATTTTCAAACTTCTGATCATCCAGGTCATATGAACTGTAACAATAAATCAACATTATTACTTACAGACAAGAAAATAAGTTCAAGCTACTATTACGTCTTTAGCAAAATATGGTATTACGAATTTATATTCCATCAGAAATAGTAATACACCATGAAAAGCTTCCACTTCTATTATCTTGCACTTATGGAGTATGAATTTATTTAGTACTTTGGCTCCAATAATTAAATTCTTAATAATAGTAGAATGTCCTATGAATGTCTCTGAAACTAAATACTTATGAATTTACGTATCACACAAATTTCGTGCTGATTGCATCAGAACATTATAATAAAATTTAATTGGCAAATTCATTTATCCGCATCTGGTTATTCCTATATGTTAGAACCTAGCCAAGTGCAATAATTCCAAAAATTTGTGTCCACAAGATTTCAACAACTAGAATCAAACGTATTCGAATATATCAATTAAGCCTCTTAGTGGCCTACTGTGGTGGATGGGGAACAATATCTCAACCACATTAAAAATATATGCATGTATACCTCATACCTGCCTATTTGCTTGTTGATCCAACCTAGCAACCTTTCAGCTGTCCGCCCATCATCAATTGGACGTATATCACTTTTCTCTTGTTTAGGTTCCCAACCACTAGCAACAAATTTAAATGGAGGGCCCCAAAAGAGCATAGGATAATGACCAACAGAAAACTTATCACAGAGATTTGTATTTATCTGTGCTGCCAAAAAAGTGAAAAGAGAGGGACCAATCACCTAGGCATGTTTTGCCAATAAATAACAAGTTTTAAATAAAACTAACCTATTTCAAAATTAATGACTATAAAAGAAGCAGCAACAACATATTAACACTAATATATGCATTATGGCAGTAGGTATAAATATGAATAACTCAAGAAAAGGTCGGGAAAATGAATAAAGATACACATAATAAATGAGAAACTATAAAAAATGTCGCGTTTTCATATAAAAAAATAGGTAACAAAATTACAAAAGATGTAGAAAATAAAAGAAATTATAATTTGAAACTAATGTGTTATTTTCAACAGCAATGTCATGGATCAGTTCAACACAAAAGCTTAAGCTATTAAGTGACATGAGTAGCTTTATTATAACCTCTAACACAAGTGTCGGTAAAGCACAAATGTACAATCCCCTAAGTTGAAACTTGATTTTAAATAAGAGAATGGATAGCGGCAAGGATCAAACTTCTGATAACGAGGTCATAGAGGTTCCAATACTACCTCAAGAAACACTTCAAACCAAAAATGTTAAGCTTTTAGTGGAGGCCCAAGATAGTTTAATTATAATCTCTTACGAATAAGAAAGATTAAAAAAAAGTTTCTCTTAAAAAAAAATAAAAACTGCTTCTCTACAGCCAGAAACTATAAAATGAAGAGACATTGAGCTACATAGTAATTCTATGGAGAGGCAGAGATGTTGGTTCTCGTTGGTTGAAATGATTTTCAGTTGACCTCATTAGTCAGGTGGAAATATCATTTTGTATCTTATGAAAAGATTTCTAAAGCAAGTCTCTCTTTAGTCATGTAAAGTGGCTTGCTCTCTTAAATTTCCATGCAATGAGTAAACTGCTGAATTGCAATGGCAGAAATGTGTACCTATACGTAGAAAAGAGAATTAAAATGTTCAGAAATGCCCCATAAGTTAGAATATAGCTTGGCCCCCTAATAAACATTCCATTCTACCACGATGAAAAAAACAGCAAACAAAGCATTGTCCTACTAGGTGCGGTCGACTACATAGATCAAACTACCCAATGTATTCTATCTTGGTTCATTTCTACAATTAGGTTGTTGATAGCTAAATCTATTCCAATAGCTTCTCTTATTATTTTATTTGATCTCCCTCAACCTCTAGTTATTAGGTTATCTTCTGTTTGATCTACTAGCCTCTAATGGCCTCCTCTCTACATGACCAAACCACCAAAGACACATTTCAACCAACTTTTCTATGATAGGTGCCACTCAACTTTTTCTCTAATGCAATCATTCTTGATTCTTTCATTTCTAGTCTGTTCACTTATTCAATGCAACATTCTCATTTCTGCAACAATGAACTTTTACTCATCTTGACTTTTTATTGCCCAACATTCGGTACCATACATACAACAATGCAATAAAATTTTCCCTCAAGTTTGAATGGTACTTATCTATCATAGATGACACCTAAAACCTTCCTTCATTTCAACCACCCAACTTGGATCCTATGATTTATATCCCCCTCTATTTTGCTTACAACATAAATTTTCCTAATAACCAAGTAATGTAAAAAGGAAACATAAATTGGAGAGAAGTATCAAGAACACTAAGTATTCTAAGTTAAATTCAATATCAAAGCTGAAATTGCTAAGATAAATAATATGCCTTATATGGTGGCTCAGATAACCCTAATAATTTAAGACAAGCAACTCACACATAAGACTTAAGTAAACATAAAACAGGATAATTAATCCAACTAGGAGTAGTATATCCCAATTCCCAAGACCCAAACAAATGAATACAACCATCCCAAATTACTAATATATAAAACTCTCTAATGAAAGGAAGAGAGCAGGTCGTACTTTTTGTATAAACATAAAATCACCCCTCAACAAAGTAATAGAAGATGATCGTACCTTCAGTGCACAATCTACCCTTGTCATTAATACAATTCCAGGATGCACTGCATCAGGTCCATTAAAAAGCCTCGCAACCTTTTCATAGTGGGGCTGCAACAGAAATTGTTAAAGAGAATAAAGATGACTAGCAATAATTAATTAAAAAACCTCAATTTTTAAACTATATTTTAGAAACTAATACCTTATAATTCCTGCAAGCAGGGCACCTGATGTACAAGCGAAGGACAAAAAGAAAATTAGAATGTATTGTACTCATATCTCTTGATATCAATATACCTATAAGCAGAAGAGAATTTGCAACAAAATTTATTACGAAGGAATGCAAAATTGAAGCTGAACTGGATGGCAAAAACAACAACAATCAATCAAAGCCTTTTCCCACTAAGTGGGGTCGGCTATATGGATCAAGCGACGCCAACATGTTCTGTCTTTGCACATTTCTATTGTTAGGTTATTTACGGCTAGATCCCTCTTAATCGTTTCTCCTATTATTTTCTTTGGTCTTCCCCTACCTCTAGTTATTAGGCTATCTTTCATTTGGTCGCTGAACTGGATGGCAGAACTCATAATTTTCTTTTTCTTCTCAGATTCTTATTCCTAAACCACCATGTTAACTAAGGTTATAAATGTTAGAAGACTAAGTCCAATAATATGCTTACTCAAATACACAGAGAAATGAAAAATTTTTAATTAAAAAAAAAAAAGAATGAAGTGAAACAGAGTTTGGCAAAATAACTGAATTGCTCCTTTATGAAAATGAGGACATTGAAAAAACTAGCAGAAATTTGTTTATGCAATGTCATTTTGATATTTAATCCAATGGTACTAATATCCAAGTACATCATTAACTAAAATAATTTGTTTTAAATTTTATTGTTAAATAAAATAATAAGTTATACTATCCAGATTTCTGCAGTGAGAAGACTTATAGATTACATCCCACTACATCGTTCATGATACAGATTTGAATTAAAAGCTATACAAAGGGAGATTTAAAAGACAAACATATCTAGAGTCAAAATGTATTCCAACAACATCTCAAAAGCATGTTGAAAGAAGCAAGTAAAAGTATAAAATACATTTTATTAATAGACAAATAAGAAAGTTTGATTGAGGATTTGAAGTAAACATGATTTGTCAAAGTTTTGCTTGGAAATAAATTATCATATGTGACAACAGTAAAATATATTACAAATCCAGGCCTTGCTTTATAGAAGTGTAAAGGAGGACAACACGGAATGGATCAAATAAGGACGGTCAGCATCAAGTTAAGCCTAAGCCTTCCACTAAACTTTTCCCCATTTTCACCTTTTCTGCTCATAGTGTCAATTACAGAAATCGTGAGCTCTACTAAATATTTTCCTGCAACTCCAATCAAAATTTAACATTAACTTACTAGCTATACTAGAAGCAACATATCAATGTCACTACCTCACTCTAAACTCTAAAGCTTGCATCTTCCAAATAATTGTCATATGAATTCATTTCTCTCACATTCATTTTGCAGATCTACTTTTCTAGTCAAAGGCTAATAGTAATACATCCTATGATTCATGTACAATCCATGAAGAAACATGAAAGCAAAAAATGTTCAATACTCAGTAGCGATTTCATTCAACTCCATAACTACAAGGACAAAAATATAATGAAAACTTAATATAAATTATCACTATTCACTAACCAATGGGCAAAGAATTCAACAACAGCAAAAGTAGCAGGGGTACTCTTCAGAACAGCATCAAAATTCGTTGCATTCAAGTCAACGGCAAAATCTCGAAGATCTCCACTAGTATCGTCTTTTTTCACCACCCGTAGGATTGAACGACGTGACCCCAGTGAAGAATCTGAAGTCACGACGCAGATAATAGAAAGAAGGCTCAGAATAAGACCCAAATAGGAATACGCCCCAGACATGGGAATGGGGGAAATAACAGAGCCAGAAGGAGATAGAGAAAGAGAGGGAGAGAGCTAGATATTAAGATTCCTCAGCACGATGATTCAGTGGGTGATTGGCAAATCTCGAAGAGAAGCCAGAGAGAAATGGATCTGTTTAACAGTTAAGTTTGCGAGCAAATTTTGAAGCTTTTTGCGAGTTTATGGGTGGGAGGGTTTTGTTGGGAAGGTAATCGATTCAAAATTACGTTTCCTTTGGAGGAGATGGCCAAACCAGAGGCACGAAGGATCCAACCAACACAAAACCATTTGTAATCTCTCCTTCGTTTTATTTGCTCTTTTGATGTGAAACTCCTTTCTTCTTTCTTTCTTCCTTCCTTCCTTTTCTGCGTTTCTTTAATTATTATGACGAGTATTTGATGAAGAAAACTCACGAAACATGGATAATAAAACATTTTAATATGAACTTTTATGTCTAAAATCCTAACAAATGATAAATATGTCAAAAATACACCTAACCTAAAGTTCGGATTATGTTTATTCTAACATTTTAATAGTATACTTAAGATTGGTGTTTAACTTATTTATTCTTCTTTAATTTAATTTTTTTTTTTCTCAACCTAAATTACCTATTTTCAGTCAAATAATTATCATGACACAGACATACTTATTTTTCTAATGATTAAATTAATAGGGAAGTGTACATTTTCATAATTTTTTGTAATGTCACCAAAGATATATAATTTGATTGAATTAACTTAAAACATTAAATTGATAAGAAAAATAAGAAGTATAATATTAATTTGAAATATATAGAAACTTAGAAATTAAACGAGAAAAAGGATTAAAACATCAATTTATTATTTTTCCTTTTTTTTTGGCCATTAATTTATTATTTTCTTTAAAAGTAGTTGGTTGTGATATAGAAATATAGAATAGTTAGAAGTTTGAGTAATTTTCAAGGGAATCGTGTATTAAAAGAAAACATCTTTACAATTAATAATGTTTCCTTTATATGCTGACAAAACCTTAGAATATATAAACCCCTCAAGATGATAATATTGTAGCTATGATTAATTAAATATAGTAATGAGATTTTCAATTTTCTCTAAGAGTTAGTGTTTAATGATAGCATTTAGTCAAGTAAAATGAATTTGAAGGTCAATTGGGAGCTTTTGAGGGAAGAAACATATAATATTGAAGTTATTAGGAAGATAAACCCTATCATTTTCATATATAAAATAATTTTGATATTTTAATAAATGTAATTCGATTTAAAGTATTGACCAATATTAAATGCAAACACATCCCTTAGCCAAACCTTACTTACGTGAGACTAGTTCTTCTCATCGGCAAACTCAATCCTCATGAATCTTTTTTGAACAATCTAACATTTCTTTAAGACAATTGACAATACTATAAAAAAAAAGACAACGGACAACAAATAAATTGATCTCGATTGTAAATAAAATCAAAATTTATTAGGTTAGTAATAGAATCTCAATCTCGTTTGATCTTAAAATGTAACATTTGACATATTTTACAATGATCTTATATTATACACCTACTATTTTTTTTAAAAAAAATGTTATACTAAAACACATTAATAAAAATGATTGCTTTATGAAAATTTTATTTTTGGGTAATTTTATGCTTATAAAAGAGTGTTTATACTATTATATATGTATATTTGATTTTTTATAAAAAAAAGATCTTACTCTCTCCATTCAGTCTATTCTTCATAAATTATAAAGAGAAAAGCTATAAGATAATAACGCAAATTGTTCAAGAATATGGTGGATGAATGATGTAAAGTGCAAATAAATATTGTAAATCGATAATTATTGAAACAAAATCCACATACCTATTAGGGAATGATTAAAAAGTAAAATTCATTAATTCGATTTTTTTAATTATTTTTTCAATTTTTGGCCAAAGATTTGTAATCTATTGTGTTTCATTTTTTTAGTAATCAATATTTTCCAGGGATCCGTCCCCGGTCGAGTATGAAATTTGATATTCATCCTTGGACCTATCGGATACTTAGATTCCCAGACCCGAAAAATTTACTATTTTTCTACAAAATTTGCTACTTAATTTTTTTTAGGTAACTCATCACAAGTACTTTAATCACAAGTATTGAACACACATTAATTCATAAATTTAATTATTTCCAAATTTAAGAAAAACAAACTTCAAACACACAATAAAATAAACATAAAAAGTCTAAGTTCATCCTTAAATAAACAAATATAGACATAAAATGTGGTGTGAAATGTGAATGTGTCAATCGTGATTCGTAAATGGGAGTGGGTGGGTAAGTGAGATAAGAGTTTGATTGAGTTTGTGTGAATGGTGTCACGTGATGGTGAGTTGAGTGTAATTTTTTTTAATTTGATATGATATATAATATATTTTTATATATTATATCACCGGGTCTTGGGGGCTGGGTTGAATACATCCTTACCCGTTTCCGTACCCAGACCCATACTTTTATTCGTTAAAATTTTTAAACCTGGACCCAATGCATAAATTTTTCGGATAACCGTTGGATCCGGGTAAGATTGCCATCATTTTTCCTGTCCAGGAGTTTGGTGCTCACTGGATCTGGCCCATAAAGCATGGAGTAATGGGCTTAATGGACCCAAGATGGTAAATAGTCATGGGCCGGGCTTTGTCTTCTTCTTACAACGATGGTCCTTGTCATTTCAAATTCCGATTTTTCGCATCAATGGTCAAATCAATGCTCCTGTGTCCTAATTCCCACCTCATCCACAATTACCAAATCGAATAAATCTGGAATATTCGTATTTCAGTGTCTCGAGCCCTTTAGATCCCCAAATTTTCGAACCCTAATTGTCCGAATCGGTGAGAGTTCGCTCCAGAGTTTTTCACGTAGCAAGCAAATTTATATCTCTTACGTGTGTTTTTTGTTCTATCAGGTTCTTCAGATATACATTATTTCCCTGATTCCTGCTTAGATCTATTTCATTTTGATGTGTTTGGATTCCAAATATTCTTCTGAAGAAAATGAGATTTTTTTTTTGGGTGTGTTTCTGTGTGGTTTTTGAGTTTTAAAGGATGTGTTATATGTTCTTTCTGCGTGTTTCTTATGCTGACTGTGATGATAAGTTGGAAATGGTCGTAGTTTCTGATTGTAGTTTGTTTCTCTTGCAGGGACCTGCTGCGACGACCGAAAGGCTGGGATACTTTCTGCAATTTGCACTAGTCATATTGGCGTCACGCTGTTGCATTGAAACAATTCATCATGAAGTTCCTAGAATTTGCTTCTTTGGATAGGTAATTAATAATTATGAATTTAATGAATTTAAAATGGATTAATGTGTTTTTGTTGAATAGATTTGGTATTCTATAATGTCTTATAAACTATTATAGGCTGAACGATTTCTTAAGTAATTTGAATATGGGGGAACGGACTATCAAAGGTTGCCTTGAAGCTTACACTTGTAAGGAGAAATTTTTTCCTCCGAAAGATTTTATTCTATTTATTTGTTTTATATTTTGTTGATTGGCATAAAAAATTTTATTCGGTGTTGGGTTCTTAGGCAAGCACGCTGGACTTGACAAAAAACTTTCTCACAGACTGTCTCTCAGTTTGGACAATGAGGTAAAAAGACGAAGAGTCTGTACTATATTGCATTTCTAATTTTCTGTAAATTTCATTATGTAAACCTTGGGTGTCTTTTTTTTTTCTTCTTCCCTGAATTGTAGTTTTTCTTTATCCTGTTACATTTCTGTGTTTGTTAATTTTTTTAATGCTGTAATTTTTTTAATTTAATTTCTTCAATTTCAGATTTGTGATTATCTTGGAAAATCATCTGACACCGACTCTTCTTCACCACCTGAATATGTATCAAGCAGATCCAGGTGGCCAATTGTACCAAGATAGGTTATGGAAAGTGAAATTTAGTTACTGAAGTTTTTATGACATGTTTTCATTGTATGTTCATTCCAGCCGAAGGACATTGGTATACTTGGTTCTTACCCTCTATCACATGTATCCAGATTATGAATTCAGGTATCTTAGTATCTTATGATGTATCTGAGATGCTTATATATGTGCTACAGTGAAAAGGAGGATTATGGGTAATGCTACTGTCAGCTTATATGGCGACATGGCAACCCACTATATAGTCCCCCTTTTGATTACATTGGGAGTGTTGTCAGAAGGTTTGACAGACAGTTCAGAAAACTGTTGCTCTAGGAGCTGAGAGTTCAAGTCTCTCCATTTCCCAAGTCTTGTTTGTTCATTTATTTTGTCGGTCATAGTAAGCTTTAACTTAAGTTATTAACTGTTCCTACCGGTTTATTCCATGATTTTTCCTATAATAGCATATTTCTACACCTTTAATGGTTTATAGTGCAGTTAGAGCTCACCAGTTCTTCGCAGAAGAATCATGGGACAGTTTTAAGCAGATATTTGATACCTACATGCTAGAAGCGTCCAAGGTGCTACTATAAAAATTCCACTTGTTTGAATTTTACTGCTGTAGAGTTTGCATTGTGGCTTAGTGGTCAATTAGGACACCTTTGGGAGTTGGGAGAGGAAGGGAAGGGAAGGGAAGGAATTCTTGGAAAAAGAACAGGTGGAGAATCAGAGGGTTAAATTGTAATTCTACTTCCTTGTTTGGATGTTTAAAATTAACATGGAAAAACAAATTTATGATTAAGTGAAAGAAAGTAATTAATTATAACTTAACATTATACTAAAATTATTAACTATTATGATTTATTCTCTTGATATTGAAAATTTTAAAAATATTGAATGTTAAAAGTAAATAATTAGTTTCTCCATTTTATTCTAAACTGGGAGAATTTAGAAAGATAAAGGAGGGAAGACTTAGGAGAGTTGGTTGAAATTGCTTCATTCTCTTCCCTCTTCTTTATAAAACTCCTAGAGAATGCAAATGTTTCAGTGGAATCTTCCCTTTCTCCCTCCATCATTCCTCTTTTAGACATAACCTAAGAATCATTTGCGTGCTTTACAGCTATAGAGTTTTGGTTTAATGCTTTTTCCCTTTTGCTTCTCTACCTGGTTGATTCAGTGGATGTGTTTGTAGTATATAGCTAATTTAGATCATTATTTACATTTTAATACCATGTTTGTATATGATGACATACAAACTGATTTCATTCACTGATATTCTTTTAGTTATGCAAAAAATGCTTTGTTTTTTATTGTCATTTGGTAATTATAGTTAGTTTTATTACAATTTGCTGTGCTCACCTCTGGTTTTGCTTGGCTTGTCTATTTCAGGAATGGCTTGAAACCAATGGGGGTGTATCTCTGCTGGAAGCCTTGTACAAGGCCCTGGACGAGGTAAGTTTCTTTTAAAGTCAACGTGAGATATTTCAGGAGGCATTTTGCTAATGATACTTTGTGGTGTAGGCGGTACAATTATCAGATTGTGAAATATATAGTTATGACCCTGATTCTGAAGCGGATCCGTTAGTTGAGAGAGGGGCAATGTAAACTCTCTTTTCACTGTCATCTTAAACCCTTATGTAATATCATTATATAGGGTTTATAAGTTATATACGATACCATGATTTGTTGCCATTTGTAAACTGTTCTAACAAGGTGGGGTTTGTTGGTTTTTTCAGATGGTCCTTCAATTTTTTCTTCTATAATAGAAAACTTAAGAGGATAGTAACATTTCGTTTCGGCTGTTTTAGGTGGGTTGAACTGTTGAATTATTCATTTTGACATGGGTTATCTTGGTCATATCTATATTCATCCTGAGCTTTCATTAATGATGTTTGTGGCAGTAACTTGGTTGCTGATGGGTTCCTTGTGGATGAGATACAGTATGAGGAAGATGGAGAAATATTCGCTGACATGGATATATAAGGAAATACTGTGAAGCTGCTTATTATGTTTATATATATCAAGATTGCTTCTATCAAAAAAAATATATATATCAAGATTGCCTATTATGTAATATAAAGATTGTTTCTATGACTCACTATAGCGTCTGTAGCCTCCTGTGATCATATAGTAGGTTTAGCATCTGTACCTTCTCTCTTCGTGCGTTTAGTAACTACTCTCGTAGTTTGTAATCATCCAGTGTAAAGTTGTTAGGTCAATCAAAGGATAAGTCTTGGTATATATAGTACAATTTTAGCTTCTTGAACATGAATTAGAAGGACATGCTAGTTTGGAACAATTGCTGTTATTTTGGACTAATTGTAACTTGTGTATGGACACTTACCACCTGTGTCCAGAAAAGAATAAAAAGTAGAAGGAAATTCCCTGCACACGATCTTCCAATATTTACTTATTTTTCAATGACCAATTTGTTTGTCTTCTGTTTTTGTGTATCTGGTGAGACCAAATGTATACTTGGAAGAAACAGAGGACAAGATCGACCATGGAACTAGTACAGTATTATCATGTATATATTTTTTTTTTCTATGACAGGAGCATCTACTAGAGCGGGCTTGATAATTAATCTCTCAAGTACTGTGGGGTTAATTATTGGAGGCGACCCTCTCAATGGATGATATTTCATTCCTATCTCTTCAGGAATCGAACCTAAGAAGTGATAATTAAAGGAACACAAACCCCTTACCATATATCCCATACCGGTTATCATGTATATAGTTGGGGAAGTAAGATATTAACATTTTCCTCCTCTTGTATTTTCCAGGAAAGTTGGTACCAATAATGAGAATTACATCATTTTCATTGCTAAGGTTCTAAATTCTTCCAGTTCTGTAAGTTACATCAACCTGTGACAGTGTATTAAGCATACGTGTTTTACCTACCAGTTCACTTTAGTGGAGAGAAAAAGAAACTAAATAAGTAGTGTATATATTTTCTCTCAACTTTTATACAATCATTGAAAAGGAACACATGTGGTATGCAAATATTGCTCTTCTCTTAGTCCTTTTTCCTTGTCTTCGCTTTTCATGATCAGCACCTACCAGCTGCCATTATCATTATTGCGAATTGTAGATAAGATGTGATTGCCTATCAAGGATTTTTGCCCAGTAGAATTAGTTTGATGCCACTCATTAGGAATGGTATTATGCACAGTATATATAACAATCAGAGATTTTGGTTGAGGATGTAATGATAATGGGAATAGAGGATGTAATGGGATTAAAGAAGAAAGTGAAAAAAGTAATACGAAATATGATGTGATGTAAATGGAATAAAAGTGGGTAAAATGACTATTTTACCCTTATATTAAAAGTGAGAATGGAATAAAGTGGGTAAAAAAATTAAGGCAAAAAAAAAAATTCATCATATTACAAAAAGTAGACTGTGTTTGGTTGGAATGATGTAAAAGGATTACGTCTACGATTGTGGAGAGAAAACAATAAACCAAACGTGCCCTATATATCTAATACGAAACACAAATATATGAATATGTATGGTGTAAATTATTAATTTGGTATCTGAGTATTATCTCATAGTTAAAGTATATTTCTTTATCCAAATCTTTATTCATTAATAAATATGATTTTATGAAAAAATTAATTTATATCCTTAATTTGTTCAAGTGGACAAGTATTTTTTTCCCCAAAATAGTATCATCTATATAAAATTTGGAAAACAACGTCATTCCTTGACAAGAATAAAAGTTTAATACTATGATATTACTTTATTTCGGTACATTTTCTCTAATTATGTAATGTTATTTATTAATATTAATATAAACTAATTACATTAATAATGACCCATCTTGAATGAATTAGAAATCAATTGATTAGAAGGATATATTGAAGTTCAATACTACTAAACATCTTCTCGTCTAACAATTGTATTAAAGATAAAATTTTGTTTAAATTATGACATTTTAAAAGAAAATGTCATCGAGACAAGGCCAATTTATATTAGTGACTATGTAAATCCTTGTTATTAATTTGGACAATTTTTTTTGGCAACAATAATTTAGAGAAATTTGGTTAATGGATATTTTGATTAAGATACTGTGGACTAAATTGAGAGATTTTTTTTTGGCCAATAGAGATTTTATTTTTTAAGACTAAAGTAAGAGAAAAGTAATATTTCATGAATAAAATCATTAGTTTAATTATATTTTTTTAATAAAATTTATAATTTATTTATATTTATATGTATATTTTTCATTAACATTTTTTCTAACTGAGCTTAACATGCCTAAATTCACTAATTACTATCTTTGACATGGAATTCAAAGTTATATTACATTATTATTTCTTTTTATTTATGTATGGATTTTATAAATAACATAATTTAGAGAATTTATGTTAAAAAAACTTTAAAAGAAATTATAGGTAAGGAAAAAGATTATACAAATTTAAAATGGTTTTTTTAAGTTCTTTACTCTTTTTCTCATTGGTTGAAAGGGAGATTACTCAACGTCAATGATAATTTGATATATCTTTTCAATTAGATAATTTAGGATAGAAATTCTAATTTTTAATAATTTAAAACAATTTTATATTACAAATAATAAAAACCAATTAACCTTTCTTTAAAAACAATCTTTTAATTTTTATTATTTTTAACAAAATAATTCTCTCATTATTAAACTAATTAAACGAGAGATTAATTAATATGAGTATTTTTTTGTCCAAAAAA
The DNA here is from genome assembly GCA_014851425.1 of Senna tora. Classification (NCBI taxonomy): domain Eukaryota; kingdom Viridiplantae; phylum Streptophyta; class Magnoliopsida; order Fabales; family Fabaceae; genus Senna; species Senna tora. The sequence continues at coordinate 7,287,791 of CM026270.1, forward strand.
TACAATGTCTTATGATTCGATTTCTTAATATTCTCTACCATGATCTTACTCTTATAACCAACAAAAAAAGATGTTGCTCTTGATTATCACATGCATGAGCAATCCTGAATCATGATTATTGAATAATGAATATCATTTTTTTGAGTTTCAGTAGCCTATCCTATATCTAATTTTGTGTCTCTGTGAGGATGTAAACAAGCCAAAATAAGCTTTAGATATTTAAATTCGATTTGTTTAAAATAAGGTAAACACAAACTTAAACTTTAATACGAACAAAAATATGATCAAACTCGACTTATTTAATGAATAATTCGTTTTATTTATATCTCTACTCTTTCTTAACTTATCTCAATCAATAATCAATTTTGTCGAAGGACATAACATGTGTAATTCTAAAGGATAATACACATGTATGAAATATATGTTTTTGATTATTGTGCTCTTGCTAGGATGTGACACTTGTTTCAACATTTAGATGGCTATATTTTTTTTCTCTATAACCCCTTATGTTAATAGTGGCTTTCTATAGAGTCTAACACACTGAAATTACACATAGATTATGGTTAAAGAGGAATTTTGCCTTCTTTAATGATAGACTATTTTAAGATAATGTGTGCTATAAGTTAACATTAATTGCTTAATATTTTTTATTTTCACTTTATTGAATCATCACTTAATAAAACAAATTTTGGCAATTAATATAATGTTCAAATAATTTTTCAACAGCCATGTGTGATTCTAAAGTACATAACACATGTACTCTGACTTTCTTTAATTTGTTTCCTTTCCTGAATTCTTTATATATTATAGCCTTCAACAAACAATCAGAACACAGTGATATTCCTTCCCAAGAAAACATGTACATCATAATGTATAAAATATTTTATTTATGGATACCTACTTTCACCTATACATGCCAAAATCAAATATATTATATATATATATACAATAGAATAATAAGCTAGTAAGGGATCATCTTCATCATCATGAGCATGACTTTCTCTTTATCATCTTTCTGCAGCTTCAACCAAAAAGTTCTTTTCAGGCATAAGATCTTCTTCCACTACCCCACCATAATAAGGTCTCAAAGCTTTAGAGACAATGGTATTAATGATGATCTATCTCTTAAGTTTTTTTTTTTCTTTAATTTGTTCTTACTTTCTGTTCTTCATTAGTTATATGATAAGTTTTTTCACTATTATTCCTAGCCAAATCTTCTTAATTTCATGCATCCATCTTTTGCAAGAATTTATGCTTGAGTGTTATGTTGTGATATATATGAATATGATTCTTCTAATGTTGTTTTAATTTAATTATTTTATATATATATATATATTTGGCAGGGAAGCCAGAAAATAATAGTGTGGATGCAAATTTGAATGTTTTAAGAGAAAGAATAGAAAGAGTTAAAAAGGAGGAGAGGCTTATAAATAATAGATGGTGTGGGTGGAATTATTATCATAATTATGTACCCAAGTACAAGAGATCGAAATCATATCATGCTATGCCTATAATTTTATCAGAATCTGCAAAAATTATGAGTATAGCAGGTGGTGTAATTGGACTTGTCTTCTTCTTTGGTTTTTTCTGTATCTTCCTTGTATCCATCCTTTTGCATATGTAAAAACTAGAAATCATGGATATGTAAGTCTTTATTAATTATTTATCTTTTATTTGTAGTCAAAAAAAATTTTCAAAAAAATCACCCTTGTTACATAAAATAGTAGAAATCTTTAGATAACACCAAATATTTGATCAACTGTTGGAAGCATAATTTTGTAAGTTTATAATTTGTTTGATCCTTAAATTTTTTGGTTTAAACAAGAATATCTAGCATCGAGCATAGTAACTAATCTCCTCATTAATTTATAAAAATTAAAATTCAATAGTTTTTTAGTTTGTATGATAAAGTCATAAAACTTGAAGAAGAGGGAACTATTGAAGGAGCTTTGCAAGCCAAGTTACAAAGCTTCGGTTTTTGTTCAAATTTAACACATTTTTATTTCTTATTATCATTAATTAGTCTCCCCATAGTTTGGCTTTTAAAAATTTATAGATTTGAGTTAAAAAAATTTTTAATTCTAATTAAAAATGGTCAAACTCAGTTAGTCCTAACAAGAATATATAAGATCAAATCTTTATTTTTAATATTTATATAATGAATTCATTATATGATTTTTATTTTAATTAAATTACTTCAATTATTTTGTCAAAAAATAATATTATTCACAATTTTTTACAATAAAAAATATTATTATTAACTTTTTTTCAACATCTTACTTCAATAACAACCAAAATTTAATGGTGGTCAAAACCTCAAATTGGTCCTTTATGTTTGCTCGAAGTTTCATATTGGTCCTTTATGTTTTGGATTGGTCCTTTATGTTTGCAAGAAGTTCCAAATCGGTCCTTCCGTCCAAGTCCGTTTATTTTTTAAGTTAAGTGCTGACGTGGACACACCATCTCTCCTATGTGTCAATTGAAGCTGATGTGGCATGACATGTCATCGCCACGTCATCATCCAAATCATATGTGATGACGTGGCATGACACGTCAGCAATTAACTTAAAAAATTGACGGAAGTGGACAGAAGGACCAATTTGGAACTTCTTGCAAACATAAAGGACCAATTTGGACTTTTTGAAACATAAAGGACCAATATGAAATTTTGTGCAAACATAAAGGACCAATTTGGGGTTTTGACCTTTAATGGTTCAAGAAAAATAACTTTTTTCAACCATTAATAACGGTCGTTAAAATATGAGTTATTAAAAATACTTAATTTTTTTACCAACAAATGTTTAGTGCATTGATAAGCGAATTGCACCTCAGGTTAAGGGACCTAGATTCGAGCTCTGGAGTCGACATTGTTGAAAGGACTTTAACTGTTCGCTTCCGAACCGAATGAGATTAGTCTTTATCTAGACCGTTAAAATGGATAGGTTAGGGACACCCATGGTTATAAAAAAAGAAGTTTATTAGGTGCTTGCTATCAAATTCTCCAATAAAAATTACACATGTGACAAAAAGTTTTTGTATAACAAATCATGATAGAAAGAAAATATAAAAGACAATAAATTACACAACCAATCAAAAAAGAGAGAGAGTAAAAATACAATTTATAATTAGTAAACTTTATAACAAGCAACATAATGATGAATTTATGCATTGTTCGGCTTAATGTGAGTTTTATAACCATAACTCAAATATATCACAACAAATCTTACATATATATATATATATATATATATATATATATATAGGACCAATCTCTTCTAGCCAAGTACAGCATGTGTGTACCTAAGTCCTAAATACAAACATCCTTATCGTTGTTTTCTAATATTCTTTAATTTCTTATTCAATTATTAAACAATTACATCTTATCTCCTATAGTTTTTCTTATAAACGACAAGGAAAACTAAAAAGCTGTTTAATTTAGAGGATACTCATAATCACTTAATTGGCTTTTACAGCTTTTACTTTTCTTTGTGATTTATGTCCGATAATGGCCATTTGGTTTAAATTTTTTATCGTGAAAAACAATAATATTTACAATAATCGATAATTGTTAATAATAAAAATGAAATTTTTTTAAACATTTTTTAATTAAGTAATAGTAAACATAAAAGTATAATTTGTTAAAAATATATTAATTTTGTGGTGTCACCGACAAAAAAATTTTATTTCATAATTTTAAATTTTAAAATAAATTTATTTTGAGAGGCCATAGGCCAGGTGAATATAGATGCATCTAAATATATTTTCTTATACACATAAATATTTTGTCCATAGTATTCGAAGAGTCAAGTATCGAATCCTATAGTAGCAAATTAGAGCTTCAATGATCATCAATGCCAACCATTAAACTAGAAATGGAAAACTAAATATAATAAATTAGAGAGACATTAGTTAAAAACCAACTATAACTGCTTTATTATATTATAGTAATTGCCTAATGGCAATTTACATTCATACCACAGATACATAATTCCCAAAACACCCAAAATATAAGTTACTACTTGAACCCCACTACTTCTTGTCCTTTTGTTCAGCATGCAGATTAGTGAAATATCGCTGAGGATTTTTCTCAAATTCCTCTCTTGAAATGTATGTTCCATCACTTCAAGGGGCCTTCATAACCGGCCCACCAGGCCCACTAGGCCCACTGCAACCGCCAGTATTGACTTTGCCAGGGTTTCCACCGCCTATAGCAGAACTACCACCTTCTGGAAGTTTCCCAGTGACGCCACCACTTTTCTTATCCATGTTTCAGATGATCCACTAAAAAAGTGTTGCGAGAGATTTCAAGAGTAAGATGTATATAATAATAACTTTTGGAGTGTGATTTTAGAAATGTTGAAGATGGGTATTTATAGGAGAAAAATTGGTGAAACTAAACTAGATTAATTAATGTTAATTGTATGTTAATTAATGTCTCTTATACTTCCCAAGGTATAAATAATTATGCATGGATTGAAGCAAAATATACGACCAGGAAAAGTCTTAATATATAAATGCATTTGAATGGTGTTTCAGATTCCAATTTATGGTGCTTTTCACGAGGAATATAAAAAAAAAAACTTAGGTTCATTTTCTTATGTTCATTTCATCCAATTCCACCAATCATATATTGTATTTACACTCTCTTTCTTCTATGATTGGTCATATAAAAGGTGGTCTCCTATATTCTCTCTCTACTGTGATTGGTCATTTAAACACTTTTTACCACGTGTCATAATTATATTGAGAAATTAGATATAATGGACATAAGAAAATGAATCTAAGTTTTTTCCTATAAAAAACTATGGTACTAATTAATTAATTAGATCTAGAATTACAAGAGGCACCTAGTCACGTTGAGTTAATTCTGGTCCCAAAGGGTGAGAAAAGGCTACAAATTAAAGGGTAATATTATTTATTTATTTATTGTAAACAGAAGATTTTATAATAATAAAAAAGAGGTTACAGTTAGTTTTGGCCCAATAAGTCATCAGAAATTAAGTGCCGGTTTGTGCAAAATTGCTGTTTTTCAAATGACTTCTTTTTAAATAGAATTTCTTTAAAAGTGCTGTTAATGAGTAGCTGTTTGTGTTTGAAAAATTGAGTTGAGAAGTACTTTTATTAGTAGCTAAAAAATAATTTGTATTTAGTAAAATTATATAAATAAGTGCTTTTGACTGTAAAATTACCAAGAAGGGCATATATAAATTATGATATTAATAATGTTAAATAGATAAATGGATATCAATATTTAATTAATTAATTAATTAATATTATTAAATAAAAAAAAATGTTAATTTATTAATTAATATTTTTAAATGTTAATTAAATAATTATTAATTTTAAGTAATGTAATTTTGTGAAGGAAGAAGATGAATAGAAGAACTTGGACTGATTATAAAGTGTGAGATTGTATAGGTTAACGCTAAGTTTAAAATAATAAAGGATATTTTTGGAAATATTAAATTTTAGTAAGGGTATTGTTGTCCTAAATTATTTAAATTTTAGCTTCTGCTTAAGAAGCTCCAATTTCTAGCTTCTGCTTAAAATTAAAAAAGTGCATTCTACTACAACTAAGAATCACTTATTTTATGAAATAAGCATGCACAAACAAGATATTTTTTAAAAGGAAGTGATTATTAAAAAAATAAGTGCTTCTTTTATAAAAATAAATATGTACAAACAAGCTCTAAAACGTAATAAGCATGCACAAACAGGCTCTAAACCTTTTAGAATTGGGTCCTAATTAATTACAAACAATTTCAATTTTGAAGAGGCTCTTTGTCACGTTGAGTGGCCCAATAGCGTGGGAAAAGGCTTCAAAGGTAATATTTTATATAATTTTATAAACGAAAGTAATTATTCATAAAGGATTTTTTAACTATTGCCCTTAATTAGAAAACTGGTTAAGTATTCATTACAACAATTAATAAGAGTTTATAAAAATTCTTGTTAATTTTTCACTCATTGCAAGATAATATTATTTTTTTGGGTCAAACAATATTTTTTTAAATAATAAAAAAATATAGTGGTGGCTCTATATATGGGTTCGATTTAAATTGGGCCAAGCATCGTGTTTTACACATAATGCAACCCACCAGGTAAGCACCCAATCCTAAAAGGTTTAAAAGGTCATATTTAGGGTCAGATTTATTGATGAAAAAAAAGGGTCAAAACCCCAAATTGGTCTCTTATGTTGTCAACAATTTTCATATTGGTCCTTTATATTTCAAAAAGTTTAAATTGGTCCTTTATGTTTGCAAGAAGTTTCAAATTGGTCCTTCCATCCAATTTTTCTGTTAAGTGATGACGTGTCTGGCTGATGTGTCACCCTCTCTCTCCTACGCGTATTGTTTAGCTGATGTGGCCAAAACTAGGGACTAAAATGAAATAAAATAATTTTTCACATAATAAAAATATAATTTCCCCACTTTTTCATCATCTTCTTCTTCTTCCTCCACCACCACCGCCACCACCTCCGCTGCTTCCGCCGCCGCCCCTCCGTTTCTCCGATCCTCTTCCTCTTCACCATCCTCCCACTTCGCCTTTGTCGTCTCCTTCCTCTTGTCTCCTTGCACGATGCCAAACGAACGTGCTCTTGATGGTGGATTTCACAGAGACCTCCATCGCACGCAGCAACCGCAGCAGAAAGAGAGAAGCAGACGCGAAAAAATTGGGGCATAGCGTTGATGAGTTGCGAGAGAGAAGAAACATAGCAAAGCGTGAGTGATGAGCCAAATTTTTTTAGAGAAGAAGAGAGCACGATGTGAGCGAAGAAGAGAATAAGAGGCCAAGGAATTTGTGGCATGGTGTAAGCGTCGATGGTAGCGTTAGGGCATAGAGTGAGAGAAGAGGATTAGAGAAATGGAGAGGCGACGGAAGCAGAGGTGGTGGTGGTGGTGGTGGAGGAGGAAGATGAAGAAGCTGAAAAAGGGGAAATTATATTTTTGTTTTGTGAAAAATTATTTTATTTTATTTTAGTCCCTAATTTTTTGTTAAGTAAGGCCACATCAGCTAAATAGTACAAGTCAGAGAGAGAGGGTGACACATCAACCGAACAAGTCATCACTTAACGGCAAAACTGGATAGAATTGCACGGAAGGACCAATTTGAAACTTTTTGCAAACATAAAGGACCAATTTAAACTTTTTGAAACATAAAGGATCAATATGAGACTTGATGACAACATAAAGGACCAATCTGAAATTTTGACCAAAAAAGTCATATTTAATTTGTTTATATGTATATAATAAATAAAAGCTCATTTATATTTATATTAAAGGTTTATCTCACATGTGGATTTGCCTATTACCACAATTCCCTCATGAAGGTCATTGACTAATAATTTATTATTATTATTTAAACTATACTTTAAAATTAAATTATAAATAAATGACATGAAATTGTATGCGCAGAAAAAATTCTCTATTATATATGATAACAATGTGTAGATAACTTTTAATATTTGAAGGGAGGGCATGTTTGGTAAAATTTTCAAATAGTACTTTACATGTAATTTTACGATTTTCAAACAAAATATATCATATTTATATATATCAAACTCACTTTTCAACATATTTTTTCTCTCTTCTAATTTTTCTCTTTATATCTCTCCTCACTTTCCTCTACAGTACTTTACTTTATTCAATAATACTTTACTCAAAAGTTACTTTACATCCGTGCATTTATACCAAGCATGCCCTGAAATTATCATAAAAAAACTATTTGATGGATTAATAAATTTAAGATTTTATAAAATAACTACAAAACTTTAAATTACATAATTAGGGATACAAAACTACATGACCAAAAGAAATGGAAGTAGCATATATCCAAAACATATATAACATCATTACATCATTCCTTTTCTTATCTGTCGATACTATATATTACATTGTTTCTATTTCATTGAGTTGAAACTTGAACGTATCACCATACTCATCAGCAATGCAAGAAGTAGAAATTAAATTAATCTGTAAAACTATTAAATAAAAGTTAATTATTATGTACGTTGGAGGATAAAGTAGTTGTAAACATTATTTACTATATATCCCTCAATATCATGCTGTTTATCTTCAAGGGACGCTTGTTTATCAATACTAATTTAAATATTGATTTCACCATTCATAGCATCTTATTTATGAATAATAGGAAGACAATGACTAGAGCGTATAGTAGAGTGATTAAAGACCAAAACACATTTTTATTATATAGAAAGATTTCACCATTCATAGTTCATAACATATATATATTAGATAACAAGACGCCCTAACATATAATAAAACTACTACTTATTAGCTTTTTCCCCAGTATGAAGACCACTGAAGTAACCCTGAGGATTACTCTCAAACGAATCCCTTGATATGTATGCTCCTCCTCCACCAGGTGCCTTCATCGAACCACCGCCGCCTCCGCCACCACGGCTGCTGCCACTGCCACCACCACCCTTACTTCCGCCACTGCCACCGCCGCCACCTTTTGCACTGCCTCCACCACCGCCTTTGCCGCCGCCGCCGCCTCCTCCTCCACCGCCTTTGCCACCCATTTTTCAAATGATATCAAAAAGACTTGCTTAAGAATATTATTTATGTGATTTTAGATATTGTATATGAGATAAAATTGTTCTTGGATGGCTATTTATATAGGAGAAAAAAAAATGGTGAAAGGTCATTAATGAATTAATGCCTCGAAATTGAAGGTGGAAATATTGGAATTAATTAATGCGTTTCATGCATGCTTCCGAATATATATATACAAAATTAATGCGTTTCATTCATGCGTTTCACAATATTTATTTGAGTACAAAATTTTTTATGTTTTAAAATATCTGCTATTTTACAAAATCAAAAAATGAAGCATTGGGAAAGGAACATATATACATAGAGAGAAGTGAAACGTTTATTCAGTTTAAAGATCCAGACATGGGAAAAGACACATATATATGGAGTCTCCAAAATCAATCCAAGTCCCACTCATAAATTAATTATAAAACCAGGAAAAAAGAGACGCAGAAGCTACCTATATATATATATATATATATATATATATAATTACTTAGTTGATAGTTATCTTCTTGGGACCAAAACATTTTCTGCAGATAAATAGAAAAGTTAAGACTAATAAATTTTTCTCTACCAACAAAAAAAAAGACTAATCAATATTTCAAGTCTCATAATTAAATTTAAACTAATTTCTATATTTTGCCCATGATATGTAGAGTTTTGGCTTCATAGAAAACTATAATTCAACTTTTAATTGATATTAATTAGTGCACTAACATTAACTTATATTTTACTTCTTTTTTGTTCGTTTGTGTTCATTTCGATGGAAAGATTCCCATGATGAAATCATCTATCGAAGTTATATTTTTGGCAGGCCTCGTTTTTTTTCTTTGTGCCATGACGGTTTTTTTTTTTTCAAGTTTTTATTAAGCTTTGCCTCCTCAGATATTAATGATGATTAATTAATAAACCATACGTACAATACGTATAGTACTAGCCAGTGTATTGCAACGTAACGTCTATCATGCTTCTTTTTTCCAATGAGAAAGAGAATACATGGTTAGAACTTAGAAAGTTGATTCTCTTGTATTGTATGATGTTGAATTTATATATACATATACTAGAGACTTCAAAAAAATTTTATTTATAAAATATAATATAAATGATTATTATTATTAATTTTAAAATGATAAATTAAAAATTAAGAATTCTTTTTTTAATAATTACTACTGTCATTATTTTTTTTTTAAAAATTATTACTACTATTTTTATTTTTTCTCCTTTATGATCTTCTCATATCATATTTTTATTTAAGGGATCACAATCATATATATATATATATATATATATATATATATATATATATATATATATATTCATTCTTCACACTCAAGAAATTAATTAAGTCAAGTCTTCAAATTTCTTTTTCATCCATCTCACTTTTGCTTTTACCCAACCACACAATAATAGATAAGTATCAACTTTGTCAGTGAAAAACGAACAAAGTGATCAATTGAAGGATAAGAAAGAAGGACAAAGTAAATGAATATGTTGTCCCTGAGAAAATGACATCACTAAGAAAAGCATATAATATAATTAATTACGATCATTTTTTTAATTTATGTTAAATGTGTCAAAATATAATGTTTCCATATGTAAATGATCTTCTATATGTACTAGCATGAACCCAACTATAATCCAAATTAAAAAATAAATATACTATTATTCATCCTTGTATACTACTAATTAACTTTGTTATACATACATATATATATATATATATATATATATATATATATATATATATATATAATCCAAATTAAACAATGGGCATGAGTTTTGATACGATATGGTTATACCGATCCAGGGATCCCCATCAGCATGATTGAATCGGTTTGTCCTAACCGTTAACATCACCCAATCATTACCTTACAAATTATGTTACAAGTGTGGGCTAGTCCCAGCTCAAATGACCATAATACATGACCTCAAGTCTCAGGTACACTACTGAATCTACTTGAAAATTTTCCTTATATTTCATACAATCGTACTAACTTGAGTGTTAAAGTTAGACCAGAGGCTTTTTCCCGCCGTAATTCTTACCTTGCAGGTTATCAGAGAACTAAGAAAACTTTAATTTGAAGATTCATCAAGTTTAGCGGAAGGCATTATAAACTCTTATATATATATATATTATATGAAGACATTTTTAAATTTCTAAGTTTGATGAATTTTTTACATAAAATTAGCACATTATTTTATTTTTATTTTAATTTATATTTTTGAAAAAGTAGAGTTTAGAATGTACATTCCAACTGCTAAGTCATTTACCCACCTCATACTTTTATTAATAAAGACATCACTAATTTCAATAAACCTAGCTATATATATTACAAACCTCGGCCAGTTTATGAAACTTTACAATTTAAAGCATATATAATATCTTTTATTACCCTCGTTTTTTTAATTTCCTAAATCACCCAAGCTGGTGAGAAATCATAACTACGTACTCTTTATTCGTTCATTTCAAAATAGGAGAAGTGAATATTAATTTTGTTTTGATGAATGATGATAGGTACGCTCTTCCTTTCCTTTGCAATTTTGTGCAATGGCGGTTTTAAATTGACAAAGTAGTATTAAAGTGAGGGTGGCAAATGACTTGTTAAAAGTTTGATAATATAGCAAGCTAGATAATTAAAATTTGTTAGGGAAATTAAAAAAGTTGGATAGAATAATGATTTATTTCTTAAGCTAAGAGACCTACTAGCTAATTATAAAAATTGATAAGATTCAGGGTTTTGACAATTTTCTCCTTTTTATTTTATACTTTTTAAGCTAACAATATTTTTATGTTAATGGTGCATTATATATAAATTGCGATAAAACTATATCCATAAAGTTTTAAAAAAAAATCAAAAGGAACATTGTTTAAAAAATATTCATTTATTAATGTGCAATAAGTTGATATCTTTCACTTAAATTAAACTCCTGATTAATTACATATATCCATCCCTGTTTTTTACGAATAAGTTCAGTACTCTCATACATTTTTTTAAATTATTTAGTGTTAATTTTTAATATTAAAAAGATTTCTCAACTTAAATAAATTAAAACCCAAGTGATTATTGGAGAACATTCATATAAATATATATATATATATATATATATATATATATATATATATATATATATGGAACGGCATGTGTATATATATTGTCATTATTAGATGGTAGCGAACGTACGTACACGACTGATCATATTATGATGACACACATGCATTAAATTAAAATACAGAGACATCCTCCGATCCTAGTCCTTAGAAGCTAGGCAACATATGTATATATATATAATATTATTATATATACACACACCACACAATTATTTATATAATTAAAAGCTAGCCTTCTAAATTCCAGATTAACACACACACATATATATAATTAAATAAGTACGTACACCGGTACACTTAATTGTGTTAATTACTTCTTGCCCTTTTGGCCAACATGGAGGCCAGTGAAATAGGCACGAGGGTTGCTCTCAAAAACACCCCTTGATATATAGTTGCTTCCACCACCACCGGGAGCCTTCATCTTTGGCCCCTCTGAACCTCCACCGCCACCACCTCCTTTCGAGAAATTTCCTCCGCCCGTACTCCCGCCGCCGCCTCCTTTCCCACCGGTGCTACCACCTTTACCACTCATCTTTTTTTTTTTTGGTTCTTCAAAAAAGAATGTCAAGAGTACTATATGTGTGTGTATATGTGTAGTGAAGGGTGGATTTATAGTGAAGATGGGATAATAAGGCCAAATGTTGAAGGGACCCATGCATTGGAGTATCCTATGAATGCATGGGTTCCACACGCACTATAATTTTCCAAAAAGCATGATGCTTTTAATTTACTACCACTATGCATCTATTCTAAAGTAACCCAAAGGAAGCTTCAAACCAAGGGGTTATATTAATTAGTGAATGTGAATAATATATTAAGGTAAAGAAATATATTTACCAATTGGTTGGAGTCTTCTAGAGCTATGTATTGATCAAATTAAAGTTTTGTGCATTTAAAGTTCTATCAGGTTCAATTATTCTAGGCCTTTATGAAACCTCCCTAGCTATCTTAAACCAAATCGATTAGTTGGAGTCCGATTAGTGTCTGAATACTAATGATTTTAGGAAAAAAAAATTTCTTATCGTAGTAGTTGACCTAAATTAAGTGACTAGGTTTTCACTAGAAGTAAAATACTAAAATGTATAGAGGCATATTGTATAAGAAAGAAGTTAGTGCAATATCCTTTTTAAAAAATCTCAAAAGATTGTAATTGGTAATAGTTAATACTATTAAAATGGGCCAATCTGGACTACCGGTTAAATGAACGGGCTCGAGGATAGAATAAATATATCCATTTAAAAATGGGCCTAAATGGGTCAGAGCGGGCCGATGTGCAAAAAAATTAAAAAAAATGGAAAAAGATTTAATTTTGTTTAAAAAATTATAAATACATATATTTTGAATAATTTTATTTTAATAATGTGTATAAATGATATAAACAATGATAAAAATTTAATAAAATATTGATTTAAAGTAAAATTAATACTAATTTTTAAAATACATTAATTAGTTGAGATATTTTTTTGTCATGATAATTTTTAGGACTAAATTTAGGTAAGGTTCCTTATATAATTGCTATAACGTTCCCCAATATAAATAAGACATGTGAGAAAAAGCATTTAAATGATCAATCATGAATAGAAAGAGAATTTAGAAAAATACCTTTTACATGACCAAGGCTAAAAGAGAGAGTGTAAATGAAGCATATGATTGGTGGAATCTTATGACAAAAATATAAAAGACTTTATTTAAGTTTTTTCCTAAATTTTATTGGCTTTTATTAATTGAAAAAAATCCAAAAAAAAAATTAACATTATTAATTTTCATTTTTTAACTAAATTTAAAAAAATATTGGAAAAAGTTTGTAAATAACTAAAAAATGGTCCGGGGTTAGTTCATGTTGGCTTGTAGTGGTTCATGCTATAAGAGTACTAATAATAATAAATAAGGAGATGGAAAGGCTAACAAGCATTATCTCTGTAAGTTTGTCTTCTCATATATGCATTGGGTATTGTTCCTGCTATTGAATTTAATTAATTGTTGATATAATCTTCCATTTTACTATTGTGTTTAATTGTTGATAATTTCTTCCATTTTACAATTTAATTATGAAATCCAATAGTAATATAATATATAGTTGTTGCTATTGTAGTTGCCACGTAACATATGGGTTTTGCACATATATATACACAATACAAAATATATACATAAATATAAATTCAGCCACCTTTAAAAATTATCTACAGAAATATATCACTTTTACTGTGCACATTAAAAAACGCTTTATCACTAAGGGCGTTTTTCTTAATTTTTAACAAAAAAAAAGCCGTTGATGAGGGCGCTAATATTTACATGAAAATAAGTGTGATAAAATTGTAAAAATCATCTCATTGAGGGCATTTATAGAGTTAACCATTTGACCCTATAAACGTCCTCATCAGTGAGGGCATTTTTTTTGTTAAAATTTTAGAAAATCACCTTTTGCTCATGCATAGTAAAAATGGTATATATCTATAGATAATTTGTAAAGATTGCTAAATTTGTGTATATATTTTTTAATGTGTATATACATGTACAAAATCCCATAACATATAGGTTGTGGCTTGTGCATATAATGTGCAGAGACTAATAAGTATTGTACAAATTAATTCATTTTATTATCCGTCGTCCCTATCAAATTGTTTATCTTTGAGATCGCTTGTAATAAAACATTAAATTATTTTAAATTTCACTTATGCTAGAAATTTGTTCAAACTAGTAGAAGACATTAACTTGCACGAGTAATTAAGACAAAAACACATCTCTAGCTATTATATATAAAGATTTCACCATCCATATAATATTAATTTATATATCAAGCAACTAACATAATATATTTATATATATATATATATTTATATGACTATTGAATCTTCTCGTCCTACGATGCTTCTCTCCTTCATATAACAATAGATGGACGTAGGGAGTTGATTCTCTCCTTAATATAACAATAGAGGGAGTTGATTCTCTCCTTCATATAACAATAGAGGGAGTTGATTCTCTCCTTCGTATAACAATAGAGAGAGTTGACTCCGTAACAACATTTTTTATATATCCACATTGCACTACTTGATATCCTTTTCAACAGATTCATGAACGCTGAGTTAAGCCTCAGCATTCCTCCCAAACAAATCCTTTTTACATTTTCTAGCCAACCACCACTATGTGCCTTCATCATCGAACCGCCGCTGACGACGCCTCCTCTATTGCCGGCGCCGCCATGGCTTCCTCCTCCAGCCTTAGGATTGTTCTCGAAAGGGTCACTTGGAATATAAGTTACACCAACACCATCATGTGCCTTCATCGAACCACCGCCACCGCCGCCTCCTTTGCCACCCTTTCTTCTTTTCTTTTTTCTTTTGGTGGAAACGCCGACTATTTTTGGAATGATCGCTATTACTTTTTCTAGAATGTAAGTGAGAATGCCCATATGTAATATGAGATAGTTTAGTCCTCAGATCAGATGGCTATTTATAGGAGAAAAAATAATTGTGAACGCTCCCTTATGAATTAATTAATTAATAATACCTCGATATATTGAGGGTGGAATTGGAAAGTAATGTCTATAATTAATATGCATGCTTTCCCAAAGCATATATATATGGGTTGGTTCATGCATGAGGACGTATGGGAGGTATGAGTATGATGGGAAGATGAATCGTAGCTGTATCTAATTTATGATTTCCAAATTTCCAATATTACAATTATAGTGGTTCTTTAGTTTCTTCATTCTCATTAATTATACTTTTTAAGTTTTAATTTCTATTTTGCACAGATAGGAGAAATTAAAGTTTCTGTTTAAAGATCCAGACGTGGATGAAAAAAATGTGGAAGCTAAGGCAGATCAATCTCAAACTAGGCTATGTTTCTTAGGTGGAAATGATTATTGAAAAAGAGACGAAGAACTTTCTATTAAACAAGTTTTACTTTTTTTTTTGCAATGTGATAAAATTATATTTTTGTTTTTATTTTATTCATTTTTGTTTTATTTTTACTTTTAATGTAAAGGTAAAATGATCATTTCATCAACTTTTATTCCATTCAACATACCATTTCCATTACTTCCAACATTCTCATTCCTATTCCCTCCTCTTTTCTCCTTACTAAATGCACTCTAAAAAATAAGTTTGTTAATTTTATTTAATAATGATAAATAAAATAGAAGAGAATATATTAAAGTGATATGACATAGATGGTAAGAGGTATGTGTTCTATTAATTATCGTCTCCTGAGTTTGATCCTTGAAAGGATAAGAATGAAGCGTCATCTGTTGGGAGAATCGCCTCTAGTAATGAATCCTACAATACTTGAAGAATTAGTCATAAATTCGCTCCGATGAGTATCAAACATAGGAAAAAAAATAGAAGAGAATGAAATGAAATGAAATGAAATGAAATAAAATGGATGCATGGGTTCCACGCGCGCTATAATTTTCCAAAAGCATGATGCTTCACTTACATTGCATCTATTCCAAAGTACCCAAAGAAAGCTTCGAACCAAGGGGTAATTACTAATTAATGAGAACATATTATGGTAAAAAAAAGTATCTTCAAATTAATTTTATGGGGACCAATATTTTTTCTTCCAATTAATTGGAATAATGATAGATATTCTATTCTTTTAGAGCAATGTTTTGAATTTAAATTTTGCGTATGTAAAAATTTTAGCTAAGAGATTATATTCTTTATAAAATCTTTGCTATCTTGAATTTAGGAATGGCAAAAATTCTCACCTCGCAAGATCTCTGCGGAGATATCTTGTGCGGGCCTCATATGCGTGAATTTTTTTTTGTGAGAACAGGGACGAAAAAAAAATAATCTCCCAAGTTAGTTCGAAGACGGGAAGTATGTCCCCCGTCTTCGAGGGATAATTATATAATTTTATTTTATATTATTATTTTAATATTTATATAATTATATTTTTATTAATGTTTATATTTTAATATACCTAAAATATGTGTTTGTTGATGTAGCGCAGGGACCTATGAGGAGGCGGGAATGGGAATAGGGAAGAAACTCTTTTTACGGTGGGGATTAGGGATGAGGACGGGAGAAATTTGGGGGTAGCAGGGCGGGGACGGGGCACTCTCCACCCTTGCACGTAGCGGGTATCATACCTACTTGAACCTAATCGATTAGTTAGAATTTGATTGGTGTCTAAATATCTATGATTTCCAAAAAAAATCTCCGTAGAAATTGAACTAAATTGACTAGGATTTTCACCAAAAATAAAATACTAAAATATAGAGAGGCATACGTAGGCTACGTTTGGTAATAATACCAAAAACAGTGAAATTCATGTATTCTTACGATTTTTTTAAAAAATTTACATTATATTTTTTACATACAAAACACACTTCTCATCATACTCTTCCTCTCTCCTAATTTTTCTCTCTCTACAGTAATTTCCTTTATTCTACAGTACTTTACATCCCTTCCCTTCCTTTTTCATCCGTGCATTTCTATCAAACGCAACCATAATGTATATGAAATAACTTAGATACTCTCCCATGTAAAAAAAAAAATAAGAAGAAAATTTCTCAAAAGATGGTAATTGGTAATAGATTAAATAAGGAGATTCCAATGTGGGTTATGTGGAGGATAGGAAGAAGAGAATGAAAGGTTAATATTGGGCCTAAGGAAATGTTTGGACAACATGAAGGGTTGTTTAATGAATTAAAGAATAAAGAGGCATATTGTTGAATTATGACCTAAAGAGATAAGTCTGGGCTTCTCAATTAGGCCCCAAACAAACACTGTCTCTATCAGTTTGTCTTCCATAATACGGACGCTGCAAATCTGTCATTCAATCATAATTTATAATAGCCCAGAGGTATATAATAATCTGACTGTATATTTTTTTTATTGGATATAGATTACTCTCTAAATCATCATTTTTATTAATATTAATTTATTTGATAGAAGTATTTTTGTTGTCAAATTGCTAAAAAAAATGCATGTATCTAAGAGAATAGATAAAAATATTAAAAATAACAGTATATTAAAATATTATTTTTATTTATATTTTAATTCAAAAATAAAAAATGCACAAAAAGTATATTTTTGGTAGTATGGTACTAAATCTTGAGGATTGGCTCAGGGGTCAACAAGAAAGCAGCCATAAAAATTTAGTAGTATGGTACTAATTATGTAATATTATTTGTTAAAGGTAAAATATTTTTGGTATTTCTAATATTTAAATCTTCAGTAAAATATGTTCA
This sequence comes from Senna tora, assembly GCA_014851425.1. NCBI lineage: Eukaryota > Viridiplantae > Streptophyta > Magnoliopsida > Fabales > Fabaceae > Senna > Senna tora. The sequence continues at coordinate 7,305,660 of CM026270.1, forward strand.
TAACATTTGATTGCGATTAATTATGTCCACAATATTTTATTTTTTGAACAATTTTACTCTTTCACTAACACTATTAAAATATATAACGATTGTGACTTAGGTTGAGTGACAGCGTTAAAAAGAAACTTCTTCTATTATTGAAGATGCGTTAATTCTTCAAGTTTAGAGCAAAACAATGGTAAAATATGGCGTGCCTAAGGTTATTCTTTGCAAAATTTGAGAGAATGGTTTATAAACAGTAGCATTTTATGATGACGTGAAGAATAGAAGAAAATATGATGTGACATGAATGAAACTAATTAGATTTGTGAAAAGAATAATTAAGATTGCTCGAAAAATAAAATATTTGAGGCATAATTGACTGCAATCAAACGATAGGGACATATATATATATATATATATAGATATATATATATATATATATAAGGAGAGAGAGAGAGAGGGCCTTCTTTCCAATTTATGTTGGTCAAATTAATTCAGGTTTAGGATTTATTAAACCAAAAAATTTTAATTAGAGTTGATTATAAATCCGCAAAAGATGTTTTAAAAAATTATGTTAAAAATCTTATTTCAAAACAAATATTTTTTAAATGACAAGTAATTTTAAACATATTTGATTTTAAAATTAAATTTTTAAAAGAATTAATAATTCATATGAATAGTCATAATTATGGTCCACAACCTTATAAAAATAATGCAAAATTCATTGTGCAACTGACAAAAATCTTATTGTAGTTGTCAGAAATAATGTAAAATTTACTGTACAACTGTCAAGAATTTTATTGTAGTTGTATCAATAATTTCTACTTTCCTGTAATAAATTATTGATACAAGTATAGTAAAATTCCTTACAGTTGTACAGTAAGTTTTACACTATTATATATATATATATATATATTATATATATATATAGTTTTGTAGACCAAATGAGTAGTAAATTAGTAATAGAGTTGGATTTAGTAGAAAGGATTAATAAAAATGATTAATATTTAATAGTGCCTCGAACATAAATTATCCCTTTGGTCCTCAAAGTTAAATTCTCAAATCTCAATTAAGCAACAACTTAAAGGCGCAAATTCTGTGAAATACTATTAATAAGGTAATTGGACTTTAATGGTCCACACGTTGAATATGCCTAACATATTAACATATATACTATTCTAATATTGCCATTTCACAATAATATCCTTCATTTGTCCGTATATAATATAAGCACTAATTTTTAATTCCTTTATTTTAATTACAAACATTTGATCAATTCTTACCAATTTGTCTCATCTTGAAGTAAAAGAAAACTCAAACACAAAAGCTAACAAACAAATAGTAGTTTTTCTTTATACAATTTTTTTATGCTAATTAAACCCCAATTCATCTTGAAGATATTATTACATATCTCTCTCTTAGTTCAAAATTTCTAAGAGCACAAACAAATTCGTGGATATACCTATGAACATCAATTAGATTAATTTACTATATTTTTCCTATCATACTATATTATATTCTACCCTCTTTTCTTGGACTTCGATGGGCAGTATTGAACCGGAGAGGAGAGAATGTATAGTTCCACACGGCTGTAGTACCATACATAGAACCCACACTCTCTCTTTCTCTCTCCTTACGGTCTCATTTTCTTCTTCAATTTCATCTCAAAGAAATTGGTTCTTCATTTATAGTCTCCAACACAGGCTTCCTAGATCTACAATAATTCAATCTATACTGAAATCCTGAATCAACTCCATCCAAGCTCAATCTCGGACCTCCATTTTCACCGCCGCCACCACTCACCGCCGGCGAATCCTCTCCCACCGCCGCAGATTCCCTGCCGTTGTCCGGCATCACGCAGACCTTCCCGCCGGAGATCCGCTTGGCGGCGGAGTTCGCGGCCATGAAGAAGACGGCCATATCGGCCGCCGTGACGATGGAATTCAGCCTCCGCATCGGGAACAGGATGTAGACATTACCGTGCTCGAGCTCCTCGTCGGCGGCGAGAGCGGAAAACCTCCGGCCGATGTGGAGGGAGCGGGAATTGGCGAGGAAATAGGCAGGGCACTCGAGCATAAGCTCCGCCGCCTTCACCGCCTCCTTGAACTGCTTGATTTCGCCGGTGGGGAAAATGACTCTTATAGCCCTGGCGGACTTCATCAATGGAGGAGCGAGAGTGCAGGAAATGTAGTTCCCCATATATGTATGTGTAATTACCAGAAAAGGCTTGAAGTTATATTAAGAGGGAAATTGAAAATGGATCGAGGTGAGAGGATTGGTATGAATTGTGATTTGATTTGGTTGAAGAGAGAAGGGGGAAGGCGTAGAGTATATATATATATAGAGGAAGATGAGAATTCAGAAGAGTCAATGAAAGCACACAGTGAATGTAAAGTAAAGTAAAATAACACGTTTCTAGTGACACGTTGTCAACCATGGCTATATAGTCAAGTGGAATAGGCTATTTCAGTATTTCACCACTAAATAAATATAAGGACTTCCATTTATATTTTATAATTTTGGCTATAAAATGATTTTAATTTGTTGGAATAGTTGTTTTTTTTAAATGTTTGCAAATTAACAAAGATATTAGTTATTTTTAGCTAATTTCGATAAAAAAAAATAGTAATATGTTGTGAGTAGAAAAGATTAATTACCTCTGATATTGTATTTGGTTGGAAGAGAAGAGGGAGATAGAGGAGTTTTATTACATATGGACAAGGAAGTTTTTTTTACGAGAGGAAAAATGTGAGTGAGGTGTAGGAAAGTAAAGATGAAATATCTATTTTATCTCTCACAAATTATCAAAAGTAATATTTTTGAAGTGATATTTTCAGAAGTGAGAGCAAAAATAATGTTTCTAATATTATTTTATTTTCCTATATACCGAGTATATTTTTTAAATAATAATTTATTTTCAGAAGTGAGTACCATTCCACAAATTGGAATACCTTAATTTTGAAAAAAAGAAAAGAAAAAAAGTGAGAGGTTAATTGTGATGGAATTAGAAAATAGAAATAGTGAAATAGAATGAAGGGGAGGTGGTGCGCGTGTGAGGGAGATATTTGTTGACTGTGGAGCTCAGCGTGGCGGTTATTTAGAAATGTATAATGAATTTTGGAGTGTTTGGGGAATGCGCGTTGAGTGGAAAGTTAAGAGAGAGAGAGAGTGGAAAAAAAGGAGTTGATGGTTGTAGAATAAAACTGAATATATTCGCTGTTATTGCGTGTGGGACCCATCACACAACTCTATCCTTGGTGGAAACCCCAACCCTTACCCGCTCTTTATTATTAAATTTTTCATATCAATTAACCTTTTAATATTTTTCTCTTTAATGTTTACCTATGTCACATATAAACTATATATACATACATACTCATGTAAATGAGTTCAGTTGAGTCTTAGATATTTAAATTCGTCTCGTTTAAAATAAAGTGAGCTCAAACTCGAGCTCGAGTCTGAACTTTTAAACGAACAGAAAATTGTGATCAAATTTGGTTCGTTTAATTAATCGAGTTGTGTTCACAAGCTTAACGAGCTGAGCTAAATAATTATCAACTTTCATAGAATAAACATGTACATAAAAAATAACTTATATCTTATATTAATTTGTGAATTTGATCCTTTTATATGTTTTGTTGATTATAGCCTATTATACCTAGTGAAAAAAGGTTTTTATTATTGTTGTTTTTATATATGTTTTATTGATTAAAATACATTTGTAAATAATGACATAAAAATTCAATATATATATAATGTGTGTGTGTAAATTTAATATATATATATATATATATATATATATATATATGTAGAATGAATGTTCATTATTTATTTAAATATAATAATACATGTAAGATAGAGAAAAAAATATTTTTATATTATTTTATTCTTAAACGAGCTGAACATTAAATGTTCAAACTCATCTCGTTTAACTAAACGTGTTCATTTTTATGATCAGACTTGACTCGTTTAATAAACGAACGAGTCCGAACAAGCTCTTGTGGGAGCCGAGCTTGGACCATTCACGAATGACTCGTTTTATTTACGCCCCTACTCATCAGTCATCGTGATATTATCACACCAAAGTGGACATTTGGTTGTAGGAAAAATGGGTTGGTAAGTAAGTGAGAAAAAATGAAAAAGGATATAGAAAAATTATGTTTGGTAGGAAGGAAAATAGAATTAGATTAAGGTCTTGTTTGGTATTGTGAATTTCTAAGGCAATGTTGGATTTGCAAATTTTTTATACTAAATATACCTTACTTTTTGTTATGTGATAAAATTACATTTTTGTTCTTACTTTTTTTTTATATATACTTTAATACAGGGTAAAATGATTATTTTACCCAATTTTATTATTCCATTTTCATTCTTATTTTATTTCCATTTCCTACTATCAAACATAGTTTAAGCAATCCTATTCACATTTCCACCACATTCTCCATATCAAACCAGCCCTAAAAGTAATTTTGTTTTGTACGATGAAATAAATATGTGAAATAAAAGATAAAATGATAAAAAGTCAATTTTGTCTTTATTTATTTAATTTCCATGTAATTATGGTAAGTTAGTAATTATAATAGGAAAATGAACATATTTCACTTTCTTTGTGCCTCAAGTGGGATCGAGCTTCCTTGTAAATAGAGAATTGATTGTCCCTTTGCACCATCTTTCTTTTGACCAAATATGCTAATAAAGAGAAAACAAGATCCTTATATCTATTTTTCTTCCAACCAAACATCACTGGATCCAAAGAAATATTACACAAGTTTAAATTGATTTTGAATCATCAAAGAAGGATTCGAACTCTCCTTTACAATAAAATGAAAATTTTTCTTTGAATTCTTTAACTATTTAAATACCAAAATTACAATTATAGGGAGTTCATATAATTAGTTTTTATATTCTAGAATGTAAAAATAAAGTAAATTATTATTTTAATTTTTGAAAAATACAATTTATTTCAATTTAGTTTTTGAAATTTTTTATTAACATAAATTTTTTTAAAGACTAAATTAAAACAAATTATATTTTTCAGACACTAAATTTGATATTTTCATCTTTTTAAAACTAAATTATATATTCTTATATTTTAAGACGAAATCGAAACAAATTTCATATTTAATTTTAAAATTAAAATAGTAATTTAGTGAATATTATATATATAGAATTAGAAGGGAGAGGTAGCATGACATGTGCTGCAAAAGAGCCAAATGGCAAATAAGATGGAGATTGGAGCAAAAAAGGTTAAGGAAAGTGGGGTTGGAATTGCTGGCCTTGTGTTTAACATATGGCTGTGTGTGAGTGACACATAGAGAGTGCTATGCACAAACAAAAATAGAAGATTGGTATGAACTTGTCATTGCCTAATTGTCCCTATCTTGTTCTTCTTCCTAAGGCATAAGGGTTGGGACTTGGGACCCCACAATACCCACAAATTTTCTTTCTTTCTTTTTTTTTTTTTTAAAAAGACCAAAACAATGATGTTCCATTAATTAATTAAGATTATGAATACACATATGTGAAACAACAATAATATGAACACAATTGCTTGCTATATAATGTTTTTTTTTTTGTGGGGTTTGGTCAATCTCTTGATTGTGTGTTACCAAAATTAGTGTGAATTGAATTATGGGAGAGTTTTATAAACTAGTGGAATGTGAACAATAATATTATTCATTTTTTTTTCACAAGCTAAGTGTTTTGGAAATTTTATTAAAGTAAGCACTAAATATGTGAGTACTTTTTTAGAGGCTATTTCATAAAAAATTTAAACTCAAATTCATCATGTTGTGATAGGTACTAATTCCTTTCACGAGACTTAACCCTGTCGTTGTCATTGGTATAGATGGCACTACTACCAAAAGTTAAATTAATAATAATATTTTAATTGAGTCATTGAATTAAAGATCAATTTACAATTAGGTGATCATTTAATTAATACGATTGATTGAAAGTTAATTATATCACTATGTATATATAGTAACTAACTATTAAATGATAAATTGAATCATATTCAATAACAAAAATTGCAAACGATGCATTTTTGAAAATATGTAATTTATAAAATAAAACATATCAAATTTACAAATTGTATTTTAATCATGTTTAATTAATAAATATGATGTATTTTATTATTTCTTATTTTAAATATATCAAATTTATCGGAATCATTTAATAGTCAAGTTAACAAATGTTAATGTTATCATTTAACTTTTCATCCATGCTATTAACTAGATAAATAAATTGATCAAGAATTGATTTTTTCATATATCAATTTGAAAAAACATAAGGGCTTGATTGGGAGGATGGTTTGAGAGTGGTGTGGGGTTGTATAGAGTTGTTTGGGTTTATAAACGCTTGGTTGAGAGTTTAAGTGAGTAATAGAGTGAGATGGTTTAGAATGGTTTGAAAATCCTTCCAAACCATCCAACACCTCAATTTTCTCCAAATTGGGAAGTTTAGGTCTTTATATGGTTTGCATTATTTAATATTTATAATATTTAATTTCATTATTAATCATTTTTTATCTTATTTTTGTTTATTCATTATAAGGGTAATATTGTTCACAACCTCTTTATTTTTTTAAAACTCCCAATAAATAAAATGGTTTGTTTGAACCATTCCATTTCACCCCACTCCACTCTACGTCACTCCATTAATAACCACCCCATATCCCAACCAAACCCGAAATCAAATCATTAATTTATAATAATAATAATAATTTTTCTTTTCACACACACACACATATATATATATATATATATATTAAAATAAACATGAAGGTACCTTGAACATTAAATATAGACATTTTTTTAAGAGTAATGTTATAGAGAAATGGTGAGTTTTGGCTCACCATTTGTCAGCCGTTAGTTCTATGTTGAGATCATATCTATGTCAAAATATTTAAAAAAAAAAAATTTAAGATGACACAAATCTTACAACATATCTAATGACTAACAACGAATGAGTTTGAGCTCTCTATAACTCTAAATAATGATCCTTTTCCCAATTTGATTTGCCAACATTGTAAGAATACTACTATCTACATATAAATAATAATAATAATAATAATAATAATAATAATAGATTAATATATATTCATATGGTTGAGAGAATGATGGGCAATAATTATTTTAGAGTTGTGAGTTATGAGTAGTAGCAATTATACACGTTGCGTGAAAACTGATCGAAAGCAAAGTTAACGAAGTGGTACACATAGAAGCTTCAGAAAAACAAGTGTGAATGGGTCATTATTTGAAGCAATCTAAAGTCAGAATTCTAAAATAAACAAGCCAAGTGTGAATGGGTCATTATTTTAAGCAATGATTCTAAAGTCAGAATTCTAAATAATTAATGGGGTTAATTAATTATGATATGTGATTATTACGCTTGACTAAAACTCTTGTAGGATCTACAATCTACAATCTACATCATCCATCTTTACTAATTAAATTTCGTCGAAATTGCAATTTAACTTCCAAACAAACTTTGTGTTTCTTGCTGCTTCCAACCAATTCAACTCAAATTGAGTATTTATTTATGGGTTTATTTAATATGTATTTTTAAGGCATATATTAATATTACATTTGATTAATTAATAGAGTTTTTAAATATTAATAATTATTATTTTTACATATTTTAAATTATTAAGTACTTTTTTTTACTAATTAAAAATATATTAGATAAATCCTTTATTTATTTATAGCTAAAACATAAATATGACTTTCATCTCTATCTTTAGGCTAAAATGCACCAAGCTAAGACCCCTTGAGTTTTGGACCATGACTCATACACCCCTTGAGTTTAACTTTACAGATAGACCTCCTTAACTTTCAATTTGGGACATCTACCATCTAGTACGCTTTTGTCCACATTCAGCTGTTATTTACCACTTAAGCACATTTTGTAAGGATAATTCAATCATTTCATATTTTAGCGGCTCCAAATTAAATGACTAAAATGATATTATAATAATTAAAATATCCTTACAAAATGTGCTTAAATATATAACATATAACGACTAAAACTAACCTAAAAAACGTGCTTATAGAGCAGATAACGACTAACATACCTTTTCAAAATGTGCTTACGTGACAGATAATTGCTGAATGTAAACAGAAGTCTGACAGAACGATATTAGGTGCCTCAAATTGAAAGTTCAACTATTTGTAAAGTTTTAAAGCCTAAGAATATATATATATATATATATATATATATATATATGTAACTCAAAACTCAAAAATTTTAAGTGCATTTTAAGTTTTTAACATTATTTTAAGTAAATGCCGTCATCGATCTTGCGGTGAGCTATATTGCTATAACAACACCACACATTTAAGAAAAAAAAAAATGAAAATAATCTTAAATTGTCAATAAAAATTGAATTCACATATTTTTTATTAAAATTTTAATACATGACAGGTTTATACAAATTCGATTCTATATATAACATATACACTCAATATATATAGCGAAAACATATAAAACAATAAGTAATTGTGAGATATGACGTGTCATTATTTAATTTCTACCAAATAATTGTTTTAGGCAATGTTGTAAGAACCAAACCGGACAAAGATTCGGACAATTGTTCGGTTTATGGTTTGATCGGTTTAACCGGTCGAACCGGATGACGTAATAAATAATAAATAATAAATATTCTTAATATATAAAATGACATCACTCAAATTTTAGATTTCAATATACATAATTTTAAAGTTTTAAATTACATGACTTCTCAAAGTTTTAATTTTTAAGACTTGTCAAGCTTTGAAAGAACTTAATCAAACCAAATATGAAATTATTGATAATCATGAATTTTAAATTTTAATTTTTAAGACTTTTCTAATTTTAATTTTTAAGATTTCTCTAATTTCTTTTTTTTTATGTTATTTTTCCTTTTTATTTTTTTATTTTTTATTTTTTTTTTAAAAATAAAATTGGACCGGTTGACCGGTCCAACTCCGATTAAATCCGGTCCAACTGAAAAAACGGTTTTTTGGTCCAACCGACTCGCCTTTGTATTCGGTTGGCGGTTGAATCGGTCGGACCGTCCGGTCCGGTTCTTACAACATTGGTTTTAGGATCTATTTTGAAATGAGAAGAAAAGAATTTTTTTAAAAAAATGATAGGGATGGTAAAGGAAAATGTCAAGGTTGCAACTTTTAAGTTGCTCGTTCACCGGTGTCTGAGGTAATGTCCCGACTAAATTAGACTTGATATACGTTGTGTATCTAATTATAATGAGAGAGTCTCCCAATAAAAATAATTGTATTCACAATATTTCAAACTTAGAACCTTTCTTAAAGCGATTCAAAACTACTTACTACTTAAAATAACCTCAGATTTTACATTTGATATGCTTTATATACGTCACGCAATGTAATACATTAGATTTTAAGTACTTGTATTTTCTTAGTATGGTTTAAAATGTATAATAATCTATAAAGTAGTCTAGATTACATCTTATACTTGCATTTGAATTATTTAATATTAATTAGGTACAACTTATTTACTAATGTAATTGAGGAAAATTTAACCAAATTGTTCCTCCCACAATCACTATTAACGTAGTTGCCACCATCCACCACATTACATTTAGAAGAAACAATTATTTTGGTTCCTAAAAGATACATATGATTACATGACATTCTTTTTATCTCATTACATTACATTCTTTTACACCAACCAACACATACCAAACATAGTCTAAGTCTGCTAGTTTCTTTAGAGAAAACAACGACTATTTTAGTCCTTAAATACACTGATCATTAACAGTTTAATCATAGAAAGATGTTGACTATACAAATTAATTGTTCTGTCTTATGTACCGTTTTAATTATTAGCAATATTGATTGGCCCTTATAAAAGATTATATTGTTATAGTTTATCTTTAAAAGATATCTACTATACATTACAATTATGTCTTATTTTTAACTCTTATTTTTTTGGGTTTTCTACCTTTTCTATAGTATCAACGTTAACAACAAAAAGACTAGGCAATAATTTTATACATATTAGTCCTTATAAGTGTTTTTTTTGTCGTAGTTCACTAAATCAAACTTCTTATGTTCATATTATAATTAGATGTATTTCTCAAGAAGTGGTCACTTTTACCATTTCCTAAACACTAGACATTACTATTGTCCAAAATATTGTATAACTAACTAGTTAAGTTTTAATTCTTGTTATCTTAATAATATAAAGTAACAAACCAAGTTTGGTTAGTCTGGTGGTTAGCTCATTAGATCGTTTAAGCAAGTGTTGTGGGTTCAAATCTCACCTTGTATATGCAGTAACCAATTGGCCAGCGGCAAACCATTAAATAAAACTCAGATCCGCGGAGGATTAGTCCTTGACCTGTCGGGCTGAGGGATACCTTGAGAAACCCAAAAAAATAATATAAAGTAACAAAAAAAGAATATTATACAAAAAAAATCTAGTAAAATGCATGTTTGGCAAGATTTGATTTATTTATTCATTTATTCATGTGACAAATATACATTAAAAAAATTAATGAAAGCCTACTTAAAGTCATGGCCCTAATATTTTTATATTTTATATTTCTGTTCCTAAACTTATGATAATTTTATTTTTATTATTTGTATATTTTATAAAAAAATTATTGATATTTTTATTTTTTTATTTTTCTGCCCCCAAGCTGAATGTTACTTTGATCTGCTTAGATTACCTGTTTATAACTTATAAAATATAATATAAATATAAATAACTTTTATAAAAAATGCAAATACTAAAAATATAATTATAGTAAGTTTAATGAAAAAGATATTAAAATTATACCAATATTAAAAGTATAATTATTATAAATTTTTGAAAGTCAAATTATAAAATTTTTAAATATGCTAAAAATATAATTATTGAAAGATTCTGGGCATCCATAAAAAAATATTCAGGGCATAATTATTAAATATTCAAAAAAAATAGAACTTACTACGTGGCATTGTCTGATTGACTGATGAATCCCCATTAATTATATCATAGGGTTAACCCATAAAATAACTACGTACTACTCTGACTTAGAATTTTATTTTCTTCTAAATCTCTAATCTAAACAGTTTTTAGTTAATCAAACTTGATCGATCTAGTGGTTAGCTCGGAAGAGGATTAAATGAAGTGTAAAATGTATGAAGTGCATCATCCAAACCATTAAATAAAAATCGAGATTCGTGTCCGTACTTTAACAGTTTCATCCAACAGTTCATGTTGTGCATTTTATGCACTTTACCGAATTTGCACTTTAGCAAATTCGGAACCGGTTAGCTTATTAGGTCGCTTAAACAAGTGTTGGGGGTTCGAATCCCACCTTGTGTATGCAGTAACCAATTGACCAACGACAAATCCTTAAATAAAGCTCAGATCTACGGAAGATTATATTAGTCTTTGGCCTGGCACTAAAGTATTTAAAAATAAATAAAAATCTGTAACTTAATCCATTGACTTTTAATAACCTATTAAGCACAATAATTGAAAAAAAAAAACACCAAAGGTGACTGTTTTAGTAAGAAATAAAATGAAAAATAAATAAGAGAGAAATAAAATAGATAGAATGACCTTCCTAATGGATGCTTCATTTCTATTCTTATTAGATTAGAATTGAACTCAAAAGAAAATAATTAAAAAGGGTAAATTATCTTTGCCCTTAAACTTTGCTGTAATGTTCATTTCTGCGCTTAAACTTTTTTTTATGCCTACCCCTAAATTTTCAATTTTGTTCATGCCTACTCTTTTAATTTTGCTAACACCGTTAATTTTATTAACGAAATTTGCTGATGTGGATGATGAATGTGTATTGTTTTTGCCACGTCATCGTTCACCTCACATTTAACTTTTTACTTTTATTAAAAAAAGTTAACTTAATCCAAATAGAAAAACATTTTAGGGTTTAGTGTCAAAGTTTGGTTTAATTTTTTTTATTTGGATTAAGTTAATTTTTTTTAATAAAAGTAAAAAGTTAAATGTGAGGTCAAAAATGAGGTGGACAGTGAGGTGGCAAAAGATATGCACATTCATTGTTCCCGTCACCAAATTCTGTCAAGCAAGTTAACGGTGTTAGCAAAAATGACAGGCATAAACAAAATTGAAAGTTTAAGGTTGGCATAAACCAAAAAAAAGTTTGGGGACAAAAATGAACATTGCATCAAAATTTAAAAACAACAAGATACTTTACCCTAATTAAAAAAAATATAAACTCTTTATTATTTATGTTATGTCGCATTAGTATTAACCTTGAATTAGTAAATCAAAATAACTATTGCCTCCGGCTTAGAAGGCGTCAATTAGCAACAAGAATATGTCATGTCACGGTTAATAAGTCAACAAATTAAAGTCACTATTAATTAATTAGAATTAATCATTAATTGATATTTGATACATAATAAAGGATGTGTCCATCCAAATTAATTAGGTGATATCAAAACATGGGAATCTAACTGAAACCTAATCAAACGATTTTTGCTGCCTAACTCATGCCAATTGCCAACCAATGTGAAAAGTTTACATTTTTGTACCAAAAAATTATAATATATATATTGCTCTCATTATCACTAGCTAATTAATAATGTCATTATTACAAAATTTAAAGTTTAAACACAATTTTTAATCCTCCAAATTTGAAACAGGAGTAGATGTTCAGTGGTACGATAGTATTGTACTTTAGTACATCATTCAAATCAATTGGTTCCTAAACAATTTAAGGTGAGTCCTTATTAATGTGAATTTATATTAATATTAATAAATGGCTCTACAAGATTGAAGGGATGTATTGAGCTTCAATAATACAATGCTATTGAACTTTTATCTATGAAACAGAGCCATTTATGTGAGAAAATAATATAACAAATGATTAAAAAGTATTTTTTCATTAATTTTTTTAATTAGTATATGGCAGCCGATTGCCGTTTAAAATTTTCTAGGTAATACATTTAAAAAATTAATGTCTTTTTTTCTAAGTAAATTTTCAGTCAAAATATAATAATTTTGGTAATCATTTGATTTTATAAAATTTGCCAAAGTAACACTTTTTCTATAAAAAAAATCATATAAACCTGTCTATAGTACTTTATATCATGACTCAAGTCTCAACGATACGATTGCATAATAAACTTTCATTTATCAACGAGAATGATACTTTAAGGAATGGAATTGATGATGAATATGTATAAATGGCCTTGTGAAGAAGAAGTGAAGTATACAAATTGCATTATCTTTTCAAGCATAAGAGCACTACTAAATCTGAATACATCTTATAAGAATTTGGATCTTCAGCTGTTCACGATTGTATTGTTCGAACTAGTCATGATTATAATCGTAGCTGATCGATTAATAACTTTAACTAAAAATTTGATCAAAATTATTATCGTGACTAAATTTGGACAACATAACTAAAACAATAGATGATCCGCGTTCCACTTGTAGATATGGGAGTAGTTCTCATGTTTATTTAGGCTTTGAGAGTGGGATAAAGGGAGAGATTGGGACCATTAGTTACAACCCATAAATTCTTGGGCCAATATGGATCCAGTTGAATCTTCTATAATTAATATATTAATATGTCGTCTTTTCTCTTTTTTTTTTTTCCCCTTCTCTTCGGACGTTTATTTCTTGGCCCGATTTCTTTGGATGTTATTGATAAAAATGACTATTGGTAAAGAATGATGGTTTAGAAAACAATTTTTTTTTTTCATCCCATGATTCCAAACCAATAGTAAAAAGTAAAAACATCATTTTTAATTCTTTATGTTTCACTAAAGTTCTATTTTGATCTTTTATGTTTTAAAAGTTCAAAATCAATCTTCTATGTTTTCAAATTGATAAAAAATGGTCTTTTTGCCTCACACCGTTAACCTCTTTCGTTAAATGTTAGCCTAGAATGCTGATGTGGACATAAAATGGAAGAGGCTAACGATGTGAGGCAAAATGATCATTTTGGACCAATTTAAAAATATATAGAGGATTGATTTTAAACTTTTAAAATATAGAGTGAAACATAGAGAACTAAAATAATATTTCGACTTGTAGTAAAATTAATCTTATTATTTGTAGACCATTTGAATCCTTAAATTTAGATCCTTTTATCGGAAAAAATAAAACTAAAATGCTCAACTATTCCTTACATGCATGTCCACCAAATAAAATTGTAAATAGCTTCAGAATGATTCAAACTTTCATCTATGAATTAAGCAAGAGTTTTCATCTAGATGATTGACTATTTATGTCGATCCACAAGGCCACAATCTCACATTGACTTAAACATAATTAAAGGACACAATTATATTTCTGCCCACAATAATATTAATCAAAACAATGAACTTAATTTGCAGATTGATGAACTTCAAAATTTAATCCACAACACATAATATTAATTAATGAAAGTTTGCAAGAGTCTTCAAATTAAAAGGTCTAATTTGAAGTTTGCCTCCAAGCCATAAAGCATTAGAGAGAAGGTGGTTAGTGTGCTCAGAAGGATGAAAGTAGTCCCAAAACAAGAATTGATTAGGGTTTTTACAAATCTTGAAACCTTCCTTCCCACATTGCAACATCCCTCCAAGGACACCATCCCCACAGCATGCATTTGAAACATCACTGAATCCTACAAATTAATTAAATATATATTACTCAGGCAAAGCATATAAATCTTGAGATTTTTCTAGATAGTTAATTAATTATATGAATTGTAGAAAAATTACTATTTAAAATTGGGTAAAATTAAGTAATCTATATTTTAAAAAAAAATATGATAAATATGCATGTAAAATGACAATAATTGGAATTTTATATTAATTGGATCCTATGTTTGAAAAAAAAATTTCTATTATGTATTGCTGAATAAATATCAAGTCCCTCACATATTCACGTTCTTAATTCGGTCCCTCATAAAACAAATCATTATTAATTTGGTCCCTCTGCCATTTAAATTACTTTAAGAGATTTTAAATATTACCTAGTTAGCACCAAACAATCTACCTCATCATCAGATATGTTAATTATTGAGTAAAATATTATTTTGGTCCTTTTTAGATAGTACTTTTCTCAATTTGGTCCTTCTTAGATGGTCTTTCTCAATTTAGTCCTTTTTAGATTAATCAGTTATCAATTTGGTCTTTACCGTTAAAATTACTAACAGAGTTAGCTGAGGTGGATAATTTGGGGTAACTTTATAATTTTTAAATATTAAGAGGGTTTTTTAATGTAATTATTTTGGGAAATTTTATAATTTTCACAAATTGAAAATGGTACCATGTTTCTTTTTCAATTTGTAAAAATTACAAAATTATCCCAAAATAATTACATTAAAAAGCCTTACTATTATTTAAAAATTATAAATTTACCCCAAATTGTCCACTTCAGCTAACTCCGTTAGTAATTTTAACGGTAAGGACCAAATTGATAATGGATTAATCTAAAAAGGACTAAATTGAGAAAGATCATCTAAAAAGGACCAAATTGAGAAATGTGCTATCTAAAAAGGACCAAAATAATATTTTACTCGTTAATTATTTAAACAATATTTAAACAGAGGGACCACATTGATAAATTTTTTTTACTAGGGACCAAATTAAAATTTATTTTTTTGCGCCAACTTGATAATGCAAATCTCTGTAAGGGACTAAATTGACAAAATATGTATCTTTGAGAGACTAAATAAAAAAAATGGATATCTCTGAGAGACCAAAATAAAGTTTTAATCATTCCCGAAAGCTCAAAATTTGTAAGTGACCAAATTAACTCAAATATGTAGTTATAATTATAACTTCTTATTAGTCCCCCAAAAAATTAATTTTCTATTAAGAAAAAGTACTAGAATCAAATTAAGCATGCATGCAATGGCCTAAACAAAAATCAAGAGGGTAGAAACAAGAAAAGGAGAATGGATCCTATGCTGTACAGTATAAAAAAAATAAGTAAGGAGAGAGAGAGTGTGTGACACATAGTGGGTCCTACTTATTTTTCTATGCTGTACAGCATAGGATTCATTCTCCAAGAAAAGTGCATGTATATATATATATATATATATATATATATATATATATATATATATATATGTATATTAATAATTACCAAATCTTTTGGGAAACGTTCTATAGTGCTGAACAATCTGGTAAAGTTCTCCATAAACCCCAATGAGTCCATTATATTTGTTGGAGACATTGTGGATAAGATTCTCCAATCCAACGTTGTACTGCTTCACCATCTTGTTCATCTTCCCATAACATGTTCCAATTGGTGCACCCACACCCACTAGCATGGCTCTTGCTGGGACGCATCCCAGAGGACCAAGAGACAACACAGCAATCCTACGACCTCCGATGTTGTAGATTTGGGTCAAGAATTTCTCAGCTTCTGCCAGCATTGATTCCACGTAGTGTTGTGGGTCGGGTTTTGGATCATGGGTAGGGATGAAGTAGTTGAAGATGTCATTTGATCCAGATTCCAGCAAGAAGAGGGAGTTGTTTATAAGATTCTTGGTGATTTGACTTTGATTCACTAGATCTTGGAATTGTTGGAGCTGCTCTTGGATTGATATCACTCCCTGTGGTTATTGATTTTGTATGTATATATGTAATGGCAAATTAGTACAATTATTTAGAAGAAGTTTAATTTGCTTCAGAAATATGTACATAAATTAATGCCAACATGATTCTTTTTAGGAAAAAACTTAGGTACATTTCTTTATCTCCATTACATCAAGTTTTTCAATATAAATATGACACGTGGCAAAAAGTGTTTAAATGACCAATCACAGTAGAGAGAGAATATAGAAGACCACATTTTATATAACCAATCATAGAAGAGAGAGAGTGTAAATACAATATATGATTGGTGGAACTTGAAGTAATGGACATAAAGAAATGGACCTAAGTTTTTTCTTTTTTTTTTTTATCAATAGAGAGACTAAGATCACATTTGGTAGGAAATGGAAAAGGTTATACTTTGTCTTTTTTTTTTAAAAAAAAAAGAGACAAAATACTATTTAGTCCCTGAATTGTTGGTCAAACTACTATTTAGTCCCCATATTTATCAAAAATAATATTAGTCCCCGAAATGTTTAACTATGTCAACTATTCAGTCCCCGAATTTGAAGAAAATACTATTTAATCCCCGAATTTGTAACTTTGTGAACTATTTAATCTCCAAACTTGACAAAAATATTATTTAATCATCGAATTTAATTTACAACTCTGTCAACTATAACGGGTAACAGTCAGGAAACTAAATAGTTGACAGAGTTGCAAATTCGATGATTAAATAGTATTTTTACCAAGTTTGGAGACTAAATAGTTGACATAGTTACAAATTCGGGGACTAAATAGTTGACATAATTAAATATTTCGGGAACTAAATAGTATTTTTGATAAATTCAGGGACTAAATAATAATTTTACCAATAATTCAAGGACTAAATAGTATTTTACCTCTAAAAAAATTATTTCTTGGACATCACACCTCTAATTTACCATTGAAATAAATAATAGAACTTGAATCACTCAAAAATCAAAGGTATCAAGTCCAGGAGAAGAATACAAGTTTAGTACTATGGATCGAGGAGATTAAATTTTTATAAATATTAACAAATAATAAGTAATTAATGGAAAGAGTAACGAATTTTTAATACTTCTCTGTAATATGCAATTAGTAATGAATATACTAATTATAATGAATTGTTTGTGATCTGATTGTATCCAAGTGAAAATTGTAGATGCATGCATGTGCTGAATATGGGCTTGTGTGAATGTATTGTGGACTCATACAGTGTATTTTTCATTAATATATGTATGTCACGTACGGTTCAGATTTGGACATTTAATCATGTTTTGTTTGATTTCCAATATTGGTATATATGCTAGAATAATTAATTTTGATAGATATAATGACAATACAACTTTTCACCATTGCTCCAATAAATGCCACCAAAATTTAGGTGGCAAGCAAGATTCATATATAGTCACAACATTCCAGCAACTATGAAAAAATAGGAGAATGAATTCTATGCTGTTCAGCATAGAAAAATAAGGAGAACATAAGATCCAATCTTAAAAAAAGAGCATTTCAGTTAAAGAATAAAATTAAAATTAAATTTTCTGATACATACATTTTCTTTATCTGTTGAAGGGAGAAGGCCACTTCCAGCACTAGCAAAGTTAACGCCATTAGAAGGGTAATCCTTCATACTTCCATTCATAACTGCAGCCTGTGCTTCAAGATATGGCTTCTGCATATCAATTCCAATGAACTCGGCTGCCAAAATTAACCACCTTGATTTTAAAATATATACTTAACTTGCAATTAGTTTTTTTTTTTAATTTTGGATCAGAACATCCATCAAAGTGGGCCTAATGACTAATATTTCATATAGGATTGTGAAAATGAGCCTATCCTATATTTTTGGCCTGGCCTATTCTAAAGATGGGCTTTTAGCCCGGTCAATCTTAGGCTCATGTACACTGTGGGTATGCAAGGGTGTGATGGGTTGGCCCACGTAGTTTTTTTTATCAAATATTTAAAAATATTTCATATTATGTAAAATATAATAATATGCTAATATATTAATATTAATATATAAAATAAATTAAATTTTTAAAAATTCATGGACCGGTCCAACCAAGCCCCGTCTGGCTCGTCAAGACAATGGTCCTTGGTAGGCTGGCTTGCAACCTCATTTTCACAGCATTATCCTCGCAACATTCTCATATCAAATTTAAGAGACTATAATTAAAGAAACATAAATTTCTTACATACAGATTGTGGTAGAATATGCAAGTACTACCTAGTAATCAATTAATTAAGCAATGAATAAATCAGAATTATAAATAAACAAATAAAAGAGAGAGAGAGAAAAGGTGAAAGAAACTAACAAAAGAAGTCAGGAAGGGTTCTGCCATTAGTGAACCTTCCAGTAGGGTGATGGAAGAAAGAAGAACCATAGGGAGGGAAATCTGCCTGTGTAGTACAGTTCTTGATGAAGCCATTGGTTCCTGCATCGAAGATGGAGTCTCCAAATGAGAATATGGCTCCAACCTTAGTAATATTGGATGAAGAAGAAGAAGATGAAGATGAAGCACACACTAATAACACATTGAGGAGGAGAAGAACAAGAATCACCAACAAAAACCTCATGAATTCCATGTGTGTGTATCACACTCTGAAGTGCAAGAGAAATTAAGAGAGATATATAGATATAGAAAGAGGAATTAATTAATTAATTAATTAATATATTGAGAGGTAGAGATGTTGAATTGACGAATTTTTAGTCCTAATTAAAAACAGGCCAGATTATTAGCTTAGCCCTAAAAAAGAATATGGTCAAATTAGATTATAGCTGAGTTAACTTTTTTATTTTTAATATTTATGTAATGAATTAATTGCATAATTTTCAACTTAATTCAAATTATATTAATTATTTTCACTTTTTATTTAATTTGTCTTGATACTTTAATTCATATTTTATTAATATATTTAATTTTGTTGATTTTAAATGAAGATTAATATTATATTATAGTTTTTTTACAAAAAATAGTATAATTATTTAATAATTTTAAATATTATTTTAAAGAAATAAATATGCGCCAGCCTTAGCCCTAATAAAATAAAGTCGAATTGGGCTAGAGAAATCATAATATTTATTAAAAACGAGCTAGCTCAACTCAACCCAAATAAAATATGACTAAAATAGATTAAGACCGGGTTGGGCTAGCCCATTTTAACAAGTGTAGTCTTAATTGGTAATTCTTTGATTTGTATATGTTAAAGTATAAATGCATAATAAATTGCATGATTTGAATAGTTGAATGAAAGTGTTGCACTGCAAATATAAATCTCAACTTTCATATATAGGAAGATTTTGTTTTGCTTGATTATATACGATGGTTTAGATCAAGTATTTCATGCACACATATATATATATATATATAATCATATATATTTTTTTTAAATTTAGTATAAAAATATTTTTATTATTATTATTTTTAAATATAATAAATAATTCAATAACTACTTATATTTTTAACTTTTCTCTCACCACTTTTATTAACTACCTTACCCAATACATATGATCTCTTTCTCTCTCATAACTCCTCAAATTATGTTAAATATTTATTACATTTTTTTAATTTTTCTGATACTTCTAATTAAGGTGAGTCTGGGTTTGGATTGAATTTTTTGAATTCAAACCCTTCTATTCAATCAACCTATCACGATATTATCAGATTATATTGAGTTTAATTGGTTGAGTTTACATAATAAATTAAATACAAATAATTTTTTTTGAAGGAATTAAATACAAATAATTACATTATACATTTCGATTGATTATATTATATTTAAAATTAAAAATTTTCAAATAATAATCTTTGTTTTTTTTGATAGTTTTCAAATAATAATCTTAAATTTTAAAATATGATATTTGTTTTTTTTAATGAAAAAAAGCACGGCCAATTTTTTTCTTTTTGTTTAACTAATTCCAGACATAATTTGTCAAGTTTAATCGGATTTAAATAGATATTTTAGGTTATATTTATTTTTAGGGCTTGATTAGTTGGTTAAAAGTTTTAAAGAAAATGAAGTATTTGATTGAAGTTAAATTTTTTTTTTTCTGAATAGGGATTCAAGTAAAATTTTTATTACATGAAAAAATATTGTATCTTAAAAAATTCATGTATCATATATATATTTTTAGAACATTCATGTATCATATTTAAATGAATCTAAAACATAAATTCATATATTACATAATATTAATGAAAACTAATAAATACTGTTCATTGTTTCTTGATAATTAAGCCTTATTCATTGTATTTTTATACATACATTCAATGTATGAGAGATATTACAAACAACACCAGAGTCATATTTCATTAAATTCTCATGTTTTTACAACTTTATATAATTATTAATTTATGATATTGATGGGACCCTATATTTAGGGCACGTTCTTTACGCAGAAATGAAAATGGAAACAGAACGGAAACGAAAACGGAATGCGTTTCCTGTGTTTAGTAGTAAAAGTTTGGTAATGGAAATGGAAAAGGAATGTATTAAAATGACCATTTTACCCCTTATATTAAAATAATAAAAAGAAAAGAAGGTTATAATTGTGTCAAATCATGTCAAATCAAAGGGGTATAATAGATATTTTGTATTTTTTTTCTTTTTTTTTTAAAGTTGATGGAAATGAAAAAGTGAAAAAGTATGTGGGGCCCGGTGGGTCCCACCATTTCCATTTCTATTTCCATGGACAATTCTTGTAAAAGAACATGCCCTTAGAGAAGAGTATTTTGAAAATATATTATCTTATTGTCTTGTCAAAATCCATTAAATTTTCAACTGCCGAAGTGGTGACCGGAAAAAAATATTATCTTAGAGAGTTTATTAATTTATTGAGTATCAATTTAAAGAGGTTTTAGTGCATTTTAAACCATCCAATTTTCCAATTTTTAAACCCATCAAAATTGGTAAGTTTGGGATAGTTTGCGTTGTTAATATTATTTAACTCTATTTTGAACTATGTTCTTTTCCACTCCTATTTATTTATTATAAGAATAATTTTAAAATTTTCACCTCCATTATCCTTTTTATTTTTAAAAACTTTTAATTCAGTGGAGTGGTTTGTTTAAACTATTTCACATCACTTCACACCATTTTATTCTCTTCAAGACTGCCAACCAAAAATTTCACAAACCATCCCAAACCCCCTAATTTGGAAGAGTTTGAAATTTGGGATATTGAGTGGTTTAGAACAATGTTGTAAGAATCGAATCGAACAAAGACTCAGATAAGTGTTTGGTTTATGGTCTGATCGGTTTAACCGATCCAACCATCGATCGAACTGGATGATGCAATAAAAATAAATAATAAATATTAATTATTCTTAATATATAAAATGGAGTAAAACACTGTTTCGGTCCTCTACAGATGTCTCTTTTGTCAATTTGGTCCCCCACAGATCAAACTATTAGCAATTTGGTCCTTCCGTTAATTAACTTGATGACATGTCAAGTGAAGTTGTGACTCAGCAATTTTTTTATCTGACTAGACATTAATTAATTTAGAGTAATTTATTTTTTATTTAAAAAACCTTTTAAATTTTAAAAAAATGACACAAATATGCTTCTTGACATGTCATCAAGTTAATTAACGGAAGGACCAAATTGCTAACAGTTTGATCTGTGGGGGACCGAATTGATAACACCGATCTATGGGGGACCAAATTGACAAAGGAGGCATCTATGGAGGACCAAAACAGTGTTTTAGTCATATAAAATGTCATCACTCAAGTTTTAAGTTTCAAGTTTCAGCATACATAATTTTGAAGTTTTAAATTACATGACTTCTCAAATTTTAATTTTCAAGACTTGTCAAACTCTGAAAGAACTTGATCAAACCAAGCATGAAATTCTTGATAATCATGATTTCTTAAATTTACTTTTCTAATTTCTTTTATGATGTAATTTTTTATTTTTTATTTTGTAAGTAAAGGACAAAAAAAATTATTGCATATAAAAAATTGAACCGGTTGGACCGCAAGTTGGATGGTTCAATCCGGTTGACTGATTGGACTTCGGTTAAAATGGTCCAATTGCAAAATCGATTTTTTAGATCTAACCAACTCGTTTAAGTGCCTGATTTACGGTTGGACCGATCGAATCGTTCGGTCCGGTCCACAAGAATGATTTGCAAATCATTATAAACCACCTCATAGCATTTACTAATTATACTCTCAATCAAGGATTTAGAGTTCTAAATTATCCAACTCCACTTTATCTCCTGTCCCAAACCATTCTCTCTAATCAAGTTTCGGAAAATAATTCTTAAAATAAATACTTTCCATAAAAATAAGTAGCTTCCATTTTTAAATTTTAGCTACATAAACACTTTTTGTTTTTGGGTCATTGCCAAACAAGAGATTGTGGGCTTTAAGTTATAACCAACCTTCGTATGGGCTAACTTTTGCAGGGAGCGGGCCAAGTCAAATTTATAAATAGGAAAATTATCTTTGATATTCCTAATATTTGTGTCTTTGATCAAATATGTCTATAACATTTAATTACAATTAATTAAGTCTCTAACATTTCATTTTTCGAGCATCTTACCCTTTATATTAATACCATTAAAATAGATAACGGTTGTGGTTTACGTGGCGTGACAATAGTAGAAAGAAACTTCTTACATTACTGAAGATACATCAATTCGCCAAGTTTCAGAGCAAAATGATGGCAAAAATGGTGCGTCTAAGGTGATTATCTGAAAAATTTGAGAGATGAAGGGTTAGGGTTAGTTTATGACGACATGGAGGATGGAAGAAAAAATAACGTGACATAAATGAACTTAGTCAGATTTCTTTGTCACGTCACGTAAGTCGCAAATATTATCTATTTTAACAGTAATAGTAAAAGGGGTAAAATTGTTCAAAAAAATGAAACATTTGGACATAATTGACCGAAACTAAACATTAAGAGTATATTTAATCGAAGGCTCAAACATTAAGAATATCAAATATATATTATCCATTGATAAGTTCATAATAGTCGCCAACCTTTTAAGTTAACAATTATAATTCTACATATCCAAATCTACTCTTTTTTTTCTAAAAAAAATAAATTTGTTTTTAAATATTTTTAATAAACAAAATAATATTGCTATTTTTTAATTTTTGTTACTTTATTTAGTAAAAATTGGATTCCATTTTCCATTCATAATCTTAATGCAAAAGCTTCAAGGAAAAAAAGTCTTCTTTACTTATAAAAAAATATTATTTTTTAAATTTAGAGATTCAAACTTAGTTAATTTACTAAATTAAGACATAAGAGAAATAATCATTCCCTCAACTGCCTAGTATCTTGTTTTCGACAAACAATAGTGTTTAATTTGGATATAAATCAACTTTAAGTCATTAAATTATTTTTTCCATCTTTCAAAAGGTAAATCAAATTAAATCGAATTTTGGTCAAATTTTTTGATTTTTGCTAAAGTTATCAAAGTAAGCACAGATTAAATGAGCTTAATTTTACCCACAGGTGTTGGTTGAAGTAGTAGGTACTCAATTTCCTTTAAGTAAGGTCTTGAAATCGAGTCTTGTATATGGAAAAATTTCTGCTGGGAGAGCTCTACCATTGTTGTGGGACTTTAGCTAGCTCGAACAGGATTGCCTCCAATAAAAAAATACCTATGAAAAACAAAGAAAAAATGAGTTTAATTTTAAACAAGTTGAAGAATACTCAATCTGACACACTTTATCGCTTAAACAAACATACTCCTTATGATACACTAAACAACTTTTTTTTTTTTATATAAAAATACAAATTTCTAATAAAATAGACAAAACTACTAATTCAATAGATAAATAATATTATAATTTATAAACTTATTGTTACAAATTACAAGTACAATAAATTTTTTTTGTTAAGTAGGTATTTTAACAATTTTAATTCTTATAAAAAATAATTGGCCAAATTACTCTTTTGGTCCTCAATATTTTCACCAAATTTAATATTGATCATCAACGTTTCAAAAAGTTATTTTAGTTCCTCAACGTTTTATTTTGGGTCAAAATTGGTCCTCCAGCGTAACTCTGTCTGGTTTTTTTTGTTAAATGCTGACGTAGAAGACTTATGTGGCACACTCTCTCTCATACGTGTCATATTTAGATGATATGACACCCTCTCTCACTCGAACTCAACAAAACGATGCCGTTCTGCATCAATTCTCTCTCACTCCAACTTAGCAAAACGGCGTCGTTTTGCTGAGTTCGAGTGAGAGAGGGTGTGCCACATAAGCTTTCCACGTCAGCATTTAACAAAAAAACCAAACGGAGTTACGCTGGAGGACCAATTTTGACTAAAAGAAAAACGTTGAGGACCTAAAATAACTTTTTAAAACGTTGAGGATCAATATTAAATTTGGTACAAATGTTAAGGACCAAAAGAGTAATTTGGCCAAAATAATGAGGTGGACTAAATGGACTCACTCGTTGAATTGATGAGTTAAAAGTGAGTGAGGTCAGATATGGTACACAACTACACATATTATACGAGTAAAATATCAAGTTGGTCCTTTTTAGATGTCAGCTTTTACAATTTGGTCCTTATTAAATGTGGCTTCTCAATTTAGTCATTTTTAGATCATTCCGTTATCAATTTAGTCCTTACCGTCAAAACTACTAACTGTGAGCTAACTGGGTCTTTTAGTAAATTTATTTGGGTTAATTTTATAATTTTAATAAATTAAAATAATAAACACATTGCTCACAAAGCCACAACTTTCCAGCGTCTCTTCTCCTTCCTCTTGCTCTGCCAAAACGCACGGAGAATTTGGGTCGGAGCGAGTTCAAGTTCCTCCTCAAGGCCATCGTTCTTGAGCCTTGCGACGTCGTCGCCACCATAATATTTGCATCTCCCTTTTACCCGTTCTCTTACACTTACCAAAATTTTCGGTTGATTTTTTCTTAGAGTGACTGATAAAATCATCTAATTTATGTTCAGACTTGCTCAGATGGTAGCTGTTATATCGGTGAGTTCAAGTACGGCGTCAAGCACGGTCTCGGATGTTACCATTTTAGGTCAGTTTGGGCCTTGTATTTGCTATTTTGGATTGATGGGGGAAAATGAAATTGGATGTTTTTGGTTTCCTTTTTCTTCCACTTCTTAATTGTGTATAAGATATTTTATTTTATTGTTCCAATTATTTTTGCCTTGGGTCCTGCTGTGCGCTGTCTGTCTTTGAAATTAATTATGCATTGAAGAAGAGTCTCAGGTTTGGTTGGCTTGGTTGCTGAATTGACTGATATTTCACTTCATGATCTATGAGAGTGTGATGAATAATGTTTGATTTGATGATGCAGGAATGGAGATAGATATGATGGAGAGTATTTTGGAGACAAAATACATGGATTTCATTTCAGTTTTGTGGTCACTTTTAATGGGTTTAATCATCTAATTTATGTTGGGATTTTGTTTTCATGGAGGCTGAGGCGACGGCGATGTGAGGCTGGGAGTTATGTTGCAATGCCAGATTTATGGTCTGAAACGAAGCAGGGATGAAACTAGAAAAAAAAAAACTATGACGTGGCTTCATCTAAAACGTTAAAGAGAATGAACCATTGAGATAAAAAAGAACTTTGGTAACTTTACCCACGCCAACTTCATCTGATCTGATCCCGCGAGGATGACACTACAATTTGTTAAAATTACAAAACTAATCCAAATAAGTTTATTAAAAGACCCTATTAATGTTTAAAAATTGCAAAATTAGCCCACAGTTAGTAATTTTGACGGTAAGGATTAAATTGATAATAAAATGATCTAAAAAGGACTAAATTGAGAAGCCAAATTTAATAAGGATCAAATTGAAAAAGCTGCCATCTAAAAAGGACCAACTTAATATATTACTCCATATTATACAAACTAAAAAAAGATTTAAATCCGTTCACCAAAAAAAAAAAATTTAAATCCAACTCTACCCAATACACTACATTGGGTTGGGTTTTAACCTGTGTGATTTTTGTTTAGAGTAATTAATGTGTTTTAGAATTTTTAGTTCGTTCAATCTAATTCAACCCGTTAATATATATACTAGAGGTTTTATATGCATGTAATGTGCATGTAATTTATTATTATTTTTTGAAAATATATAAGATAAAATTATTATTATGATTTAAAATAATAAAATATTAAATATTTGAAAATTTTTTAACATTCAAAATATAATATAATAATTATATTTTAAATAATATATTAAATTATGAGAAGTTATTTATTGAGAAGTTATTCATGAGAAGTTATTTTTAGTGAGGAAGTTATTTTTTTAGTGTCACATTTTGCTTGTGTAACACCAAAAACTTTAATGCCATATATATTTAGATATAGATATATTTTTTAATATATTGAGTTGAATAATGTTTAATATAGAAGACATCGCTCTGTATACTTCCTAACTCTTCAGGGAATTGATACCTATTCTGCCATATTTCATTCTTATTATGATATAATATATTTCCAACAAATTGGTTATGT
The DNA here is from genome assembly GCA_014851425.1 of Senna tora. NCBI lineage: Eukaryota > Viridiplantae > Streptophyta > Magnoliopsida > Fabales > Fabaceae > Senna > Senna tora. The sequence continues at coordinate 7,332,667 of CM026270.1, forward strand.
GAAAATGCATGTAATGTTTTACTGTGAAATTTCAATTAAAATACATTATATATATATATAGGATTGGGTTAGTTCAATTCCACCATTTAATTTTAAAAGAAAATTTTTTAAAAATAAGAAATAAAAATAAAAACAATCGGGTCAATCACATCCAACCAAACCCGAACCAACTTGCTCACATCCAGGTTGGATTAGGTTAGTTCGATTCCACCATTCAATTTTTTTTTTTTTTAAATCCGAATCAACCCAACTTATAAATGCTTGGCCTCTAATTTCCGCATAGTTTAATTTGGTTTGTTGAGATGACATCAGTTTTGTCCACTTCCTGCCGTTTCCTTAAATCAAGTGTGGTTGAGTATATTGTATTCTTATCACTCTTCAATGCATTTTGTTTCTATTATGATCTTAACCTCACTTTTCTTCTTATATTAACCCTTTACCAAATAGTGTATTGTATCCCTTAAATATATATGTGTGTGTGCTCTTTCATCCTTCTTCTTGCATCAACCAGACTTGGGGTTTCTTTCACTATCCCTCATTCATATAGACTCAAAGGCAAACTAGTCTAACTCTAACTCCTTCATCTATATATTTTTCTCTTAATTAATTGTTTCTGCCTCTCATATATATATATATATATATATATATGTATATATTGATTACATTCAGAAGCAAATTAGGTTGAAGATTTGAAGGAGATGGAGAGATCAATGGAGAATGAAGAATTAAGCAAAGCCTTTGTTGAATCTTTTGCTATGAAGGGAGGAGATGGTTCTCACAGCTATGCTCAAAACTCTTCCTTTCAGGCAATTCATCCTAATCCTCTTTCTTTCTTTCTTTCTTTTTTTTCAAATTATATATATATTTTATTATAAAACTGCTGTAATTTTCATTTGAAGAAAACCTCACTCTCAAAAAGCAAGAGAGATGGTTGTGTTTCAATATTCTCCATGTTAAACCAGAAGACAAGTGTTTTAGATGTTTGATGCTACTACTTCTTTCATTTATTTCTTGGATTGACAAATAGTATATCAATTATTTACAACGCTGTTTGTCAATATTATTAACAATTTGATCCCTAATTCATTTATAATGAATCCCTATCAAGTTATTATTACTTCACAAATAAATCGTTTTGAAAAAATTACATAAGAATTACAGAAAAACAAATTGTACTCGATCCAATTTCATTTATTATTCACGTGTCTTATAATCAACATCATTTGTATTTACGTACATTTCTTTAAAACTTGCAGAGATCAGCAATTGAAGCAGCCAAGAAACATGTACATGGTGCAATAACCACAACCTTTGACCCAAAAGCCATTTCTGCTTCTTCTAAAAGCCCAATTTTCATTGTGGACTTGGGCTGTTCCACAGGCCCAAACACTTTCATCGCAATCCAACACATAATAGAAGCAATACAAACCCAATACCAATCACACAATCTCCCAACCCCAGAATTCCAAGTCTTCTTCAACGATCAATTCTCCAATGATTTCAACACTCTCTTCCAGAAGCTTCCACCCAACAGGAACTACTTTGCTTCTGGGGTTCCTGGGTCTTTCCATGGACGCCTATTCCCAAGGCAGAGTCTCCATCTGGTTCATTCCTCTGCATCACTTAATTGGATTTCTAAGTTGCCAGAAGAGATTTCAGATAGAGATTGTGGTGCTTGGAATAAAGGGAGGATTCACTATGCTTGTGCTTCGAGAGAGGTTGTGGAAGCCTATGAGAAACAGTTTTATATGGAATTTGACACATTTTTGAATGCCAGAGCAGAGGAAATTGTGAGCAATGGGATAATGGCACTTCAGATAGCTTGTGCTCATGAAGGGATTGATGTTCATAAGGACTTGTATCCTGGGAAGGATTTTGATCTCTTGGGAAGCTGCTTCATGGACATGGCCAAGTTGGTAAGTAAAAATTAACTAAAAATATCTCTGTCTTATCTTGATGAATTATGTCATAACTTTGACTATTATCTTAAATTTGGGGTCAAAACCTCAAATTGGTCCTTTATATTTGCATGAAGTTTTATATTGGTCCTTTATGTTTCAAAAAGTCCAAATTAGTCCTTTATGTTTGCAAGAAGTTCCAAATTGGTCCTTCCGTCCAAGTCCCGTTTATTTTTTAAGTTAAGTGCTGAGTGGACACGCCATCTCTCCTACGTGTCAATTGAAGCTGACGTGGCATGCCACGTCATCATCCAATATCATATGTGATGACGTGGCGCTGATGTGGCATGACACGTCAGCTTAGATGGACACGTCAGCATGCCACGTCAGCACTTGACTTAAAAAATTGACGGAAGGACCAATTTGGAACTTCTTGCAAACATAAAGGACCAATTTGGACTTTTTGAAACATAAAGGACCAATATGAAACTTCGTGCAAACATAAAGGACCAATTTGGGGTTTTGACCTTAAATTTAGCTCTCGATGAAATATTTAACAGATTTAATGAGGTAGGCTATTTGGTGCGGGCTGAGTAACACTTAAAAGTTTACTAAAATAGTCCATTAAGTATTTAAATGGCAACAAAAGTAAAAAGGAGTTTTAGTCCTATAACTTCTTGCTTGATGCTCATTTGTTAACATATAAAGTTCACTAAAATAATTCGTTAATCATTTAAATGACAACCATTGTATTTACTGTGATGTTGGTAATGGATGTTGCATGTGATTTCAGGGACTAGTGAGTGAAGAAAAAGTGGACACTTTCAATGTGCCCATATATTTCCCACACTTGAAGGACCTGAAGAGAAAACTAGAAAGTAATGAAGATTTCATCATTGAGAAAATGGAGTCACTGGAAGCTAAAATCCAACTTGTACCAAACGTGGAAATGTATGTTTCTCACCGTAGAGCAGCACTGGAAGCACTTATTGAGAAGCACTTTGGAGAAGGAGTTGTTGATGAGCTTTTTGGTCGCTACACAAACAAAGTTAAGGAATTCCCAGAAATGATGGATCTTCAAAACCTCAAACTAGATGGGCTTTTTGTCCTTCTCAAGCGCAGGCTGCATCCATAGATTCATTACTCTTTTGAATTAGCATGAATCCAAATAAGTATTTTGAAGGAATTGTGTAACAACTACAGAAAAAAAAATTACACCGAATCTAATTTTTATTGCGCGGGCATAGTTATTAATATTAATAAATGATTTTATATGATTGGAGAGATATACTGAACTTTAGTAATACAATACGGTTGAACTTTTATCCGTTTTAATAGAAAATCAAGTAGTATTAAATTGATAGAAGAAAGAAAGGAAAACAAAAGTAAAAGATAATTACCATTTAAAATATTGTCGGTGCAAATTAACTACTTGTCGGAGAGTAAATCCTTTAGAATAATCTTCTATATTTTTTTTTGAGTAGAATTGTGAAAGAGATAGAAAGAAAAAAAAATTGTCTCTTGATTTTTCTCACTCCTAATTTTTCTTCTCTCTAGTGAACTCTTTTTTCAATTTATCCATTAAAGAATTGAAGGAAACTTCAGAAAAGGAAATTGAAAGGGAGAGCTTGAGTTAATTCTAAAGCAAATTATTATTTTGATTTCGGAAAGAAATAATTTATTTTAATATAATCATTGAAATTTTTTATCTAGATCTTTTGGGGTTAAATTGAGATAAATTGCATTTTTATGAATTAAATTTGATATTTTTATCATTTATTAGAAACTAAAATAAAACACATTATATTTTTCAAGGACTAAATTTGATAATTCTATCTTGTAAGGTCTAAGTTGATGCATATTTTATTTTTCAATGAACAAAATAATAATTTACTGGCACTTCTTAAGTAATCTCTCTAATTTTATTTAGTTTTTTATTTTTTTTATCTAAATTAAAATGTGTGAAAACCGATAGAATGCATAATAGTTGAAAAAATGTATAATATGTAAAGTTAATTTTGTTCATTAAGTTTGGATTGGAGATTAAGGAGATGAAAGGAAAAAAAAATTAGATATCTTCTTCGTATTTAAAAAGAGGAGATAATGAATGATTAATTTTTAAAATCCTCCATTATCCCTCTTCTTTTAATATGGCCCTAATATTTTTTTTCCATGAATGAAGTGTATATCCTTAAAGAAAAATTATTTAAGGTCATATATATATATATATATATATATTTGACAACATTATGTGCTCTACCTCTCCTAAGTTCTATTTCACATTTTAGTTTTTTAAAAAAATATATAAAAACTAAAAAAGAAGAAAATAAAATTGAGAGATAAACCACGGTCCATTTCCTTCTCCATTATAGAGCTAGCTGCTTTCAAATCTATAAAAAAAAAGATAACAACAACAATTATCGTGATCTGTCTTTACTTATTATTATGTTTAGGTTATTAATTGTTATAAAAAGAAAATAATCAACAAACATTTGTTAAAATAAATGTAATAGTGAATTTTACCACTTTAACACACCAATTTTAGAGAAAATTTATTGGCTCTTTATTATGAATCCATGGAAGGACAAAAAGCACATCTAGTTTGAGGTTTTGAAGATCCATCATTTCTGGGAATTCCTTAACTTTGTTTGTGTAGCGTTCAAAAAGCTCATCAACAGCTTCTTCTCCAAAGTGCTTCTCAAAAAGTGCTTCCACTGCTGCTCTACAGTAGTGAGAAACATACATTTCCACGTTGGGCACAAGTTGGATTTTAGCTTCCAGTGACTCCATTTGCTCACTGATGAAATCTTCATTACTTTCTAGTTTTCTCTTCAGGTCCTTCAGGAGTGGGAAATATATGGGCACATTGAAAGTGTCCACTTTTTCTTCACTCACTAGTCCCTATAATCACATGCAACAATATCCATTACCAACATCACAGTAAACATAAATAGTTGTACTTGTACATTACAAGAATTTAGAGGACTCAAACTCCATTTTGATTCCTCGGAGATGTTCATTTGTTTCAATTTAGTCCCTCATAAATGTCTATTTCCTAAATTTGGCGTTTCAAATTTTGGTCAATCACAAGACAAATTGTTATCAATTTGGTCTGTTGTTTTGGCTGTCATTTAAATTATTTTAGTGGACTTTAATTTAAATGCTATCAAATCAGCACCAAACAGTCTATCTCATATGATCTGTTACTCTTTTAGTGGACAGCCAAACAGAGGGACCAAATTGATAACAATTTGTCCCGGGTTTGAAGTTGCTGGACCCGGCCCAGCCCAAGCGTACTTCCATTTTTTTTATTTTTTTTTAAATTTTGTTTATATTTACTTAAATAAACAATAATTATATCAAAAAAATTAAAATTGATAGCTAAAAATAAGAGATTATATCCATTATTTAATATCTTATTAATCTATTCCTAAAAACTAGGTAATAAATGAATTTAAAATTAAAAAAATTTATTCAAAATGTCAACATGTATTAATTACTCTCCTCATTTTTTATGTCCACTCTCCATTTTCTATATCTACTCTCTATTTCCCATACAACACTCTATTTCCTATGACCATTTTTTATTTCCCAATACTCAAATTGAAATTTTTTTTTAAAAAAAAAGACTAACCTAACTAACCCGATGGACCTGACCCGGCCACTACCCGGTCGGGTCTCGGGTCCAGCCAAAACCTGACCCGTCACATGTAATCCCTTCAGCTTCATGAGCATAAACTATCTGAAGTGCCATTATCCCATTCCTCACAATCTCCTCTGCTCTCGCATGCAGAAATGCTTCCAAGCTCTTCTTATAGTGCTCCTCATAGACATCCACTACTTCTCTTGGAGCACCAGCATAGTGAATCCTCCCTTTATTCCAAGCACCACAACTTCCATCCCTAATAATCTCTTTGGGTAGCTTAGATACCCAACTCAGAGATGAAGATGAGTGAATCAGATGGAGACTCTGCCTTGGGAATAGGCGTCCATGGAAAGACCCAGGAACCCCAGAAGCAAAGTAGTTTCTATTGGGTGGAAGCTTCTGGAAGAGAGTGTTGAAATCATTGGAGACTTGATCATTGAAGAATACTTGGAATTCTGGGGTTGGGAGATTGTGTGATTGGTATTGGGTTTGTATTGCTTCTATTATGTATTGGATTGCAATGAAGGTATTTGGGCCTGTGGAACAGCCCAAGTCCACAATGGAGATTGGGCTTGTTGAGGAAGAAGAAGAAATGGCATTTGGGTCAAAGTGGTTGGATATTGCACAATGGAGAAGGTTTTTGGCTGCTTCAATTGCTAATCTCTGCAATTTTTTTTAATGAAAGTTACATAAATAAAAATTATAGCTAGCAGTGATTGCGGTATTTGTTGGAGTGTTCGGTTAAATAAGCTTCTAAAGTTTGATAGTGGTCAATTATGTATTTATGTCCCCAAATATTTATTTTTCAAGCACTCTTGTTCTTTTTACTAACACCGTTAAAATAGATAACGATTATGACTTATATGGCTTGACACATATGGCAAAAAAGTTTTAACTTTTGGGGCTTATAAGATGTAAAATAGACAAAATGATGACATGAAAGATAAAGAAAAATATGACATAGCAATAAAGCATACATGAACCCAATTAGAATTTTTTGTCGAGTGTCGTCATGCCATTTAAGTCTCAACTATTATTTACTATGTATATATATATATATATATATATTTTGATGGTTAATTTGAAAAAAAAAAGAGGAAGTATAAGATTAGGATGAAATGCCTGAATGGATGAGTTTTGAGCATAGCTGTAAGGACCATCTCCTCCCTTCATAGCAAAAGATTCAACAAAGGCTTTGCTCAATTCTTCATTCTCCATTGATCTCTCTATCTCCTTTAAATCTGCAAGCTAATTGAAAGTAAAAGAAATGTGATGTCCTGGTTGACGCAAGGAAGAAGATGAATGCATATATATATATATATATAAAGGGACACATCATATAAAGTGTTAAGATAGAAAAAATAACTAAGATAGAGAAATTGTGAAAATGTAGGACCCACAACTTTTTCTTTTTATCACTCTCCTCACTTTAGAAAGCACTTCAACTTATAATGTAAATGATTCATTCTCGTAATTGGTATATTTAAGAAAGGTGAGGAGAGGTTTTAATTAGAAAAGTACAAAAACTAGTAAATACGAGAGACATGGGGTATTAAGTATTAACTAATAAAGTGTATGGGTTGGGCTGCAATCTTACAACTACTATTGAACTTTAGTACATCGATTTATTCAGTTAATTTTTAATTCATTTACGGGTAGATCTTTGTTAATATGAGTTTCAATTAATATTAAAAAATGACACTATATGATTAAAGAAATATATTAAAATTCAATAGCCAATACTATTATGGGTTGCATCTTGTTAAATAGTTGACGTCACTTATTCTAAATGGATTAGTTTATGGACTAATCCCACCTTGTGTATGCAGCAACCAATTGGCCAGCGGCAAACCCTTAAATGGAGCTCAGATCCGCGGAGGATTAGTCCTTGGCATGTCGGGCTGGGGGATACCTTGGGAAACCAAAAAAAATTGAGGAGTAAAATATATATTAAGTTGGTCCTTTTTAGATGTCATATTTCTCAATTTTGTCCTTATTAGATGCGCCTTCTCAATTTAGTCCTTTTTAGATTATTCCGTTATCAATTTGGTCCTTACCGTTAAGATCACTAACTGTGGGCTAACTTTGTAAAATTTTTAAACTTTAATAGGGTCTTTATTGTAATTATTTGGGTTAATTTTGTAATTTTTACAAATTAAAATAATAAACACGCAAAGGGATAATAAGAAGAACAAGAATATTCTCACCTATGGAAGCTCTGTAGAGTATTAAAGAATCCCACGGCATGTGAACATGAACAGAGCAAAGAGGAAGAGAAAGAGGAAGAGACGGTTTGGAAGCTTGAACAGATTAAGATTAGAGCCCCGTGTTTATTATTTTAATTTGTAAAAATTATAAAATTAGTCAAAATAATTACATTAAAAGACCCTATTAATGTTTGAAAATTACAAAGTTAGCCCACAGTTAGTAATTTTAACGGTAAGGACCAAATTGATAACGGAATGATTTAAAAAGGACTAAATTGACAAGGCGCATCTAATAAAGACAAAATTGAGAAATGTGACATCTGAAAAGGATCAACTTGATATTTTAATCCTAAATTAAGATAAAGTTCATTAGGTGCTTACTATCAAGTTCTCCAATAAAAATTACACATGTACAACTAATAAAAAAAGATAGAGTAAAAATACAATTTATGATTTATAAATTGTATGGTAAACACCTAATAAACTTTACCTCAATTTTTTTAGTTTATTAGTATTAACAAAATGTAAATTAATAAATAAAAAAATACCAAAATTTCAATCCTCATTTAATACCTCACAGTTGACTTTGTGGAGGCCGGCTAGCTAGAGACTAGAGAGTGATGAGAATTAATACATTCATTAAGTGTATGACCATATAGAGTGAGAAGCGATAAAATTTCAGTACTATTATACTAATAAAGTTTGGTATATTTATCTAATTATGTAGAGTCATTTATTAATATTAATAAATAATCACTTTGAATGGTTCAGGGATCAATATTGAATGGTTTAAGGACCAACTGATTGGAGGGATGTACTGAAGTTCAGTATTATCATACTATTGAACATCTACTCAATGGATAAAAGTTCAATGGTACCGTACCACTGAAGTTCGGTGCATCTCTTCAATCATGTAGAGCCATTTGTTAATATTAATATAAATTTACATTAATGAGGACCCACCTTGAATAGTTTAGGAACCACTTGATTGGAGGAATGTACTGAAGTTCAATACTACTGTACCACTGAACATTTACTCCTACTCAGTGAAAAGATAATCAGTAATATGATAATATTGAACTTTAAAACATTTCTCCAATTAGTTAATCGTTAATTCAAGTCAAATGATCGAAGAAATGCACCAATGTCCTGAACTTCTATCATATAGACTAAAGAGTCCATACTCACCTAACCTATTTAAGGATACGGAAGGAAGAGGACCAGTGGGTTGGTATCTATTGTCAACATTAATAAAGAAACCCATCAAAGTCAATATCCAACAATAAATTGTACGGTAACATTAGGGGCAGTTTCTGCATGTTTATAAAAATTGTTGATTTTTAAATGGAGTTTCTTTAAAAGTGCTGTGAAAGAATAACAGTTTGTGTTTGACAAATTAAGTTTATCAGTAGCTGAAAAATAATTTGTGTTTGGAAAAATTGTATAAATAAGTGTTTTTTACTGTAAAATTACCAAGAAGGACATGTATAAATTATGATGTTATTAAATAAATAAATAGATATCAATATTTAGTTTGTTAATTATTATTAAATAAATAAAAATAAAATTTTAATTTATTTATTAATATAATAAAATGCTAATTAAATAATTATTGATTTTACTTAATGTAATTTATTTATCTATGATTAGTTTTTTTATTAATATATTAAAATGTTATTTAATATTTATTATTAGTGAGACGGTGAATGAAGAAGATGAAGATATGAAGTGAGATGGTGAAGGAAGATGAGGAGCAACGTTGAAGAGACTGATTGTAAATTATAGTTGTATAGGTTAAAATTAGGTTTAAAATAATAAAGGGTATAATGGAAAATATTAAAATTTATTGAGGGTATTTTTGTCATAAATTATTTAAATTTTAGCTTCTGCTACTAGCTAGAAAAATAAGCTCCAATTTTCAGCTTCTGCTTAAAGCTAAAAAAGTACATTATGCTACAACTAAGAATCACTTATTTTATGAAATAAACATGAGCACACTTTTTTAAAATAAGTGATTATTAAAAAAATAAATGCTTCTTTTTTAAAAATAAACATGCACAAACATGCTCTAACAGGGGATTTTAAGATACAACAAAGTTGTTACACTTAACAAAATCAAATCATATTGGTCCTGGTAATAAGATAGGTATCACTTAAATAATATTTCGGGTTTGAAACATTGTGAATGCAATTATTTTTATTGAAAAATCTTCCACTACAGTCAAGTGCCTCGAAAATAAGGCGAACAACAAAACAAACTGAACAAAAATTAAATTAAACCGATAATAAATGAGCGACTTGGTTCGATTTTTGATTTAGTATGCAACTAATAAATTGAACTCAACCGTTATATTCTATTTATATATATATATATATATATATATATATATATATATATATATTACAACTCTTTAATTTATAAATGAAAGAACAAATAATATTGATTGGATGTTTAAACAATTTTGACAAATTTAATTAAACCAAAAAGATATATATGATAGACAATAATTATGTGAACTTTATGGATTTTTCAATTGATCTTTCTTTTTTCCATTCAATCTATATCCATTCATTTAATTTTTTATTTTGATTGTTCGAACTCTTTTATTTTAATGAATTTATGTGCTAGTACAACCAATAACCAATAAGTGGGTAAAGTTACTTTGTAATGTTATTTGAACAATGTAATTATTTCACTTATCATTTTGAAACAATTTGGAACTAGAACAATATAATTATTTTATTTATTAATTTGTAATATTGTTTGATTATATTATGAATTAGATTAAATATATAAGTTTAACAAAACAAAAGGTTCAAATCTCCCAAATCAAGCCACTCAAAACCGCTCATCTATGATTTTGTTCGATTTGACACTGTAAATTCAAATTGCCAAAACCAAATCATCCAACTTAAATATGAATCATTTAGTTTAAAAATATCTTAAAATCGCCAAAATTGTACCAACAAACAATCCTAATTAATCCGTAATGCTAATTAGTCAATAAAAATTGTTTATAATTAGAATTTTAATTACTTTGAAGTTTTTCACTTGTTCCTAACAAAGATTAGTTTAAAAATTAAATATGCATATAAAGTTTAACGAGTTCAAAAAAAGTAATGGATTAACAAGTTTCTCGTGGACTATAATGTGAAATAATTCAGCGTAGTATAGTGATAAATATGATAGACTATAGTGCTCGTCGAATCAGAGTTCTCTTATGTCACAACAAGAAAAATAGCAATTTTGATAGTTTTTTTATTGAATCGCTACTAAATGATTTTGTGACAGCACAAAAACTGCCGCTAATACAGACCATTTTCAACAGCAGTAAAGATTAAAAGTAGGGTTGTACATCTTGGCCCGTGACCCGGCCAACTCGGCTCAAGCACATTCGGGTCCATCGGGTTGGGACAGCCGGGTCACCGGGTCGGGCCCCGGGTTGGGCTGTCCAAAACCTGGCCCAACCAGGGGTAGACCCATTTTATTTTATTTTATTTTTAATTTTTTGTTATTTTTATTATTTAAGTATTTTTATATGTAAAAAAGATTAAAATTGATAGCTGAAAATAAGATATCATATCTATTATTTAATATCTTATTAATCTATTCCTAAAAACTAGGTAATAAATCAATTTAAAATTTAAAAAATCTATTCAAAATGTTAACATATATTAATTACACCTCATTTTCTATGCTCACTCTCCATTTTCTATGTCTACTCTCTATTTCTCATGTCTACTCTCTATTTCCCATGTCCATTTTCTATTTCTCATGACTCAAATTCAAATTTTTTTTTTTAAAAAATCGGCCGACCCGAATGACCCGGGCCGGGTCTTGGGTCTAGCCAAAACCCGGCCCATGTACACCTCTAATTAAAAGTATCATTTAGTTTACAAGGATTTGGTGGCGGTATTTAACCGCTGTTACATTATTTAGTTTTTATTGCGTCGATTTTTAACCGTTGCCATTAGTGGGAATATATCATGTGAGGAGACAAATAAAAATATACTATTCTTTTTGTGATCCCTATTATATAATTGAGGCTAATTTTGTGATTATCTCTTTTTTTTTTTTGTATCATATATATGAGAGGATCCAAATTCATTGTTTGTTAGAGATCAAGAATGGGTTCCTTAAGGTTGTGTTTGGGAGGTGGAGAATGGAGAAAAAAAGTGAAGGGAAGAAAATTCAATAACCTTTTTGTTTGGTCTTTAAATTTTTGGAGGGGAAGGAATATATTAGAAAATTTTATGTTAATCGATGACTCTTCTCAAATTTATTTCTTTGTTAATTTTAATTATTCTCACATGAAGAATTTTGGAAAATTTAAACAAGAGGATGAAAAAAAATCACTTAACATTTTCTTTCCTCCTCTTCGGCCTTCTTCGCTTTTTCTCCATGCTCTTCCCTTCCTTATTCCCCAAACGAACCCTAACTATATATATATATCATGTTATTAAATCGTAGTAAAACAACTTTTAAAAAGTTAGATTTGGACACAGATTTGCTAAAAGTGTGGATTGACGAAGTGCACCATTATATTTAGGCTGTCGGATGAAACTGTTGCAATGTGGACACGAGTTTCGATTCTTTCTGATGGACGTTCATTAGATGGTATACGATCACTACAAAAATAAGGTCTTTGGTGGCAATTTTTGAGTCGCCGCATTGTCATTGTTATTGATCCTGTTGCTATTGCAGAAGATAGCTGTAGTGACATTTCGATCGCCACCAAAAACAATCTTTAACTAATAAATTTTGTTGTTGATATTTATGTAATAGAAGAGTAGTCATCGTTGATGATATCTTCGTTGCAAAAGAGTATTTGTTGGTGACCAAAATTATTGTTGCAAAAGATGGATTTTTTGCAGCGACTTTTATAGTCGACGACGCTGAAGAATCGCCTTTGAAAATCCCTTTCTTCGTAGAGACTTTATGTACTTCAGCGAATCTACGTCTGTTAAATTTATATAGAGCTCTAGTCTAGAATGTTGGCACCTTGATTGGCTAAAAGGTGCACTGATAAGTTCCTATCTTTGTGTATCAGTTCCTATCTTTGTGAACACAGGGTGAATTATAGATTGAAACTTCCATACTCATGGTATACTCCCATACAACATTTTTCACTTATAGATTGACACATTTGCTAAATATTAAAGGATTAATTGCAACTTGAATATTAACTCCATCATTAATATGATATTACTTTATTGCTCAGAAAATTATTCCTCAACATTAACTCCATTATATATTCTAGGATAGTCACTTCCTCATGTTGGGTTATATCTTCAAAAACTTGTTTTTAGTCATGGTGAATTATATATAGGAATAATCTTATGTAAGATTTTTTATATCTTTGTTACAAGATTCTCTGATAATATAAAATAATACGTGACAAAAAGTTTATGCACAATCAATTATGGTAAAGAGAGAATATAAAAAGGGTTGTGCTATAGAGAGCTCAAGCTTTTTAGGTTTGAGCTCTCATTAAAGAAAGAAGAGGGGTCAAGCTCTCAAGAGCCCAACCTCTCCGAATCATTTCCCATATAAAAAAAATTCACCTTTTACATGATCAATTATAAAAGAGAGAATATAAATAAATTAAAGTATAGGATTGAAAAACCTTATAGTAAAGATATAAAGAACCTTATCTAAATTTTTTTCTTATATAATATTGTATAATTCAAAGTCAAAAGTAAGAGGGTTTAAAGTTTTAATGTATGACAATAATATAATGAACATATATACCAAACAAATGAATACAAGTCTAATATTATAGCTCCAATCATTATTTATCATTTGTTTTCTGGAAGGAAAAAAAAAGCACTGATATTGAAAAAAAGATTAAGAGCAAAATTATTTTTTAATATTGATAAATGAAAAGTAATAAAAAAATCACTTCTCTTTGATGAATTTGTTTTATGATATTTATTCTAATAAAAATTGGAATGGTAACTAATAAATATATGTGTTTGATTATAGCACAAAATATATATATAATAATGTGCATATATATATATATATATATATATATATATATATATATATATGCAGATATGCTCATATAATATTCATTCACGATAAAAAAAATGTAATTCTAATTTATAATATAATATTGCCCATGCTAAGCATGGGCCATAAGTTACTGATTTTAAAAATAGCTGGAGCAAAACCTTGTACATTTTCAAATTGAAACTTTATTTAAAAAATTAGAAAAAAAACAATCGTAGGTTTAAAATTTAATTCTTTAAAGAAAAAGTAGGGGCGAACATTTGTTTGGTTTAGATGGCTGAGACCATCTAGTTAATCAAATCGATTATATTAAATGACTAAAAAATAAATATACAATCTAATTCAAAGTGACTAGTGACTACAATGGATTTGGAATATATATTGATTAATTAGTTTCCAACAGAAAAAAAAAATGCTAAATTATGAAAAATATTACTGTATAATAATATTTAAACTTAAATTTGACATTTTTATATTTCAATAACTAAAGTTAGGGTTCATTACTTAAATTTTTTTTTTAATTTTTTTCCTATAAAAAAAATTACTTAAAATTTTTTTAATTTTTTAATGTATTTAAATTTAATAAATAAATAGATAATTATAATAATTAAATCAGTTGAGTTCAGTTTTGAATGAAAATCAACGCCATTCAATTGAAATGATTTAATTGATTTTGACAAAATCTCATAAAAGTCATTCAATTAATTAATCATTTTGGCCGCTTTTATACGAATTGATTTGAATTTGCTCACTCAGAATATTTTAATAGTATGATAGTACTAATTTTAGTATATTCTTTAATTAGTTGGTCCTTAATTTATTTAAAATAAATTTTTATTAATATTAATAAATAATATTATATGTCTAAAAAAATAATATTATATAATTAAAGAGATATATTAAAGTTCAATAACCCTGTTAAAATTTTATCCCTATTCAACCTATGAAAAAGTTGGAAATACGTGAGAATCTTGAACAATCTTTTCCATCTTTTTTTGGGTGACATCTTTTCCATTCTTTAGTACCTAAGCAAAGAAAAGATGGAAATAAAATGACATCCATTTCAAATAGCCATTTAATTTGGTTAGGTGTGATGTATTTCCTCATTCTTCTGATTTTCAGGACTCCTTATTGTGGGAGGGAATATAAGCATATCAGGAAATAGTTTAATTGCGTAAAATTAGTATATTAATTGATTTTGGGTAAATTATTTTTTGGTACTTTCGACATTAAGCAGTCGATCAAATATGCTTTTAACGTTTAATCGCGATCAATTATGTTCTTAGTATTTCAGTTTTTAATATTCTTTACCCTTTTAATTAATACCGTTAAAATATATAACAGTTGTGGTTTATGTAGAGCGATACCGTCAGAGAAAAACTTCTTTTATTGTTGAAGATGTGTTGATTCGCCAAGTTTCTAAGCAAACCGATAACAAGAATAACAGGTTTAAGGTGATTCTCTGCAAAGGGTAAACAGTAGCGTCTTATGATAATATTGAGAATGAAAAAAAATATGACGTAGCATAAATGAACTTAGTCAGATTTTCTTGTCAGAGAAAAACTTCTTTTATTGTTGAAGATGTGTTGATTCGCCAAGTTTCTAAGCAAACCGATAACAAGAATAACAGGTTTAAGGTGATTCTCTGCAAAGGGTAAACAGTAGCGTCTTATGATAATATTGAGAATGAAAAAAATATGACGTAGCATAAATGAACTTAGTCAGATTTTCTTGTCACATATCACGCCATGTAAGTCACAATCGTTATCTATTTTAATATTTTAGTGAAAATGATAAAATTACTAAAAAAATAAAAATATTGTAAGTATAATTAACTACAATTGAATATTATAAATATATTTAATTGATGGCTCACACGTTAGAACTTAGAAGTACCAAAATTACTTTATCTATGACTTTCATTATATTAAATTCTACTTTAATGTTCTCAACAAATACCAACCCCCTTCCTTCCCTACCTTTCTTTTCCTTAAATACGGTTGGTGGTGAGTTTTGTCATACAATATCTATAAAGATGTATAATGCATACATTATCACATTATTTATTTAATTATTCTTACTTTACATGCATTTTTAATACTTACATGATATATAAAATAAAATAAATTTGTCAATTAAATTTTACTGATAAATTTATAAATATGATGATACAATATATGTATTTAATTTTTTTTTAAAAAAACACAGTAATCCCAATCTACATATAAGGCACAATTGAGAAACATCGTGTCACCAATTGAGAATGGATTCTCTAATGCGATAACTTATTTTTTATGTACATTAACACGCTTGCGGATTAATGTGTGAAAATAAGGTAGTTCACACACTTCCGTCAAATGTAAAAAACACACACTTATCAATACAATGCGGCACAGATGATTAAAGATCTGTGTTTCGGGTAACCTTTATCTTTTGGATTCTTCATGGAGTCTAGAAGACTGAAAATGAGGAGTTATTTTTTAGGAGAGTCACCCAGTCCTCAACAATAAATTTGACAATACTCAAAAAATTAATCATAAAAAATTATATTGTTCTATTAGATACCCCTAATAAAAGCCAACAGATCCCGTGTCATACCTTAGGATACCGCACAATGAGAGAGGAGAGATAGGGATGGATCCCATGTGTGAGACCCACACGTACGGGACCCACCCCCTTATCTCTTCTCACTCCTTTAGGGTACCGCACGGGACCCAATCACATAATAAAAATAAAATATTTCACGTAATTCTCGAGATGACTATATCAAAATATATATATATATATATATATATATATATATATATATATATATATATATATATATATGCTTCATTCCTTCTTCTTGCATCAACAAGAAGCTCCACTCGTTTCCCTTTATCTTTCCTGTTTCATAGAGACTGAAAGGCAAGTTTCCTAACCATTTTACTTTTCTTTTCTTTTTTCCTTTTTCTCTTTCTTGTTTACTATTATCTTCTTCCTTAATTATGCGTCTAATAAACTTACACATTAGAATCACGCAGAGAAAGAGATGGAGAATGAAGTCAGCATAGCATCTCTTGAAGCATATGCTATGAAGGGTGGAGAAGGTCCTTACAGCTATTCTCAAAACTCAACCATCCAGGCATCTATTCTTCTTTAATTTATCTTATCCTTTAATTAATTAATTAATTAATTTTCTCTTATTCCAAATCAAATTGAACAACTCTCTCACTCTCTCTCTCACACACACATTTAAGATTCATTTGACTAGTGAATTGATTTTGAGTTGAGCGAGTGAAAATGAGAATAGGAAGGCTAGATTGAAATTAAAAATATAAATGAAAATAGGATATAATAATTAATTTATCCCTGTAATTAAATTTAATGGTGGTGGCTGTAAGTAGGTGGCAGGGTGGGAGTGTGGCGGCGATAGTGGTGGTAAGGGTGGGTATGGGCAAAAAGGTCTTTTTGATCAATTTCCATGAAAATGAATTAGAGGAAAATTTTAGAATTGTGTAACTTTGAGGGAATCCTTATCCTAATTGATAATGAAATGTAAAATTTCACGTGCCCCATTTTCTCTCTATTCTTAAATTTTATAAACCAAACAAAGTCTTATAGTGACATCATCGTCACCATTACCGTCATGTTATTTTCTCACATGAGATAATCTCGAATTCTCTTATTACTTGTTTCTAATGTACCACGTGTTATACACAGAGATTAGTAATTGAAGCAGCAAAGAACCTTATCCAAGAAGCAATTTTCAACAAATTTGACCCAAAATCCATTTCTTCTTCTCCTACATCCCCAATTTGCATAGCAGATCTAGGCTGTTCCACAGGCCCAAACACCTTCATTGCAATCCAATACATAACAGAAGCAATCCAAATCCAATACCAATCCCACAACCTCCCAACCCCAGAATTCCAAGTCTTCTTCAACGACCAAATCTCCAATGACTTCAACACCCTCTTCCAGAAGCTTCCACCCAACAGAGACTACTTTGCCTCTGGAGTTCCTGGGTCTTTCCATGGACGCCTATTCCCAAGGCAGAGTCTCCATCTGGTTCATTCCTCTGCATCACTTCATTGGATGTCCAAGTTGCCCAAAGAGATCACAGATAGGAATTGTGGGGCTTGGAATAAAGGGAGGATCCACTATGTGTGTGCTCCAAGAGAAGTGGTGGAGGCTTATGAGAGACAGTATAGGAGGGAATTGGAGGGGTTTTTGAAAGCCAGAGGAGAGGAGATTGTGGGGAATGGGTTAATGGCACTTCAGATTGCTGCTGCTCATGATGTGATTGATGAGGATGAGGAGATGCATCCTGGGAAGGATATTGAGATGTTGGGGAGCTGCTTGATAGACATGGCCAAGTTGGTAAGTCATCAATCTCTTTTTCTTTTTTCTTTTTTTTTGTCAAGACCCCCAAATTGGTCCCTTGTGTTTGCACTTAGTTTTATGTTTAGTCCTCTATGTTTGCAAGAAGTTCCAAATTGGTCCTTTCGTCCACTTCCGTCAATTTCTTAAGTTAAGTGTTGACGTGTCCATCTAGGCTGACGTGTCATGCCACGTCATCGTCACATCAACGCCATGTCATCACATATGATAATAGATGGTGACGTAGAATAACGTGGCATGACACATCATCTCAAAATGGATACGTAAGAGAGATAATATGTCCACCTCAGCACGCCACATCAACACTTAACGGAGGAAATAAACGGACATGGACAGAAGGACCAATTTGGAACTTTTTGCAAACATAAAGGACCAATATGAAACTTCGTGTAAACATAAGGGACCAATTTGAGGTTTTGACAATTTTTTTTTGTTGAAATAATTGTCAGGAGTGAATATATTTTTTGGTCTTTAAAAAATATTATAGTCTCAGAATTAAGTCTCTAAAATATTATATTACATATTTTTTTTGTCACTCAATTCGTTAGTCTCTTAGCCGAAACCCATTATTATGTAATTTGTGTCAAGATTATTATAATCTTTTAAGAAAATATTTGAAAAATAATTTTTTTCCCTGAAATTAATGGTATATCAAGTAGCTTCCTCACATTTCATCTTTCCCACCTTTTTTTTTTTTAATGGAATATCTTTCCCACCTTGGACAATGAGGTGGGTTATTTAATGATATAGGGTAAACTACCTTTGCCGCCCCCAAACTTTGCTGCAATGTTCATTTCTGTCCCTAAACTTTTTTTGGTTCATGCCTACCCCTAAACTTTTAATTTTGTTCATGCCTACCCTTTTTGTTAATACCGTTAACTTGTTTGACAGAATTTGCTGACGTGGACGATGAATGTGTATTTCTTTTGCCACGTCATTGCCCACCTCACATTTAAATTTTTACTTTTATTAAAAAAATTAACCTAATCCAAATAAAAAAACATTTTAGGCTAAAAGTTTGGTTTTTTTTTATTTGAATTAGGTTAATTTTTTTAATAAAAATAAAAAGTTAAGTGTGAGGTGGACAATGACGTGGCAAAAGAGATGCACAAGTCAACAAATTCCGTCAAGCAAGTTAACGGTGTTAGCAAAAAGGGCAGGCATGAACAAAATTGAAAGTTTGGGGGTAGGCATGAACAAAATTTAAAGTTTAGGGGTAGGCATGAACAAAAAAAAAGTTTAAAAGCAGGAATGAACATGCAGCAAAGTTTGGGGGCGACAAGGGTACTTTACCCAATGATATATAAGTCAAAAGTCAAAACTCATTGAGTTACTAACTAAAGCAATAATGATCTTAAATAGGTCTCTTTAATTTGTTGTCAGTATTATATATCATTTTCAACTAGTATGGAGCTTCGTGCCAAGCAAAACATCATTGAATAAATAGAATAATGTAAATTTAAAATAATATTATATTTTTTAAAATAACATTTATATATATAAGAAATAAAATTTATAATTTAATGATCTCAATAATAAACTAATATGTACATATTTTTAAAGAATTTATTAAATACATTTAATATAACATTATAAATGATTATTTTATCCCATTAAAAAAATTATTATTTTATATACATATATTAAACAAAATTTTTTACGTATAAAATTTAAAATTTAAATAATAAGCTATTAAAATATGAAATGCATTATAGCTAGTCTATTGATATCTTTAATTAAATATATTTAATATCTTTTATATTAAATAGACTTTTTTAATGCATGATATTAATAGGTGCATAAAATTAAAAATTACATAAAAGTATTTTAATTTTTATAATGTATTAATTATATTCAAATAAGGTGGAAATTAAAGCCTGTATAATGACACATATACATATTTAATTACATTAAATACACTTTTATAGTTTATAATTTTACTTTAGTATATAATAAATTCATATTTAACATTAGTTACTAACTATGATTGATTGAAGTTTTATATACTTCTCTAAGTAAAGTCTCAATTTGAATCTTGTGTATGACTTATAGAATCTTAATTAACTAATAGTTTGAGCTTAATTAGACATAGTTCAATAAAATTCTAAATAGGAGTGATTTGGGATTAAAAAAAAAAGAATATTGTTACGAATTCTATATAGTACAACATAAATAGTAAAGGAAAGAGAAAAACACGAGAGTAGTGAGTGAAGAAAAAACAGATAAGATACTGTACAGCACGGAATCCAATCTCATATATCGGTCGGGTTTGAACATTGCAGGGAGTAGTGAGTGAAGAAAAAGTAGACAGTTTCAACGTGCCCATGTATTTCCCAAAGCTGAAGGATGTGAAGGAAATGTTAGAAAGTAATGAAGATTTCACGATGGAGCAAATGGAGGCACTTGCAAAGGATGACACTTCAAAATCCTCATTTGATTTGGATGTGGAGATGCACGTTTCTCACCTCAGAGCTGCCTTCGAAGGGCTCATCGAAAAGCACTTTGGAGAAGCGATTCTCGATCAGCTTTTTGATCGCTACACCGAAAAAGTAATGCAATTCCCAGAAATGAAGAATTTCCATAACCGCAAATTAGTTGGGCTTTTCGTTCTTCTTAAGCGCAAGTAGATTTATTAATATTATATCTACTACTTTAACAATAATACCCTTCTCCAGGAAGTGTTTTCTGGGAATCGAATTCGCTGAAGTGCACTGTGTATTCAATAAAAATCTGACTGTTGACGTCAATTATAAAAAAAAGGTATATATAAATATATGGTGAAGACTGAAAATGTACATTGTAGCTACACTTCAGCCACAGACCACAGTACACTTCATGTGATCCCCTTTAGTGTATGAAACTATATATATATGGGTACAGCTCTCGTCAAAAAGTCCGTAGTATATAGGACAAGCCATGTACTAAAAATCATTGTTTTGAAAACCGGATCGGACCGGCCGGTCGGACCGGAAAACCGGTAAACCGCCAGTCAGTCCGGTTCGGAATAACCAATGAACCGGTCAGATATAAAACCGGTCAAGAACCAGTCAGAACCGGTGGTTTAGACGGTTCGACCGGTTGTTCATTTTTTTTTTAAATTTGTGTTGTTTATGATTTAATATTTATTGAAAATTTGTTGTGACTTGTAGTTGTAAGGATTGTTCTATTTCAGTATTTATTGTTGGGTTTGTGATAAGATTTAAGACTTAAATATGTTGATCCTTGAACTTATTTGAAGAGTTTAATATGATATTGTGGTAATTTGCAACTTGTTTTATTTCTTATCATGTTTAGATCGAGATGGAAACATATAATTATGAAATATATAATTTTTTTATGATATATTTTAGTATATTTAATTAAAAATATATATTTTAAATGCCACCGGTTCGACCACGGTTCAACCACGGTTCGACCATTGAACCGTGAACCAGTACCTCGACCGGTTCAATGATTGGTCCGGTTTTAAAAACATTGCTAAAAATTATGTTGATCGATCTTAAAGAAATATAACTTGAACATGTGTCTGTTTTGTGTATTTTCCCCTTCTTTTCTTTGCAATTGAATACATTTTTGCATGCTAGAGCAGAGGAGATTGTGGGTTTAGGAATGCTCCAAAAGAAGTAGTGGATGGGAGCTGGATCTGCTAAAGTATAGACCTGATCAAGTATATAAATTGTATAGTTTGAGTCGTTGAGAGGATTACATTGCAGAGGATTACAGTAGTACTACGGACACAAATCTTAATTTTTATCTGAGGATTTGAATCGTGCATTTTATGTACTTACGCTTTACTAGATCCAAATTTTGGGACAATGACACTTCATATAGTTGTAGCTCATGATGTGATTGATGTGAATGAGGAATTGTATCATGGGAAAGATTGAAATGTTAGGAATTGAAGCTGCTTGATTATTTTTAATTGTTTTTGTTAGATATTAGATTTAGTAAATTTAAATTGGAAAATAATTGCAAAAATTGTTTAGAATATACAATAATATCAATAAATAAATAAATAAATAAATATTTTTTAAAAAATATATATATGTCATGTCGTGTTCATATATATAAATGACTTGAATCATATAAATGATTAAATATTTTTAAAAGTATAAAGTATATTTGGTAGGAATAATGTTAGAGGAAATATTTAATTACAGTTAAGATTACGCTCCAAATTCATCAAAACAAACGAGGCCTATATGTAAATAGACCAAAATACCCTAATTATTTATAATTGGTAAATCTTACCTAGCAAAAATATGCCCTGTTCGCTTCAAAGAAAGAGGCCAGGAAAGGAAAAATAAAAGTTGGTGGGGCAGCCCCACCAACTTTTATTTTTTTTTTTCCTTTGTCAGACTTTTTAAAAAAATAAAAAATAAAATAAAATACAAAATGTCTATTATACCTTTTGATTTGACACAATCCTAACCTTCTTCTTTTTTTATTATTTTAATATAAGGAGTAAAGTGGTAATTTTAATACATTCTCATTCCATTTTCATTCCAAATTTTCACTACCAAACACATCAAACCCATTCCCTTTTCCTTTCCCTTTCTACTAAGCAAACGTGCCCTTAATGTAATACACATGCCCAAAAGTTTAGAGAGGATTTATGTATTTTATTTTTTTTAATATGTATTTTTTATATTGGAGACAATCATACTCAAAGTATTATCGAGTACTAAATATGTGGGCACATCTTTCAGCAAGAATTCGAATTTAGGTTTGTCATATTGTAAGGGCTAATCTCCATATATAGCTAGTGTGAAAAACTTAAAAAATTAAAATTCTCCTAATATATAAGTTTTTCCAAATTCTAACTTATAAATATATCCTCTTTTTTTACCAAGGTATGATTAGCACTGTCAAAACGGGCCAGCCCGTTTATTTGGCGGGCTTGAGAAGTAATGTCCAAGCCCGCCCGTAATGGCCCGCGGGCTAAACGGGCTAGCTCGCGGGCCAAAATTTTTTTTTATTTTTTTAAAATATATTTTTTTAAAAAATTAATTATAAAATTATATATTTACTTAAAAATTAGTAATTTTTTAACTTTAAATTAATATTTTATTAATTTTAATTATTATTTAAATTATTTATATACTTTATTAGAATAAAATTATTATTTAACACATAAAATTATCTAAAATATTATATTTATACATATTTTAACAAATATATATTAATTTTTTTTTCTTTTTTTTTTAAATTTTTTGGCAGGCCGGCCCGCGGGCTTAAACGGACCTATTTTTGCTTACCCAAGCCCGCCCATTTAGCGAGCGGGCTCCGGCCCGTTTTAACAGTGCTAGGTATGATACTATTTACTTCACCAACAATTTATTGGTTGTATATTGACTTTGATAATGAGCATCTTCCCCTTGGATTTCAGTTTCCTTAAATTAAGGGTTGGTGAGTATATATGGGATATAGAAATTCAGTGCATCCAATCAATTTTGTAGTTTTTTTTGTTAATATTAATAAAATCTCATATTAATAAAGATCCATTTTAAATGGATTAGGGACCAATTGATTAAAAAGATATATACTAAAATTTAATATTATATACCGGATTATTGAACATCTACTAATTATATATATGATCGTTCAATGTATATATGCATTAATCTTATCACTCTCTACAATGCATACGTTACATTTTTCTTTATTAACTTGATGTCACTTGTCTTAATACCAAGCCTTTTTATTATAAAAGGCTTGGGTGTGTGTCTCACTCTAAATTTTCTTTCATTCTTCTTCTTTTCATTCATAGAATTCAGAAGCTAATTAGGTTGAAGATTTGAAGGAGATGGAGAGATCAATGGAGAATGAAGAATTGAGCAAAGCCTTTGTTCAATCATTTGCTATGAAGGGAGGAGATGGTCCTCACAGCTATGCTCAAAACTCATCCATTCAGGTATTTAATCTCATCCTCTACCTCTTAATTATTTCAAATAATGAACAACTTATATTTGCATATATAGTACCTCTAATTTGTGACAATGGATTATTAATAAGAATTGAACTTTTTTTTATGGTGTAATTAATTTCATAATGAGTAATGGATCCCACCAAAGAGATGGTTGACTTTTCATTACTCTCTATTTCTAGACCAACAAAAAAGTGTTTAGAGCATGTTTGAATAATCCTCTGATCGATGGGAGAGTCTTATTGATAGATGATATGTAAATTTTTTGTAGATTTTTAAAGAAGTTGAGAGATCTTCTTTTACTATAATAGGATATCAGTACTTACTATCATCTAATTTTTTTTCCACAAAAAATAAGTGTTTTAAATAATATTATTATTATTTTCTTTTTTGATTTGACTAGAACAACAACTATAAAACATACATCAGAAATAACTCGATTTTGTTGAGAAACAACGCATCCATGATATGTGGAATTGCACATATTTCAATGAATTATTTAGTTTGACTGGACAAATGTAGATAATTGGAATTAGAATTAAATTATCTGGAATTGGTAAATGTATAAAAAATTTGGAATTGAATTCTTTATTTTTTAGATGGAATTGGGATAAGTTTTGTGGAATTGGGATGAAATGACAATTTTGACCCTACTTTTTCTTCTCTCTCGCTCTCACTCACGTCTCTCACTCATGTTGCCCCAGCCCCCAATGCCCCTACTGTTTTTTTATAATTATTTATTAATTTTTTTTATAATAAATAAAAAAAATAATTATATACTAAAAAAATAAAATTAAAAGAAAAATAATTATTTAATATTTATTGAGGGGCAAATTAGTCTTCTTATCTAACATTTTTTACAAACTTTCAATTCTATCTTTTCATACCAAACACATTTTTCAATTCAAATAATTCAATTCCAATTCCATTTTACCAATTCCAATTCTAATTCCACAATTTTTTTGAACCAAACGCAACCATAATGTTCTTACACAATGACGAAGGGTGAAATAAGAGAAAGAAAGGGAGGGGGGCCATTGTGTGGTGAATCCCATGTAGTTTCTTGTTTTTTCCTCTCTTGTTACTATGTACCTAGTAGTGTATTCGACGAGAATGAATTTAGTACTTAATTCTTTTATGTATTAGTATGTTAGGCTGATTTTTTTTTTCCATAATTTTTTCACTCTCTTATTTAAATTGAAAAAATTGTAAATTTATTTTTAAAGAATATCAGTTATAGATACGCAAAAAATTAAAAATTTCACACAAATAAGGACTTACCGTGAATGGTTTAGGGACCACCTTTATTAGGGACTAAAAAGTTAGTTAGTCCCTAATCCATTCGTAGTAAATCTCGATTTATGTAGAGTTTTTAATTTTTTTTGTATTTATATCTTTCATACTTTAGATATTCTTTAGAAAAGGTTTATAATTTTTCAAATTTAAATAAAAAAGTGAAGAAAACTATGAAAAAAAAAGTCAGCCTAACATACTAATGCATAGAAGAGCCAAGCACTGGATCCATATTCGTGCTCGACTGGCACTAGTTCTTTAATAAACAATTTATCAATAAAGGGTTGGTCTAAGTAGTAAGTAGTTTGGTATCGCATAAGTAAAGTTCTGAGTTCGAGACTTTGTGAATATAGTTATCCTGATTGAGAGACACTCTGACCACAGCCACCTGTGTGTAACGCGGGTCGAGTCCATATTAGTGCAGAGACCAATTGGCAAAAAAAAAAAAACGAGTTATTTTCTTTTCTTTCCTATTCCATATTTCTAATATTTTAAAATTAATTTTTAATAAAAAATTTAATATTGCTATTCTCAAAAATTTTTGCTTAAAAATTAAAATAAATTAAATTTATTATGATAAAAATAATATTTCTAAATAAATATATTTATTTTAAAAATTAATATGATTTTTATTTTAAATAAATTTTTATCACATAGTAACAATAAAATAGTTACATAACATATAAATTAATCCTAAAAGTAATTTATAATAAATGTTTTTGGTAAACTGTCTGGTTGACAACTTGGTTAGGCCTTGTTTTTAGATGGACCAATTTTTTTCTCTCCAAACCCCTCTATTTAACATGCTAAATGAGCCATGACCTGTTTAAACCAATGATTTTATGTCCCAAAATAATTTTGAAGAGAAAATGAAGAATTTGTTGAGGTCTTCTCTTTCTATCTCATCCTTTCTTCTTTCAAGTTTTTGAAGATTTTAAATGTGTAAGGGCAGAATTGTAATCTTATTCCACTTTCATTTTTTTTCACTCTCAATTTTATATCCTACCAACCAAACGGGTGAAATTTAGGCAGTAAATCAAAACAACAATAATTAAAAAAAAAGATAGTCTGTCTTGAATGTCATTATTTTATCAAATTGTCTCTCTCAAATTAGACCCTTTAAATTATTTTTTAGAACTTTAGATGATAATCCAGAGAAACAAATAGCTAATAATGAGCCATATATTATCTGCAGAGATTAGCAATTGAAGCAGCCAAAAACCTTCTCCATTGTGCAATATCCAACCACTTTGACCCAAATGCCATTTCTTCTTCTTCCTCAACAAGCCCAATCTCCATTGTGGACTTGGGCTGTTCCACAGGCCCAAATACCTTCATTGCAATCCAATACATAATAGAAGCAATACAAACCCAATACCAATCACACAATCTCCCAACCCCAGAATTCCAAGTATTCTTCAATGATCAAGTCTCCAATGATTTCAACACTCTCTTCCAGAAGCTTCCACCCAATAGAAACTACTTTGCTTCTGGGGTTCCTGGGTCTTTCCATGGACGCCTATTCCCAAGGCAGAGTCTCCATCTGATTCACTCATCTTCATCTCTGAGTTGGGTATCTAAGCTACCCAAAGAGATTATTAGGGATGGAAGTTGTGGTGCTTGGAATAAAGGGAGGATTCACTATGCTGGTGCTCCAAGAGAAGTAGTGGATGTCTATGAGGAGCACTATAAGAAGAGCTTGGAAGCATTTCTGCATGCGAGAGCAGAGGAGATTGTGAGGAATGGGATAATGGCACTTCAGATACCTGCATCTCAAGATCATGTGATTGATGATGGCAATGATGAGAAATTGTACCCTGGGAGAGATCTTGAACTCTTGGGAAGCTGCTTGGTGGATATGGCCAAGTTGGTGAGTACAAAAAAAATCTGCTTTTTGACAATTTGTTTTAGAAACTCTCATTTTAACAAGCAAAAAATTACAACAAGTCAAACTTATTTTGGACTATTGTTTTCTTGTTTTGTGAAAGTAAAGAAGACCTTTGAGAGAATTGTTTTTGTCCAGGTCAAAATCCGAAATTGGTCCTTTATGTTTGTAAAAAATTTTATATTGGTCCTTTATGTTTTAAAAAGTTTAAATTGGTTTTTTATGTTTGCAAGAAGTTCCAAATTGGTCCTTCCGTCCAAGTCCGTTTATTTCTTCCGTTAAGTGCTGAGGTGGACATATCATCTCTCCTACGTGTCCATTTAAGCTGACGTGTCATGCCACGTCATCATCTAATATCATATGTGATGACATGGTGCTGATGTGGCAATGACGTGGCATGACATATCAGCTTAGATGGACACGTCAGCACTTAACTTAAGAAATTGACGGAAGTGGATGGAATGACCAATTTAGAACTTCTTGCAAACATAAAGAACCAATTTCAACTTTTTGAAACATAAAAGATCAATATGAAACTTCGTGCAAACACAAGGGACCAATTTGGGGTTTTGACCTTAAATAAAAAACTTGAGTTAAATTTTTTTAGTGTTTGCTATGAAATTCTCCAATTGTAGATTTTAAATATATTCTCTCTTTCTCTTTTATGATTGATCTTGTAAAATATTGTCTTATATATTCTCTTTCTGCTATGATTGATTATACACAACTTTTTGCCCCGCGTCTTATTTATATTAAGAAACTTCATAACAAACACTTTACCTAAGTTTAATCTATTCATTAATAGTAATTATGTAATTTTAATTCTTCTTACTTCCTTCATTAATCACAACTTTGAGAAAATTGTTTTTGAAATTGTTTTCAAAACAAATTTAATTAAACAAGTTTTTTTTTTAATTTTTGTTCTGTAAAAACTTATTTTTTTAAAACAGTTTTCTCATCTAATTGATGAATTATGGTATGAATGAATAGCCTTTTTTTTTTTTCTCTCTCTCTCTCTAATGTGTGATTGTAGGGACTAGTGAGTGAAGAAAAAGTGGACAGTTTCAATATCCCCATGTTTTTCCCACAGCTGAAGGAGCTGAAGAAATTGCTTCTAAGCAATGAAGATTTCAGCATCGAGCAAATGGAACTTCTGGATGGTAAATTTTTATCAGTGGGAAATGTGGAAATGTATGTTTCTCATCACAGAGCTGCACTGGAAGCACTTATTGAGAAGCACTTCGGAGAAGGAGTTGCAGATGAGCTTTTTAGTCGCTATGCAAAGAAAGTTTTGGAATTTCCAGAAATCATGGATATGCAAAATCTCAAAATAGTCCTTCTTTTTGTTCTTCTTAAGCCCAAGCTTCATGCATAGATTCTTTACAAGTTATTAGTAAAGAGAGATTTCAGTGTTGTAGAGCATTAAAAAGTAGAGTGAGAAATAGACACAGAGGTGAATCTCACATCGAGTGAAGTTTACCCTTACATTTATTTTTCTCTTCTACTTTTCAGTGTTGTACAACACTGAATATACAAAAAAGATACCCTCATATCTTTTTCAGTTTACTGGGTAGGAATTATTAAATACTAATTAGACTTCGGAGTTATGAACAATAAGTACTGAAAGAAGTTTGTTACTTTTTAACTGATACTCTTTTAGTTAATTATGAAGTAAATTACAATTACTAATGCCTTTTATTTTTGTTTTTTTTTTGGAAAATATAGATATCATAGTTTTTTTTTGCTATTATTACTATTATTATTTTTATTTATATGACTTTTGGCTATTATTATTGTTATTATTATTATTATTATTATTATGATATTTGAAGACTTTGTAATTGGTTTTGATCGTCTCTAACTCTCTATAGTTAGCTCGGTTGTTAAAAATCACGTCTTAATGAAAATCTAATGGACGAAAACTGGGTTAGTAAAATTGAAGCAAATGTTTTTATTCTAAAGTTCCCACAAAATCTAACAAATTTATTTTAGGCAAAAAATTAAATTCGACTAACTTATTGATCAATTCCATTCTTATCTTCTAAAAGTAACAAACCCTGACAAAAAAATATTGATAAAAAATTTTAAAAAATGATCAAATTGATAATTTGTTTATTAATAAAAAATGTAATTAGCCAAATTATAACTTCTTTGAAGTGCAGTTTATGAACTCAGAAAAATAGCTGCACACACACACAAATTAGTAAGACTATTTCTTTAATATATATGTATATTAGTTTGTAAAATTTATTCAGACAATACCACCAGAAGACAACCATCACTGTCAAAGGATTACATCAACCCACCAAAAAAATAGGGATAACTTATTGTTTCCAAAGTGATCTTTTGTACCTGGGAAAATCCTTTCCACTCTCCAGCGAAGTGAAAAATCTTTTAATGTCTTGTAACCATAAAAATGCATAAATAATCATGTCCAAATAACTAATCATTGTCCTACTAGACTTCTGTCCTTTACAAAGACCAGATGAAAGAAACAACTTCACATACAGGGACATTCTATGCACCATCTATAAAGCATGGACCTATCTCTAGGCGTGTCACGTGTCCGATACACGACACAACACGACACCGACACATTATGATACCCGTATGACACTTGTACAAGTACGACATATGCATAGGTTTGTCACAATAAAAACGTTCATTTTTTCAGCTTGAACATGCGCCAAATGCGACTTGAACATGTGCGGAACATAACTCATATTTGAGCCAAGAATGACGCCCAAAAAAGGAAAACACCAGAAAATAAGTGAATGAAAATCTAGAGAATCCATTTTGATTAGAATACCAAAATTCTTTTTTAATTGTTTTTGTTGTATATGAGATTTAGTAAATTTGATTTCAGAAATACTAATATAAATTGCTTAGAATATAGAATAATATTGATATATCACTAAAAGAAAAGTTAAAAAAATATATATATACCGTGTCGTGTCGTGTCCTATTCTATATTTTTGGAAGTTTGACGTGTTTACGTGTCCGTGTCTATGCTTCATAATGCATCATCAATGGCAATGCAAATCAACACAACAGAAATAAAATGACATATTTCAATTGTGTTGAGGCTTAAGATCAGAGGCTCGATGTACCTGTATCCCACTTGTTCATACAAGAAAATATTACTATTGCTGCTTATAATAGCCACTTAGGTGAGGAGGATATGGACCTGGAACGGAGTAAGGAGGCCGTGGAGCAGAAGCTGGTTGTTGTTGTGGGTGCGCGTTATAATATGGACCACGCCATCCCGGATATGCAGGTTGGCCATACTCATGGCTTGCCTGTGGTTGCTGATGAACCTGAGTAGGTGGGTATGGAGCTGCTGCTGCTGTGGGTGGAATGTGGTAAGGTGAAAGAGGATGATGTGCAGAACTGTATTGGGGAGGAGGGTGACCATAAGGAGCCACTGGTAGTTGCTCCGGCGACTGATAATAAGGTGTTTGGAGACGAGGATCCATTTGTGGAAGATTAGAGCTTTGAGTTTGGTGTCCAACCGAAGGATAGTTGCTGTTGAAAGAAGCTGTGGCTTTGTTATCTTGAAAACTGAGACCAGCCACTTGTCTCTGAACATCTTCAATCATTTCCCTGCACTGGATGCTTCTTGTCATTATAAAGTCATTGCACTGCTGCTTCACATTTGTAATTGCATCCTATTGAACAAAGAAACAACCATTATTTTATATGGTACTACTATTCATACACAAACATAATATTATAAAAATTATGAAAAGAACATTCGTAAAATCTAACAACAATTTGACTTGTTTCAGAATCAATACAGCTATGTACGAATCTATTACCTGCAGGGTAACATAAAACTTCAACCCTTCGTTGATGTTGTCCTTTATTTCTCGAAACTTTGCTATGGCAGCTTCAATCTCCTTGTAACATTTTTCACGTGAGGCTGGAAGTGTTGAGAAAAAACCATTAAAACATCAGATTATTTACATTAAGAGTAGACTGAAAAATTGGCGCAATCAGTAGGAAACGAATGAATTATGTAAATTCTAAGTTATGACCCCTAAAAAGGAAATTTCTGAAATTTTAAATTATTAGTTTATTACACATTGATAGAATTTACAGCAATAAAGGTGAGAACTTTTTCTTTTCATTGGAAATTAATCCATAAACCAACTTGTCTAAAATTATGAAAGGCTGTGGGCTCCTTACATTGTATTAGTCAACACACCCATAAAACTCCTTTTTTTTTCTATTTTTCTGTCCATTACTAACCAGAATCTCAAAGTGAACTTAACTTTCTCTGTAAAATAACATATG
Organism: Senna tora; assembly: GCA_014851425.1. Classification (NCBI taxonomy): domain Eukaryota; kingdom Viridiplantae; phylum Streptophyta; class Magnoliopsida; order Fabales; family Fabaceae; genus Senna; species Senna tora. Next base: position 7,364,217 of record CM026270.1, read on the forward strand.
AAAGCCAACTTCAATCCAATAAGGAAGACCAAATTAGACCTACCTTTGTAATCTTCGAGATTAAAGATCGCTGAAAATTCAGCACTTTGAGCCTGTAAACAACGAAAAACAAAGGTTACTCACATAACCAAATTTTCATTTTCTCTAACCATCAGAAGAAAACGCATTGCATGAGTGCATGCTCACTTTGCTAACAGTATGGTTAATTTGACAGGCATTTTATTTCTCACTCTGCCTTTAGATGCATAAAGTAGGTTTGTGGTCATTGTATTTGAGGTTTTAATCAAGACTCTCAAGAATATAGTCCCACATGTCTAACTGATGTATTAAAAACTACCATATGATTCTACACATTTATCTTCTGAATGCAAGGAAAAAGAAGTTAAGGCATCAGTTCTATTTAGACAGGCTAGACCGCTAGAGAATTGTTGGGCAGGGGGCATGGGGAAAGATACCTGTATCTGCAGTAACAGCTGCTCCTGTGCCTCAATGTTTTGGGCAATTTCTTCGCAAATATGGTCATATTTTGTTATCTCCTTCCTGAAAAGATCCTCATGAGAGCCAGTAGACGTCATCAACTTCGGTAGTATATCATCCTGAATACATTTATAGAAATATAATCCCAATTTGACCAAAACAGAAAAATAATATATTTTTGGAACTTACAAAAAAAAAACAGAGCTCCCAAAATTTTTTCTACGGCATGTGGTAGCTCCATGAGAAGCAGACTCAAAATCTTAAAAATTCCCACCAATCCTTTCCAACCAAGCAACCTCAGATTGCGGACAGAAAAATCTGAACCACTAATTCATAACTGTGAAGCATTTGCACAATAAAATTACTAAGATACATATGACCACATGACAAACCACCATAAACTGTTTTTGCAGCTCAATTATAGACAATCTGCTTCTTGGACATCACTTAGTAGAGGATCTCATATTCAAAAGATAAATGACAGAAAATGCAGAAAAGGGCAGAGGGGGGGGGGGGGGGGGGGGGACCTCTGCACTATAATCATCAGATTTAAGCTCCAGGTTTCAATTTCTTTAATTCAAGAAAGAAGGAACTTATCAATGATAAATTCAATAGGAACGAATAAATTGAATGTTTATCCCAAAAAAAATTGAGTAATAAGTAGAGCCTTGACACCAAGGCAAACATTATTGAAATACATATTTCCTCCAACATTTGGCAAAATGAGCAACAAAAATTTCATAGATCTAAGGGCCAAGAATTACGTCAGCTTGGTGCATCAACAATAATGACACCCATGAATCATGTTTCTCATCAGCATCACACATGGAATGAACACATAAACAATTGAATCCAGAAGGAGGGACATATCAAAATCATAACAGCAAGCAAACCTTTCTTTTCATGTCTTTAAGCATATCTTCAAGACCAGCCCTATGTGCTCCCAGAGTTTCTAGTTGCCTCTGCATTAGTGAGGATAAATTTCAAAAGAATCTTAAAACACAGTAAATGAGTATTTTTAAAAGAGACAACTATAATATCTTAATTCATTTTGCCTGGACAAACCAATTTTTAGGTGTGTTGCTGTGTTGGACAGTGATACTGAATTGCCACAGCAGTACACATACATATACAAATACAACAACAATCAAAGCCTTTTCCCACTAGGTGGGGTCATTTATATGGATCAAGCAATGCCAATGTGTTCTATCTTTGCATATTTCTATAGTTAGATTATTAATAGTTAAATCCATCCTAATAGTTTCTCCTATTGATTTCTTTGGTCTTCTCCTACCTTTTGTTATTGGACTATCTTTCATCTGGTCTGGTCAACTAGTCTCTAACGGTCTTCTTTATACATGACCAAACCATGCGTGTTTCAACTAACAATTCCATGATAGGTGCTACCCCAGCTTTCTCTCTAATACAATCATTCATAATCCTATCGTTTCTAGCAGCAGACATACATGTGTCAAAATAAAAGAATAAAAAGTTAAAATTAATTCTCGCTCAGAACAGCCAGACACAAATGATCCCAAAAAAAATTGGGGAAAAATCCTAATATAAAAATAAAAATGATAGAATGAGAGATTAAAAACCTCATCTGCAGGAGATAAGAAAAGTTCTATCATAATTTCATTGTACATGAAAAATTGAATAGTATATTGTTATACATTTAGTTTTAGAACTATTCTGGGTGGAAATTATAGTGTAAAGTACTATTAATAATAGTATATTTTTTATTTGTGTTCTATACTTCTATAGTTCTTGTTTTCATGTAGGGTCTGTGCTTCATAGGGTATTGTATAACCAGAAGGTAGAATGAGGATAGGGGAAAGTTGGCAAATGTTCCAATTGCTGGGTAATCTAAAGCTAACAAAGAAAATGATCATTGACCTTGCCTATGCAACACGAAATCTACTATTGTAGACAAAAGGTCAAAAAGCAATTTCAAAGAAGATGAATACACTGGAAAATCCAAAATTCTAAAATTGAAAGCTTAGGATTCTAACAATTTACACATTACAAAAGCAAAACGTTGCCAGAACATGTCATTTTCTCAACATTTCCAGACATATCTACAAATATTTACCAACTAAAAACATTAAAAATTTCAGGCAATGATATTTCAAATGCCATAGACCATGGTTTCAAAACTAAGATGCTACTAACCACAAAAGCACATTTGACAACTTTATCAGATCTTCACCACAACCAGTTTTAAGAAGGTTTTATTAATATTCTTACCAAATATATATTTGGAGGGATTAATACAGATACATACTGAACGAACAAAAAACAGTTTATAAATCATGAACTCAGGAAATTGTTATACTTACACATTTTATTCCTTGGAAAATAATATAATATTAACAAGAGCAACATACCAAGCTCTGCTTGAGAGACCCCACAATAGCATCTTCATTGGCATCAAAGGACATCATTGGTTTTGCCAAGGTTGGAAGTGCAGATTCAATCTGGGAAAAGAGAAAGCCATCTCAGTGATTTACAAATGTACCAAAAACCAAACATTATGCCCGCTAATTTTAAGAAACTATACATCTTCGTTGCAATGTTACCTCAGTGATTACATTTGTTTTTATAGAACTCAGTGATTACATGTTACATTTTATATCTCATGATATATATTGTTCACAAGTAAATGAATTCCTGAAAAGTTTAAGATGGAAAACTAAGCAGATTTGCTAGTTATTACTGATATCCTCAAATATCGATACACTCACACCCTACCTAAATCAAGGAAGAGATAATTAAAACCATCTTAAACCATGAATATTGTCTTTTAAGGTTTTTGACATATTTCGATTCCCTTTCCGCATTTTTTTTAAGTCCAACATTCACATGACTGCAAAAACAAGAGTAGTGATGATATCAGAAAAAGACAGCCCTGCTTTATTGCTTCAATATTTCCAGCCAACATGTATTTCTAGCATCCAATATCCACTACCCGCTGTTTTCTCTTTTTTGAAGGATTAAATTCAAAACGTGCTTATGCATGCCAAATTGCCAATAACTGAACATTTACACAATAACATACAGAAGGGGCTTAAGTTAAAAGCACATAAAACATCCCCCGCATAACCAGGTCTAAGATTTACCGGATGGCAGTCAAGGATTGACATTAGTTCTGAGTGTTCTTTAACTGAACGCTCAATTCGATTATCACTTTCTGCAGCTTGCTTCAAGTTACCAGCAAATCTATTTAACCTATCCTGCAAGTTCTTTGTCAAAGTGTTTGAATGAGGCCTAGTCCACTTTGTCCCAAATTGGCTTCTAAATTGAGCATCTTCTCTTGCTTCCTCCTGCAATAACTCCTCAGTCTGAACCAACAACTCTTGATTTACCCTCCTAAGGTCCTTAAGTTGCTGTAACTCTGCTTCCAATCCAGCAGGACCCCCACTGATCTGCACAGCTTCCACATCTTCTTGGAGATCTGTTGGCAGAGTAAAATTACCTTCCAGAGCAAGAATAGAATCTGGTAGATCCATTTCCTTAAGCCTAACTCGTGTAAGCTCACTAGCTTGTTGTAACTTTTCAGCCTGTGTTCTTATAATGTCATCTACCATTTCAGTGTACCTAGAGAGAGCCTTAGCACTATTGTCAGGGACAAGACTTGCAAACATCTTCTCTTTACTGGCATCTAACAACTCATTCATTGCCATTGGCTTCACCAAGGAAAATGCTGGAAGAGGTGGTAAGGAACTGAGTGAAGGGACCCTCATGAGGTAAACTCTCTCATTCTCCTTGACAGCCTTTTCCAAGTTTCTATTAAGATTGGCCTCTAACTTATTAATTGCGTCTAGAATTTGTGCTGCAGCACCCTTGGAGTTTTTCTTTGCCTCAGTTAAAGCATTAACCCCACTCCTCAGCCTTGCAATCTCCTCTGCTATCTCTTCTTTCTCATGTAGCTCTAATCCATACCTATAACAAGCTTCTGCATAGAACAAAGCTGCCTTTAACTGCACATGAACTATCCATGACTTGTCAAAATGCTGGTTCAAAGGTGCGACATTCATGGCAGCTAAAGCTTCTTCGTAGTAGAGACCCACCTACAATATCTCACGCAAATGCTAATTCTTAGCTCCAAAACAGGTCAGATCGATCACATGTTAAGAGAAGCATAATAAATCAACGATCAAAGTTATTAAACAACGGCATTTCAGAGTATGATATGCATAGACCTACATATGATGTTTCCAAAACAAATAATAATCAAAATTAATACAGCAAAAAGCCAAAAGCCTCTGCAACAAGCCAACATGTAATCATGACAGCCCAATTAAACTTACGCTACAGTAAAATCTACCCTTAAATAAACATTAAGAAGTTTTTTAATTACTTCAATGACCCTGGACAGTGGACAGCATCTCTTACAAGTTACATCTCATATATAATGAACTTTTTCACAACACATAGGCCAAATAAATGTCATTTGACAGTGGGGGATTCAGGACACAGCTGTTACCACTAATGCAAAGTTCATCAGTTCCAATTCCCCCAATGTCCACTCAGCAAATCATCAGCAGTAGCAAAATAAAAGTTCATGATGTTGTAATTGTTAGAATGACATTAGATAGTTAAACTTTTAAATCAAATATTATTTAAGAAGCAAGCCCCATAAATGCACAAACCTGCCTAGAGATCTTAGCACAAACCCCCGGAGTGCTCCCTTTGGCAATGGTATTCTCAAACACGCACTCCTGTGCCTGTGCCAGCATCAACTTCTCCAACATTCCAGCGCAATCTACTGACACATCCACTGTTGTGGAACCCCCAATTGACGCTTTCATTGCCGCATTATCCCTCAGGTATACGAAAGACCCAGCAGCTGCAATAAAAGCATGCGATGCCTGCCTCCGGCCATCAACGGTGCTCCGATCATAAGACAACCCAATCTGACTATAAGCAGCACCCAAATTGAACAACACAGCAGCTTTTTCGAGGTGAATATTCTGCTGAGCGGCCTTCTGTTTTGGCTTAAACGCATCGAACCACACAAAACTGAGAGTGTTGACGTGATCTTGATCGGGAGAGATGGGGAAGCGGGTCTCGACGAGGCAGAGGGCCTTGTAGTACGATAGGAAGAGGTCACGGCGAGAGGTGAAGGAAGGATCGGAGTGGCGCTCGAGGTCGGAACGGAGTTGCTTGAGGGTTTGGAGGTCGTCTTCCAGATTCTGGGCCTCGCGTTCGGAGTAGTGGAAAGCTATGTAATTGCGGAGAGGGCGATAGAGATCGATAGGGTTAGTCTTCTTCTCGAAGATGGCAAGCAGGACATTGGTGGAGGACGACGAGGCGGCCATTGCGATGACGGAATAAACGAGGCAGTAGTGATGGTGGTGGTGGTGGTGGAACTTCAGGTTCAATGCTTTGATTGGATTGGAACAAAAAGGGAATGAATAATTCAAATCATTTGAGAAAGAAGAAATGTGATATAAATGATAATTCCCAGGAATTCCTCTTCACAGCTTCTGCTCGGTAAGAATTTTCGATCAGTGAATCCAAACAGTATCAAGTTTGTTAACTGTTCTCTATAGGTGTGTCACCTACGCGCCTATGCGCGGCAGAGGTTGTCTTTGATATTAAAAATAAGGGTAAACTACAGTTTGCCCCTGTGGTTTGGTCTAATTCCAATTTGCCCCCCTGTGGTTTAAAGTGCGACACTTAACTACCCTGTGGTTTGACTTAAAATTAATGTGCCCCCCTGTGGTTTAGAGTGTGACACTTGACCCCCCTGTGGTTTGTTATGTTAGCACTTAAGTACCTTCACTTACCTTCTATCCAAATTTTAGTCAAATTAATCATCATTTTTATACTTTTAATGTTTAAAATTTGTTATTCAACACTCTATAATTATAAAATAATTCAAAAAATATATAATTAATATAAAAAAATTATAATTTTAAAAAATCAATAAAATAATTTAATATTTATTGTTTACTCTATTGATTATTTATATTTAGTTATTTATTCATTTTATTTTTATTTTTTATCTTTAATATTTTAGAATTATTAAATCAATCAAAATAAAATTGTAAGAGAATAATATAATATAAATATATAACTAAATTTAAATTTTTTTTATTGTTCAAGTTCGGAACATACATACCTGAATTGAATGTTAACGTTATTGAGCTTAGAAACTCTAACATTAAACAATAATTTTCTTAGAAAAGTATCCAATTTATCCAATCATATAACGTTAATAGTGTACCAAAATAAAGTGACAATCCAACTTCATATTAAGTATTAACATATTCAAATTATTGATTTTTTAAAATTATAATTTTTTTTATATTAAATATAATTTTTTTGAATTATTTTATAATTCTAGAGTGTTGAATAACAAATTTTAAACATTAAAAGTATAAAAATGATGATTAATTTGACTAAAATTTGGATAGAAGGTAGGTGAAGGTAGTTAAGTGATAACATAACAAACCACAGGGGGGTCAAGTGTCACACTCTAAACCACAGGAGGTCACATTAATTTTAAGCCAAACCACAGGGTAGTTAAGTGTCGCACTTTAAACCACAGGGGGCAAACTGAAATTAGGCCAAACCACAGGGGGGCAAACTGTAGTTTACCCTAAAAATAATTTTAACTTAGATATTTAATATTATTATTAAATATATAAACAATAGGATAAGATGATATCGTAATATAATGATAAATTAATGATATTATATCAGTGTATAACGATAATTTAACAGCTGATGTTCTAAGGGTTAAATAGTTGACGAAAGTATAATTTTAATGATAAAACAGTCTATTTTTAAAATTTATGAATTAAATAATAATTTGATCAATAATTAAAAGATAAAAAAAATTGTCTCATAACTTTTTTTTTAAAATAACAAGTTTTAATTATTAAATTAAGAATAAATTTAGGTGAAATTATTTAATATAAATAAAAAAACGTAATTTTATTTAATACAAATAAAATAAGTAGTTTTTTTTTTGCATGATTAATCAATGGTTGGTAGAGAATATAAAATTTGCTATATTTCATCTAAGTCATCCATTAAGTTAAAAGGTTTATCTAATCTCCACCAAAAAAAAAAGTTTATCCAAGAAGTATTTCTTTTAAATTTCTTCTCTCCACTATTATCTTTATATTTCTCTTCATTCTTTAGCATTTTGATTGGACATCGAACGTATCAATAAATAAAAATTTAAGGTACGCTTGGTATAAATGCACAGATGTAAAATACTGTAGAGTAAAATACTGTAGAATAAAGAAAAGTACTGCAGAGTAAAATACTGTAGAATAAAGAAAAATACTGTAAAGAAAAGTGAGGAAAGAAAGAGAGAAAAATTTTTTGAAAAAAAAGTATGACAAAAAATATATTTAGTATATATAAAATATTTGCCGTCAAAACATCTTGAGCAATTGAAAGATATGCTAATGTGTTGGCCAAAAAAAAAGCCATGCTAATGTGACAATCTTAAGACAAATTTTATTTTAGTCTCAGACTTTTTTCAATTTTCACCTAAAGTTTGCTCAATTTCAATTTTATCACTCACATTTACAATTAGTACCAATTTAATTCTTCACAATTCCTTCTTTACCCCTCAATTTTATTAAATAATTTCAATACTTGAATAATAGAAAGATACAAATTACAAACATAAAAGACTAAATTGATACTAAATGTAAACATTAAAAACTAAATTGTGATTGAGTACCAAATTAAAAAAGATGCTGAACATTAGGGACAAAAAAGTTTTTGTTTTGATATAATAATGGTCAAATATTTGGTTAAAGATGGAAGTAACAAATTAATCAAGTATAATTATTTAGTCTTACTTTAACTATCTTATAAACCCTTAAATTTTGAAATATGAATAAATAAATATTATTAATCAATATTCAATACACAAAAAAACCATAATCGCGCATCTCCATCTAAGATCTAAGATCCTCTCTAAAGCAGAATGCTCTACTATTTGAGTTTCGAATTTGACCATCAACTCCTGATTATGAAATTGTCACTGGTGGACAATGCATAGCCTAAAAGATATTTATTTAATTAAATTTATTACAGGAACACTAGAACATTTATTTTTATTAAAGATATTGTGCCAATTGCAAATATTCTACTGGATTTTTTATTAAAAAAAAAACATCACCTTTCAACAAAGGCACTCGAGATGCTTTTCAGATGGAGCAGATCTTAATATTAACTGCATGGGAGATTCTCAAGTCTCAACCAGGATATGTAGAAAAAATGTACATGTCCTCTTGCTTTCTACCCTTATTAAATAACATAACTGGAAAAGGGGGGAAGAGGCTCTCTGTTTCGTTTCACACCAGGCAATAAGGTAACAAGATTAAAAAGGAAATGGAATGGCCTGAGCAATTGTCACCCCAAAAAAATTTTGAAAATTTGAGACATTTGGCATTGCCAAGAGTTACTAAATTATTAATTTTCGCAATTATCGGAAGGAAATTAAGATAGGAGCAAGCAAGCAAGACTGTATTAGGTTAAGAAGTTGATTCCTTAGCAATCTTGTCTGCCTTTGCAATGACCTCTTCAATACCTCCAACCATATAAAACGATTGTTCTGGAAGGTCATCATATTTGCCATCCAACACACCCTGTAATTTACAAAGCAACAGAAGTATTATTGATAATGATCCTGCCTTGTTTAGAAGGAAGACCAAGATAAACTGGTTTGTTAATGTAAGACAAAGCCTAAACAATCTCACGAGTCTCTTTGCCATGATGTAGATGGGTCATAAGAAATCCTAATAGTGGCCACAACTATAGGAAAGGAAAGTCTTTAAATGCGTATCAATGTTGTTTTTGAATTTGGAATAACTAAGAAATCCACATTTCCAGGGATGCAACTGGAGCAAATATGGTTATAATAATTATAATATTTTGAAATAATAAATTAAATAATGGATTGGGAAGTTATTTAACTCGTCTAATTTAACTTCTCGTTATCTTTATTTTCTCTCTTCCCTTCCTTCACACAACATATTATTTTATATTTTATATTATATAATATATAATTTTGAAGATCGACAACTAAGAAACCTTAGAGACATCATATAGGGATATCTAAGATTTTAAACTGATAAATAATAAAAAGTTATTTAACTCTACTATTTTGTTCTAACTTCTCACAATCTTTTTTTAAACCTATAACAAGATCCCAAAAAGCAATATAATATTAGAATTATATAATATATAATTTTTTATAACACTGACCAAAAGACCGCAAAGACATTATAATATAGATAATGGGTATAGTTGAAGATGTGAACAAATATATCCAAGCAACCACCAAAACTATATTAGTAAATGCAATGTCAGATACACGGGAAGAAAAGATATACCTGGAAGCTGTTGATACTCTCCTTCAACTCTACATATTTGCCTGGGGCACCAGTGAAGACTTCTGCAACATGGAAAGGCTGGCTCAAGAACCTTTGAATTTTACGTGCACGCGCGACAGTCAGCTTATCATCTTCACTAAGCTCATCCATTCCCAAAATGGCAATGATATCTTGAAGATTCTTGTAATTCTGAAGAACCTTTTGTACACCACGAGCAGTATTATAGTGGTCTTCACCTAAAATATGTGGTGAAAGCATACGAGATGTAGAATCTAGGGGATCCACAGCAGGATAAATACCCAGCTCGGAGATCTATATAAAATTAACAAGGCCAAGTGACTCAAGTCAATTGATGACCACAGAAACATCAGTAAAACAGCCATTCAATACAACAGAATCAAACCTGTCGTGATAACACAGTTGTAGCATCCAAGTGAGCAAAGGTTGTAGCAGGAGCTGGATCCGTCAAGTCATCAGCAGGCACATATATAGCTTGGACAGAGGTAATTGAACCCTTCTTTGTGGTAGTAATACGTTCTTGAAGACCTCCAAGATCAGTAGCCAGTGTTGGTTGATAACCGACAGCAGATGGGATACGACCAAGCAAAGCAGACACCTCTGAGTTGGCCTGCATAAAGAATCATAGCACAGATTGAACAATATACGCATAAACAATGGACTGCAGAAAAGTTAGCTACAGAATTTGCCCAAACTCCAAGGAACCATACTTGGGTAAAACGGAAAATGTTATCAATGAAAAGAAGCACATCTTGCCCTTCAGCATCACGGAAGTGTTCTGCCACAGTAAGCCCAGTAAGACCAACACGGGCACGAGCACCAGGAGGCTCATTCATTTGACCGTACACAAGAGCACATTTGCTGTCACTCTGATATCATGAAGCAAACACAGTTACGAGTTAACAAATTAGGAAGAAATATTCTACAAAGAATACTGAATATCGCAAAAATATTGTTCTTGTGAAGTGCATTCTATTCACCTGCTTCTCACCAAGCTTGATGACACCACTCTCAATCATTTCTCTGTACAAGTCATTACCTTCTCGGGTTCTTTCTCCAACACCAGCAAACACAGAGAAACCACCTAATAAAAGGAAGCAGTCAGCAACAATATGCAGAAGCCAACAATTTAGGTGCATCCTAAGGACATACCATGAGCCTTTGCAACGTTATTGATAAGTTCCATGATAAGCACCGTTTTTCCTACACCAGCACCACCAAACAACCCAATCTTTCCACCCCTTTGGTATGGTGCAAGTAGATCCACAACCTGTAGGTCAAAAGTGACAGGCAAATTAATACCCAGTCATTACAACAGATCCTCAAAAAAATTGAGAATAAATGTCTGTCCGGGACATGAGACAAAATGCATTCACTAATTAACAGAAAAAGAAAGGAAGGGGGAAAATTTACCTTAATCCCTGTCACAAGGATCTGCTGCTCAGTTGCTTGCTCCACAAACGCTGGAGCTTCTCTATGAATGGGCAAGTAGTGCTCAGTATCTACGACAATTGACACACAATACAGTCAGTAAAACATTTTTTGAAATGATAGAATAAACTCTGGTATATGGAACAGATATAAGGGGCTTTATCGGTTTCTTACTAATTTCACCCTTCTCATCAATAGGCTCCCCAATGACATTAATGATACGGCCAAGGGTTGCCCTACCAACAGGAACCTAAAGGGGATGTATACAGCACATCAGAAAATAAACAAAAATAAAAAGCTTATGACAAACAAAACATAAAGGCGCTAAATGCAAGTCTAAGCAAATATGAGATTGGACCACCTGAACAAAACCACAATAAACCGATATCCTAAAATTCTTCACATGCTAGCAACAGTAAATCTTTGCAGAATATGCATCATATAGTGCGTCTAATTAAAATTTGGTACCAAGACATCGCACTGAGGTATACGATCATGAAATTTATTAGTATAGTAACTAGTGACCCACATCAAAATGAACCATATTCACAGAAGAAAAGCTAGTTTCAAAGCATAAAACTAAAGCAATACAAGCTTAATACAGGAGACCAGCTTATCTAACTAGTTTGATGCTTAATGCAGATATAACTAGAAGAAAAAATGCAATTGCTTTACCCAGAAAAGAAAAACAAGCCTAAAATACGTGACAAACTCTCGTCTTGATCTTCCCACAATGATCATCACAAGAAAAATTTATAATAACCAACATTAATCTCTAGACGCGCTTTATCAATTTCCTAATAGAAAAGTTACACTCAGATCCATCGGACACGACAGCTTCCTACAGCTTTAGAGGGCAAATTGACTGAAATTCAGATCTTTCAATTTTTCAATCAACATACACACTAAATAAGTCAAAATCCCCCAAAATCCAACAATTTCTTACCAAATCAAACTAGAATACTAGATAGAAAGGTAACTACGAAAAGCATTGAAGAAATAGAATGCAATTTAAGACTTCCGATACAACGGGAAATCAAACTACGAGGTAACTCAGAATTGATCCATAAGTAGAATGCGAATGAAGACTTACAGTGATAGGAGAGCCAGTGTTGAGCACGCGCTGTCCTCTAATAAGCCCTTCAGTCCCATCCATAGCAATAGTCCTAACCACATTCTCACCCAAGTGCTGCGCCACCTCCAGCACCAACCGGATCGAATTATCCAGAACCTCAAGCGCAGTCAAGATCGGGGGCAAACCCTCCTCGAATCTGACATCGACGACGGCACCAATGACCTGGCACACTTGCCCGATCGCACCTTTGCCAGTGTACTCATCGACGATCTTCCCACCGCCACCACCTCCGGCATCCTTGGAAGGTGCGGGAGGAGAAGCAGCAGCGGCAGCAGCGGCAGCAGAGGTAGCATACTCGGCGAAGCGGGAGAGAAGGTAGCCATAGGGGGAAGGACGAGCCGAAGCGCTAGGGGGAGAAAGCCTGGGCCTTGAGCTGGTAATGGAGGATTTGAATGGAGATCGACGCGTGGAGGATCGAATCAGAGACGATAAGAGCCTGCGTGAAGCCATCTTCGTCTTCAGAGAGGGGAAGAGACTAGGGTTTGTGTACTAGAAAAAAAGTGGCACTATATGGAACGAAGGAATATTATTATTTTTTTAATTCAATTTTACTTTTCTTACCCCAGTAATTTCAAAATTAGAATTCCTATCCAAAAAAAATTTTCAAAATTAGAATTGTGGACGTCGTTTCATGTGTTTACGTTTCCGCATAATCTGTCGTTTAGTCTTGCGTTTTTTGGAAAAAGAAAATAGACCTTTGGGCCTCTGGGGATATAAATTATTTTTATCTTGTTTCATTCTTCTTCAAAATTCAAATTATGGATATATATATATATATATATTAATATGGCTGTGGGGTCTTCCCGTCAACGGTCTCCTAAAATAAATATTTATTAATTTATTAAATACAAAAAAAAAATGATGGGAGGATGTGGGAGTGGAAGTGGGAGAGAGAGAAAGTAAACATGGTAGGTAGTTAGTGTTGAAACAAATAACTTCCCATAATTCACTTTATTATTTTAGTTACAAATTTAAAAATTATTAAATATTTAATATTTTATTATTTTAAAATATAATAATAATTTATATTATATTTTTAAAAAATAAATTACATGCACGGTACGTGCATGCGAAGCCTCTAGTATATATATATATATATCACTTGCAAAATCAAAACAATTTTGATTTGGAGGTTGTTCTCCGTTTTTTCTTATAAATTATTTTTTTAAATCGGTTCTGGAAATTTATGTTAACGTTGTTGTTTTTTTTTTTTGAAAACCCATAAGGGATAAATTCCATTAACTCAAATCTGCAGTACAATAGTCAGCCAAAAACATTGGTACTGAGTTAAGCCAAACCTTATTACAAGAAGATACTTTTGCAAACCTACTCAAGCAATCTGCGCTTTGATTACAACACCTAGGAATCCAAATAAATTCCACATTATTAAACCCCCCACATAGTGCCAAAATGCTACTGCATAAAGAACTGAGAAAGGACATATGCTACTGTATGAGGGCCTACTGCTCACCCCTGCATATAATAAATCACCGTTGGCAAAATACTTGGCTTTGAGAACCTTAAACAGCAGACTCTCCTCATTGTTCAGGAGGCGCCAACATTGCTTCGCCAACAAAGCTCTATTAAACGTCTCTAGGTCTCGAAAGCCCATGCCCCCGTCACTTTTAGAAAGAGATCTTGTTGTTATTATGATCCGCCCCCCACCAGAACCTCGCCATCATCTGTGTAAGATCATAACAAAAGTATTTTGGAAGCACAAAACAGCTCATGTTAACGTTGTTTTTTGTGTATTTATTATGTGTTTTTAATAAAAAATACTTACTTTTTTGTTTTAAAAAAATTGGACAAAAATATCTTTTATGTTCCTAAGTTTTACACTAATTTTTAATTTTGTCTCTAAATTTTTTTGCTGTTAATTTTGTCCCCAAAAATTTTGAATTATATTCGATTTCATCTCTAAAATTTTGAATCTCGTCGTCCCGACACCTAAAAATATCTAAATTTTTAATGGTAAATTATGATTTGATATTACACAAGTGATATTAATGTTAATTAATCATTTAGGGTATGTTTGGTAAAGAATCCAAATAATAAAATCGTGATGTTTCACAATTTTTAAAAAAAAGTTTACATCATATTTTATACATACTAAACACACATTTTATCATACTTTTTCTCTCTCTTAATTTTTCTCTCTATCTCTCTCCTCACTTTTCTCTACAATACTTTCTTTTATTCTACAGTACTTTCTTTACAATACTTTACATCTGTGTATTTATACCAAGCGTATCCTTAATGTCACGTTAACATAAATTTCCATAACCGCTTCTCTCTCTTTGAAAAAAGTTATTACACTTTCATCTGTGTTCCAATTTTATCAGATGTCTCCAAAAAAACATATTGTGCATTTATAAACTATAGAGAACTTAAAGCTCCCACACTCAATCTCTCTCGGTCTCTCCTCATCAAGAGTCTCTTAAAAAATAGATTTTTTTTTAAATACACTTGTGTTGTGGGGCAAGAGTTAAAGATCAAGCAAAACCCAAAAATATTAATAGCAAAGTAAATTATATATGCTATTTTTTTTAGCAAGTTAACAAGAATAAAAAAATTATACAAATAGGTCAAACAAATATTTTTCTCAAACTGATAAAAATATGTTTTAAGTTTTAACTAAATTATTCAACCATAATTTTTTTTCCTTTTAACAATACTTTTCCTAAAAAATTCAATTTAACAGCACATTGGCCAGTATTTTTATTTGTTATTTATGACCGAGTTATTCATCAGAGCGACCCTGATAATTAATCCCTCGAGTACTGCGAGGCATATTTCTAAGAGAGGCTCTTCCAACAGATGAAAGCTCAATTCCCATCCCTCTAAGAATCAAACCTAATAGACAATAATTAAGAGAACACATACCATTTACCATATGTCTTACACTATATGTTGGTATTTCCAAGTATTCATATGTGTAAACATTTTAGTACCATTTGGATTCATTTATCTTTTAACCAAGTGTCAGAGGTTCGATTACTAACATTAACTATAAAACAATTTTAATTTTTTAGATGAGATATTCAATAAGATAATATCGTCCAAAGGTTAATGCCACAAGCCCACAAGTGTGACATCTCTGGACATCTTTTTGACATCTCTGAACATTCGGACCCGAAAAAGGCTCGTTTGCTAGTAAATGGGCTCAAAAATCCAATTACTTGTCACTTCCTTAAGTTATTTTTTTTTCTGAAAAAGTCATATCTTAGTGAAAAAAGTCACTTCCATCAGTAAATGGGCTCAATATTCCAGACCTTTTTACATGTTTATATTTCTAAAAATGGGACAAAATACTATTTAGTTCTTGAATTGTTGATTAAACTACTATTTAGTTCTCGAATTTATTAAAAATACTATTTAATCCTCGAATTTCTTAACTATGTCAACTATTTAGTCCCCAAATTTGACAAAATACTATTTAGTCCCCGAATATGTAACTATGTCAACTATTTAGTCCCCAAACTTGACAAAAATACTATTTAATCACCGAATTTGTAACTTTGTCAACTATAACGGGTAATAGTCAAGAGACTAAATAGTTGACAGAGTTACAAATTCGGTGATTCAATAGTATTTTTGTCAAGTTTGGGGACTAAATAGTTGACATAATTACAAATTCGGAGACTAAATAGTATTTGATCAAATTTGGGGACTAAATAGTTGACATAGTTAAGAAATTCGGGGACTAAATAGTATTTTTTATAAAATCGAGGACGAAATAGTAGTTTGACCAACAATTCAAGGACTAAATAGTATTTTGCCTCCTCTAAAAATTGTTCTCTTTACATTTAACAACCTTTAAAACTATTCATAAGTATATATCATTTTCATTGTAAAAACACAAAATTGTCATTAAGAATGGCACACTTATCAGAAAGATATTGTAGGTAAGTGCCATCATTGATGACGATTATAGGGTCAAACAGTTAATCCTATAATCACCATCAATGATAATAATTACTTGAAAAATCTTGCATAGTTGATTCAAGCTCTACTGTTATGTGGTAATCGTCCTCATTAAGGACGATTATAGAGTTGACTGTTTGACCCTATAATTGCCCTTACTGATGGCACTTACTTGTGACATTTTTAAGGTAAGTGTATAGTTGATGGCGATTTTACTATGAAAGTGATATATACCAGTGCATAATTTTAAAAGATTGTTAAATCTAAGGATACAAATTTTTTGAGGTATATATACCGATAAGAAAGTCCAATAATCCAATCTCACCCAAAAAAATGTAGCTCTCAAGTCATAATTTAACAATGACTTCTATTTTTTTAATTTGAACTTGTTAAAGACTTCAATAAGTTTACACGTGATAATGGAAGATTCATAATTAATTAAATTAGTATACATTTATTATAAATTAATGGTATAACATCCACTTACGTTTCTTCTTCTTTTTTTCTATTGACTTTTGATATATTCCACCCTTAATTGTTTTTTTTTCTTGTTATTGTAATTTTGCTTCCGTTGACTCATAGGTACTGCCTCCTGAGAATCCCACACTTCCAAGTTCCAAGTTCTAATGACCAAATTTTAGTGAAAATTAAAAAGAGATATTACATGCCTAAGTGAAAAAAAGAAGAAGAATAAACTAGTGATGTAATCTGATATCTCAATTTAATTTTTAAAAGATCTATCTCAATTTAATTTTTAGTTAGTCAGATCTTTTTTATTAATACAATAGATGAAAAGTTAACTAATGATAATATTAATTTTGTTCACAAATTATACGTCAAAATGGTTGTTTTTCTATCAAATATATTAATTAAATGATTAAATTGATTTAAAATTGATCTTTCAATATTAAATTGAGACATTTTATCTTTTAAGTATTAAATTGAGAGACATATATATTTTTTCAGAGACCAAATTATTAATTTACTCAAAAAATAATAAAATTTTATTTGTTTTCTCAATTATTAATTTTAACAAATTCTTATATTCATATATAATATAATTTTTAGACACTTTATTTTTATGGATTCCGGCACACAAACACTAATCTTACAAGTTACAACAATTAATCATATAATACAAGTAAAAAAAATATTTAAATACATGGGTGAAATGAGTCCTTATCACTTAATCACACTCTTCTAGTTCACAAGTACGTTCAGTAATACAGTAATATTGAATTTTAACACGTTTCTCCAATTAGTTGGTCCCTAATCCATTCGAGAATCTTGTTAATACGAGTTTTTATTAATATTAATAAATAATATTACATGATCGGAAGAATGTACCGAAATTCAGTATGAGTGTAATACTTAAGTTTTATCTCTAGTTCACATCATTTAGATATTAAAAAAAGGAGAGACAAAGGCCAAATCAAAACAAAACTCTGCCTCATCTCTCTTTTCCACAATCAAATCCACAAGTTGGAAGTAAGTGGGTGAGTGAAGCAAGAAGGGCATGGAAGAGAGTCTTCTTCATATAACAAAAGAGAGAGATCAGAAAAGAGAAAGTGAGAGTGTGTTTGTGAGAGATTGGGGATCATCATGGGGTTGTTTTTGTTTGAGTTTGAGGGAAGAAATGAAGAGAATTTGTTGCATAGCAGCTCCCATGATTCCTGTGCTTTCTTCTAGCGCCGCCTTAGCCGTCTCCCTCTCCGGTGTCACCGGTTTCAGTCTTCTCGTAAGTCCGCTCTTCTCTCTGTGCTGCAATTTTTATATCTTTGTCATATATAGGATGTTTCGATCAGAAATCGATGTGTGTATAATTTATACAACTTATCTATCGTGTTTTTTATTTTAATTAAAGAACTGATGAAAAAAATATAAGAGGCAAAATACATTTTAGTCCCTGAATTGTTGGCCAAACTACTTTGTTATCGAATTGGCGAATTTGACAAAAATACTATTTAGTCATCGAATTTACAAATCTGTAAACTATTTAGTCCTCTGATTGTTAGATAACCAGCTGATCGTTAAATGATGATGTGACATCGTTAAGTGCCTGAGCACATGCCACCTCATATGACACGTCAGCTTTAACATTTAACGGCCACGTTAGCTGGTTATCTAACGGATAACGGTCAGTAGACTAAAATAGTTGATAGAGTTGCAAATTCGGGGACTAAATAGTATTTTTGTCAAATTTAGAGACTAAATAATAATTTGACCAACAATTCAGGGACTAAATAATATTTTGCCTCAAAATATAAAGAATTGCAATTACTTCATTATCTTCTTACATATCATCTATCATATGTTTTATTTTAATTAGAGAATTTAATAACAAAAATGGCATGTTGAGTCGTGTTAATTCGGGTTTATCGGATCATGCTCACCCCTATTTCTGGTTAAGTGGTATTTGTATATGTCACTAATTATAATATAACATCAAACTAAAGTTGATTCTTTTGATGAGCTTGTCCTCACCCAAAAATGCCTTAATTACCTTCTTTAATTTCCTTTAATTTGTCTTCTCAACTTTTTTCTTTAGATAATTCTCATCTCAATTTTTACACATTATAATTTAGAATACTAATGGGTAATGAATTGACCTTTTGTTTTTATTCTTTGTTTTATATGAATATTTCTTCCACATTGGTTTAATGTTCAACCTTTAGTTGTCCGCGGATGTAACACATTAAGTATTAAAGTTTTTTCTCATTTGACATTTATATTTCTCTCTTATACAATATTGAGTTTTGTTGAGATGAAGTTACATCATGAAATTTTTAATCATATTTAACTTCTTGGGTTTCTCTATATTATATTCCTTATATTTCACCAAATGTAATAAAAATAAAAACGGGTCATATTAATTACATTGGGGAGGGAAAATAAAGATTGAAGAGGTTGGGTAGAAATTAAAGTAATTAAGATGAATTGGGGAGGTTGTGAAGTGATAAAGTAAAATTGGTGAAAATATTTTTTTATTTATTCAGTTAGACTTTATGGATCTCTCCTTTTTTTTCCTCTCTTTTTTTATCTGCTCGTTTTAATGTTTTATTACTTTATAACCCCTTACACTTCAGAATATCACATCTCTATTACTAGTTGTGCAAGTCTAGTGATGGAAAAAAAAAATTGCCATATATATATAAACATGAGTAAATTACAATTTTGATCTCTGAAAAATACAACTTGTTTAAATTTAGTCCTTGAAAGATAATAATATCAAATTTAGTTCTTAGAAGATACATTTTGTCTCAATTTAATTCGTCCTTAAAAAGTTGTAGTCGATTATATCAACAGAGATTCTCAGAGATTAAATTAAAACAAATTACATTTTTTGAGAACTAAATTGAAACAAATTATATTTTTCAAAAACTAAACTAAGATATATCTTTCGGGGACAAAAAGAATAGTCTTAAATTTTTATTGTAATGATTTTTTTTATATATACATGCGTGTTTTTGTTTTCTTTAAAAGAAGTTACATCTATTAGTTATTTTTTTAATTCTCAAAATACACATTTCAGTTTTTTAGTTGAAAATTTGAAATTAAGTTGTTCATTAAACATGAATTTATTTTGAAGAACTAAAAACTATTTTTAAGAATAACTTTCAAGCAAGTCCTAAATTTTAGAGGACCAAAATAGAGATATATATACTTGTGTAGTAGTATTACATTAAACTCTAAATCATAAATTACTAGCTTGGATTGAAATTGATAAAAAGAAGAAGATAAACTAAATTTCTTTCTTTTAAGGCAAAAGTACCTTTCCTACCCCCAACGTTTGGAGGTCCTGTCAGTTTCGCCCCTAACGTTTTTTCGCTGTCAATTGTACCTCTAACGTTTTACGTTTATGCCAATGTCACCCTTTTCACTAACATCGTCAAATATTTAACAGTTTTTGCTGACGTGGCATCCTTTGTGGCAAAACGTTTTTTTTTTTGTCAATTGTGCCCCTAACGTTTTACATTTCTACCAATGTCACCCTTTGCAGACAAAAACAACGGAGACGTTACCCATTCTCTACTTTGTCGGAGACGTTACCCTAAAATAGAGAATTGATAACTTCTCCGATGTTTTTATGAGCAAAATAGCGCGTGTGTTTGAGTTATATTTTAGAAGGAATAGGCCGAGGTCAAAACGACACAACTTTGATGGGGAAAAGATGAGTGGAAATCTGATGTGAAAAAAAAATATACCAAGTCAGATATTTTTGTCACATAGGATGCCACGTAAGCAAAAACTATTAAATATTTGATGGTGCTAGTGAAAAGGGTGACATTGACAGAAATGTAAAACGTTAGGGGTACAATTGACAGGAAAAAAAAAACGTTTTGCCACATAGGATGCCACGTCAGCAAAAACTGTTAAATATTTGACGGTGTTAGTGAAAAGGGTGACATTGGCAGAAACGTAAAACGTTAGGGGTACAATTGATAGCGAAAAAACGTTAGAGGCGAAATTGACAGGACCCCCAAACGTTGGGGGTAGGAAATGTACTTTTGCCTTCTTTTAATATGAAAAAAAATATAGTGGTCAGTGCCTAGGTTTAACATGTGTATCAATTATTATATTTTTTAGAAATTATATACTAGATGCTTTGTATGAATCTACATGTAATTTATTTTTTAATTAAAAAATATAATATAAAATAATAACAAATTAGATATTTGATAGTTTATTAATTTTTAAAATACAATATAAAATAATTATTATATTTTGAAACAGTAAATTAAATAACGAAAAGTTATTTACATTTTTCACTATATCAATAATTATCTGTTTTTTTTTCACATGTATGCTCTCATAATATATTTTTCTTGTATATTTTTAATTAAAAAATAATAGACCCAATAATCATATTAATATAAATATATCCTTAACAGATCGGAATGGCGAGTGGACTAGAAACTCTTTGTGGGCAAGCCTACGGAGCCCAACAATATCAGAAGCTAGGAATGCTTACGTACACTTCTATATTCTCTCTCCTATTGGTTTGTCTTCCTTTATCTCTCATTTGGATCAACATGGAAAAAATCCTAATTTTCATAGGCCAAGACCCTCTAATCTCACATGAAGCAGCAAAATTCACAATCTGGCTTGTTCCTACACTCTTTGGATTTGCAATTCTTCAGCCACTAATTAGATACTTCCAAATGCAAAGCTTGGTTCTTCCAATGCTCATAAGCACTTTGGTCCCTCTTCTCATTCATCTTCCTCTTTGTTGGATTTTGGTGTTCAAAACTGAGCTCAAGAATGTTGGTGCAGCATTAGCATTTGGTATTGCAATATGGACAAATGTGATCATTCTTGGATTATACATGAGATATTCTTCTGATTGTGCAAAGACAAGAGCTCCTATTACTATGGAACTTTTCAGAGGAATTGGGGAGTTCTTTAAGTTTGCTGTGCCTTCTGCAATTATGATATGGTAAGATATATAATTGGCTCTCTAAACTCTAAAGTATGTTTTTTTAGAGGCAAAATACTATTTAGTCTCTGAATTGTTGGTCAAATTACTATTTAGTCCCCAAATTTATCAAAAATATTATTTAGTCCCCAAAATTTTTTACTATGTCAACTATTTAATATCCGAATTTGACCAAATGCTATTTAGTCCCCGAATTTGTAACTATGTCAACTATTTAGTCCCCAAACTTGGTAAAAATACTATTTAATCACCGAATTTGCAACTCTGTCAACTATTTAGTCTGTTGACTGTTACCCGTTATAATTGACAGAATTGCAAATTCGGTGATTAAATAGTATTTTTGCCAAGTTTGGGGACTAAATAGTTGACATAGTTACAAATTCGGGGACTAAATAGTTGACATAGTTAAAAATTTCGGAGACTAAATAGTATTTTTGATAAATTCCAGGACTAAATAGTATTTTGCCTCTTTTTTTTTTATTTGTTGCCCACCTGGTATATATTCGAGACACTGCCTGCATCGCGTACCTGACTATGGTGGGAGAGTCTCCCAACAAAAATTGCTGGCATTCGCAAGGTCTCAAACTTGGGACCTACTTAAGCGATATCAAGCGCTTAGCACTTGGACCAACCCCTCGTTGGGCTCTAAAGTATGTTTTTTCATTTCTTAAATTTGAGGTAAATATTAATTTCATCTTTGATGTTTTACTTAGTTCAATTTAGTGTGTTGGTGTGTTAGAGTTAATTAATTAAGAAAAGTTGTTAACTACAATATTTTGGAACAATGAAAATGAAAGGGAAAAATATATTTTTAATTTCCTCTTTCAACTATAACCCAACTCAAAATAATATTGTTACTTGAACATAAAAAATAATACAGTAAATTAATATTCTGGTCTCTCTAAGATGTAATTTGTCTCAATTTAGTCTATAAAAGATGAAAATGTCAAATTTAATCCTTAAAAGATGTATTTTGTCTCAATTATATCCCTGAAAGATAGAAATATTAAATTTAATTCCTAAAAGAGCAATTTGTCTCAATTTAGTCATTGAGAATAACAGAACTGATAGAAAATTTAACATGGATTAAATTGAAATAAATTGTATTTTTCAGGGACTAAAATTGATATTTTCATTTATCACTTATCAGGGACTAAATTAAGACAAAAATTTTCTTTTAGAGACCAAAATTTAATTTACTCAAAATAATATTTATTACAAAAAAAGTAAAGCAATTACTTATATGCTAAATATAGTATCTATTAGTCACTAGATGGACAAACTTAAATTGACTTTTAAGGTTTCAAATTTTTATTTATGTTTTCCTGTTTTATGAAAAGAAATATATATTTTTTTTCAAGTGATTTATTAACAAAAGTTTATAATTTAAAAAATAGACAGCATAAATCAATTCTTGAAACCACAAAATGTTATTAATTTATGTTTGTCATGTAACTAATAAATATAAAATTTAGCAAATTGTTAACTATTTCACTTTTTAGAGAGTAAAGTGTTATATTTTTAAAGTTCATGTACCTATTTTAATTTAATTAGGCTATAGTTCAACAAATTAAAGTAAAATGTACTTTTGACCAATTGAAATTTACCTCAAATTTAAAGAACAAATATTTTAGCCACTGAAATTTCATGTATTTTTTTAATTAATTCTTTTAGATATATGCTCTTATAATAATGAATTGGTTATATATATATATATGTTGATGACTTCTTCAGCCTAGAATGGTGGTCATATGAGCTGCTGATACTGCTATCTGGAATTTTACCAAATCCACAACTTGAAACTTCAGTTCTATCTATTTGGTATGTATAAGAATTAAACAAATCAAAACTTAATTTTTAAATTTCCTTAAGAAATGAAAGTCATGATCATATTGTTCTAATTAATTTTATCATTGATCTCCTTCTATAGTCTCAACACCATTGCAACACTCTATACTATTCCTTATGGAATTGGTGCTGCAGCAAGGTATTTTTACTGCATAATTTTGGTTTCTATCTCTATAGGCATGTAATTTTTAATTTTTTTCCCTAATTTTTTCGATCAATTTTGTCTTTAAAGTTTTGAACCGCAACTGATTTAGTTCTCAAAGTTTCAATTTTGTTCTAATACTAAACATCATCCAAATTACTAACCGCCAATGATAACATGACGTCACAAATATAATATTAAACTACCTCATTATTAAAAAATAATGTCATTTCTCCATATTTTTCCTTTTATTAATAGAAAGAAGATGCATTGACAAAAAAAAACAAAAAGAAGATTTCATTTTAAGTAATGAGTTGACAATAATATAAAAAAATAACGTTATTGTGAGTGATAATTAGCATTAATATCATATGTATGTTGTTATGTAATCATTTTCTATTAGTAATTAAACGTTGTTAGGCGTTAGAACAAAATCGATTATAATTTAAAACTTTTAGAACAACTATACAAAAACATTTAGGGAAGGAAGAATTTAAAATCATATAAAATTCAAGGACATAAAATATGCTTTTACCAATTAAATTATCTTCACATCTTTCTCAAAGCGTACACTTCACACATCCTTTAATTTTAGAGGCTAGGAAACCTATCTTTTGGTCCTTAAATTGTTGGTCAATTTATTATTTAGTTTTAAATTTTGAAAATAGATTATTTGGTCCTTAAATTTTTACTCTGTCAGCTAGAACGTTAGGCATTATCTAACTAAGTGATGTGACAATTAAATGCTGAGGTGTCACCGTTAAATTGCCAACACGTAGCCATGTCACAATACCACGCTATTTTGATGAGTAAAATTTAAAAAAAAAATCATAAATTTTTTAAGTTGATACTTGATATTTGTATTTTTCTGAAATGATACCCATATCTAAGGTTGCGCCTAGTCAATTTGTGTACAAAGTGCAACCTCTAATTTGAATATCGTTTTAGAAAAATACACAAATTGAATTATAAAAAAAATCATGATTTTTTTAAAAGGTAAAATATTATTTAGTCCCTGAATTGTTGGTCAAACTACTATGTAGTCTCCGAATTTATCAAAAATACTATTTAGTCCCCGAAATGTTTAACTATGTCAACTATTTAGTCCCCGAATTTGTAACTAGTCCCTGAATTGTTGGTCAAACTACTATGTAGTCTCCGAATTTATCAAAAATACTATTTAGTCCCCGAAATGTTTAACTATGTCAACTATTTAGTCCCCGAATTTGACAAAATACTATTTAGTCCCCGAATTTGTAACTATGTCAACTATTTAGTCCTCAAACTTAGCAAAAATACTATTTAATCGTCGAATTTGCAACTCCGTTAGCTATTTAGTCTCCTGATGTTACCCATTATAGTTGACAGAGTTGCAAATTCGGTGATTAAATAGTATTTTTGCCAAGTTTGGGGATTAAATAGTTGACATAGTTACAAATTCGAGGAATAAATAATATTTTGTCAAATTCGAGGACTAAATAGTTGACATAGTTAAACATTTTGGGGACTAAATAGTATTTTTGATAAATTCGAGGACTAAATAGTAGTTTGACCAACAATTCAGAGACTAAATAGTATTTTGCCTCTTTTTTTAAACTTACTTCTTAAAAAGACGTGCACCATGATATGGCAAGACGGTTAATAAGTTAATAGTGACACGTAAGTATTTAACGGTCATGTTACACAGATTAAATAATTTTCAAAGGTATAAATTCAGAGATCTATTACTAAAATTTAAAAACTAAATAATAGGTTGACAAAAACAAAAAGTAAGTTTCCTCTTAAGTCTAACTTAAACAAATTAATGTGATAATGTATTTATCCTGTGTTCTTGGTAATGACAGCACAAGGATTTCAAATGAATTAGGAGCTGGGAATCCAGAGGCAGCACGAATTGCCGTGATAGCTGCAATGTGTCTTGCAGTGTTGGAGACAACATTAATAAGCACAACGCTTTTTGCCTGTCGCCATATCTATGGTTATACTTTCAGCGACGAAAAAGAAGTCGTTGCCTATGTCACTATCATGTCTCCTCTTGTTTGTTTCTCTGTAATTCTCGACAGCTTGCAAGGAGTTCTCTCAGGTAAAATCTTCTTTTAATTACTTCTCTAGTTTTACAAAGTATGTCATTCAAAATTTTACTTGGTGGACATCTCTTTCGTAGAAATTTTCTGGCACCCAAAGGCTAGTACTGCTTGCGATTTAGACCTGTGTAGTAATTCTTTGAGTTGGGATTTTATTGGTTTACCCAACATACCACTGGCGCCCTGCCCAATAATATTTATGATCAGAGTGCCTTCCTTTATTACTATTTTTTTACCAAAAAAAAGAGAAAAGATTACAATACTCTCTCGGATTTATCTTCTCAATTTAGTCACTCTTAAAATACTTTGTTATCAATTTAATTACTCTTAACCTGTGCATATTGATAGTGTTTCTTATTTTATTTTATTAAATTGATCAATCTAATTTATTGTTTAACAATCAGTTAGTATCAACTAATAATATTGTCAGTTACCTTTCTATTTTTCAATCCATCATATTATTCAAAGACCAAACTAATTAAATATTAATCCTTTCGAGACTAATAAATTGAAAAATTTATCTTTCAAAACTCAAATCATTAATTTACTCTTTTTTTCCTGAATAGATCCATGCATGTTATATATATATATATATATATATAAAATAGTTATTATGCTCGACGACTGATATTATGATCTAACTATAAAAGAAAAGGTAGTTATCTCTATATAATTTGTTGGTATTTTTTTTTTTTTGAATTAGGGGTAGCTAGAGGGTGTGGATGGCAACACATAGGAGCATATATAAATTTAGGGGCATTTTATCTCTGTGGGATACCAATTGCTGCCACATTGAGCTTTTGGGTAAAATTGAGAGGCAAAGGCCTTTGGATTGGCATACAAGTTGGTGCTTTTTTGCAAACTCTACTTCTTTCCATCATTACTTGCCGTATAAATTGGCAAGAGCAGGTAAACTTTCAATTTGGTCCCTCAAATCTAATAATCACATAATACTTCACAAAATATATTGAGGAAAAATATTATTTAGTCCCTGAATTGTTGATCAAACTACTATTTAGTGTCCGAATTTGACAAAATACTATTTAGTCCCCGAATTTGTAACTATGTCAACTATTTAGTCCCCAAACTTGGCAAAAATACTATTTAAACACTGAATTTGCAACTCTGTCAACTATAACTTAAATAGTATTTTTGCCAAGTTTGTGGACTAAATAGTTGACATAGTTACAAATTCGGAGACTAAATAGTATTTTTGATAAATTCAGGGACTAAATAGTAGTTTGACCAATAATTCAGGGACTAAATAATATTTTGTCTCAAATATATTTGAATTATATTTATAGAGTTAATTTAATTTTTATCAAAAGTAATTATTATATTTATAGTAATAAGAAGAAAAATTTAGATGCAGTTTTATATATTTGTCTCAAAGTTTTTTAATATGAAATCCACATGTGTATAGTTTATATAAACTCATCTTTTCTTTGATGAATTGGTTAATTTTTTCAGAGAAAATTTCACTTGCTTTATTTTGATTGGCGTGAGAATCTGATAGTACAAAATAAAGATATAAATAACTGCATAAATCTAATCCTAAAACTAAATGAGTTTACAATTTTTTTTATATAATTATTTTGTAAAGTCATTATTTTCATTTTAAACCCAAATTTAATAAAGACCAGAAGTGAAATTAAAGAATAGAAGTACTGATGAATGCATATCGTTTAAGACTTTAACTATACTAGAGGTTTTGCATGCACGTATCGTGCATGTAATTTATTTTTTTAATTTTTTTAAAAATATATTATAAAATTATGATTGTTATATTTTAAATTAATAAAAAATTAAATATTAAATTATTTCAAAATTTTAAAATATAAAAGAAAATAATTATTATATTTAAAATAATAAATGGAATCCTGGGAAGTTATCACTATTCTTATTTTCTCTCACCCATGATCTTCTCACATCATATTTTTATTTTCTTTTTTAATTAACTAATTGACTATTTTAGGAGACTGTTGACGGGAAGACCCCACAGCCATATTAATATAGATATGTATTTGCCAATGAAGAGTGGCACAGTTGGTTAAGGTTCGGGCTCTTACCTCACGAGGGCGAAGGTTCGAACCCTATGACTGATGTGAGGGCCTTATTGGTGTGTGATATGTAAATCCTCCCATAAATTTTCAAAGAGGTTGGGAGGTCTTCCCTGACCCTGGTAGGATATATACCGGTGGGGTGTATTTCATAAACTTTAAGTATGTGAAGGCATTTTCTTTCTATTGCTTTATTCAATAATATTAATTAAAATAAATAATCATTTTAGTTCTTAAAAGATTAAATTGTTTCAATTTAGTGTATAAACGATGAAAATATTAAATTTAGTCTTTGAAAGATATAATTTATTTTAATTAAGTTTCTATAAGATGAAAATATAAAATTTAATCCCTAAAATATACAAATTATCTTAATTTAATACTTAAAAAAATTTCGTAGTTATATATATATATATATGTTAATAGAAATTTTCACTAATGAGAAAAAACTTTAATTATTGTTGTTGTTTTATGTTAATAAAAAATTTCAAGGACTAAATTAAAATAAACTATATTATTTGTTCAAAAATTAAATTTAACATTTCTATAGCGACTAAATTAAATTATGACAACTATATTTTTAATAATGTCCTCATATAATATATATTGTGAATGCAGGCAAACAATGCAAGAAGCTATTTAATGGACAACTTTTATCAGCAGACAATAATGGAATGATTATATGATCTCACAACAATTTTTAAAGCCAATCATCAGAAGTTGTTATGAAATGGACAATTTGTGTGCAAAATTGAAAAATTACTTTTATTTGGAAAAAAATTTATACTTACAATTTAATTTATAATTAGATTAATTGATAAATCATAAATTTAATTGTTAACTGGTTAAAAACAACACACTTTACTTTTGGGCAATGGTTATGTTTGGTAAGGATGTAATTTAAGGGAAGAGATGTAATCTCACACTTCTCAATAAATTTTACATCCTAGTTTTTACATACAAAACACACTTCGAATTATATTTTTTACATTTCTAGCACACTTTTCTCTACAATATTTTTCTTTACTCTACAATATTTTACATCTATTTCCTTCTTATCCGTACATTTCTACCAAACATAGTCTTAGTTTAGCAATTTTCAAAGTGCAAACACTTTGCTGCTGGAGAACCATATATATATATTAGAAGCTTCAGATGCACATACGTGCATGTCAAAATTTTCTTTAATTTACAAAATACAATATAAATTATTGTTATTATTAATTTTAAAATAATAAATTAAAAATTACGAATTTATTTATTTTTATAACTATCAAAGTAATTATCCTTTTTTTTAAAAATATATATCACTACCACTATTATTATTTTCTCTCTCTCATTATTTTTCACATAATATTTTTATTTCTTTTTTAATTATTTAAATAATTATTTTGGGAGACCATTATTTAACCAAAAGGGGCTAAAGTCATATTAATATATATATATATATATATATATATATATATATATATATAATTAATATGAAAAAAGTGATGAGTTATTATTAATATAATAAAATGACGTCATTTTAAGTGTAATATTATGTTATCATTTGTATAAGTAATGTAAACAATTTTAAGTGTTACGATAAAATTTAAAATTTTTGGGAACGAAATTAATTATAATTTAAAACTTTTGAGATGAAATTGACTAAACAAAATTAAAAATTGATATAAATAAAAAATGAAAACAAATTTAAGTTAAAGAATAATAAAAGGGAACTAGTAGCCGTTACCAACAATACATTCATGAACTTTGAGGTAGGACCACCGCACCCACTTATATTTTGGGGAAAAAAATAGATGAAACTAATTAGATATTTGTTATGAAATTTCTATTTTATATATCCTAAATTCGTAATATCATTATCAATGTAAATAAAGATACATTTTATGTGAATCAAGTTCAACACACGTTTCTTCCTGAATAGTGAATGATAGCTGTATTTGAGCTACGCTTAGTATAAATATAATGAGAAGGGAATAGATACGAAGTATCGTAGAATAAAAAATACTGTATAGAAAAGTGAGAAGAGAGATAGAGAAAAAAAGTATGATAAAAAATGAAAAGTATATTTGATATTAAAAAATATGATATAAAAATTTTTAAAAAAAAAATGAGATAATACATGAATTCCACTGTTTGAAATCCATACCAAACGTAGCCTTGAATTTTGGGACCAATTGATGAAATTGTTGGGAAACTCAATCCTCGGCCCGGTTTAGTTAGGGCACGCTTGGTATAAATGCACGGATATAAAGTACTGTAAAGAAAGTACTGTAAAATAAATGAAAGTTCTGTAAAAAAAAGTGAGGAGAGAGATAGAAAGAAAAAGTATGATAAAAAGTATATTTGGTATGTATAAAATATGATGTAAATTTTTTTTGAGAATCATGAGATTACATGTAAAGTACTAGAAATTATACCAAATTATTAAAAAAATTTTGAGGATGTGAGAGTAGAAATAGGTACAAAAATAGGTACAATGGTACAAAAATTCATAAAAAATTGCATTGGAGATAGATAGTTAGATACACCTCCAAAGTGGTGAAGAATTTGGGGTCCTCACGTATTTATTCCCTTAACGGTAATGCTATAAAAAATTAGTGACTTAAAACTTATTATCTGTTAGTCATTAGATTTGTCTTATAATTTATATTAAAATATATTTTAAAAAAAATTAAAATGACACAAAACTTAAAAGTTAAAACAAATCTAAGGACTAATAATTAATGAACTCTAATTATCTATAACTCTATATAGTTACGCTTCCGTTAAAATACAAATTAATGGATAAATGCTCAAACAACTCAAATAAAAAAAATTTCAAACAACAGGACAGTTAAGTAAAATCATATCAATTTATAGAACACTAAAATATAATTTATTCTAAAATAAATCATGTTAGTTATATATAAAATATTGTTTTAATGTTCAATTTAATCTAACGATTAAAATAAGTTTTCATTTTTACAAGAATAGAGTGTTCTGATTTCTTATATTCTCCTCAATTAATATTTAAATAATTTATATAAAACGAGTAGGTTTAATTTGAGTTTGAATTAAATATCAGTTTTTTAAGACCTGAAATCAAATTAACAAGTAAATTTTGCAAATCTGTAAAATATAAGTTATTTTATTTGGTATTTAAGATTTATCTTGGAGATATATTTTTCGGCATTTAAACTTTACAAGTAAATTTTCCTACCAATTTTTCGGCATTTATTCTATTGACTCCATTGTGGGGACACCAAGACGAAATTGGATCTGGTGCAATTAACTTTTATGTAATTACGGTGCAATTACATAGAAATGCACATTTTTACATAATTTTTGAAGTAATTTTAGGGACTTACACTAATAAGGATCTACTATAAATAGATTAGGGACCAAATTTTTATCAATATTGACAAATATCGTCACTAAATAGCCTTGTGAGACTATTTATCAATATTAATAACAATTTAGTCCCTAATCTATTTAAGACAATGATATTTGTCAATATTGATAAAAATTTGGTTCCTAATCCATTCATGGTAGGTCCTTATTAGTGTGAGTCCCTATTAGTACTTCAAAAATAAAGTAAAGATGTGCATTTCTATGTAATTGTACCGTAATTGCACGAAAGCTAATTACACTGAATCTAATTTCAACCAAAACTGAAAAATTTGACCAAAAACAAGATTTTATTTTATTTTTGAGAGGTTAACATTGTGTTTGGTTTTGTTGTTTTCATTTTTACAAAAAATAAATCATTGGAAATGTTACTGGTACAATTGAATACAAATTGTTTTCTAAATATATTTTTGAAAATAAAAAAATTAAGGAAAACACGTAAAATATAAGTAAATTTTCAAGACCTGAAACCAAATTAACAAGTAAATTATGCAAATCTGTAAAATATAAGTTATTTTATTTGGTATTTGAGATTTATCTTGGAGATATATTTTTCGGCATTTAGACTTTACAAGTAAGTTTTCCTACCAATTTTTCGGCATTTATTCTATTAACTCCATTGTGGTACTCCAAGACTGGAAAATTTGACCAAAAACAAGATTTTATTTTATTTTTGAGAGGTTAACACATTGTGTTTGGTTTTGTTGTTTTCATTTGAAAAAAAAAAAAAAAAAACCCATTGGAAATGTTTCTGGTACAATTGAATACAAATTGTTTTCTAAATATATTTTTTAAAATAAAAAAATTAAGGAAAACACGTTTTGACACTATATAATGTTATTTGTTAATCTTTTAAAAATATAGTTATAAATTATTATTATTATTATTTAGTAATAATTTCTTTTGATAAAAGTAATTAGTAATAGTTAAATTAATAAATCATTATGATTATTTAAGCCGTTTGAGTTCAAAATAATAAGATTTTTTCAAAAAAAGTTTATATAACAAATATATTTTTAGAACATTAATTTTTTAAAAAAATACTAATTTTTTAAAAACAGAGAATGAAAATATAAATTAATTTTTATAAATAAACACAAATTTTTTCTATAGTGAAATCAAATTTAGTATTTATATAAATATTCAAAATATATATATATATATATATATATATATATATATATATATATATATATATATATATATATATATATATATATATATCTGTGTGTGGGAATTCAAATAAGTTAAAGTGACTTAATGTGAGATACACTTCCGCCAACAATTCAAATCGTTAATCGATTAAAACGCAATTTTGTTGCAGCCAATCAATAATTCAAATTATCGATTGAAGTGTACTTTATATAAAGTGTATTTTATCTGATCCAAATTTTTATATATATAGCTTAAGATGTGTTGAGTCTAAATGCAGAGGATTCAACAATCAAGTAAAAAAGTTGTGTCGCATGGTGTCTCATTCATGTACCCTAACTATTATTATGGAGTTGGATTCTGGTTGACTTTTCTTATTTCTTGTGTAGCTTTCTATATTAATTTGAAGTCTACTTATGGTCCTTTACAATTAGGGTATGTTTGGTACAGACACCAAACAGTAAAATCGTGGTATTTTACGATTTTCAAAAAAATTTTACATTATATTTTATACATACTAAACACACTTTTTATCATACTTTTTCTCTTTCCTAATTTTTCTCTCTATCTCTCTCCTCACTTTTCTCTACAGTACTTTCTTTTATTCTACAGTACTTTGCTCTACAGTACTTTCTTTACAGTACTTTACATCTGTGCATCTATACCAAGCGTACCCTATTTTAAGCATCTGTGCATCTTCATTAGCAATAATCAATCAATAGAAATAGTGGGGTTCACTGGGTCCCACTTACTTTTTCACTTTTTCATTTTCATCAACTTAAAAAAAAGAAAAAAAAATACAAAATATCTATTATACCCCTCTGTTTTGATATAATTTGACACAATTATAACCATCTTTTCTTTTTATTATTTTAATATAAGGGGTAAAATAATCATTTTAAGCATTCCCTTTTTATTTCTATTACCAAACTTTTACTACTAAACACATCAAATACATTCCGTTTCTATTTTCGTTTTCATTTTTATTTTTATTTCTGTGTAATGAACGTGCCTTAATGTATAGGCACATCTTTCTACAAAATATTGAACCAAGATCTTTTTTCTTTATAAAACATGTATCATATGTTGCGTATAGTTATCCTCATATATAAAATATTTTGATTTTGATGTTACAGTTTAATTTATACTACAAGTACAAATATTTGGTATAAAGTAGATAAACTTTTTAGCATATTGTGTGTGTGTGTTTTTTTTAAATGAACTGTTTAGCACATTGTTGGATTAGATATAAGATTTTGTTTTATTAAAAATATAAGGCAACTTAAAAGGGTATATTTAAGTATTTTATGCAATGTTTTATAGAATAATAGATTGGAAAAAGAATTTTTTTTACTTGAATAATGTATCTATTAGAACAGTCTAATAACTAATTCCTCTATTGAAGCAATTATATATTAGGAGCAATACAAAAACATTCTATTCTTCCCTAAAAAAAAGACATTCTATTCTAATTTATCTAAGATTTTTTTTAAAAAAAGTAAATAAGTGAAAGTCAGTTCGCTATGCATGATTATATTTATAGTAGACAAAAATGTATTCACTTAGTCACAAGGCAAAAATGATATCTTTGTGACAAGACAAAATTGATATTTTACATTTTTTTAATATATTAAACATATTTTTTATTATAATAAAATATTTCAATTTATTGTTGAAAGATCAATTACCAAAATCAATTTGTTACTCCCTTATAAATAAAAAGTCAATGTTTTTGTATTATTAACAAATACTAACCTAGCACTGTCAAAACGGGCCGGTCCGGCTCGGCCCGCACCGGCCCATGACGGGCCGACGTTAAACGGGTCGGTCTGGGCCGGCCCCGTTTATTTGGCGGGCATGAAAAGTAATGCCCAAGTCCGCCCGCAATGGCCCGCAGGCTAAACGGGCTAACCCGCGGGCCAATTTTTTTTATTTTTTTAAAATATATATTTATTTAAAATTAATTATAAAATTATATATTTATTTAAAAATTAGTAATTTTTTAACTTTAAATTAATATTTTATTAATTTTAATTATTATTTAAATTATTTATATACTTTATTAGAATAAAATTATTATTTAACACATAAAATTATTTAAAATATATATATTTATACATATTTTAAACAAATATATATTAATTTTTTATTTTAAGTTTTTGGCGGGCCGGCCCGCGGGGCCCGCGGGCTTAAACGGGCCTATTTTTGCTTGCCCAAGCCCGCCCATTTAGCGGGCGAGCCGAGCTAGCCCGCGGGCTCCGGCCCGTTTTGACAGTGCTATGCTAACCATTATTGAATTATGAACTGGATTTGTTTCAACAATTGAAAAATAAAACTCGTTACTTTGGAAAATTAAATATTATCAAAACACACAATATGCATATTTGTACACATAGCATAATTTGTAAATCTGATGTATTTTATTTTCCCAGCTATACATGATAGAAAAACCAAAAGTGCAGTGTTTGCTTATTTTCCCACCACACATACCCTTTTAATTTAATTGCACCTGGTTTGATTATTCAATATTTTGGTTAAAACATCATTTTGGTCCTTTATGCTTTACCTAAGTTTTGTTTTGGTCCTCTATATTTTAAAAGTTCAAAATTAGTCTTCTATGTTTTCAAATTGGTCCAAAATGGTACTTTTGCCTTACACAGTTAGCCTCTTTTGTTAAATGTTGACTAGAATGCTTTGGAATGTTGACGGAGACTTCGAATGCTAACAAGAGTTTTGGTCCACTTTAGCATTCCATGTCTGCATTTAGTGGCAGAGGCTAACGGTACGAGGCAAAAGGACCATTTTGAACCAAATTAAAAATCTAGAGGACTGATTTTAAACTTTTGAAACATATAAAATCAAAACGAAACTTGGATTGAACATAGAGGAGCAAAATTGTGTTTTGACCTAATATTTTAGTATAAAAAATTATATGAATTTTTCAAAAAGAATATTGAAAATTTTTTCTATATAGAAAACTTTATCCTCATTAACAAAGGGTAACTTCTTTAGCCATAAATGGAAACGAAAAGGGAAAGGGAATGTATTTATTGTGTTTGTTAGTAAAAATTGAGTAGGAAAATGGAATGAGAATGTATTAAAATTAAAATTATCATTTTACCCCTTATATTAAATTAATAAAAAAATAGTTATAATTATATCAAATCAAAAGGTATAATACATATTTTGTATTTTATATTTTATTTATATAATTTTTTAAGATAAAAATAAAAAAAAATAAGTAACAGTGAGACCCACGTTTCTTTTTACATTCCCCTATTTCTATTGTACCGAACACACCCAAAATAGCTAGCGGCCTAGCATTTCATCCAAAATATATCAAAACATTTCACTCTTCTTTCCATCTATATTTTATATAGAAACAGTAATAAATAAGAGCAGAGGAAGTTCAAATAAACCAATACAATACTTGACTCCGCTTCTGCTCTGCTCTGCTCTCTCTCTCTCTCTCTGTTTTCGCCCATTAGGATTACTTGAAAGGCGGCTAAAGGCGTAAAGAGCAAATGGAAGAGAGATTATTAGCAAAAGAGAGAGAGCAGAAGTCGGAGAGCGACGAGACGACGACGAGGCTCCACCTCACATGGCGATCCTTCCGAGAAGAATTGAAGAGGATTGGTTACATAGCAGGACCTGTGATTCCTGTGCTCTCTTCGCAGTTTCTGCTGCAGATGATTTCGATTATGATGGTAGGCCATCTCGATCAGCTTTCTCTCTCCGGCGCCGCCTTGGCCATCTCCCTCGCCGGCGTCACTGGTTTCAGCTTTCTCGTAAGCTCACTCTGTCTACTACTAACTACGAATTCGTGGATCTTCTTCTACCTCCGTCGCTTACCTTTTCTTTAACTGTTTTTTTTCATCCTCCTTTCTTGATTTGGCTTACTTTGTCTAGTTACTATCTAGGTTTTGAGAAATCTGAATCCACAAGAGATGAATCATAAAAACTCTCCATTCTTGTGACGGAATTGTCTAGGGTGCGTTTGATAAAGAATCCATTCACGATTCTAAAAAAAAATTTACATCATATTTTATATATATTAAATATATTTTTTATATACTTTTTCTCTCTTTTAATTTTTCTCTCTATCTCTTTCTTCACTTTTCTCTACAGTACTTTCTTTTATTTTACATTATACCCATTTAATTTTCTTAACACATGCTAACTACTATTAAGTTATGAATGGGATTTGATTAAACAATTTAAAAGTAAAGCTCATTAAATTTACAAATTAAATATTATTAAAATTCACAGTATGCATATTTCTATATGTGCAATTATTAAATCTGATGTGTTTTATTTTTATAAGTATACATGATCAAAAGTGCATTGTTTGCTTATTTTTGTTGAATAAAATTCAATTCATTCAGTTAGTGTCCATTTCAATTAACTTTCTAATTATCTAAACTGATTGGGAATTGGTTTTTTGAGTACCGAGATATTTATCTTTCAAGGATTAAATTGGAAAAACATGCATATTTCAGTATTTTGTTGTGAAAAATACCCCAAAAAAATCATCCCTTAGTCGCATTTCTTAAACTTTGCAGTTTGCACCAATTTTCAATACCTTAATTTTCTATATATATTTATTGATTAATGTTCTTTACCATTGTTCAAAACCAGCATTAAATTCTTGGGTTATTATTATACATGCTTAATTAACAGATGGGACTAGCAAGTGGACTAGAAACTCCGTGTGGACAGGCCTATGGAGCTCAGCAATATAAAAAACTTGGAACTCTTACACACACTGCCATATTCTCTCTCACATTAGCTTGCCTTCCCCTATCTCTCATTTGGTTCAACATGGAGAAGATCCTAGTTTTCATAGGTCAGGATCCTCAGATTTCACATGAAGCGGCAAAATTCTTATTGTGGCTTGTCCCTGGACTTGTAGGATTTGCATTTCTACAACCAATAGTTAGATATTACCAAATGCAAAGCTTGGTTATGCCCATGCTCGTGAGCTCTTGTTTCACTCTTCTTCTCCATTTACCTCTGTGTTGGGCTCTGGTGTTCAAGTCTGGGCTGAATAGTAATGGTGGTGCATTGGCAATTAGTATTGCAATATGGCTCAATGTGATCATTCTTGGATTATACATGGCATACTCTTCTGATTGTGCTAAAACAAGAGCTCCTCTTTCTATGGAGATGTTCAAAGGAATTGGGGAGTTCTTTAGGTTTGCTGTCCCTTCTACAGTTATGATATGGTAATTTTATCTTACTTTAACAGTTAACTGATATTGATGAAATTGCACTTTTGGTTTCTTAAATGTGAGGATTTTGATTTGATCTCAAAATATTTTATTTCATTTCTTAGAGTAAGATACACTAATCCTTCTCTTGTATTTGACTAAATTATACTTAATAGTTAATACTCATCTAATTTAAAAAATTACACTGGCTACCCTTATAATTTGTTTTAGCCTTTTAGGTTAACGAAGATAAATTTTTGCAGATAAATTGATATAATGTATAAAATACTAATTGAACCAAATGCAACTTTTGGATGAAATTGAAATTTACCCAAGATTTTTAGAGGACAAAAAACTGCAATTTAGCTACTGAAATTTCATATATATATATATATATATTTAAAATATTCTCTATAATGACTTGGTCTTATGTTGATGAATTTAGCCTAGAATGGTGGTCATTTGAGCTGCTGATATTGATGTCTGGGCTATTACCAAATCCACAACTTGAAACTGCAGTTCTGTCTGTCTGGTAAGTTTAAGAAACAAAAAGGTCTTTCTAGTTTCTTTGAAAAATGAAACTCTTGATTATTTTGCTGCTACTAATTTAATTTTCTCTTATTGTGATTATTCTAATTTTGTCATTCTCCTCATGCAGTCTCAACACCCTTTCAACACTCTATACCATTCCTTACGGAATTGGTGCTGCAACAAGGTTACAAAACAATCAACACATCTATGCTTCTACATATTTTCCATTTCAATCTATATACATTTAGTAAATAACATATATATATATATATATATATATATATATATATATATATGGAAACAAACTCTCTGCTTGTAGGGTAAGGCTGTGTCCGTACATTTGACCCTTCCTAGATCCCATTTGGTGGGAGTCTCGTGCACTGAGCCGCCTTTATATATTACATATGTTTTTTTCTTTGTAGATTTCTGCATATATATCAACTATATATTTATCTTGTCTTGTTTATAATTATAGCACAAGGGTTTCTAATGAATTAGGAGCTGGGAATCCAAATGCTGCAAGGATAGCTGTGGTAGCTTCAATGTTTCTTTCAGTGTTGGAGGCAACAACATTAAGCGCAATCCTCTTTGCCTGTCGCTATATTTATGGTTATACTTTCAGCAATGACAAGGATGTTGTTGACTATGTTACTGATATGTGTCCACTTGTCTGTGTCTCTGTTATTTTGGACAGTTTACAAGGTGTTCTCTCAGGTATATTACATCTTCCTCTTCCTTTTTTCCCCTACAAAAGAGGCCATTAGTTATATGGGAATAGCAATATTAAGAAGGTAATGATATGCATTGGTTTTGGTATATAGTTTCTCATTTCTGTATACTCCGAAGTACATGTCAAAGTATGTATTTCTTAACCAAAAAGTTGTTAGTTGAGGTAGAAGATGCCTCACCTCTGTAAGGAGGAGGATACAAGTTTAAATCCTAAAAACACACTTGTTAAGAGGGTTTTATCTTAACGATTCCTTCCTACCCAACAGAGATTAGTCCTAAGTCCAATGTGGCTTGAGATACCCAAGGGTTTTCACAAAATAAATAAATAAATTATTGAGTGAGTCTTAGAAATGTAGGTATATATGTCTTTTATTTAAATGTCGGCAATCTTTTTAATTTTGAGTCTTTGGAATTTTTTTAAAATTTATTAAGTGACATATTGATGTTATATTTATATGATGTTATCTTTTGTTTTGGATTAGGGATTGCTAGAGGTTGTGGATGGCAGCACAAAGGGGCTTACATCAATTTAGGGGCCTTTTATATTTGTGGAATTCCATTAGGTGCCATATTGAGCTTTTGGGCAAAACTAGGAGGAAAAGGGTTTTGGATTGGCATACAATTTGGGGCTTTTGTGCAAACTCTTTTCCTTGCTATCGTAACTTGGCGTATAAATTGGGAAGAGCAGGTAAACCCTCTAATTTTGGTCAGTTTAAATTTTAATCTTCAAAGGTTAACATTATTTAACTCCCATTAATGTATTATTAAATTATAGGCTTTGTTAATTAGTGTCCGGTTTCATCTGATTGGTTGATGAATTTTCTAAATTCACAAAATTATTATTTTAATTGACATTTTACGAATTTTAAATCATTAAATATTATATCAACTAAGAAATATTAACTATAACACTTACAGTATTGATTGTGTGATATTTTGAACGCAGGCAAGCAATGCAAGAAAAAGGCTATTTGAGGGAGATTTTTTAGCTGACAATGGCTTGATTGTATGACCGAATTGAATTATTATACATATTGTCATATTTGGACGTGGAAGATTAAATATTAATTTTTTAGTCAAATGTATAATTTTGCAACATTGAGAACTCATTTTAACCTTCTTCATTATAAGCAAATGTTTAAATTACAATCTTTACTTTTTGTTTAGAAGCAAATGTTTCAATTTCTAGCTTCTACTTCAAAGTTAAAAATTTGCTTCTATTACAATTCACGGGAGCTCTTGAGAGTTAGACAAATACTTTAAAA
This sequence comes from Senna tora, assembly GCA_014851425.1. NCBI lineage: Eukaryota > Viridiplantae > Streptophyta > Magnoliopsida > Fabales > Fabaceae > Senna > Senna tora. The sequence continues at coordinate 7,404,424 of CM026270.1, forward strand.
TTTTAAAATAAGTACTTTAAAAAAATAAGCACTTTTATGCTACATAAAAGCAAACCAAACAGACTCTAAGAGGCTGTTAGGCTACACAATTTTGTAGCCTAAAAGCATTTATTTTTTAACAATGATGCTTGTTTGGCAATCGAAGAAAAAAGTATTTTTGGGTTGAAACAGAAATAGTTTTTCAACTTAAAAAATGTGAGTACATATTTAAAGCATAAATAGTTTCTCACTCTCCATTCACGTAACCCAACATGACCACCGCCCGGGAACATAGCCCTCACGGCCGTTGAGTGTTCCCTCCCCTATGGCACCACTGCTGCCTCCACAAAATCTTCACAATTCTCTACCGATGACTGCTTACCCACACTGCATCCTAATTGCACATGGCCTACCTTATAAGTAACATTATTAGGGCCGCTATGGACATCCCTTGATCTCAAACTACATGAATTTTTATCCATATTCAAGATCATATCTCTTAAATTCACAAATAAAAACTAAGGTAAAGTTAATTAGGTGCTTGTTATGAAGTTTTACCAATCACATGCTTTATTTATATTCTCTTTCTTCAATGATTGGTTATCATAATTTAATCTTATATATTCTCTCTTCCCCTATAATTAGTTATATAAGTACTTTTTGTCATGTGTCTTATTTTTATTGGAGAACTTCATAATAAGCACCTAAGTAACTTCACCTCAAATTAGTCCTTTGACAAAACCTAAAGAGAGGTAGATGTAATTTACATGAAATGTTTTTAAAATATTTTTAATATTTAATTATTATTGGCACATGTAGCATATGCTCTCTCTTTTTTATCAAAGTATTTATTAGAATAAGTCTAATAATTAATCTCTTATGTACTGATGTATTATTTAAGGACGACACTCCTAATAAATAATACTGCATTATCATGTTCCTCTAGTTGGCACATGCTTGATCCTTTAAATTTTTGTTTTGTGTTGTCTAATTATTAATCAATGCAAGGAAGCCACTTGGTGTATAGTTATTCACTTTCAGCTAACAAGAAGGACAAATATTAAAAGCCATGGTTGGTTATGAATTAATTATGATACAAAAGGACTAAATTTTGGTGAGTAATTAATGATTATTTCGGAAGTACATCAAGTAAAAGTAATTTTATATAAAGTTACTTGATGTAATTAATCTGAACCATTAATCAGTTAAGATAAAATTGTGTTGTAATTTGTCAATGATCATTCAGATTGTAAACTTTAATTAAAGTAACTTTACCTGATTCAACATGATTGTTCATGGGTACTCACCGTAAACCTCCAAAGCAACACTATTCTTCATTGTTTATAAGGAAAATAGTCATTTTAGTCTATTAACTTTAATTCATATTTTAGTTTTATTCTCTAATTAGTTTGATTGATTTACCACTTTAACTTTAAAAAATTAATATTTTTTTTCTAATTCTTAAATCTACTTAACAAAAAAATGTTGAGTTAGAACCAATTTAATATCTTCATGTCATATTATTAATATTAGTAGTATATTATATTTGCATGTAAAATAAACTACAAATTGAGAGGTAAGGTTACATTTTGATTTATGTTTGATGAGTACCTAATTTAAATCTCGGAGTTTAATTTAAATATGCAGATTTGTTATTTTATTTTACGTTTAAGATTAATATATAGACTAATGATAATAAGATGGTATAGAGATATTAAAATTGGTTTTGACTTAGCATTTTTTATTAAGCAAATTAATTAATGGTGTTAAATATTAAGAAAAATTTGATTGATTTTTTTAAAATTAAAGAACTAGAGTGAAACCAATCAAAGTTAAACGACAAAATCACAAATTGAAACCTGAATCAAAGTTAATGGACCAAATGTACTCATTTTGTATTTTTTTTATGTTTAGCAAAAATATTTTTGTCTCAATTAAGTTTTTGAATATTTAAACTTGGACTTATTTATCCAAAATAGTTTTAGATTTATTTAATATAATTAAAAACCTCTAAAACCCCTATTTAGATTTGTTTTTACATTTTAAAAAAAATAATATACTAGATTTATTAATATGTATATATATATATATATATATATATATATATATATAACCCCAAATTAAATCTCAATTCTTAAATCCAAGCAAGCAAATTTTATGAGTCATCATAAAATGTAAATACCTTGTCCATATTTTTAAAATGAAAAGTAGTATGACATAAAAGTTTAGTATTACAGTAATACTTAATTTTTAATATATCCTTTCATTTATTTAATATCATTTATCAATATTAATAATTAATTAGAGATTCACATTAATACGAATTCATTGAGAATAGATTAATAAAAATGGCGAGAATGCATTATTATTTTCAATACTTCATTAATATCATATATCCTCAAAGAGGTTGGTGCATGCTTGTGTGTGTGAGCCATTGATAGAGAGGAAGTGAAAATGGAAGAGAGTCTCTTAGAGAAAGAGAGAGAGGGTAGTTTTAAAATAATAAATAAATAATGAGAAATTATTCACTTCTCCACTTTTTAGTAACTACCTATCACACTTATTTTCTCTCTCCCACATTCTCCAATCATATAATTTCTTTATATTTTTTTAATTACAAAATATAGTTATTTTGTGACTCTAATGACCAGAAGGATGCGCAGCCATATAAATATAGATATAGAAGTTCAAAAACTCTAGCCTTTCTATATCTTTGACTTGAAAGAGGTTGGTGCATGTGTGTGTGAGCCATAGAGATCAGGAAGTGAAAATGGAGGAGAGTCTCTTAGAGAAAGAGAGAGAGGAGGGTAGTTTAGGCATAATAAGATGGAGTTGTTTTGCTCAAGAAGTGAAAGATGTTGCCTGTGTAGCAGCACCTATGGTGGTTGTGAACTGCACAACCTTCTTTCTTCAGACCATCTCATTGATGATGGTGGGTCACTTGGGCAAACTTGCTCAATCTACCACTGCCATTTCCATCTCCACCTGTGCTGTCTCTGGCTTCAGCTTTGTTGTAAGTCACCATTTTCTTTAATTTATGGTCCCTGAAAGACGGTGTCTCGGATAGTCTCAATTTAGTTTCTAAATGATGAAATGTCACATTTATTATGGTCCTTGATTTAATTTGTCTGAATTTACTCTCTGAAAAAAGATGAAAATATCAAATCTAGTTCTTGAAAGATGCATTTCATTTTTTTAGGGACTAAATTGAGAAAAATTATATTTTTTAAGGACTAAAATGATAATTTACTCTTTTTATAAAAAAATATAGTAATACTGCAAGCAACCTGTTTGTAAGTCGCCATTTTCTTTCAGAGTAAATTATTATTATGGTCCCTGAAAGATACATATAGTCTGGGATAGTCTCAATTTAGTTTTTAAAAGATGAAATGTCACATTTAGTCCTTAATTAAAAGATGTAATTTGTCTAAATTTACTCTTTGAAGAGAGATGAAAATATCAAATCTAATTCCTGAAAGATGCACTTTGTTTCAATTTAATTTTTAGAAATTTTCATTAACATAATTGACATAAAATTTTTAAACGACAAAATTGAAAAAAAAAATTGTATCTTTTAGGGACTAGTTCAAGGACTAAATTGTATCTTTCAAGGATTAAATTTGACATTTTCATTTTTTAGGGACTAAATTGAGACAAATTGTATTTTTCAAGGACTAAAATGTTAATTTACTCTTTTTATAAAAAAATATAGAACTATTGCAATCAACCTCTTTAATGTTTTGCTGGCAGAAGTAATTAGAAAAAGAAAAAAAAAACATCCAAAATTGTTAGATCTAAAGCTTACTAGTAAGATCTTATATATGACTACAATAAATTCCGATCTCAGATAAAATCAATGTCTACTAGGATAACAAAAGGATCTTGCACGATCTTGTAAGGCTTCTAAGGGTAAATAGAAGGATGCTGCAAAAGGATCTTTCGGTCTTCTACCGCCTCCGCTTTTGCACAAAAGTAGAGAAGGGAATGGGTAGAGTCTGGGTAGGATTACTACATTTTTTGGACCCGGAAAATTTATTATTTTTTTTTATAAAATTTGCTACTTTCATCACAAGTACTTTAATCACAAGTGTTGAACACACATTCATAAATTTAATTATTTTCAAGTTTAAGAAAAACAAACTTCAAACACACAGATACATTCATAAAATATTTTTATATATATTATATCACCGGGTCCGAGGTGAATGACTTTTACCCGTTAAAATTCTTAGACCCAGACTCAGACCCATTTTTTCAATACCCAGACCCAAACCCAGACACCCAACGGGTAAATTTTTTGGGTACCTGTTGGATCCGGATAAGATTACCATCCCTACACAAAAGCTACAAAATTTGGCTTATGAAAATAGAGGATTTTGGGTTTTTTTTTTTTTTTATGATTTACTTTTTCTTCAATAAACCTATCCAAACATCTAAAAATATATTATAAGCACTCAATTTTAAAATAAAAGTGCTTTTCACTTCAAAAAAAAGCCTATACAAACGAACCCTATATGATCTAACGTATTACATATCCTATAATCTTACGATCTCATATGAGAAACCATTCATTTTTAAGTAAAAAAAAATGGAAATTGTTTTAATATATAATCTTAAGTATATCCTGACCTATTTTATGAAAGCATGATAATTTTGGAATAATTTTATATTTGTAAGAAAGAATTTGTACAACTATATGTATTTTTATTTATTTTATAAAGATGGCAAGATCTGACGATTCTCGATCCGACTTTGCGATTCGATCTATCTTATGCTTCTTCTTTTTTTGATTCTATGCAAGATATGCGGATGTTATCAACATTGAAAGCACTAATTTCTCTTTAATTTGATTGAAAAAATTTTAAATCCATATATATGAATTAATTTTTCATTGTGTATTTACTATTTTGTACATCCCATATATATATATATATATATGCAGTTTGGAATGTCATTGGCATTGGAAACACTATGTGGGCAAGCCTATGGAGCTCAGCAATACAGAAAATTTGGCATCCAATTTCAAAGTGGTGTCTTCTCTCTCATTCTAGCTTGTATCCCTCTTTCTCTCTTGTGGACTAACTTGGGGAAGTTCCTTATTTTCTTTGGTCAAGACCCTTTAATTGCACATGAAGCAGGAGATTTTGCAATATGCATGATTCCTTCTCTCTTTGGTTATGCAATACTTCATGCCCTAATTAGATACTACCTTATGCAGAGTTTGGTCACTCCTCTTCTCATAACTTCCCTAGTTTCCCTTTGTTTTCACATAGGTTTTTGTTGGATGCTAGTTTTTAAATCTAGTTTTGGTAGGTTTGGAGCAGCAATTGCTATTGCTACTTCATATTGGTTGAATGTGGTTATGCTTGTTGTATATGGTTTTCTCTGATTCATGTGCAAAGACAAGGGTTCCTATTTCCTTGGAGCTTTTCCATGGGGTTGGAGAGTTTTTCAGCTTTGCCATTCCTTCAGTTGGCATGGTTTGGTAAGTTTAGTTTCTTCCCCTACATATATAGCTCTAGTCATTTGTTGTTTCCGGAGTAAATTAACATTTTGGTCCCTGAAAAATGATACTGTCAAAATGGGATTGAGTCTGCGAGTCAGCCCGTTGTTTAACCCGTTAATTGGACGAGCTTGGACTGAACTTATAAGAGCTGCGACTCGGTTCGAATCCCCTTGAAGCCATCCAAAATCCTGCTTTGGTGGGCATCCCTCCTCAGGGAGATCTATTGGCACCCAAGGGCTAGTTGAGTAGCTGCGACTGGGTAAAACTGCTTGCGGTTTAGGCCTGTGCAGTAATCCTTTGGGTTGGTCCTCTGTTGGTTTCCCCAACATGCCACTGGCGCCCTGTCCGGTAGTACTTGGGAGTGCCTTCCCTTATTACCATTTTACTTATGAAAAAAAAACTTATAAGAGCTGTTTTTTAGATGAGGTTGCCCAGTCTGGTAGATTTATCTCTAGCTCATTTTGACACTACTACTGAAAGATGCAATCTTTTTTTATGTAGTTACTGAAAGATGCAGTTTGTCTCAATTTAGTTCTTGAAAATTTTCATTAACATAAATGACAGAGAAATTTCACATGGACTAAAGTGAAACAAATTTCAATTAAGGACTAAATTTTACCTTTATATTTGTAAGGACTAAATTTGATATTTTTATTTTTTAAGAACTAGACCAACTACATAGACTAAAATGTTTATAACTTAGGCTTGTTTGGAATTAGATTCTTTAATTTATACTTGTGATTTACTGATGAGAGATCATTTTATAGCCTTGAATGGTGGTCACTTGAGTTGGTTACCTTGCTTTCTGGTCTTCTACCAAATCCACAGCTTGAATCTTCAATCTTATCCATATGGTATTTTATTTATGCCTCTTCTTAATTGTTGAATTCTAAAGGCAAAAGCACGACTCCGGATCCTGTGCTGGGCAGTATCGGATCGGAGAGGAGAGAGACAGAGAGAGAGTGTGGGTTCCACATGGGACCCACACTCTCTCTTTCTCTCTCCTTGTAGTCCGGTGCTGTCCAGGACTGGATCTCTCCCCAAAAGCACATGCATTTGATTTGACGCTTCCAAATTTTACATCAATTATCAATTTTATCTCTACATATTTTTTACGATTAATTTTATTTCAAAAATTTCGAATTACAATCAATTTTTTCACAACTCCTAACGACGTCCAAATTACTGACGTCAAATGATGACGCGTTAGGTATTGGGACAAAATTAACCTAAAAAAATTTCGAGACCATATATAAATTAAAAATTGGTGTGAAATTTGAAAATATAAAATGTGCTTTTGCCATTTCTAGAATACAGATAAAAAAAATATTGCTTGTAAATTACTCACATTAAGGATGATGCTAACTCTGTCTTCAAATGTTGATTATTTTTATGATCAGTGTATCAACCACTGTAACAATCTCCACAATATCGGATTCAATTTCCTCAGCAGCAAGGTTTGCTATACATAAAAGCCATGAATGAGTAATTTTTTAAAATAAACATATAATTTCATCATTTTTTACTAAAATACCCTTAATAATAATATTAATTTTTTTAAAATAATTAATTAACTATAATTTTATTATAATCTTTATAAAAGAAATTATTATTTCATTATTATTTATTTTGAGATAAAAATAATTATTTTATTTTAATTTTTAAAAACATTTTATTTTTATATTAGTTAACACTACAAGAAAAATGAGTATTTTCAAATTTCAAGAACCTATATTTCGACGGTCACTTTTAATCGTTGAAAAATATACTTTTTTTCAACGATTAAATTTTGACCATCTAAATAAGTTGTTCGGAAAAAAAATCAAGACAACAGTACTTCTGACGGCGGTGGTAATTAGTAATTATCAATTAATATTATTTTTTTAATTGTTGATTGGATTTCAGCACAAGAGTTTCCAATGCATTAGGAGCTGGAAATCCAGAAGTGGCAAGAGTGGCTGCTTTTACTGCTATGATTCTATCAGCTTCTGAGGCCCTTTTGGTGAGCTCACTCATTTTTGGAAGCCGTCATGTTTTGGGTTATGTTTTTAGCAACGATCAAGATGTGTTGGATTATGTCACACAACTTGCTCCTCTCTTATGTCTCTCTGTTATTATGGACTCCTTACATTCTACACTTTCAGGTTCATTCTCTCTTTCCTATAATATTATGGTCACGTTTATTAGGTAGAAATGGAAATGGAAATAGAAACGAAAACGAAAACGGAATGCATTTGATGTGTTTAGTAGTAAAAGTTTGGTAATGAAAATGAAATGGGAATATATTAAAATGACCATTTTACCCCTTATATTAAAATAATAAAAAGAAAAAAAGGTTATAATTGTGTCAAATCAAAGGGGTATAATAGATATTTTGTATTTTCTTTTTCTTTCTGGATCCCACTTACTTTTTTATTTCCATCCCTTTTTTTCATTACACATTTCTACCAAATGAACACCCCCTATATCATTTGTACATTACGTGGTTATGTGAAGTGAGAGATAAATAAAGAATATATAACATCCACCTATGAAGCATAGAACTTGACACAGATACACGACACAAGGACACGGATACATTAACACAGGTCAAACTTCAAAAAATATACACGATGACACGACATATAAATATATTTTTTTTATGTTTTCTTTTAGTGATATACTAATATTATTCTATATTCTAATCGAATTTAGTAAATCTCATATACAAACAAAAACAATTAAAAAAGAACTTGAATAATCTAATTAAAGTAAACTCTTTAGATCTTCATTCACTTATTTTTTGGCAATTTTTTTTTTGGGCCATTCTATACTTGGCTGATCAAGTATGAGACGTATTCATCGTATGTCCAAGTTTCCTTTGGCACACGTGTTTGAGCTGGAAAATAATTTTTTTTTTTTAAAAATGTTGACACACTTGTATGTGTGTTGACGACGTGTCTATATGCGTCATATTGGTGTGTCGGTGTGGCGTCGTGTCATGTGTTGAACACGTGACACGCCAAAAGATAAATTTGTCCATGTTTTATTGATATCTACTATTCAATACTAAATAGGCATTTCTAGAGGAAGTGGGTGGCAACATTTAGGAGCATATGTAAACCTTGGAGCTTACTATGTATTTGGAGTTCCCATGGCTGCTATATTGGGTTTCTGGGTAGGGATGAGAGCAAAAGGCCTTTGGATTGGAATTATGATTGGCTCATTATGTCAAACACTTCTGCTTTCTATCATAACAAGCTGTACAAATTGGGAAAACCAGGTTTGTCCCTCCTCTCTTCCATCAATTATTTTAATAAACATAATTAATAATTTAGTCTTTAAAAGATGTATATGTTCTCTTAATTTAATTACTAAAAGATTAATTCTCAATCAGTTTAGTTATTGATCGATTAATAGAATGGATAAAAAATTATTGAAAATAATCAGTTTAGTCATCACTATATATATATATTAGTGGTTTATATCATTTTCAAATATTATTTATTATTAAATTGTTATTAGTGACTAGAAATAGATTTAGTCACAAAATTTGTGACTGAACTATAACAGTATCTTGTGATTGAACTTTATGATTGATTTGTGACTAGGAGGGTCCCCAAAATTTTCAACTACACGTCAGTCACAAATTTATGACCGATTTGTGACAGCAATTTTGTGGATTTGTGACTGTAAGGAAGTTGGGTAATTTCTAACGGCTTTGTAACCACCCAGTCAGTCACTAAATTTGTGACAGCCGATTCCACAGTCACAAATTATTAGGGACTACCGAAATACCAACCGCCGCCGTCGGTCACAAATCGGTCACTAAACCTCAATTTAGTGACTGATTTTTCTGTTTTGTGACCGGTTTGGCGGTCACTAAACGCTATTTTTCTAATAGTGAGTGAAGTGAATTCTATTTAACTAAAAAAAAATGTAAACTGTGCGATTTGACATTGTGTAATTTATAAAATAAAGCACATGGAACTTATAAATTACATAATCATAAAAAATGCAAATAATTAATTTCTAAATTTAGTGCTTTTTATTTTTTATTATTGAATAAAATCTAATTGATCATTGAACAATCAGTTAGCATATATTAATATATACTGTTGTTAATTTACTTTCTATTCATCCTATTAATCAAAGGACCAAATTGATTAAGAATAGATCTTTCAAGGACTAAATTAAAATATTTTATCTTTCAATAATTAAATTGGAAGATCATACATCTTGTAGAGACCAAATTAATGTACTCTAAAGATAAACTTTTGTGCATTTGTGAATAATAAGAGATTGTGATTTTATCTTCAATATAATATATAATTAATGCATGTAGTTAAATAATTTATAATAAGATTGAATATGAACCATGTATGTGCATGTGCATGTGCACAACCTTATTAAGAATATTGTCTTATAGAAGGTTAAACTATAGAGAAATAGAGAATCCTAAACCATGTGTGAAAACCTTATTAAGAATATTTTGCTGCAGATTTGGTCATGTATGTATATTCCTAATTTTGAAATGTTATATATATTTATGGTTAGAGTTTGAATTTGCAGGCAAAAAAAGGCAAGGGATAGGATATTACTGGGAAGATTGCCTTTAGAAAATGGATCAACTTGAGAGTATTTCCATTTTTTTTATTGCCATTTTATTGAAAGGAGTTATATAAAATCATTAATAATAATTATGTGTTTGAATGTTATAAATAGTTTGTCTTTTCTCTTGTTTTTTCCCCTTGTACAACTTTAATAATTTGCAGATACATGCAAGCTAGACTTGGTTTATGTTTGATATCAATCTATATAAAAATAATGTTCTTTGATGATCAAATTTTCAAATTGTCAAAATAGACTATAGATTTATTTTGCTTTAGTAAATTAGTATTACTTAATTAGATTATTGGTTATAAATATTATTATTATTTTATTAAGGTATGTTATATAATAATGTTCCACACTCTCATTTGTATATATATTTTAAAATGACACAAAAAAGAAGCATATTTTTTTTCTTGGATCTGAGTATTAATTAGAGTGGATATGATCGATGACTAATCTCTCAGGAACTGTTAGGTCCATTGTTAGGGATTATAAGAGAGAGATGAGTAATTATTTCAACAACTTATATTACAACATCACAGTCACTTAATTGTTGAAAACAGAAACTTTATTCAACAATCAAATTTTAGCTGTCAAAATAAATTGTTAAAAAAAGATAATAATAGTATTTTTTATGTTCAATAATTTGTAGATAATACTTTTTTTGATATGCTTTTTACGTTCAATAAATTGTTGAAAAAAGATAATAATAGTATTTTTTTACGTTCAATAATTTGTCGATAATATTTTTTTTATATACTTTTCTCAATGGTATTTATTTCGACGGACGTCGTCGATAAATATATTGTTGAAAATAATATTATTAAAAAATATCGACAATTGTTAATGGTCGAAAATACTTTCATTGATCTTTTTCAACAACTTATTTTAACGGCCAACATTTAGTTATTAAAAAAATATTTTTTTTCAACAATTAATAGTAATCTTCGAAAATATATTGTTAAATATACTCATTTTTCTTATTGTGAATATAATATTCCTATTGAATGACTTTTTTTCTATCTCTTCAAAAATATTTAAAAGCGGAAGGCGATTATTAAAGGACCACTAACCTTTTACTATTTGTGCCAAATCGTTAAGAAATTCCTTGAGAACTTAAAAAATTTAGCCAATCACCTACTCTTTCTGAAAATAATTTAAAAAATAAGCACTATATATCTTCTTCCATGTGGCCAACTTGCTCGTAATTAATGTGAATAAATATTGCTTCTATCTACTCTGCAAATTAAATGGAATTATATAGACCCAAAAAAGTTTTTATAATTGTATTTTGTGTAACATGTGTTAGATATTATATATAAATGTTGAGGTAGTTCAATATCTTTCCTTTTTTAGCAAGAAACTAGGACTCCTTTTGTAAGCAACCAATAAAATTTTATTCAGTTCATTTGTGAGTAGTATATTCTGTTATTTAAAAATTCAATATAAAAATATCATTTTAGTTCTTTTGGCATACAATTTGGTGCTTTTGTGCAAACTCTTTTCCTTGCTATCATAACTTGGCGTATAAATTGGGAAGAGCAGGTAAACCCTCTAATTTTTGTCACTTTAAATTTTAATCTTCAAAGGTTAACATTATTTAACTCCCAACAATGTATTATTAAATTATAGATTTTATTAATTAATGTTTGGTTTTATCTGATTGGTTGATGAATTTTCTAAATTCACAAAATTATTATTTTTATTGACATTTTATGAATTTTAAATCATTAAATGTTCTATCAACTAATCATAAGAAATATTAACTATAACACTTACAGTACTGATTGTGTGATATTTTAAACGCAGGCAAGCAATGCAAGAAGAAGGCTATTTGAGGGAGAATTTTTAGCTGGCAATGGCTTGATTGTATGACTGAATTGAATTATTATACATATTGTCATATTTGGATGTGGAAGATTAAATATTAAATTTTTAGTCAAATGTGTAATTTTGCAACATTGAGAACTCATTTTAACCTTCTTCATTATTGATTTCTCTAATGTTCTAATTTTTCATTATCCTAATTTCATATTAACCCTCTTTTTACATCACACATTTTATTTTATTTTATATGTTATATAATATATATATATATATATATATATATATATATATATATATATATATATATATAATTTGTGAGATTAACAACTAGAAGACTTCAAAGCCATCATTATTTAAATATAAAATCGAATAACTTGAAAATTAATTAAGTAAACGGGTTGGGGGATTTATTAAACAGAAATAGACTAAAATACATATACACACATAAATAAGTAAAATATAAATAAATAAATAAAAGTGGAGGGACCAAGCTGTAAGGACCTAAATGAAAAGAAAATTGTTTTGGTGAGATAAAAATTGTATTTTCACAAAACTACCTTTTGAACCCGCGTTATCTCTCTTCTACTCGTGGTCCCTCGAATTTAGCCGTCCAATTAATCCATCCATTACGAGTTTGCTATGAATGCTAAAAATGGATCCTCTTCAATACATATAATTGTATAAAGGAGTAAACTGATAAGTGATTGCTATAAAATTCACCAATATAATTAAAATATATGGCAAAAAACTTTGTATAACCAATTATGGTAGAGAGAGAGAGAAAATCAAATAGGAGAGAGAATATAAATTAATGTTCATGATTGGTGAACTTTATAGTAAGCACCTAAGGACAAGTTCCCCTTTCTCTTAAATTCACAGATCAAAAATAAATTGAAAAAAATTAAGGTAAAGTTAGTTAGATGCTTGCTATGAAGTTCTACCAATCACGTGTTTTATTTATATTCTTTTTTTTCAATAATGATTGATTATCATAATTTAATCTTTTATATTCTCTCTCCCCCTATGATTGGTTCTATAAGTACTTTTTGTCACGTATCTTATTTTTATTTGAAAACTTTATAGCAAGCACCTAAGTAACTTCACCTTAGTTTAGTCCAAATAAATTTATGAGCATTCATTTCAAAATAATAAAATTATTTAATATTGTATAATTACTTCTTACATCAAACATTTCATATTATATAAAACTAATATAAACTTAAGGGTATCTATTTATACTAAAAATAAAATCACAGTATTATATATTTTTCACAAAAGTTATCTTCATTAATAAAAAATAAATTAGAAAAAAAATGTGATCGAGTACGATTTTTCAAATCTAAAGACTAGTGTGAATATAATTTGACAAAACCTAAAGAGAGGTAGATGTAATTTATATGAAATGTTTTAAAAATATTTTTAATATTTAATTATTATTACTATTATTAGTATGGGCACATGTAGCATATGCTCTCTTTTTTTATCAAAGTATCTATCATAATAAGTCTAATAATTAATCTCTGATGTATTGTGTTGTCTAATCATTAATCAATGCAAGGACCAAATTTTGACTTATGATACACAAAAGGACCAAATTTTGGTGTATAGTTGTCACTTTCAGCTAACAAGAAGCACACATATTAAAAGCCATGGTTGGTTACCAAATTTTGGTGAGCAATGATTATTCTGGACCATTAATCAATTAAGATAAAATTGTATTGTAATTAATCAATAATTCATATTGTAAACTTTAAATAAAGTAATTTTATCTGATCCAACATGATTATTCATGTGTACTCATGGAAAGCAACACTATTCTTCATTGTTTATAAGGAAAATAGTCATTTTAGTCTATTAACTTCAATTCATATTTTAATTTTAATCTCTAATTAGTTTGATTGATTTACCCCTTTTACTTTAAAAAGGTAATAATTTTTTTTAATTCTTAAATCTACTTAACAAAAAATGTTGAGTTAGAACCAATTTAACATCTTCATGTCATATTATAAATATTATTAGTATATTATATTTACATGTAAAATAAACTACAAATTGAGAGGTAAGGTTACATTTTGATTTATGTTTGATGAGTACCTAATTTAAATCTCGGAGTGTAATTTAAATATGGAGATTTGTTATTTTATTTTATGTTTTAATTCATTTAAATGTTTTTTTTGAATCAAAACGGCGTCGTTTTGCTGAGTTGGAGTGAGAGAGGGTGTCATGTCATCTAAATATGACACGTAGGAGAGAGGGTGTGTCACATAAGTCTTCCGCATCAGCATTTAATGGCAAAACCATATTGATGTTACACAAGAGGACCAATTTTGACAAAAAAAAAACGTTAAGGACCTAAAATAACTTGTCACACCCCACGAAAACTAGAGAGGAGTGGCTGGCGCCGGGCACATAGAAAGGCCTATTGTCCGGTAAGCCAAACCGCAGAGCAGATAATTCTAACGAAAAATTCGACATAGTCTCCCCTAAAATTCGAGCATTTCCAAATCTGTACATCAACCCCACAACACATACAATAATTCTATTAGAGAGCTCTACTCTCAACTAATCCATAATCAATAAACAATTACCCAAGGTACAGCAAAAGAATAGTAAGGACCCTGCCTGTGATCAAAGGAGCACTCTAGATTCAAATAACAGATATATAAGATTCAGAGTAATACCCACGAACAATGCGGGCTCACCAGAATACACAATAGCCGCGAACTACACAGGAGGGGGAACTAATCCAATGCTACACTTACATCTGAAAGAAAAATTAAATGAGGGGTGAGTTTTATAACTCAGTGAGTAGATAATACCTACCATAACAGGAGGGAACAAACCGAAGGCACGAGTTTTTCACAATCCATGTTTGATAGTGACGTTTAAATGAGCGTTGTAAATCATAAGTAAAATACAAGTTTACATATAAATTACTAATCCTTTCAAAATAGAGTTAATTCTCAAATTCATCAAATTAACTTTCTAAAATGTGTATATATATAAATATCATAAAATAAAAATAACAGATAAACTTCAAAACTAAACAATAGTCTTTTTTTCACATCAGAATACATTCTCAAAATATCAAATCATATAGAAAAATCAGTTAGGGAAACCAGATCCACAAAACCAATCAGAACAGACATGAGCACAAGGCTCACGAAATCAGAAAAGCCTATGGCTTTAAATAATCAAATGAGCATTAAGCTCAATATATCAGATATCCAATCCACGTGTGTTGGCCGACACACGGGGCTAGCAACACCCCTGCTAGCTGGGGTTCCAAGGTGCACCAAGGGCTAACGATACTGCGTTAGCTGCAGGGTTCCATATCAGATGGCTTCCCAAGAAAAATCATTTAAATAAGTAAAAACATAAATTTCCTGAAACATTTCTCACTTTCAAAATCAGAGAGTCGAAAATACTCAATGATCACAAATAACTAACTGAAACATAGTGCATATAAAGCACTTCCATATAATCAATCGTACTTTCATTGCAGAACAATTATTGTTAAATAGTCAATCTTTCAGAGAAGTCTTACATCCATCGAATCGTTTCAAATCAAGGTGAGGACATGATCAATGAATACAGAATCATATGCAAATTTGCACAAAAAGACTTTGTAGAGTAGTACTTCAGTGAACAATCAAAATATGATTAAATTTCTAACATGTCCCTCACTTTTTGAGTAAGATTCACGAAAACGGACTTAGTGGCGGTTATATCATCAATTAAAGATACATAGCTTATTAACTTAAAGATCAAAGGAGAGACAAATCTATTTAAATTTGGTTTGTTTCCCATTCTAAACTAAAGGCTAAAAGTGGTCAAAATGCACAAAGGTAGGTAAGAAAGAGTATAGTAAGCATCATCCACTCACAGATGACCCATGGTGAGGAAAATATGCTCCAAAAGTTCTCCAACCCAGTCCTCGAAGTTGCCTAGAATTGTAAAGATTATAGAACATCATTTTCACATACAAATAAATCACCAATATCCTTATTCAAGTTCTCCCCAATTTCTTCTTAACATCCATTTACCATCTATAAATCCAAAAGGGTCTAGAACTTGTACCCTCAATACTATTTTCATTTAAATCTCTAACACTTTCTTACTTTCAAAGATGAACTTAAACACATCTAATCTTTACCAAAAATCTTTTTTTTTTGGAAGACCATCGAGATCAACACTATTGTAAAATTCAGCATTTTTGCATTTACAATAATTACACAGAATTGCTAAAGTTTGCAGTTTAGTCCCTAGAACATTTTTAGTCTTGAAAGTGGCTCCTAAAGGTCTCTAAAATTTTCCTAATTTACATGAGAGTTTGTTGGAACTAAATGTTACTAAAATGAGCAGACTTTATGGAAATTTCGTTTATTACCCATAATTTTCGAACAGTTCAGTTTGGTCCCTTTTTCCAAAAAAATATTGTTTTCCATCTATTTCTTCCATTTTTCATCTCTATCCTACATTCCCATCATCTATAGCAACCTACCCTAAATTTAAGAATTTCATAACCACCCCATCAATTTTAGAAAATCCTTGAAATTTCCTAATTCATGAAAAACTTTAAATTGATCTTCTAATTGTCTAGATCTAAGCACTTAATCAACTTTCAAACATCTTACTATTTATCCCCATGAAGAAAAGGTAGGTTCATCTATACCCCATTTCCATAATTTTTCCAAAATACATATAAAGAAGAAAAGAGATGCATTGAGGAGAGAGAGGAACCTTGAGAGATGAGAAAATGAAGAGAGAGAGAGCAGTGGCCGACGACTTGCGGTGGTCGGCGACGGCGTGTTGTTGGCGGTGGCTCAATGTGGGAGAAAAGGAAAGAAATAAAGAAAGAAGAGAAGATGTCGAACAGAAGAATGAGAAATAAATGAATAAAAAAAAAGAGTGTGTGGAAGACGGCGAGGAAGGTTTCAGTTCAGAAAAAAAATAAATCTGAGGATTTTAGTAAAAATTACTATTCTGCCCTATAATAAATAATATCCTTTCAGACAAGTCCCTCATAAAATTATATTTCTGCCCCAAAATGAAAAATATCCTTTCAATTAAGTTCCTAAAAAATTTTAAGTCCTTTACTCTTTCTTTTTTTTTTCTTTTTTTTTACTACATTAAAATGAGGGTCATTACATAACTTTTTAAAACGTTGAGGACCAATATTAAACTTCGTACAAACGTTGAAGACCAAAAGAATAATTTGGCCTAAAATTTTTTTGAGAATCGTAAAAAATCATGATTTTACTATTTGGTAAGATACCAAACATACCCATATTCCTTTTGTAAGCAACCAATAAAGTTTTATACGGTGCATTTGTCAATAGTATATTCTGTTATTTAAAAGTTCAATATAAAAATATCATTTTAGTTCTTAACTAAATTATTATTTTAGCCCTTAAAAATATAATATGTCACAACTCACAATTTAATATCAGAAAAATATAATTTGTCTCAATTTAATCTTTGAAATATGAAAATATCAAATTAAATGTATGAAAAATGTAATTTGTCACAACTTAATTCTTGAAAATTTTCTATTAGTTATGTTAATTAACAGAAATTTTCAGGGACTAATTAAATTCAGACAAATTATATCGTTCTAAAATTTAAATTTAATATTTTTATCTTTTAAAAACTAAAATGAAATAAAAATACATGTTTCCATATTATCAACGAATAAATTAATAATTTATTCAAAGTTAATAAAATCGTAGGAGTTATGCATATACTAAATTCTATATTGTTGATGTTGAATGCCTAAAAATTTGAAAAATGAATTTCATGTTTTCTATGTGAAAGGAGAATTCGAATAGATTTTTTTAAAATGTAAATTTGGACAAGTGTAGAGCTAGTGCACTTTATTTATATATAGATTTTTTTTCTAAATTAATGTATAAAATACAGATTTATTTTATACATTAATTCACTTGTAGGTTAATGTTGTTGAAATTAAATAGTATATGCCCTTTAAGCAATTAATTAATCAAATGAGCAATTCAAAAAATATTCCAATACAAAGAAAATAGCTATTAGATAATTTATGCATCTAAGAAGCTAGTTATATATATATAGTATATTTTTTTTGGTAGAAAGAGATGGTAGTAAGGGAAGGCACTTCCAAGTATTGCCGGGCAGGGCGCCAGTGGCATGTTGGAGAGACTAACAGAGGCCCAACCCAAAGGACTACTGCACAGGCCTAAACCGCAAGCAGTTTTACCCAGTCGCAGCTACTCAACTAGCCCTTGGGTGTCAAGGGATCTTTCTGAGAAGGGATGCCCACCAAAGCAGGATTTTGGATTGCTTCAGGGAGATTCGAACCCTCGCCCATGGGTGAGGCGAGAACTTTCCTCCGGATCCTTAACTATTTGTGCCAACCCATTTAGCGTTTGATTATATATATAATATATTGATTCCTCCTAGTTAGATATAATGTTTTACAAATAGACTGATGATTATTGAACTGAATGGTTCAATATTATTAGTTCACAGTTTAATTATTCAATCATAATTGAATTGATTTAAATACTAATTTATGGTTCAATGGTTCTCTAATTATTGAATTATATAGCATTTGTTAATATTATACATTAATTTTATATTATAAATATTACGTGTAATTTTTTTTTTGTCTTTCTTGTTTTCCAATTCCCCCTCTTTTCCTCCCCCTACTTCTAAGTTAATTTTAGCAAATTGAAGTTTGAAGGTATAGTTATAGACTTAAAGTTTATATATGAATCTAAGTTAATTGTAGTTTTAAACCTTTATATTTTGGAATTATTGTATTTTAACTAAGTGATTAATATAAGTTTAATTTTGATGGTCAATGCTTTAATATTAATTTAAGTGTAGTTTGGTTATATCTAAATAAGACAAAAAATGAAGGAGAAATTATATTAGGATACTAAATTTTCCTCTCAGTAATTAGTGGCGGTTTAAACTGCCATTAAAGCATTCAAAAAATAATAGCGGCGGTCTTGAAAACCGCCATTAAATTGTGACGGTCCCTTAATACCCGCAAAGTAATTTAGCGACGGTTATTCCAACAGTCACTTAAAACCGCCGCTATTAGGTTTGCGACGGAAGCTTTACAGCAGTTTTGGTAACCGTCGTTAAATATTTTAGCGGCGGTTTAAACCGCCGCTAAATACAAAAAACCATCGTAAATAATTTTTTTTTTGTGTAGTGACTCGTTCAATACCCAATAAATATATTCATAAAAGGTCTCAATAAATATTAAATTTTTATTACTCTTACTCTTAATTTTAAATATCTATAAAATAGCGAATATTTTTTTAAACAAATATTATCGAATATCCATATAATGGAGAGATATGTATCCCTTATCATCTCTAGTGATGAATATTGATGTATTAAATTGACAAATTAAATTAAGATAATTTACACAACACTTTAATAATATTGTCAGCATTCAGAAAAATCATATGTATGATGTGAACATATTTAATTTTATGTCATAATTTAAAAAAAAATGCATGTTATTAGTCAATAAAGCCACTATATAAGACAAATTTGCAATATCATTTTTATTAAAGAAATCAAGTTATATAATTAATTAGTCAATAAATAAAGATTGTTACTGAACATTATTTTGATTTAGATCCAGACGTAATTAAAAGATACGATCTTTAGCATATATCAATTTATTCCTTTCCTTCACTATTTTATACAATTAAAGTTACGTTCTCCCATTTGCTTGTCCCATTTGTCTTTTTCTGTTTCAATTGGCTATATATAATGAAATAAAAAAAAGAGTCAAATACAAATTTAATTAGACGGTTTTGATTGGTGAAATTTAAAATAATATCTTAAATTTCTTTTACTTTTATATGCTTCTTGTTACTCATAGTCATAGATAAAAGTGGAAGATTATAATTTGATACATCTCTTCAATCATGCAGTGTTATTGGTTAATATTAATAAGAATTCACATTAATAAGGATCCACTTTGAATGAATTAAGAATAAACTGATTGGTAGGATCGGATATACTGAAGTTTAATGTTATCGGACATCACCTAAATGTCTTGATTGAGTCTTTTGAGTTACTGAATTGGAAATTGGATCAAGTGAAGTGCAGAAAGTGTAACGTGTATGAAGTGCATTATGCAGACCGTTAAATAAAAATCAAAATTTGTGTCCGCACTATAACAATTTCATCCAACGATCCTTAAGTGTGCAATTTCACCAAATCTAAATTTTAACATATTCGGATCCACTGAACTGAAATCCTTAGGACTAAGAGCGAGTAAAGTAACCTATAACTATGGGTTAGGATCTAAAAATAAGATAAGGGAGGCTTACTCATTTTCACCTTCATGTTTGAAGCCATGTGAAACTTTATTTTCAGTCAATGCCATAAAATAAAAGATATGTTCATATAAATGCACCAATGAGTAATGCCAAAGTTAGCTTTGAATGTTATTAATTCCCAAAAAAGTTAGCTTTGAATATATGCACATATATATATATATATATATATAGTGTGAGCCACATAATGATTATTCATCTCAAAGTAGTTTGGGCAATCACGTCTCTTCTAAATTGCATTTATATTGTTATGGAAAAATATATTATTACACTTTTAAAAAAAATTATATTTTAATAAAAACATATATAGTATAAAAATTCATTAATTTAGTTTCAAAAAAAAATCATTAATGTGATGTCACTTTTTTTTTGTGGTAACTGTTTTGATTTATAAATTATTAATCAAACTATTATTTACTTCTTAAATTTTGAAAATAGATTATTTTGGTAACTAAATTTACACTCCCGTTAATTATTTAGTCTTTAGAGCATTCATGATCATTATATGCTTACGTGACATCGTTAGTTTGTCACTATGTTACCCCCTCACCTGGTCACGTCATTTAAATATTTAAAAGTAATATTAAATAAATAGTCTCTGGATTTGCCACCATATTGTTACCTTTTAACTAACACAAAGACTACTTAGTATTACTTTTAAGTAATATAGGGACTCTTTAGTATTACTTTTAAATATTCGATGCGGCAAGATGAGATAGTAACATAGTGGAAATATAACGGTGCCACGTCAACACATAACGACCTTGTCACACGGTGACTTGACGGGTAACATCATAGAGACAAAATAATTGATGGGAGTATAAATTTATAGACTAAATCATTTATTTTCAAAATTTTTGGACTAAAAAATAATTTAACCAATAATTCAAGAATAAAAAATAATTTACATATTTTTTTTTAATAGTGTAGAAAAACGCAATAAAGATGTGACTTAACTTTTCATTTTCTCTCTCTACCATGATTAATTATACAAAAAATTTTTGGCACGCGTTTTAATTATATCGGTGAAGAGTAAGCACCTAAGTAACTTTATTTTAATTCAGTCTTTTTTTCTAATATTTTACTTTACAAACTTTACATAACATCTTTTTACATCTATTTACCAAATATGGTTATACTTTGTCAAAATATTTAAGAGAGGTCCAGAGACTACACCACCTTCCCATATGAAAGCCCTACGAAAGTTTGAGAAAAAGACGACGATCTCATTAGAATTAGATGACCTAACCTAACAAGCACACCCATTAAATATTCGAACAAACACATCTCTGATCTTCACATCTCATCGTTAACACACAAACCGAATATATATATCACTTAATTCCCAACAATGAATGTTGAATCAAATATAAGTACAAGTTTTTGGAAAAGTCACGCTCTAAAAATTAGTTATTGAAGTGGGAGAGTTCAAGAACTTAATACATGAAAGTTGTTACCTTTATATATATATATATATATATGGTTGAAGCAATAATAAGTTTATATGTGTCTATGAGCGATAGAGAGGAAGGACAAGGCAAATATGGAAAAGGGTCTATTAGAGAAGGAGGACACAGAGGTGGTGGAGAAGAGAGATAATAATGGTGGTTTCAATTTGGGCATAAGATGGGTTGTGTTCTCTCAAGAAGTGAAAGATGTAGGTTCCATAGCAGCACCTATGGTGGCTGTGAATTGGTCCACCTTCTTCCTTCAAACCATTTCATTGATGATGGTAGGTCACTTGGGTAAACTTGCTCAATCTAGCACCGCCATAGCCATCTCTCTCTGTGCTGTCTCTGGCTTCAGCGTTATTGTAAGTACCTTCATATTTTACAACTTCACAAACTATTGCATGAAACCTGTTTGAAAAAATGCTGCTGAAAGAATACAAGCAGAAACTAAAGAGTTATATAACCTGATTGAGAACTGATTTCGTTCTGTATTTTGTTATAATAGTGTGTGATTAACAAGTCCCACATGAGTAGATGAAAGATGGAAGCAGCATTTATAAATGATTATTGAATCAAGTTCCGGGTGTAATCTTTTATCCTAATCAACAACTGCATGAAACCTGTTTGAAATAATGTTGCTGAAAGAATAAAAAGTTATAACCTAATTGAGAATTGGTTTCGTTATAGTAAGTACCATCATATTTTATCCTAATCAACAACTGCATGAAACCTGTTTGAAATAATGTTGCTGAAAGAATAAAAGCAGAACTTAACAGTTATAACCTGATTGAGAACTGATTTCGTTCTGTATTTTGTTAGAATAGTTAGTGATTAATAAGTCTTACATCGAGTAGAGATGGAGGGTGGAAGCATCATTTATAAATGATTATTGAATCAAGTTCCAGGTGTAATCTTTTTCTAACATATTTTGTATATCCTACACAGTTTGGACTGTCATGTGCATTGGAAACACTATGTGGGCAAGCTAATGGAGCTAAGCAATATAGAAAATTTGGTGTTCAAATACACACTGGAATCTTCTCTCTTATACTATCTTGTCTTCCTTTGTGCCTCTTGTGGCTTAACTTGGGGAAGCTACTTGTTTTTCTTGGTCAAGACCCTTTAATTGCACATGAAGCTGGGAAATTTGCAGTGTGTATGATTCCTGCTCTCTTTGGTTATGCAACACTTCAAGCTCTGATTCGGTACTATCTTATGCAGCGCTTGATCACTCCTCTTGTTATGAGTTCTTTATTTACTCTTGCCTTCCACATAGCTCTGTGTTGGACTCTAGTTTTTAAATCTAGTCTTGGTCGCTTTGGAGCAGCATTTGCTATTGGTGCTTCATATTGGTTGAATGTGATTTTGCTTGGATTGTATATGACTTTCTCTGCTTCATGTGCAAAGACAAGGGTTCCTGTTTCCTTGGAGCTTTTCCATGGGATTGGAGAGTTTTTCCGCTTTGGAATTCCTTCGGCCGGAATGATTTGGTAAGGACTAGATTTATATGCAGTAGGACCAATCATATGATGAATTATACACGTGTCAGTTTCTGATTGGAGAACCTCATGACAAAGATATAAAAATAGTGTTGGGCCCCGCACAAAAATATAAAGAAAAGAGAAAGAAGAACACACAAAAATTTTAATGTGGTTCGGTGCCTCAAGACCTACTACCACGACCCCAACTGGGACAAACTTTACTACTTGTAATTTTTGAACGGAAAAATTACAAACCCTCCTCAATACATAAAAATACCCAAAACCCAATACACTCAATGGTTATAGGCTAGTATTCTTATGTGTGTTGAAACCTATATAACTCACACCTATTTATATAAGCTCCTCACCCACTCCTCACACAACCTAAGCAATGTGAGACTTTGAATTACACACACAACAAATCCTCCCTTAATCCAAAGTCCTACATTATTTCTCTCTATAAAAAAAAACTAAACTCTCCTATTAATTTCCTGACTTCTTCTGCTTCTGCAACGATCATCTCTTGCTGCAGAATCCTCTAACATCCTCAGATTAACTCATCCTCATAAGAAACCACATTAGTAGAAGAAGCTCCCTTTGATCTTCCTCTTTTCTCCTTCATGCTCTGCAAGTCCTCCATGAAGTCTGGGCATCTCATCTGTATGTGACCCAACTGTCCACAGTAATGACACTCAACAGTGCTCATGTCTCTCGATCGAGAATTTCTTCCAAGTTGATCACCCTTCTTCTTCCTGCTAGTATATGACTGTCCCTGAAAGACTCTTCACCACCCATCATCCTCTGACTCTCCTTCAAGGTACTCATCACTTCATCTAGATTCAGTGTGCTCTTTCCTGCTAGCATTGACTGGACTAGAGGCTTGAAGGATTTTGGTAGTGAAGCCAAGAGAAGTAGCGCTTGCTCTTCATCCTTAATAGTCTCCCCTGCATTCAACAGTCTAGATACCATCTCATTAAATTTGTTAATGTGATCAGTCACATTACCTCCCTCTTCCATCTTCAATGAGTACAAGTCCATCTTCATCATCAATCGATTAGTCAATGTCTTCGACGCAAACTTGCTCTCTAATGTGTCCCACAACTTCTTCGGTGATGTCTCCTTCAGCACAGTCACTTTTATCTGTGGGGCTAGTGCCAATCGAATTGTACTAACAGCCTTTTTCTGAATTGTACTCCAATCTGACTCTTTTATTTCACTCGGTTTCTCATCCTGCAATGCTAAGTCAAGACCCTGCTGAACCAAATAATCTTGAATTGTGCATTGCCACAATGTAAAATCCGTTCTCCCATCAAACAACAGAACTTCAAACTTCAAGGTGTTCATTGTATTTAACCCAACTCTTGGCTAAATACTTCCACTCACACAGCCAACCAACCAGCACCACAAACAACCCAAACTCAAAAGAAAATCTGACTTAAAAAAAAGAGAAAATAAGCCAGAACCAACCTCTCTCCAAATTGCTGACGTGACGCTAACGACTCCTTCCTCTTGCTCTTTCTCCCTTCTTCCTCACTAGGCCGGAACCTAAGCTCTGATATCACTTGTTGGGCCCCGCACAAAAATATAAAGAAAAGAGAAAGAAGAACACACAAAAATTTTAACGTGGTTCGGTGCCTCAAGACCTACTACCACGACCCCAACTGGGACAAACTTTACTACTTGTAATTTTTGAACGGAAAAATTACAAACCCTCCTCAATACATAAAAATACCCAAAACCCAATACACTCAATGGTTATAGGCTAGTATTCTTATGTGTGTTGAAACCTATATAACTCACACCTATTTATATAAGCTCCTCACCCACTCCTCACACAACCTAAGCAATGTGGGACTTTGAATTACACACACAACAAATAGCACCTAAGTTTTTTTTTTTTCCATTGTCAATTACTTTCCTTCCCCACATAGCCAATTTTTTTGTTTTGGTTTTATATATGTATATACTGATAAGTGTTGAATATTTTTAGCCTAGAATGGTGGTCTTATGAGCTGGTTACCTTGCTTTCCGGTTTTCTACCAAATCCAGAGCTGGAGACTTCCATCTTATCCATATGGTATGTAAAATGTGAATCAAATGGGTAAATTTACATTTGATGTCCTTAAACTTTATACCAAGATTTCGTGATTATTTCTTTTTACAACCGATTTCATTTTTAAAATTTCGAATTTCGTCCTAACACATGGATTAAAATTATTATTATTACATGTGTGATGTCATGTCATCATTTTTCGTTAATAATTTATATAATTTTAAATGTTAAGATAAAATTTGAAACTTTGGAGACGTAATCGATTGCAATTTGAAAATTTTGATACAAAATTGACCAAAAAAATTTATGGACATAAGCCAAATCAAAAAGTATTGCTTTAAAGTCAAATATATGAAGCTAATCTCCGTTACGAATGTAAACAGTGTACAAATCACCGTGACAATCTATACTATACCAGAATCAATAGGCTCATCAGCAAGGTTTGCTTCACATAACATTATTCATCAATGAGTATGTACAATTCATGTTCATTTACAGTAGTCTCTCCAATAACATAAATCAATTTCTTTGTCCTTGTTTGTGTATTCAGCACAAGAGTTTCAAATGCTTTAGGAGCAGGAAAGCCAGAAGTGGCAAGAGTGGCTGCTTTTACTGCTATGGTTCTATCAGCTTCTGAGGCTCTTGTGGTCAGCTCAATTATTTTTGCTAGCCGCCATGTTTTAGGTTATGTTTTCAGCAATGAGCAAGATGTGGTGGATTATGTCACAGAAGTTGCTCCTCTGTTAGTTCTGTCCGTTTTTGTGGACTCCTTACATGGTACCCTCTCAGGTTAGATCCTTTCATTCTTCTGATATTGACAAGACTTACATACAATTCCTTATATTTTTGCTAGCACGTTTAACTCGTGTTCTATTATCAACGGTAGTTGGATCTAGTGAAAGGGATTAGTCCCGCACAACATGATGAATCCGGGTTCGAATTTCTACTGGAAGAGGTGCTCACATAAGAAGATACTTGTGAGAAACAAAAAAAAAAACTCATGGGCTATTGTGGGCGGGCTTGGACTTCAATTTTAAGGAACGTTTATTAAACGGGGTGGCCCGGTTCGGCTTGTTTTCACACAACTAATCATAGGGAACATGAGTTGTATAAATTATAAGGCCATGTTTGGTATCACTTCCAAAGGGAAGGTGAGAGAGAAGCAAAGGTTGAAGTATGTTTGGTATGCTTTGAGAAGTGGGGAAGTGAGGTTGAGCTTCCTAGTTGAGAGGGAAGCTTGTTGCCATGAAAATTGAGAGGGAAGTGGAGGGAAGGTAAGGCGAGGTTTGGTTTAAAGACCCAAATGCTTTTAAAAAATTTGTGGCTTTTAAAAAAGTAAGGACAAAAAAGATATTTCATACTTGTATCTTCTATTTCCCTATCTTCTTCCCACCCAAGATATAACCTTCATGACATTGTAATCATTGCAGCTGTGCCATGGAATCTGATTCTTGTTCTTAATAGGGATTGTTAGGGGAAGTGGGTGGCAACACATTGGAGCATATGTGAACCTTGGATCTTACTATGGTCTTGGAATTCCCATTGCTGCTTTATTGGGATTTTGGCTGCGGTTTAGAGCAAAAGGACTTTGGATTGGAATTATGATTGGTGCATTTTGCCAGACAATTTTGTTAATTACTATAACAAGTTGTACAAATTGGGAAAAGCAGGTTTGTTCTTTACTTTTATAAATATGATCATTTTAATTTGAGGTGATAAAACAGATCAGTGTTTAATCTATCAAGATGGTGGGTTGGATAAAAAATGGTTAAATTAACTCACAGGTTAGGTAAGTTTGAATTTTTTTTATTTACATTTATGTTTACTATTTTCGTAAAATAATTAAATTTACAATTAGTTTGTTGTAATTAAAATTTAATTTTTTAAGATTGCATGACATTGTTGTCATATTATAATA
This sequence comes from Senna tora, assembly GCA_014851425.1. Lineage (NCBI taxonomy): Eukaryota > Viridiplantae > Streptophyta > Magnoliopsida > Fabales > Fabaceae > Senna > Senna tora. Next base: position 7,431,577 of record CM026270.1, read on the forward strand.
TTAGTTTTGTTAAAATTAATTTTTGTGTGATTTGAAGTTGATAAACTCCATAAGATTATAATAATTGCATTTGGACCAAATTATTTCACTTGTAATTGCATTTTTTCCAAATAATTAACATACAATCATACATGCATCATTTAATTCAAAATTAATTAATTAATTATCCATGTCAATCAATTCAAACCACTAATTAGAAAATACTAAAACAAAGATCTTTTAAAAAAATTTAGATACTTATAGATTATAATTAGAAATATAAAATAATAATATGAAAAAAAAAACTTGGTGGGTTGGCAGTTTAACATGTTAACCCGACAACACACTATAAAATGAATCAAATTAGTTCATTGTTGGCCCATTTAAAAATTGACTAACCTTCACTTAACTTATTTTGCTTGAAAATCGTGGTGGGCCAATTCACGCGAGTCGAGTTGGCCCATTTTGTCAGCTCTAAGTTAAATAGTTATCATCATATTTGATATCTCATTGGAGAGTCAATTTATTTTTACAGGCAAGACTTGCTAGAGAGAGGATATTGCAGGGAAGACTGCCTGCAGAAAATGGATTGGTTTGAGCAATTGGAGATGTGAAGATTTTGGGTGAAGTTTCAAACAGGATCAAGTTTTGCATTTATCAAGGAAGTAAGGTTCAAAGAATAATGGATTATACAAAGAATTCCATATATAAAAGTGGGTTTTCTTAATTTTTGGTTCAAATTCTGCAGCTTTCACCATAATTTGTAGAATAACTTTCCATTTCATAGGAACTTTTTGGTATTTACCATTTTCTCTACATTGTTTTGCTGACTTGCAATTGCCCACTTGACCTTTATATATTGTGTTCGGATGAGGCAACAAAAAAAAGTATTGTTTAAGGTATTTTAATTTCTTTGTTATAATTTTTTTTTAATTTTGATTGAGAATAAAAGAAATTTCAAAGCTCATAATAATTTAATTAAGTAATTTTTTTTTGCCTGATTTTTTTTTTCAAAAAACTAGTTCAATTTCAATTTTAGTTCTTGCATCATGTTTGGTATACGTATCTATATTAACATGACTTTTGTCTTTTTTGGTTTTACCCTATTTTTAATGTGACAAAAGCCTGTTTTATAATTAGAAAATACAATAAAATATATGATGTGACTTGGTCTTACCCTATTTTTAATGTGACAAAAACCTATTTTATAATTAAAATAAATAAAATATATGATGTCATAAGATGGGAGGAAAAAGGATAGTGGGTATAGTAATTATTATTTTATTATGCTAAATATGGATAAAGAGCACTTGGAGTGTTAATTACTTGATTTTCTTTGAATAAAGTATCATGTTCGAATTTTACACATGAAAAAGAAATAAATTTAGATAAAATTTTTTTATATTTGTTATAAGATTTTTCAATACAAAAATGACACATAATTACTAACGAAGGGTTGGTCCAAAAAAAAAAAGATAACACGTGGCAAAAAATTTTGTATGATAAATCACATAAGAAACAAAATATAGAAGACTATTTTTTACATGATCAATCATAAAAAAAATTTGGTCCCTTATGTTGTACCCAAGTTTCATATTAGTATGGTATGTTTTAGAAGTTTTAAGTTAGTCATTTATTTTTTTAAGAAGTTCTAAATTGGTCATTCTGTCCAAGTCCGTCAATTTCTTAAGTTAACTGCTAACGTAACATGCTGACATGTTCGTTTAAGCTGACGTGTCACGCCATGTTATCACCACATCATCGACACGTCATCATAGATAATGAAATAAAAGATGACGTGGAGTGATACATCAGCTTAAATGAACACGTAAGAGAGCTGATATGTCTAAGAGGAAAAGGGTTTTGGATTGGCATACAATCTGGGGCTTTTGTGCAAACTCTTTTCCTTGCTATCATAACTTGGCGTATAAATTGGGAAGAGCAGGTAAACCCTCTAATTTTTGTCACTTTAAATTTTAATCTTCAAAGGTTCACATTATTTAACTCCCAACAACGTATTATTAAATTATAGTTTTTGCTAATTAGTGTCTGGTTTTATCTGATTGGTTGATGAATTTTCTAAATTCACAAAATTATTATTTTTATTGACATTTTATGAATTTTAAATCATTAAATATTCTATCAACTAATTATAAGAAATGTTAACTATAACACTTACAGTACTGATTGTGTGATGTTTTGAACGCAGGCAAGCAATGCAAGAAGAAGGTTATTTTGAGGGAGAATTTTTAGCTGGCAATGGCTTAATTGTATTTCCGAATTGAATTATTATACATATTGTCATATTTGGACGTGGAAGATTAAATATTAAATTTTTAGTGAGAAGAAGGTATACACGTGAAATAACAAAAATGCCCTTATGTATACATCAGATAATAATCACATTTGGCGCTGATGTGGCATCTTAGTTAGAAATAGTATAAAAAATTTAACAGAAGGGGTTGTTTGCACAAAATGAAAAGTTTAGGGGGGGTCTTGTATTAACTTTTAAAGTTCAAGGGAGTTATGTGCACAAGCCTTAAAGTTTAGGGAGGTTATGTGCATTTTGGCCTTCTTTTAACTATCCATTATCTCCACATTTTTCTCACCTCTCATTCAATCATATATTTTATTTTATGTTTTATTAATTATTAAATAGATATATTGTGAGACAAACAAACGTATAAAAATAACTTTAATGAAAGATACAATTAAATATAAAGATATATTCTGATCACTACAATATATCCATTATATAAACTTGGCTAAAGGTCTAATTTGGTCCTCAATGTTTGCATGAAGTTTAATGTTGGTCCTCAATGTTTCAAAAGTTTAATGTTGGTCCTCAAAGTTTTTTTTTTGTTAATTTTGGTCCTCGAGCGTAACACAGTTAACTTTTTACCGGTAAATGATGACGTGGCATGCTTATATGGCACACCATCTCTCCTACATGTCATATTTTAATGATGTAGCATGACACATCACTGCCAAGTCACCCCACATTGTCACATCATCATCTGCTCTCCTTCATCATCATCATTATCATCATCATCATCATCTGGGGTGACGTGATAGTGATGTGTCATACCACGTCATTAAAATATGACATGTAGGATAGAGGGTGTGCCAAATAAGTATGCCACGTCATCATTTAACGACAAAAAGTTAACTGTGTTACGCTCGAGGACCAAAATCGACAAAAAAAAAACTTTGAGGACCAATATTAAACTTTAAACTTTTGAAACATTGAGGACCAACATTAAACTTCATGCAAACATTGAGAACCAAAATAGTACTTTAGCCTATAAACTTTCTCTCTATCTTATATTTTCACATTATAAATTTTAGGCAAAAGTACCTTTTGTATCTCCAAATTTTACAACAATTTTTATTTTTATCCCCAAACTTTGTTTGCGGTTAATTTTGTCACGAAAGTTTGAATTAAAATCAATTTTTAAATTTTTTCTTATATCCATTTTAATAATATTGTATATTATGATTCATATGCAAAATTATAATTTTAATTCTAAACCTACAATCTTTTTCTCATTCTCAATTTCACTCTCTATTATTTTTCCATTTCCAACCACTGTTGCAGACGCTGCCTTAGAATGTTGAAGAAGCTACCATCCTGTCATACGCATATGCTCATGTTTGTTACTCATTCATTGTCTTACCTAGTAATAGATGCAGCTTCATCACTGGCCGTTTGGTATTCGGTGAGTGTTTAGTGGGAAGTGGAAGTGGAAGTGGATGTGGAAGTGGAAGTTGATGTCCTATTATGGGATTACTCATTGGTATAAGGTTTTAAGGCATTTTTTATTTTTTATAACTACACATGTTGATTGTAATTAAGGCATAATTATTGATTGTAATTATGAAAATAGAAATTTGAGACATTTGGCAATGTTGTTCTAATATTACATCTTGATGCTGACATGACAATATTGCAAAGCATGTACTTAAGGCCAAATGGCAAGATTTTACCCAATGTATATATGTTCCTTTAGTAATATATATATAGATATATAGATATATAGAATATAAATATATAGATATATAGATTGTCATATTTGGACGTAGAAGATTAAATATTAAATTTTTAGTCAAATGTGTAATTTTGCAACATTGACAACTCATTTTAACCTTCTTCATTATTGATTTCTCTAATGTTCTAATTTTTCATTATCCTAATTTCATATCAACCCTCTTTTTACATCACATATTTTATTTTATTTTATATGTTATATATAATTTGTGAGATTAACAATTAGAAGACTTCAAAGCCATTATTATTTAAATATAAAATCGAATAACTTGAAAATTAATTAATTAATTAAGTAAACGGGTTGGGGGATTTACTAAACAGAAATAGACTAAAATACATATACACACTTAAATAAGTAAAATATAAATAAATAAAAGTGGAGGGACCAAGCTGTAAGGACCTAAATGAAAAGAAAATTATTTTGGTGAGATAAAAACTGTATTTTAACAAAACTACTTTTTGATCCCGCGTTATCGAGCTAAGTTATTAATATATAATTTAAAATAAATTATATAACAAGATAAAATAACACAAATTTTATTTCCCTACATGTTCAAAAACCCACAAAAAATTTAATATATTTTATTAAGCCTTTGGCAAAGGCCCCCTAATATATATACACGATGGATCGAGGTATCCATCATATATATATATATATATATAATTTTTTATAGATGATATAATATATATATATATTTTATTGGAGATATAATAATATATATTATATATAATATAGTAATAAATATAAGTAATGTAACTTCAGAATATTTCACTCTATGGACACGTGGTATTGACCTTCTAGAGGTTAGCTGGATCATTGATCAAACACGTGGCACCACTCAATGGATTCATACGTGGCTTAAACTCATGCTTTCCCATACAGGCTCTTGTATTAGAGATGTGGGAGAACGAATGTGTATTTCTTTTGTACCTTTTTTTTTTTTTGTTTCCCAAGGTATCCTCCAGCCCAATAGGCCAAGGACTAATCCTCTGTGGATCTGAGCTCCATTTAAGGGTTTTCCGCTGGCCAATTGGTTGCTGCATACATAAGGTGGGATTCGAACCCCCAACACTTGATTTTTTGTCACCTAGTGAGCTAACCACTAGACCAACCAAGCTTGATTTTTTGTCACCTCATTTTCCACCTCACATTTAACTTTTTTACTTTTATTAAATAAAAAACAAACTAAACTTTTACCCTAAAATGTTTTTATTGGGATTAGGTTAATTTTTTTAATAAAAGTAAAAAATTAAATATGAGGCACAATGACGTAGCAAAAGAAATATACATTCATCGGTCACGTCAGCAAATTTCGTTAAACAAGTTATCAGTGTTAGTAAAATGAATATGCATGAATAAAATTGAAAGTTTAAAGGTAGACATAAACAAAAAAAATTGAAAATAGAAATAAACATTGTAAAAAGTACTTTACTTAATAATATAATATATATTATATATATATATTATATAAATAATATAAAACATCTTATAATCTATTATCTATTATATATACTTAAAGGTAGAGGCGCTAATGCAATTGCTGCCAAATCAGCGTGTAAACATCTTTAATCATCTGACATATATTGCTGACGTGTCGTTGACATGTGCTATATATATAATACTGCGTAACTACTAAAGCATATATATATATATATATATATATATATATAATATATTGAATTGAAATATCTTAACTGCCAAGTGAAAGCATATATATATATATATATATATATATATATATATATATAACTAGCTATATATAACAGAATGGATTCTTTAAATTCGAATATTTAAAATCATATATTTAAATTCGAGTTTTGATTCAGTAGATAAGTTATTTAAATGTGAATTATTTAAATAGTGGTTTCTGATTCATACTTATCAGAATCATATTCCAACTTAAAATTTAAATTGTTGTTATTTGTTATTTTGTCAATCTCTCCCAGTCCTATATATACTAAGACGCAGCAGTGTTGATTACACCACTATAATCAAAATTAGCTTATAATAGGATTTAAGGAAGAGTTCTCACAAGTTGCAATCAATGGCTGTCGGTAAAATTGATCCCATCAGTGCTATCAATCCAACAAAAACAGAATGGATTATCAAGGTTCGCGTGGTGAGGATGTGGCTAATGTCAGCATATCCATCCACATCATCCTACAATGGAATAGAGATGGTGCTATGTGACTCTGAGGTATTTATTATAACACCTTGCGTCCAAAATATTTTTTATATAATATATACTGAATTAAAATTTTTACTTGATCAATTAATATATATATATATATATATATATAATATACTCTTTACTGCGTAACTTTATTTTGGGTTCGCTACAAAATTATCTTCTCATAACCTACCAGGCTTTCGTAAATTCTTAATACCTCTAAACATTAACATATGTTAGTATATATATATAATATACTCTGATCTGCACTCTTTTTTTAAAGAAGAAAAAAACTAATAGAAGATAAGAATAAGAACCAATGCAATTAAAGGTGCTCCCTCTGTACCGTCTATCTGAATTGAAATCTTGAATTGATCTATTAATATATATATAATATATTATGTACTGTAATATTGCAAAATTTAATCTATCTATCTATTAATAGGGAAATATCATCATTTATTAACATATGTCCGATCTTTAAACCTTCACTCTCATGTGTAATCAGAATAACAAGATATCCGGCTTTGTCAAGAGCGTATTCCTCAACAAATTCAAACCTATACTGAAGGAGGGAGCGGTATACGTGATTTCGCAAAAAATGTCAGCGTGTAAACATCTTTAATCCTCTGACATATATTGCTGACGTGTTGTTGACATGTGCTATCAATTTTCTGATGTAATCAGCTTTATATAATATATTTTATTCTTTGGACTATATATAAAAAAGAAGATTCTAAATGAAAAATTAAATTTAGCTTAGAGATTTGATAATATATTAATAATGTATCTTAACTGAAATATTTTGTAAACTGGAAATATCAAAATAAAATAATGGTAATAGGGAAATATCATCATTTGCTTATAGTTAATTTTTTTTTCGTAAACCTTATAGTTAATTTCAAAACATATTAATAATGTATCTTAACTGAAATATTTTGTAAACTGAAAAGATCAAAATAAAATAATGGTAATAGGGAACATCATCATTTACTTATAGTTAATGACAAAAACACTGTTTTGGTCCTTAACGTTTGCTCTCTGTTTCAATTTGATCCCTTACGTTTGGTCCGTCTCAATTTAGTCCTTCACGTTTGTAATTAGACTCAATTTAAACCTTCCATTATCTAAGTCTTAAATAATTAACGGATTGCTGACGTGAACAGTTAGATATTTAGTGACATTACATTTTTTAAGTTTCATATTTATTAAAATTAGTTTTTAAATGAAAAATTAATTAGAACTTTTATTCAGTAAAGTTCTAATTAATTTTTCATTTAAAAACTAATTTTAATAAATATGAAACTCAAAAAATGCCATGTCACTAAATATCTAACTGTCCACGTCAGCAATCTGTTAATTGTTTAACACTTAGATAACAGAAGGACTAAATTGACTCTAATTACAAACGTGAAGGACTAAATTGAGACAGACCAAACGTAAGGGATCAAATTGAAACAGAGAGCAAACGTTAAAGATCAAAACAGTGTTTTTGTCTATAGTTAATTTCTTTTTTTCGTAAACCTTATAGTTAATTTCAAAACATTTGAAATATCATCATTATCCTATTCAAGTATGAGATGTTAAAATCATATATTTAAATTCGAATTTTGATTCAGTAGATAAGTTATTTAAATGTGAATTATTTGAATAGTGGTTTCTGATTCATACTTATCAGAATCATATTCCAACTCAAAATTTAAATTGTTGTTATGTGTTATTTTGTCAATCTCTCTCAGCCCTATATATACTAAGACGCAACAGTGCTTTTATACACAAGTATAATCAAAATTAGCTTATAATAGAATTCAAGGAAGAGTTCTCACAAGCTGCAATCAATGGCTGCCGGTAGAGTTGATCCCATCAGTGCTATCAATCCAACAAAAACATATTGGATTATCAAGGTTCGCGTGGTGAGGATCTGGCTATAAATTTAGATCTGCCGATAGAGTTCTCATAATTTGATTTCAAATTGAGAATTCAATCTCCATTATTCTTAAAACATCTATTAATTATTTATAATTTCGACAATCAATATAAAATTAAATTGATTAATTAATATATTCTATAACTATAACTACTATTAAATTTCTGATTTTATTTCTTCTATTTTCAATCCTCTTTCTTGGTTTGTTCCTAATTAATCAATTCAAGCATGCATTAATCTGCAGGTGATGGAAAATCGCAAGACCATATTTCAATGGCTTGTAAGGATGCCTACATAACTCATGTGTGAAGAAAGAATATACCCATTATAAATAGCAAGCAGTTAATTAGTCAATGTAATATATGTATTATACCCATTATTTTATTATTGTTAATATTAAAATTTTTAAAATTTATTATTGTTTATATTAATATGCTGGATATATATATATATACTTAATTATTATTATTATTATTATACTGATATTTATTGTCAAAGTAAATTAAATCAATTAATATATTGTTGCTATTTTGTGGTTGATACCCTTGAAGGCTTGAACGTTACTTTCCTACGATTTTTAATAAAGCATATATGTACCCCACTCATAGAAAATCAATTAATATTAGGAAAAAACTTATATGATGTTGCTAACATGATTTTGATAAGGTTAACCAATTAAAAAAAGACATGTGTCAATTTTTTTATGTCATCTTTTCAAAATTGACACATGTCTTTTTTTAATTGGTTAACCTTAGCAAAAGCATGTAATCAACCGCATATAATTTTTGTCCTTAATATTAATATATAGTTGCTATTCTAAACTCCCCATTTTTATTCAAAAAGGTTTGAGTTGCCCGTTATCTCAATTTTTTATTTTCTTTATATTTTTTATTTTAAATAATCATCATAATTTAAATTAATTAAACAATCAATTTTGTAATAAATTCCTTGATTCATGCTAATGTAATATGATTTTTATATTCCTTAAAATCAGCTTGAGTTGTCAGTTATCTCAATTTTTTATTTTCTTTATATTTTTTATTTTAAATAATCATCATAATTTAAATTAATTAAACAATTAATTTTGTAATAAATTCTTTGATTCATGCTAATGTAATATGATTTTTATATTCCTTCAAATCAGCTTAATAATTAATCTTATAGATCAAAACTTTCGAATTCTTTACATTGAATTCAGCCGTGAAATGCATAAGCTTCACAGCCCATCAACTCTTGGCAAATATGACTGGACACGGGATGCCAATTTCATAAGATGAATAACAAAATAAAATTTAATAAGGTAATCAATTTTTACGTTTATCGAAGTAATCAAAATATATAGAGAGAAAGTGTAGATATTAGATCGATATAGTCGTTATCAAAATGTATCTTTATATTTGATTGTAACTTTTATTAGAGTCATTTTTATATAGTCGTTGGTCTCACAATATATATATATATCTATTTAATAATTAATAAAACATAAAATAAAATATATGATTGGATTATAGATGAGAAAAAATGGATATAATAGATAGTTATAAAACTGGTGAGAGAGATTAAAGATAATTTGTGATAAAAATGTAACAAAAACAAGCCATGTGGAGACTTCTATCAGGTATAAAAGTTTAATGGTACCGTACTACTGAAGTTCAGTACATCCCTCCAATTATGTAGAGCCATTTGTTAATATTAATATAAATTCACATTAATGATGACCCACATTGAATGGTTTAGAAACCAACTGATTGGAGGGATGTACTAAAGTTTAGTATTACCGTACCACTGAACATCTACTCCTAGATCAGACCTGTCTAAAAGCTGGTTCGATAGAATAGAAGCTTTTGCAACCTTCAATAGCGGTGAGAATGTGAGTAAAAGATGCAATATCTGCTACGAACGGTCGGTATGGTGATGAAATTGCATCTTACGACGACAAGACAAATAGTAAGAAACATGAGCTTCTGCGAATGACGGAATGGTTTATTCTTTGACATTCTATCCAAATGTTTGAATTTCATTATGCAGTACACGTTATTACTTTTTAATTTAATTTCCTTACACTGTTATTATGCTTTAAGTGTTCTGAATTATGTTGCCAATCAATAATGAATTGTAATGCACTATTTTACATCAAATTGGACTATACATTAATTTTTTTTATAATAAATTTCATCAAATTATAGAAAAGTCCAACAGCAATTATAATAAATCAAACAACTCCATTCCAACAATACTGAAGAAATAATTCGTAAAGAATATTGAACTAAAAGACGAATAAAAAGGTTAACTGATCACATTTGTAAGATGAACTTGGGATGAAAAACTGCACCATTCTTGGAGTTGCCAACAAAGTTTTTACTGTTAAACTTCCTGCATATTAGATTTGGAATAATCTTCAAAGTCAAAAGTACATTGAAATTTTTTAACAACATGATAAAGGAGTGGAAGCTTTCTGACATAAAGATCTATAAATTTTAGATATAGATCTGCAAAACCTTCCCAACAAACGAAAATAACAAAAACTACCTTCAGTTACTAGATCTAAGAAGACTTAGTAATTAGAGATTAAACTTTTCTAAAGAAAGACAAAGACACAGACTAGATCTTGAAGAAAACACCACCAAAATGGGGGATGATGTAGATCTGAAAGATCTATTTATTTTAAAGACTGAAAATAAACAAAATTAAGAAAATAAGGAGGGGTTGCTAAACATACAAAAATTTGTAAGTTGTAGCAATCCCTCTTGCACTTATCTGCAAGAGGAGAGGCACTAGAGGATAAGAAGAAGCAGAAGTTGAAGAGGCGCTAGGGTTTTTTTACTGAAGGAGAGAATTGAATGAGAGTTAAATTGGACTATACATGTTATAATACCAAATTCAAAAATTTAATACTACTACATAAGTGTAAGGTTTCGTAGTACCATCTCATTGTATAAAAATATGTTAAGCCTCCATTATTGGTTATGAATGATGAATTTTTTTATATTACTATATCAAAACTTAAAAAAAATTCCCGTGCATGTGCACGGGCCAAAAGCTAGTTAATATATATATATTAGGGGGCCTTCGTCCCAACCTCTGCCGAAGGCCCCACTTTACAAGTCCTTCGCCCCAAGTTCAATAAAATATATTAATTTTTTTAAAAAATTTTAGATATATAGTATGATAGGAAATAAAACTTATGTTGTTTTATTTTGTTATATAATTTATATTTTAAAATTATATATTAATAAATTAACCCTAAATTCGAGGGACCACGAGTAGAAGAGAAATAACGCGGCTAATTTATTTGAATATAATTTTAAAAAATTATATATAAAAATAAAATATTAAAAATCTTATTTCTTAATCAACTAACTTCCAAAAACACCAAAAACAAAATAATTGTTTATTGTGGGGTGAAAGTCCTTACAAGTGGGGTGAAAGTCCTTATATATATATATATATATATATATATATTTGAAATTTCGCATTCACGTACCTACATGTATGTAATTTATTTTTATTTTTTTAAAAAATATTTAAGATAAAATTATTATTATAATTTAAAATAATAAAATATTAAATATTTGATAACTTTTTAACTTTCAAAATATTAATAATTATATTTTAAATGATATATTAAATCATGGGAAGTTATTTATTAAGAAGTTATTCACGAGAAGTTATTTATTGATTAGTTGTTTTTAGTGGGGAAATTATTTTTTTGGTGTCAAAATTTGATTGTATGACACCAAAAAGTCCAAAGCCATATATATATATAGATATATATTATTTTAATTATTTATATAATATAATAATATATAATTATATATTATATTATTTATATAATATATATATATATATTATTTTATATTATTTATATTATATAATAATATATTATATTATATTATATATTATATAAAATAATAAATATAAAAAAATTTAGTTTTTAAAAATTTTATGTTTTAATTAAATTTTTAAGATATAAGAATTTTATTAACAAATGATTTGAGGATATTTTTTTAATGTTTTTTATTAGTAATAAAGAATGTAGGGTGTCTTTGGTATTTTTTTAATTTTGAGAAGCTTAATTTAGCATAATAGTTAGGGATGATCCTGGGTAGGGTTTGGATAGGGTACTATGTTATTCAGATCCGGACCCGGACTTGAGCGGGTATCAAAATCAATTCTCATCCCCGGACTCTACGGATAGTCAATTCTCCATACCCGAACTCAGACCCATAAAAATTTTAAATAAATTATTATTTTATTAATATAAAATTTATTTTTATCAATTTTTTCATCTCTAATCACAAAAAATAAAAAAAAATTAAAGCATAAATATAAATATACTATTAAATTACTTTAGTATTTATAAACTATTTAACATTTTTCTTATAATTATATATTTTCTCGACACAAAAAAGTTTTAAAATATTATTTTTTATATATAAAAATAAATAATTACTATTGTAGGTAGGGTATGGGTAGGGTACCTCATTACTCGGACTCAGACCCGTTGACGTTGTACTCGAACTCATACGCAGACCCATATGTTAAAATTTCAGGATACTCATTGGGTATGGGTATTTTGATCATCCCTAATAATAGTTCTAAATGAGACAATTTAAAAAAATAATAAAAAAAATATGAATTTTATAATAGACACTCGATATTTTTTTATAAGTTTTGTAAAAGTTAGGTGCTTGCTATGAAGTTCTACCAATCACGTGTTTTATTTATATTCTTTTTCTTCAATGATTGATTATCATAATTTAATCTTTTATATTCTCTCTCCTTCTATGATTGGTTATATAAGTACTTTTTTCCATGTGTTTTATTTTTATTGAAAAACTTCATAGCAAGTACCTAAGTAATTTCACCTTAGTTTAGTCTAAATAAATTTATGAGCATTTTTCATTTCAAAATAATAAAATTATTTAATAATTGTATAATTACTTCTTAGTTCTTACATCAAACATTTCATATTATATAAAACGTAATTTAAACTTAAGGGTATCTATTTATACTAAAAATAAAATCACAGTATTATAGATTTTTCACAAAAAGTTATCTTCATTAATAAAATAAATAAATTAGAAAAAAATGTGATCGAGTAAGATTTTTCAAATCTAAAGAATAGTATGAATATAATTTGACAAAACCTAAAGAGAGGTAGATGTAATTAACATGAAATGTTTTTAAAATATTTTTAATATTTAATTATTAGACTAAAGGATTATTTTAGTCCTCAATGTTTGCATGAAGTTCAATGTTGGTCCTCAATGTTTCAAAAATTTAATGTTGGTTCTCAAAGTTTTATTTTTTGGTCAATTTTGGTCCTCGAACGTATAACACCGTTCACTTTTTGTCGTTAAATGATGATGTGGCATGCTTATATGATACACCCTCTCTCTTACATCTCATATTTTAATGACGTGGCATGACACATCACTGCCACATCACTACAAGAAAAAACATGATTAGCTAGGGAAAAATCCGTAGCTAATCCGTAGCTAATATTTGGACGCTAATTGCTAGGGATCTTTTCCGTAGCTAATCCCTAGCTAAATTCCCTAGCTGATCCGTAGCTAATCCCTAGCTAAGCCGTAGCTAAATTCCCTAGCTAATCCGTAGCTAATCCCTAGCTAAATTCCCTAGCTAATCCGTAGCTAATTTACCCCCTCCAAAAATTGTCGCCGGCGACCTCCTCCACCAGCATTGAATAATTAGCTAGGGAAATTTTCCCTAGCTAATATCCGTAGCTAAATTAGTATTTTTCTTGTAGTGCATCATCATCTTCTCTCCTTCATCATCATCATTATCATCATCATATTTTAATGACGTGGCAGTGATGTGTGATGCCACGTCATTAAAATATGAAACACAGGAGAGAGGATGTGCCATATAAGCATGCCACGTCATCATTTAACGGCAAAAAGTTAACGGTGTTACGATCGAGGACCAAAATCCAAAAAAAAAAAAAAGACTTTGAGGACTAGCATTAAACTTTTGAAACATTGAAGAATAACATTAAACTTCATGCAAACATTGAGGACCAAAATTATACTTTTGCCTAATTATTATTACTATTATTATTATTATTGGCACATGTAGCATATGCTCTCTTTTTTATCAGAGTATCTATCATAATAATTATTCTAATAATTAATCTCTTATGTACTCATGTATTATTGAAGATCGACACTGCTAATAAATATTACAGCATTCTCAGGTCCCTCTAGTTGGCACAAGCTTGATCGTTTAAATTTTTGTACTGTGTTGTCTAATTATATTAATCAATGCAAGGAAGCCACTTGGTCTATAGTTGTCAACTTTCAGCTAACAAGAAGGACACATATTAAAAGTCATGGGTTGGTTATGAATTATGATACACAAAAGGACCAAATTTTAGTGAGTAATAATGATTATTCTGGACGAGGTGGAACAAGTAAAGTAATTTCATATATAAAGTTATATATTTGATGTAATTAATCTGGATCATTAATTAGTTAAGATAAAATTGTGTTGCAGTTGATCCTTGATTTATATTATAAATTTTAAGTAAAATAACTTTACTTGATCCAACATGATTATTCATGTGTTCTTATTGTAAACCTCCAAAGTAACTAGGGATGATCAAAATACCCATACTCAATGGATACCTTGAAATTTTATCATGTGGGTCTGGGTATGGGTCCGGGTATAAAAGTCAATGGGTCCGGGTTCGGATAAGGAGGTAACCTACCCGCAATAGTAATTATTTATTTATTTTATATATAAAGTATTATTTTTAAACTTTTTTGTGTTGAGAAAATATATAATTCTAAAAAAAATGTTAAATATCTTATAGATATTAAAGTAATTTAATTGTACATTTATATTTATGATTTAATTTTTTTTGTGATTATAAATGAAAAAAATTGATAAAAATTAATTTTATATTAATAAAATAATAATTTATTTCAAATTTTTATGGGTCTGGATCCGGGTATGGGATTTAACTACCCGTAGGGTCCGGAAATGAGGACTGATTTTAATACTCACTCAAGTACGGGTCCAAGTCCGGGTCTGGAAATTATAGTATCCTACTTAAACCCTATCCATGATCATCCCTAAAAGCAACACTATTCTTCATTGTTTATAAGAAAAATAGTCATTTTAGTCCATTAACTTTAATTCATATTTTAATTTTATTCTCTAATTAGTTTGATTGACCCCTTTAACCAAAAAAAATTAATAATTTTTTTTTTCTAATTCTTAAATCTACTGAACAAAAAATGTTGAGTTAGAACCAATTTAATATCTTCATGTCATATTATTAATATTATTAGTATATTGTATTTACATGTAAAATAAACTACAAATTGAGAGGTAAGGTTACGTTTTGATTTATGTTTGATGAGTACCTAATTTAAATCTCGGAGTTTAATTTAAATATGCAGATTTGTTATTTTATTTTACGTTTTGATTCATTTAAATGTTCTTTTTTGAATCAAAACGGCATCGTTTTGCTGAATTTGAGTGAGAGAGGGTGTCATATCATTTAAATATGACACGTAGAAGAGAGAGTGTGTCACATAAGCCTTCCGCGTCAGTATTTAATGGCAAAATCAAATGGATGTTACGCAAGAGGACCAATTTTGACAAAAAAAACGTTGAGGACCTAAAATAACTTTTTAAAACGTTAAGGATCAATATTAAACTTCGTGCAAACGTTAAAGACCAAAAGAATAATTTGGCCTAACATTTTTTTTGAGAATCCTAGAAAACCATGATTTTACTATTTGATAAGGATACCAAATAGTAAAATCAATAAAATTTATTCAGTGCATTTGTCATTTAAAAGTTCAATATAAAAATATCATTTTTCTATGCGAAAGGAGAATGGGAATAGATTTTTTTTTAAATGTAAATTTGGACAATTGTAGAGCTAGTGCACTTTATTTATATATAGATTTTTTTTCTAAATTAATGTATAAAATAAAGATTTATTTTATACATTAATTCACTTGTGTAGGTTAATGTTGTTGAAATTAAATAGTATATGCCCTTTAAGCAATTAATTAATCAAATGAGCAATTCAAAAAATATTCCAATACAAAGAAAATAGCTATTAGATAATTTATGCATCTAAGAAGCTAGTTATATATATATATATATATATATTGATTCCTCCTAGTTAGGGATGATCATGGGTAGGGTATGGGTAGAGTACTATAATTCCTAGATCCGGACCCGAACTTGAACGGGTATCAAAATCAATCCCCATCCCCGGACCCTACGGGTAGTTAAGTCCCCATACCCGGACCCAGACCCATAAAAATTTGAAATAAATTATTATTTTATTAATATAAAATTTATTTTTATCAATTTTTCATCTATAATCACAAAAAATAAAAAAATTAAATCATAAATATAAATGTACAATTAAATTAATTTAATATCTATAAGATATTTAACATTTTTTTTTAGAATTATATATTTTCTCAATACAAAAAAATTTAAAAATAATACTTTATATATATAAAAATAAATAATTACTATTGCGGGTAGGGTACGGATAGGGTACCTCCTTACTCGGACCCGAACCCGTTGACTTTGTACCCGGACCCATACTCAGACCCACAGGGTAAATTTTTAGGGTACCCATTGAGTATGGGTATTTTGATCATCCCTACTCCTAGTTAGATATAATGTTTTAAAAATAGACTGATGATCATTGAATTGAATGGTTCAATATTATTAGTTCACAGTTTAATTATTCAATCATAATTGAATTGATTTAAATACTAATTTACGGTTCAATGGTTCTCTAATTGAATTATATAGCATTTGTTAATATTATACATTAATTTTATATTATAAATATTACGTGTAATTTTTTTTTGTCTTTTTTGTTGTTTTCCAATTCCCCCTCTTTTCCTCCCCCTACTTCTCCTTTACCTTTTCATTTGATTGGAAAGCCTGTGGAGAAAATCAATTTTTAGACCAATTTGTTTGTTGTGACAGATTCATTTAATTTTAAATTTTTATTAGTTCTCCTGTCATTTAACAAGGGCTTCTTTACGTACAAAGAAAATGAGAATAGGAATGAATTTATCATATTAAATAATAAAAATTTGAGAATAAAAATATAATGAGAATGTATTAAAATTATTACTTTATTGAGGAATAGGCTAATAGTTTTTTTTGTAAGATTGATTTGAAAGATTATTGATCAAAACGGAGTCAATCATGAACTCATAATCATTTTTGGGTAATGATGGGTTTGTTATATCAATTTTAAATTTTACAAAATACTTTAGCATAGATCTCAAGACAGATTCAATAAAAAAATTGATGAGTCAAGGCTCATAAGCTATCCATAAGATTACCTATCAATTTTATAATCAAATCTGTCGATTTTATGAATGAATCACATGGGAGACATTCATTTCATTAATGTTGGCACTTGAATTGGACTAATACTCGAACTTTAATTGAATTCTGAAAAATAATATTTTTAATATTTATATTTAAAATTATTTGATATTCAAATATTCAAAACTATTTGATATCTAAATTAATTATAAAGTGGTAAACGGTTCGGTATTATTTAAGCAAAATTTTAGATTTAAAATTTTGTGATTACATTTTTCCTTAATAAAAATTTCTCACACCATAATCAAGTGCATCACACGGATGTAGTTCGAATTAATGAAGGCAAAGCCTCAGAGACTAAGTAAGTAACCTAAAAAATATATATCTTATAATCAAGTAATTAAACTACTCGATATATATATATATATATATATATATATATATATATATATATATATATATACCGATATCCAACTAATAAAAAATTATTTTTAAATAAAAATATACATAATTAATATAAATTAAAATTAAAAACAACAATTGTAATAACCATAAAATTTTTTCATGATTATTTAGATATTAGATATGACTATTTTAGCATTCATTTATTTCATATGGATATAAGTACCTCAAGTCAATTAACATCTACACTCGTTCAATACCTAATAAATATATTCATAAAAACAATAAATATTAAATTTTTACTACTCATATATACTCTTAATTTCAAATATCTATAAAATATCGAATACTTTTTTTAGACGGATATTATCGAATATCCATATAATAGAGAGATACGTATTCATTATCATCTCTAGTGATGAATATTGATGTATTAAATTGACAAATTAAGATAATTTACACAACACTTTAATAATATTAATTGTCAACATTCAGAAAAATCATATGTATGATGTGAACATATTTAATTTTATGCCATAATTTTAAAAAAAATGCATGTTATTAGTCAATAAAGCCACTATATAAGACAAATTTGCAGTATCATTTTTATTAAAGTAATCAAGTTATATAATTAATTAGTCAATAAATAAAGATTTTTACTGAACATTATTTTGATTTAGATCCAGACCTAATTAAAAGATATGATCTATAGCATATATCAATTTTTTCCTTCACTATTTTATACAATTAAAGTTACGTTCTCCCATTTGCTTGCATTGTCACATTACAATTCAAGATTCTTGAATTCTTTCATATATATATATATATATATATATATATATATATATATATATATATATATATATATATATTTGTCTTTTTCTGTTTCAATTGGCTATATAAAGTTAATATTATCACTGTTTTGAGTGCTGCGAGAACGTTTTCATTTTTGTTTATATTTCTATTAGCCACAAGTTTTGACTTTTTTTTTAAATCAAAGTATTTATCTTCGATAATAAAGATTAATCCTCTCGTCACACGGACATTTTATTTAAGAGTAAATAACTAGCTAAAATTTAATGCTTTTTCTATGCCCAAAAATAAGATTTGAACATCTCACCACTTGATGACGCATTTGAATATTATGAAATTAGATTTTTCTAGAGTGGCTGAGGTTATTGAAACACTAACTTTTGATTAGTTAAAATTAAAGTCTAAAAAATAGAAATATATATATATATAGACAATTTAAAAAATTTTAGGTCATATTCTTATACAAGAAAGAACAATGGAAATGAAGATGGAATGGGTGGGGCTCACTGGGTCCCACTTATTTTTTACTTTTTTATTTCCATCAACTTTAAAAAAAGAAAAGAAAAAAAGAAAATACAAAATATCTATAATACTCTGATTTGACATAATTTGACACAATTATAACCTTCTTTTCTTTTTATTATTTTAATATAAGGGGTAAAATGATCATTTTAATACATTCTCTTTCCATTTCCATTATCGAACTCTTACTACTAAACACAAGAAACGCATTCCGTTTTCGTTTTCATTTCCGTTTCTGTTTCTATTTCCGTTTCTGCGTAAAGAACGTGCCCTTTAATAAAATCAAGAGAGGAACCACTAAACTACTCACTTTTGGCTTTGATAAATTTTTTTGTTTAGATCAAAGTATCTACTGTTGTCAAACACAATGACTAATCCTCTAACTGAATTGTAGACATCTTAAAGAATGAGACAGTTGGTCGTCCATACCCAATACCAAGAATCGAACCCGTAATATTTAGTTAAAGATGAATAAATCACTTTCACTCAACCACAACTTAGGTTGACTTTGATAAATTAAATTAGAAGAAAAGATACATGATATTAAATATTAAATAAAGGTTGAAATTAGTATATATGAAAATTAAAGTAATTCACACTTATTGGGTATTATGCCATCCTAGTGCAAGCTATTATAATTAATACACCATTATTTCACCTTTTCAAGCATTTTTTGTGTGTGCTAAATTAAACGAAAACAGTCTGATTAGGGTTTAACAACGTCAAAATTGCCATCAAATTCTATATATATCGACGCAGTACTTAATTATATTGGTCATTTATGTTTGCAATAAGTTCTAAATTAGTCCTTCCATCCACTTTCGTCAATTTCTTAAGTTAAGTATTGACGTGGCGTGCTGACGTGTCCATCTAAGCTCATATATGATACAACGTCATTGTCACATTAGCGCCACGTCATTGCCGCATCAGCGCCATGTCATCACATATGATATTTATTAGATGATGACGTGGCATGACACGTCAGTTTAAATGGACACGTAGGAGAGATGATATTCCACCTCAGTACGCCACATCAGCATTTAACGGAAGAAATAAACAGATTTGGACGCAAGCACCAATTTGAAACTTCTTGCAAACATAAAGGACCAATTTAAACTTTTTTAAACATAAAGGATCAATATAAAACTTTGTGCAAACATAATAGACCAATTATATTTTATGTCACTCTAAAATAAGGAAATAAAAAGTCAAATACAAATTTACTTAGAAGGTTTTGATTGGTGCAATTTAAAATAATATCTTAAATTTCTTTTACTTTTATATGCTTCTTATTACTCTCGGATAAAAGTTGATTATTATTATTACCGTACTACTAAATTTTGGTGCATCCTCCAATCATGTAATACAATTTATTAATATTAATAAGAATTTACATTAATAAGGATCTACTTTAAATGAATTAGGGATTAACTGATTGGTAGGATCGAATGTACTAAAGTTCAATATTATCAGACATCACTTAGGGCATTTCCAAAATATCCTAATTAAGTCTTTTGAGTTATTGAATTGAACTCCTTAAAACTAACTCGTACTTAACTCACTCTTAGTCTGCCTACCAGACTAAAGTGATATGTTCATTAAATGCATCAATGAGTAATGCCAAAGATAGCTTTGAATGTTATTTAATTCCCAAAAAAGTTTAGCTTTGAATATTGAGACCTATGCACGTATATATAGTGTGAGCCACATAATGATTATATTATTCATCTCAAAGTAGTTTGGACAATCACGTCTCTTCTAAATTGCATTTATATTGTTACGGAAAAATATATTATTACATTTTAAAAAAAAAATTATATTTTAATAAAAACATATATAGTATAAAAATTCATTTATTTGATTTCAAAAAAAATCATTAATGTGATGTCACTTATGTTTTTTTTTTAAAACTGTTTTGATTTATGAATTATTAGTTAAACTATTATTTAATCCCTAAATTTTGAAAATAGATTATTTTGGTCTCTGAATTCACACTCTTTTCAATTATTTAGTATTTAAAATATTATCCGTTAAGTCATCGTCTGACATGGTTATTATATGTTAGCATTGTTAGTTTGTCATTATGTTACCCCCTCACCTAGTCACGTCATTTTAAATATTTAAAAGTAATATTAAATATATAGTCTCTGGATTTGCCATCCACCGTACTGATAATACCTTTAACTAATACTGAGACTACTTAGTATTACTTTTAAGCAATAAAGAACTATTTAGTATTATTTTTAAATATTCGTTGTGGCAAGATGAGATAGCAACATAGTAAAAAGTTAACAGTGCCGCGTCAACGCATAACAACCTTGTCACACGATGACTTAACGGATAACATGACAGACAAAATTATTGATGGAAGTATAAATTTAAAGACAAAACTATTTATTTTCAAAATCTAAAAAAAAAAAAGCTGTATGTGTATCCATGATCGAATAACACGTGTATTTAGACATGCTTGTATTATATATCACGGGTTTAAGGAAAATGTCATACTGCTTAAATCTGTCTAATTTTTTTTATTTTTATACATATAATTAAATATTTAAAATTTTATTTAATATAATTTAAATTTTGTGTAATCATTAATTATATAACTACATTTTATGTTTTTCGCTAATGAACTCTTTCGTATAATTTATACAAGTCCATAAAAAGTAAAAACATTGGTCATGATACATACAGAAAGCTGGATCATAAAAATAAAATTTAAGTACTCATTTAGTACGGAGAATATCATAGAAATAAGAATAGAATAAAAGTAAATAAAATATTTATCTTATTTTTATATTAAAATATTAAAAAAAGTAAGAGCAAAAATATAATTTTATCATATTATAAAAAATAAAGTATGTTTGGTAGGATAAATTTAAAGAAAATATTATATTACCTTCAACATTACTTTACAAATTAAACATACCAAATATACACTTAAACTACCGTTTTAATCATCTATTCAACTAGTCCTTAAATGACAAAAATATTTTGGAGATGCTCACCAAATTAAATAAGATTTTAGATATATATTCTTTAAGAGAGATTAATTGGAACACTCACTCTTAAATAGAGTGATGGACTATTTGGTAGAGATGCAAATGAAGAAAAGAGAAATTTATATTGTTAGGTATGTTTTTCGAATAAAATAATGTTCACCCTTTGACTTTTTCTTGGATTTTATTGAAGGAGAAATGTCAAAACTATCCCTTTTATCAAGAAACATTTTAATTATAAAATAAGGACATTTTAATTTTTTTTAATACTTTACTTTACAAACTTTACATATTAAACACATTTTTTATTTATTTTTACGTCTATTTACTCAACTTTATCTTTCTTTTTTGGACAAAATTTATATGTTGTTGCTTACATACTTTTGGTAAGGTTAACCAATTAAAAAAAGACATGTGTCATTTTTTAATTAATTAATCTTACAAAAAACATATAAGCAACCGGCACATAATTTTTTTCCTTTCTTTTTTTCCCTTCACATATACCAAATATGGTCTTACTTTGTCAAAATATTTAAGAGAGAGGTCCAGAGACTGCACCACCTTCCCATATGAAAGCCCTACGAAAGTACGACGATATCATTAGAATTAGATGACCTAACAACCAGACCCATTAAATATTTAAACATGATTCAATAAAGTGCAAAATATGTAAAGTGTATCATCCAGATCATTAAATAAAAATTGAGATTCGTGTCTGTACTGTAACAGTTTCATCCAACGATTCATATTGTACACTTTATCAGATCTGCACTTTAACAGATACGATCCTTAAATATTCGAACAAACACGTCTCTGTTCTTCACATCTCATCGTTAACACACAAACCGAATATATATATTATTTAATTCAGAACATTGATTGTTGAATCAAATGATATAAGTACTAGTTTTTGAGAAAATTACACTCTAAAAATTAGTTATTGAAGTGGGTGAGCTCAAGAGTTTATAAGGCGTTTCTTTAATTATGGCCTCCCTAACATAGTACTTGTATCTTTATCACCCCTTCGAAAGCTAGCGTCCCGATGATTGCATACTGCGACACTTCACTCGATGGTGCTTCTCACATGTAGCCCTTTTCGATTGGCCGGCTTTTAATGAAAACACCAATTGATATGAGCACAAGTCTTTGAGAGAACTACACCCAAAAAGTTAACTATTAAAGTAGGAGAGCCTAAGACATTATAAGACATTTTCTTAATTATAACCTGTATAAAAGAATTTATAAAAATAAAATTTGTATAAAAGAAAAAAAAATTGCACGACTGAGTTTTTTTCCCATATAAAAGAAGAGTAAGAAATTAACTCTAAAAGAAAGTCCACCGCTAAGAAATTGTGCTTTCTCAAAAAAAGAGTGTATTTTTGTCTTATAAAATAATAAGGAAGATGATTTATTATTTTTGACACTTCTTGACCTAATAATTAACATTTAATGCATTATTAACCAATATATATAACCTGCTGAATATATATATATATATATATATAGGTATATTTTATATTAAAATTTAAGTTCTTCCCTAAACTTTTTACGAACATTATTGCACAAAAATTTTAAATTATAATTGATTTTTTTTAAAAAAATTTTCAAATTTTGTCTTTACATTTATAATCATTCAAATTACTAATAGTAAATAATGACATAAATAACATTATATATATATATTATAGATGCTAACCAATAACTTAAATCGACACAATTCTTTCATAATAATATCATTCTATCATTTAAAATGATATTGTTTCTTTATATTAAAAAAATTGAAGAAATAGCTTTATTTTGAGTGACAAATTAATATTACATGTAAGTAATATGTCATTTGCCAATAGTACATAATTTAGATGAAGTCAAGTATTATAACAAAATTTGAAACTTTTGAAAGAAAATTGACTATAAAAAATGTTTAGAACAAAATTAAAAATTAATATAAAATTTATGGGCACAAACAAGGTAATTTTAACTGCATATTTATACTTAATACATGAAAGTTGTTACCTTTAGATATATATATATATATATATGGTTGAAGCAATAATAAGTTGATATGTGTCTGTGAGCGATAGAAAGGAAGGACAAGGCAAATATGGAAAAGGGTCTATTAGAGAAGGAGGACACAGAGGTGGTGGAGAAGAGAGATAATAATGGTGGTTTCAATTTGGGCATAAGATGGGTTGTGTTCTCTCAAGAAGTGAAAGATGTAGGTTCCATAGCAGCACCTATGGTGGCTGTGAATTGGTCCACCTTCTTCCTTCAAACCATTTCATTGATGATGGTAGGTCACTTGGGTAAACTTGCTCAATCTAGCACCGCCATAGCCATGTCTCTCTGTTCTGTCTCTGGCTTCAGCGTTATTGTAAGTACCTTCATATTTTACAACTTCACAAACTATTGTATGAAACCTGTTTGAAAAAATGTTGCTGAAAGAATAAAAGCAAAACTTAAAGAGTTATAACTTGATTTGAGAGCTGATTTCATTGTGTATTTTGTTAGAGTAATTAGTGATTAATGGGCCTTGTAAGGCTTTGGGCTGTCCAACTCCAACAGCTAACTTTTGAGGTGTAGTTCTCTCAAGAACTTGTACTCGTATTAAAAAGTTATAACCTAATTGAGAATTGGGTTCGTTATAGTAAGTACCATCATATTTTATCCTAATCAACAATTGCATGAAACCTGTTTGAAAAAATGTTGCTGAAAGAATACAAGCAGAAACTAAAGAGTTATATAACCTGATTGAGAACTGATTTCGTTCTGTATTTTGTTATAATAGTGTGTGATTAACAAGTCCCACATGAGTAGATGAAAGATGGAAGCAGCATTTATAAATGATTATTGAATCAAGTTCCAGGTGTAATCTTTTTCTAACATATTTTGTATATCCTACACAGTTTGGACTGTCATGTGCATTGGAAACACTATGTGGGCAAGCTAATGGAGCTAAGCAATATAGAAAATTTGGTGTTCAAATACACACTGGAATCTTCTCTCTTATACTATCTTGTCTTCCTTTGTGCCTCTTGTGGCTTAACTTGGGGAAGCTACTTGTTTTTCTTGGTCAAGACCCTTTAATTGCACATGAAGCTGGGAAATTTGCAGTGTGTATGATTCCTGCTCTCTTTGGTTATGCAACACTTCAAGCTCTGATTCGGTACTATCTTATGCAGCGCTTGATCACTCCTCTTGTTACGAGTTCTTTATTTACTATTGCCTTCCACATAGCTCTGTGTTGGACTCTAGTTTTTAAATCTAGTCTTGGTCGCTTTGGAGCAGCATTTGCTATTGGTGCTTCATATTGGTTGAATGTGATTTTGCTTGGACTGTATATGACTTTCTCTGCTTCATGTGCAAAGACAAGGGTTCCTGTTTCCTTGGAGCTTTTCCATGGGATTGGAGAGTTTTTCCGCTTTGCAATTCCTTCGGTCGGAATGATTTGGTAAGGACTAGACTTATATGCAGTTACTTGTGTCTTTTTTATAAGGTTATTCGGTCAAAATAAAATGTGTGAAAGAAGTTTGTAAAAGAACCAATCATACTATCATAGGATGAAATATATGAATTATACACGTGTCAATTTTTGATTGGAGAACCTCATAACAAAGATATAAAAATAGTAACTAAGTTTTTTTTTTCCATTGTCAATTACTTTTCTTCCCCACATAGCCAATTTTTTTTATTTGGTTCTATATATGTGTATACTGATAAATGATGAATATTTTTAGCCTTGAATGGTGGTCTTTTGAGCTGGTTACCTTGCTTTCTGGTTTTCTACCAAATCCAGAGCTGGAGACTTCCATCTTATCCATATGGTATGTAAAATGTGAATCAAATGGGTAAATTTACATTTGATGTCCTTAAACTTTACACCAATTTTCGATTTCGTGATTATTTCTTTTTACAACCGATTTCATTTTCAAAATTTCGAATTTTGTCCTAACACATGGACTAAAATTATTATTATTACATGTGTGATGTTACGTCATCATTTTTTGTTAGTAATTTATATGATTTTAAATGCTAAGATAGAATTTGAAACTTTGGAGACGTAATCGATTGCAATTTGAAAATTTTGATACAAAATTGACCATAAAAATTACTTTTGCCGAATAAAAAAGTATTGCTTTAAAGTCAAATACATGAAGCTAATCTCCTATACTAATGTAAACAGTGTACAAACCACCGAGACAATCTATACTATACCAGAATCAATAGGCTCATCAGCAAGGTTTGCTTCACATAACATTATTCATCAATGAGTATGTACAATTCATGTTCATTTACAGTAGTCTCTCCAATAACATAAATCAATTTCTTTGTCCTTGTTTGTGTATTCAGCACAAGAGTTTCAAATGCTTTAGGAGCAGGAAAGCCAGAAGTGGCAAGAGTGGCTGCTTTTACTGCTATGGTTCTATCAGCTTCTGAGGCTCTTGTGGTCAGCTCAATTATTTTTGCTAGCCGCCATGTTTTAGGTTATGTTTTCAGCAATGAGCAAGATGTGGTGGATTATGTCACAGAAGTTGCTCCTCTGTTAGTTCTGTCCGTTTTTGTGGACTCCTTACATGGTACCCTCTCAGGTTAGATCCTTTCATTCTTCTGATATGAACAAGACTTACATACAATTCCTTATATTTTTGCTAGCACATTTAACTCGCGGTCTATTACAAACGGTAGTTGGATCTAGTGAAAGGGACTAGTCTCTCACAACATGATGAACCCGGGTTCAAATTCCTGCTGGAAGAGGTGCTCACATAGGAAGATACTTGTGAGAAACAAAAAAAAAAAAACTCATGGGCTATTGTGGGCGGGCTTGAACTTCAATTTTAAGGAATGTTTATTAAACGAGACGGCCCGGTTCGGCCTATTTTCACACAACTAATCATAGAGAACATGATTTGTATAAATTATACATGTGTCGATTTTCTGATTGAAGAACCTTATAATAAAGATATAACATTCACGACATGCATGACATTGTAATCATTTCAGCTGTGCCATGAAATCTGATTCTTGTTCTTAACAGGGATTGTTAGGGGAAGTGGGTGGCAACACATTGGAGCATATGTGAACCTTGGATCTTACTATGGTCTTGGAATTCCCATTGCTGCTTTATTGGGATTTTGGCTGCGGTTTAGAGCAAAAGGTCTTTGGATTGGAATTATGATTGGTGCATTTTGCCAGACAATTCTGTTAATTATCATAATAACTTGTACAAACTGGGAAAAACAGGTTTGTTTTTTACTTCCATAAATATGTTCATTTTAATTCGAGCAGATAAAATAGGTCGTGATTAATCCATTAAGATGATGGGTTGGATAAAAAATTGTTAAACTAACTCACACGTTAGGCAGATTTGAGTTTTTTATTTACATTTATTTTTACTATTTTCGTAAAATAATTAAATTTAAAATTAGTTTGTTGTAATTAAAATTTATTTTTCTAAAATTGCGTGACATCGTTGTCATATTATAATATTAGTTTTGTTAAAATTAATTTTTGTGTGATTTGAAGTTTATAAATTCCATAAGATTTAAGATTATAATAATTGCATTGGGACCAAATTATTTCACTTGTAATTGCATTTTTTCTAAATAATTAACCTACAATCATACATGCATCATTTAATTCAAAAATAATTAATTAATTATCCATGTCAATCAATTCAAACCACTAATCAGAAAATACTAAAACAAAAATCTTTTAAAGAATTTTAGATGCTTATAGATTATAATTAGAAATATAAAATAATAATATGAAAAGAAAAAAAAAACCAACATGGTGGGTTGGCGGTTTAACATGTTAACCCGATAACACACTATAAAATGAGTCAAATTAATTCATTGTTGACCCATTTAAAAATTGATTAACCTTCACTTAACTTATTTTGCTTGAATAAATAGTGGTGGGCCAATTTATACGGGTCGAGTTAGCCTGTTTTGTCAGCTCTAAATTAAATATTTATCATCATATTTGATGCCTCATTGTTGGAGAGTGTACTTATTTTTACAGGCAAGACTTGTTAGAGAGAGGATATCAAAGGGAAGACTATCTGTTGAAAATGGATTGATTTGAGCAATTGGAGATGTGAAGATTTTGGGTGAAGTTTCAAACACAGGATCAAGTTTTGCATTTATCAAGGAAGTAAGGTTCAAAGAATAATGGGTTATACAAAGAATTCCATATATAAAAGTGGGTTTTCTTAATTTTTGGTTCAAATTTGCATTGTTTTGCTGTGTAAGAATCGAACTGGACAAAGATTTGGACAAGTGTTTGGTTCATGGTCTGATCGGTTTAACCGATCGAACCGGATGATGCAATAAATAATAAATAATAATAATTATTAATATATAAAATGACATCACTTAAATTTTAGGTTTCAATATACATAATTTTGAAGTTTTAAATTACATGACTTCTCAGAGTTTTAATTTTCAAGACTTATCAAACTCTGAAGAACTTAATCAAACCAAATATGAAATTCTTGATAATCATGACTTTTAAATTTTAATTTTCAAGACTTTTTTAATTTTAATTTTTAAGATTTTTCTAATTTCTTTTTTTATGTTATTTTTTATTTTTATTTTTCAATTTTTTATTATTTTTTTAAAAATAAAATTGGACTGGTTGGACCCCGATTAAATTCGGTCTAACTAGAAAAATAATTTGTTTAGTCCAATCGACTCGCCTTTGTATTCAGTTGGACCGATCAGACCGTCCGGTCCAGTTCAGTTCAATTCTTACAACATTTGTTTGGCTGACTTGCAATTGCCCACTTGACCTTTATACATTGTGTTCGGATGAGGCAAAAAAAATTAATTTTTAAGGTATTTTAATTTATTTGTTATAATTTTTTTAAAAAAATTTTGATTGAGAATAAAAGAAATTTCAAAGCTCATAATAATTTAATGGTTAAAGTATTATTTTGGTCCTCAATGTTTGCATGAAGTTTAATGTTGGTCCTCAAAGTTTTTTTTTGGGTCGATTTTAGTCCTCGAGCGTAACACCGTTAACTTTTTGTCGTTAAATGATAACGTGACATACTTATATGGCATACCCTCTCTGCTATGTGTCATATTTTAATGATGTGACATGACACATCACTGCCACGTCACCCAAGATGATGATGATGAAGGAGAGAAGATGATGATGTGACAATGTGGAGTGACATGATAGTGATATGACATGCCACGTCATTAAAATATGACATGTAGGAGAGAGGGTGTGCCATATAAACATGTCATGTCATCATTTAACGGCAAAAAGTTAACGGTGTTACGTTCGAGAACCAAAATCGATAAAACAAAAACTTTGAGGACCAACATTAAACTTTTGAAACATTGAAGACCAACATTAAACTTCATGTAAACATTGAGGACCAAAATAGACCTTTAGCCTAATTTAATTAAGTAGTTTTTTTTCTTCAAAAAACTAGTTCAATTTCAATTTTAGTTCTTGCGTAATGTTTGGTATACGTATCTATATTAACGTGACTTTTTGTCTTTTTTGGTTTTACCCTATTTTTAATGTGACAAAAGCCTGTTTTATAATTAAAATACAATAAAATATATGATGTGATTTGGTCTTACCTATTTTTAATGTGACAAAAACCTATTTTATAATTAAAATACAATAAAATATATGATGTCATAAGATGGGAGGAAAAAAGTAGGGATAGTGGGTATAGTAATTATTATTTTACTATGCTAAATATGGATAAAGAGCACTTAGAGTGTTAATTACTTGATTTTCTTTGAATAAAGTATCACGTTCGAATCTTACATATAAAGATAAAATTCTTTTTATAAGATTTTTTAATACAAAAATAACATATGATTATTAATGAGAGGTTCGTCCAAAAAAAACACGTGGCAAAAAATTTTGTATGATTAATCACAAAAAAATCAAAATATAAAAGACTATTTTTTACATGATCAATCATAAAAAAAAAGGTCAAAAGCCCATTTTGGTTTCTTATGTTATAACCAAATTTTATATTGGTCTTTTATGTTTTAAAAATTTTAAATTAGTCCTTTATTTTTTCAAGAAGTTCTAAATTGGTTCTTCTGTTCAAGTCCGTCAATTTCTTAAGTTAACTGCTAACGTGGCTGTTTAAGCTGACGTCACATCATCGACACGTTATCACAGATAATGAAATAGAAGATAACCAAGCTTGGTTGGTCTAGTGGTTAGCTCACTAGGTCGCTTAAGCAAGTGTTGGGAGTTCGAATCCCACCTTGTGTATGCAACAACCAATTGGCCAGCGGCAAACCCTTAAATGAAGCTCAGATCCGCAGAGGATTAGTCCTTGGCCTGTCGGGCTGGGGGATACCTTGAGAAACAAAAAAAAAAAGATAATGAAATAGAAGATGACGTGGAGTGACACGTTAGCTTAAATAGATACGTATGAGAGATGATATGTCAATCTCATCACGTCACGTCAGCACTTAACGGAAAAAATAGACAGACTTGGACGGAAGGATCAATTTGGAACTTCTAGAAATGATAAAAGACTAATTTAAAACTTTTAAAATATAAAAGATCAATATTAAACTTAAGTACAACACAAGCGACAAAAACGAGCTTTTTTAAAAAAAAAAATGGTATTTCAACTTTTCTCATAAATCGGCACGAAGCACTAAACTCTGTTTTTCCAATTTTCAACCATGAGAGAGACTCTTCTTCTCACGGTTCTTAACTACACTCCTTAATTTCCATTTCACAGAGAAAAGAATTATTTGTGGTTCTCCAGAACATAGGAAGTTAGCAACTAGAAACAGTCGCCTCGTATCGTACCTAACCCGGGAAGACGACGAAACTCATGGTTCCGTATTCAGAGAAAATTTCTGTCAAATTCAAATGTGAATCATCCTTCATCCGCCTCATCAAAAGTCACAGATACCGCTTCCCAATAAAAAAAATCACACACATTTCTTTCTTTCCCATACAGATATCAAATCAAATCAAAGCATTCAATATCATCAACGCGACCCACATTAATTATTTTTTTATTCCCAATGAGTCAGTCAAATCAAACACACCAGGTCAGAAATCTGTGTGCTTCCTGATCCCTCTATTATGTTCGAAGACGGTTTTTATATATATGTATGTATGTATCTGTGAGCTTTGGAGTGAAAAATGGAAGAGGGTCTCTTGAAGAAAGATATTATAACATGGGGTGTTTTTGGTCGAGAAGTGAAAGATGTTAGTTTCATAGCAGGGCCTATGGTGGCTGTGAATTGCTCGCTTTTCTTTCTGCAGATTGTTTCATTGATGATGGTGGGTCATTTGGGCAAGCTTGCTCTCTCTAGTACTGCCATTGCAATTTCTCTCTGTGCTGTCTCTGGCTTTAGCGTTATTGTAAGTCGCCTTTTTTACCTTTTTTCTTAGGAGTAATAATAAATGCATGCAAACTGTTTGATAGAATGTCTTACAGAAGTTTTTTTTTTCTTTTTGCCATTCTGTATTTTTACATATCCTAAACAGTTTGGACTGTCTTGTGCACTTGAAACTCTATGTGGGCAAGCATATGGTGCTCAGCAATATAGAAAATTTGGTATTCAAATTCAAACTGCTCTGTTCTCGCTTATTCTAGCTTGTCTTCCTCTTTCTCTTTTGTGGATCTACTTGGGGAAGATACTTGCTTTCCTTGGTCAAGACCCTTTGATTTCACATGAAGCTGGGAAATTTGCTGTGTGCCTCATTCCTGCTCTCTTTGGTTATGCAACACTTCAAACACTGGTTCGATTCTTTATGATGCAGAGTTTGATCACTCCCCTTCTCATAACATCTTTAGTTACTCTTTGCTTCCACATAGCTATCTGTTGGGTACTAGTTTTTGATTCTGGTATTGGTCGCTTTGGAGCAGCATTTGCTATTGGTACTTCATACTGGTTGAATGTGGTTTTACTTGGATTGTATATGATATTTTCTGCTTCATGTGCTATGACAAGGGTTCCAATTTCCATGGAGCTTTTCCATGGGATTGGAGAGTTTTTCAGCTTTGCTATTCCCTCAGCTGGAATGATTTGGTAATTACTTCCTTCCCCACATAGCCAATGTTTTTGCTTTGGTTCTACATGTATATATATGTATGTACTGATGAGTGATGAATATTCTTAGCCTTGAATGGTGGTCTTATGAGCTGCTTACCTTACTTTCTGGGCTTCTACCAAATCCAGAGCTCGAAACTTCTATCTTATCCATATGGTATATATGCCTTTTCCTTATGTTTCATTTTCTAAAATCTGAATCAAAAGTAGTAAAGTAGATCAATATCTAGTTATCTACCAAATGTGATATAAATGGTCATTCTCTGAACAACTTTTCATTTTATGATCAGCCTATCAATCACCACAACAATCTATTCAATACCAGAAGCAGTTGGCTCAGCAGCAAGGTTTGCATATAACATCATCACTTTGTAGATATATACAAGCCACGTACACTTTACACGACATGGACACGTCAAACTTTAAAAAATATAAAATATGACACGGCACAGTATATATATATATATATGTTGAACATGTCTCCACCATGTATCATTATGTGTGTATGTTGTGTCATGTGTCTGGACACCTACATGTCCTAAAAGTGGCCGTGTCCACGCTTTCTAGTATACAAGTCATTTACTTAAGTCTCCAATATATTGTATAATCTGATTTCTTTTCAGTACAAGAGTATCAAATGCATTAGGAGCTGGAAGTCCACAAGTGGCACGTGTGGCTGTCTTTGCTGCTATGTCTCTGGCAGTTTTTGAGGCTCTCACTGTGAGCTCAATCATTTTTGGTTGCCGTTATATCTTAGGATATGTTTTCAGTTATGAGCAGGAAGTGTTGGATTATGTAACAGATATGACTCCTCTATTGTGTCTGTCTGTTATATTTGACTCTGTACAAGGTACACTTTCAGGTTAGCTCCTTCATTACTCTATTATTAATTTATTATAGTATTTTGTCAACCAAAGATATCTTTTTATCCTCAAACTATAAGTTCTCTATCAATTTGATCTCTAAACTATCAATTTTTAAGCAATTTTGCCCTTCACTTGAACTCTGTTTAAATAATTAAGTCCAGATACACATATGACTATCTATATGGCCTCCAATATTAAATGTGATGCCAAATTATATATTTAGCTATAATGTTTCATCAATTATTAGTCACAGTAACGGCCTTTATTTTTGTAGTGCCACTCTTTGGTTAAATTGATGGAACAACATAACTAAATATATAACTTGTCATCGTAGTCGCATTAGAGGCTACATGGACAGCTATATTTGCTTTTAATTATTTAGTGAGAGTTTAAGTGAGGGGCAAAATTACTTTCAAATGAAAAGTTTAGGGGTGAAATTGTGGGATACACTATAATTTATGGATAAAAAGATGTCTTTCCTTTTTTTTTAAAAAAAAAAGGATAAAAAGATACTTTTCCTAGCATTGGTTAAGGATTTACCCATTGATAAAGTTTTTATACATTAACAGTGCTTTATACACTAATTGGAAGAATCCTTAACCAGTGCTCTTAGGGCACTAATACTAATTAGTGAAACCTAATATAATAAGAGTTTTGCTAATTGGTGCCCCTTAGAATATTGATTGAGGTTTCTTTAATTAGTTGATAGAGTATTTAATAATTTAGAATTTGTTAAGTGAAATGAAAATAACAAATTTTAATTTCAAAAACTTCATTAACTAAACAAACAAAACAACAAAATCCTAACACTAAGATTGGAGCTGTGCCATGAAATCTCATTCTTGTTCAAATCAGGCATTGCAAGGGCATGTGGGTGGCAGCACTTGGGGGCATATGTGAACCTTGGAGCTTACTATGTTGTTGGAATTCCCATTGCTGTTACGTTGGGTTTCTGGTTTGGTTTCAGAGGAAAAGGCCTTTGGATTGGAATAATGATTGGTTCAGTTTGCCAAACACTTCTGCTTTCTATCATTACAAGTTGCACAGATTGGGAAAAAGAGGTTTGTTCTCCACTTTCAAGAATATTATTTTATCTAAATTGCAAAATCAAACTTAGGGGATTATGCAATTATTATTTTTATAAAAAAAAATGCAATTACTTTCAGCCCTTGCTAACCTACTTTGTGCAATATATTCCCTCAATGAATTTTTGAAGCCACAATGCAGATAATCTCTTTCATTATAAAAATTAATAATCTCTTAAAATTTTGCAATTTGTAGAAAAAGCTTTTCTGTGTTTTTTAATAAAACATTGGCAGCTCGACAAAATCAAGCTATAAAAAAACTTGAATTTTAGATCTTGTGTATATATTTTTTTTGAACTTTGGGTCTAATAGAAAACAAACTTTTAAAAATTTGACATGTTAACCATAATGTTTTTGCATGAGAAAGTTAAATTACCATTTTACATTTTGTGAAGTTTGAAGGGTCTTTTGGTCAATTTTTACGATTGAGGGAGTTATATTCTAGCCTTATTGGTATGAAGGGTCTAAATATTGATTAAGGTTTAATCCTATTGGTTGGTTTAAGTTTGTACCACTTAAATATTATTTAGATTTTGTTAACCAGTACTTTTAAAACACTCGTTAAGAATGTATTTATTGATGTTATTCAAAATATATTTAGAATTCCTAACTAATTTTCTTTCTTTAAAAAGATTGCACAAATGCTCTTAATCTATGTTTTCAGTATTTTGTAAAAAAAAAAATTCACGATAAATAAAGTTTACTTTTAATGTTCTATAATATATATATATATATATGGCAAAAAAATTTATAATAAATACATAAGAAATTAAGTTAAATTAAAAATAAACTTTTTTAACTATAGTTAAATTTCATAATAAATATTAAGGAAATAAATTAAGGGCATTTGTGTCTTTTAATAAAGTATGAAAACACATTTAATGCAAGTTATAATTCTAGATACTTTTTAATTAAAGATTTTGCCAACTGAGTAGATGTTCAGTGG
The DNA here is from genome assembly GCA_014851425.1 of Senna tora. Classification (NCBI taxonomy): domain Eukaryota; kingdom Viridiplantae; phylum Streptophyta; class Magnoliopsida; order Fabales; family Fabaceae; genus Senna; species Senna tora. The sequence continues at coordinate 7,466,741 of CM026270.1, forward strand.
TACGATAGTACTGAATTTCAGTACATCCCTCCAATCAGTTGGTCCCTAAACCATTAAGGTGGGTCCTAATTAATGCGAGTTTTTATTAATATTAACAAATGGCACTACATGATTGGAGGGATGCACTGAAGTTCAGTGGTACGGTACCATTGAACTTTTATCCTTGCCAACTAGTGTTCTGAGAGTATTGATTAAGAATGCAATAAATACTTGTTTTAAATTTAAAATGTCCGAACTAATCATGATCATCATTAATATTTTGAAAGATCAAACTACCCTATACCTTTATTAATATTGTTTTTTTTAATAAAGTACCTTATGAGTTATCTTATCTTTCTACCGTGTGATACCGATGTGAAAGAAACTTTATCTGGGGTTGCATTTGTTAAAGCAATTGGAATTGCTCGTTAGAGCTTATGTTAGAATTGGAATTGCACATATTTATGTCCATAAAACAATGGATTGATGATTCTTGGAATTGTTGGTTAGACATAGAATTCACGTGAGAAAAGACTTTTTTGCCCCTTCTAATTAATTAATGTAATAAGGTTGTGTTTGGTATGAATATTTGCGTATGGTATGTTTTGAGTGATTGAATGGAATTAAAAAAGAAATGAAATTGAAATTGGCGGGAATGGAATGGAATGAAATTGAATTTTTAAGATAAAAGTATGTTACTAATACTATGTTTGATCTTTGTGTAATTTCAATACTTTAATTCCAATTCCAACCTTAACGAAACGGAGCATTTAGGAATTGAACCTCATTATTGATTCCCGTTCTATATTAGTCCTTTATCTTTCACCCATATTCTATTAGTCTTTTATCTTTTAAAAAGTTCTATATTAGTCCTTTATCTTTCTTAGAAGTTATATATTGGTCCTTTATGTTTCATTAAAGTTTTATATTGGTCCTATATGTTCCATTAAAATTTTATATTAATCCTTTATGTTTCATTAAAGTTCTATATTGGTCCTCTCAACATGGTTTCATTTTTTGCTTAATTAAACGACATTGTTTGGGTGTTTTTGGTGTGTCTAAGGCTACATCAGCTTTTTGATACACGTAGGAGAGATTATGTGTTCACTTTAGCATGCCACATCAACAGTTAACGGAAGAAATAGACAGAATTGGACGAAACGACCAATATAGAAATTTTGGAAAAGATAAAGGACCAATATAAAACTTCTGAAAGATAAAAGACCAATATAGAACTTAGGAGAAAGATAGAGGACCAAAATAGGATTTTGACCTACCATTTTTCCATGCAAATGATATGTTCTATAACGTTTTTTTTTACAATTTAGTCCTTTGTTCTTGTGCCACGGAAGGTACATATAGAACACTAATGATCTGATTGTTTAATAATATATAATTGTTTACACACATGACACTATCCTCAATCTTTAATATTTTAGAGGAGCTTAATGTCCAAAGTAATTTCCTTCCCCATGCCATGAACAAAAAATTAATCCTTATAAAACCATCATAACCATTTGAATTAATAGTGTCCAATTCTGTAATAGGATAAACTAGAAATCTGCTTTCACAGTTAAGAAATGCAATCAATAAGAAATGTAGAATCCTAAATTATGTATTCTGAATCAAATTTGAAAATGAACTGCTAATTTTGAGATGTACTTATTGTTTGAGAGTATGAATTTGCAGGCAAAAAATGCAAGGGATAGGATATTTGAAGGAAGATTGGTATTAGAAAATGGATTAAGTTGATGAGTAAGACTAGATTTTGATCAAATGAAGTGTAAGTATATAAAGTGTATAATTCAGACCGTTAGATAAAATCGAAATTTTTGTTTGTACTGTAAAAATGTCATCCAACTATCCAAGCAATTTGCACACTGGGTCTGCACTAAAAATATGTTAAAGTTGTGAGCTAGTTTTGGTATGTAATTTGAGAAACAAGAGATCAAGTTTCACTTTTATCAAGGAAGTAAAGGTTCACAGAATTAAGAGTTAGTGAGTTATCCTATATTAACAATTAAGGACTCAAACAGTATAAATTGGTAAAATGGAAATATTTTTTTCCTCAATATGGTGTAATCCAAAATTAGTTTTACTTGCATGTCATTTGTTAAAGTTAAATATTCATTTATTGTAGGAGATAAATTGGTTTACTTTTCTCTACATGGAATAAACTATCAATTTGGTCCCTCTCGACATTTTTTTAATTTGATCTAGATTTATCTTTTTAATTTAGTCCTTACTGTTAATTTGGTTAATAGAACATGCTAAGTCTTCTTCTTCTCAACTCAGTCGCGTCATCTTTCTTCTTGAATAACAACGAAGATAGTTGCTGGTTTCACCCTATTGAGAGGAAGAGGACTGAGTAGTGGGGCTATTAAAATGGGTTTGGTCCATATATTATAGGTCGATACGACCCTTAGAATAATAAGAATATGACTAGTATTATATGCTCATTTAAGAGAGGGGACCAAGTTTGATCCTATCCATCCAATTTGAAAGTCCTTGTGAGCTAGCTCCAGTCCATTTTGACACTTCTAATTTTAAATTTCTTTCGTAGATAAACAAGATCAACAAAAAAATATACAAATTGATTTTAAAAGTAAAACAGATAGTTGTTTAAAAAATAAAGGGTTTATAAGACTTTTTCTCATTGGTTGAGAGATAATGTGTTGTCTTGAACTTGATGAAGAGTTCATAAGAATAATTTTTTAAGCTCTCTCATTAGTTAAAATAATCATTAAACAATGCCCTTATGGCACTTGTTAGCAAAACTCAAAAATAAATTTCATTAAGTTATTTTTTAAAAACATATTCTTTACAAAAGAATTAAAACCTATTATAAATTATAAATTTTATTCATGACAATTCGTAAAAACATTTTTCTTGTATATATTAAAATAATTTACACAAATTTCAAAAACACCTAAATCATAAAGCCTCGTTTTATAGTCAAGAAGAATTTAATAAGAATGAAAATGAAAATGTTTAAGATTGTGTTTGATTAGTAAAAATGAGAATGAAAATTTGATAAAATTATCAGTTTACTTTTATATTAAAAAAGTGTGTAATTTGATAAGTATACCTTTTGGAGAATTGTTACATTTTAACAAGGGTAACTTAATATTGGCCAAAAAAACAAGGGTAATTTAATTAAAAAATTTATAAATCTTAGTAGTATCTTTCAAACTCTTCGTCACCCCAAAAATATGCTTGGTACGAAGAATGATGGGGAATGAAAATGTGAATAGGAATGATAATGTGAATGGGAATAGGAATGTGAATGTGATTTGAATAGAATAAAAGTGGGTAAAATAATTATTTTATTTTTATATTAAAAGTGAATAAAAAGTAAAAATAAAAAAATAATTTCATTATATTACAAAAAATAATATTTATTTAATAATTAATATACATAATTATTAAAAAGAATATTAAATTACCTCCAAAATTACCTCGCAAGTCCAATGTACCAAATGTGACTCAGGAGTTTGAACTTTCTCACCTGTACGGGATAGTTTCATTCCCAAATATATATACCAACTATCAAACAAACTTATGTTTGTTTTGGACCCATTCACATCTCCTCGTCTAATCACACAAACAAACAAGGCCTAACTAAAACCGCTTCCTATATAATACTCTTTTGCTATGCGCTTTGGCGGTTGCCTCTGTCCCAAGCTTTTTGATATTGCAAAGAGTGAGAAAGATGGCGGCAAGAGCTGAGGAACAAGAATGCCTCAATCGCACCCTGGCTTCGCACCTCTCCACAATCAATGACACCATTCAGTTATGGGGAGATGAGTCGTATTAGTTTCTAATTTAACGGCTAGGTTATGGGGTTTTGATGTGGTAGGAGCTAAAGAGCACGGATACTTCAATTTGCAGGCGTGTCGACATTGTCAATACACTCGTATGTGTGCAAGTAAAATGATAATTTTGTTTTGCTCGGACATGTACTTGACACGGCTAGGACACGACAAGTTGAATTTCTTTTTTAAAAAAACAAACAAAATGGGTAAAAAGTGTCCTTTTATTTCCGGTTTATCTTTATACTAAAATGTCATTTGACTTTTCTATCTTGCCTATCTCTTCTCCCTTCTTCTTTCATTTTTGTGGTGTTCTTGTATCTTTTGTGGTTTTTTTCAGCATTTTTTTTTCTTGATTTGAAATTTTTCTTACTTTATCTTCATTTGTCTCTCTTTATATATATATATATATATGCAGTTGTTTTTTCTTGTCCTATGATTTTAAAAATGAAGTGTACCTGTGCTTCACAAGATATATATATATATATATTGTGTACCTGTGAATCTTGTGTACTAGATTGTCGTTTTTAGGATGCGTTATTATGTGTAATTAAATATGTCATTTTTATCTATTCGCAGCCGGAATGTTGTGGGTTGGAGAAACACCAAAGGCTAAAGCAATGGAGGAAAACATGGAATCATACTTCAACATGCTTCAAGGCTTCCTTTTGGTTTCCCATGGAAGTACAGTAGCTGCAGGGCCTACCCTGTCTTCCTGTATTCATGCATCTGTGAAACTAGTTGTTGATTCCAGCTTTAAGTTGATGAAGGAATCTGTCTCTTTATTTGGTGATCTCTCTCTCTCTTTCTTTCTCTCACTCACACACACACAGAGGTTTGGTTGGATATAAAGACAGATCAATAGGATCCATTATATTTATATGCATCATTTTGATTACCTTGAAATTTTATGATCATTGATATGCCAATTCAATGGTTAACTAATGACAAAATTTTTGTTCTGATCCCTCAAAGATTAAACTTATCTCAATTTAGTCCCTAAAAATACCTTGTTTGATGATTTGATCCCTACCAGAAAAAAGCAAATATATGAAACGCAAGCACGAAACTGCAATACAATGTATCTTTCAAGAATAAAATTTGATATTTTCATGATTCAAGAACAAAATTGTGACGACTGGAATTTTTCAAGGACCAAAACAATAATTTACTCGTTAATTAATGATTTGTGATGCCTCAACCCATTTTCTACTGCACTACCTATGTCAAGATTTTACTGCAAATTAATTCTTTCTCTCTGTTAATGAACACTAGCTAGTTCTGACCGTAAAGACCGGAAGCTATCGATTCCTCAATTAGTTGGTGCTGTGTGGGAAGCATGTTCTTCTCTTGAAAAGGCTCCTAAAACAAATATTGCAGCAATTGGCAGAGGAATGACACAGGTTATGGTTTCAATCAAGGATGTTCTTCGTGAGATGAAAGAACTCAAGCAAGCTTCATCACCTGATGATGATCCAGCAGAATCTGAATGTGAGCCATGTGATGATATTGATACTGAAGAAGAAGATGATGATGATGATGATGATCTGGGGAATGACCTATCACCTGAAGAGATGAAAGTTGCTCAAACAGCAATAATGGTGGTGTCTGATTCACTCTCAGTCATAAAAGAACTCATTTGCTTCATCTCAGGTTTTCTGAAGCTGAAAAATCCCAACGGTGAAAGCAATTCTGTAGATTCACTAGAGAAATTATTGAAGCTGTGTCAGAATCTTAGTGGAGAGGTTGATGAGATTGGAGCTTGCCTTTATCCACCACAAGAAATTTCTGTTATAAAGGAAGCCACACAGAAAATCCAGAGTGTTGTTGCTGAAATGCAGATGGAAGTAGATGAACTTAATGGAGCATGTGAAGTTTTTCTTGAGGCATGCAATGGCTTGAGGAGTTCAGTGAAACAGTTTGCTTCTGAACTAAGTAACTTCAGTATTGCTGATCTAGAAGTGAAAGTTGAAAATATTGCATTAAGCAATTAGGAGACTTGGATATTAATCATAGATTAATAGTGAATTTTGTCTTTGCATTGAATACAAAATATATATCCAACCATGTCAATTTTAATTTATATAATAGAAGTTTTATTTTTGGTTATCCAATGTCATTATCATCAACAACAAAAATTATTTTTCAGCGGGTGAAATCGGCTACATAGATCAAGCATGACAACATATTTTATTTTGACTCGTTTTTATAATTAGACTACGAGTAAATTATTATTATGATTCTTGAAAGATTTTACTTATTTTTATAAAGGTTAAAAATATTGCATTCAGCAATTAGTAGACTTGGATATTAATTATAGATTTATAGTAAATTTTGTCTTTGCATATAAAAACAAGCAATTAGTAGACTTGAATATTAATTATAGATTTATAGTGAATTTTGTCTTTGCATATAAGAACAACATATATATTCATTATTCAACCACATCAATTTATATAATAGAAGTTTTGATTTTGGTTAACCCCTAATTTGCTTACATGAGCTTTTTCCATCCAATGGCATTATCAATTTATCATTAATAATAAACAAAATCATTTTTGGAATCAACTTTATAGATCTGGTGACATCATTCTAACTTGGCTCAATTTAAAAGTTATATTATAAGTAATTTACTGTCTTAAAAGATTTAATTTATTTTAATTTAGTCCTTGACTCATGAAAATATCAAATTTAATTCTTAAAATATACATTTTGTCGTAATTTTGAGACAAGTGAAATCTTTCAGGAACCAAAACAATTTACTTGATATTTATAGTCTCCCCTTACCTTAAGTTATTAGACTATCTTTGTCCTTTGATTTAATCAATTCTTCATACAGGAACCTTTAATGAACTCTTTTATACATGACCAAACCACCTAAAGTACATCTCTACTTTCCACTAACTTTCTGGAATTAAAAGAATGATGTTCATATCAAAATTTTTTTGTATAAATGGATTTTTAAAAAACAGTTGAGAAATTTAGACAAAATATACAACACATTACAATGTGATGATGGTATATCATCAAATGGGATTCAATTCTTGCAGCACTTATCATCATATGAATATGTGTGGAGGAGTTAGGGTCATCGGCCTGTGAGTTTGACCATCCATGCACCGCCTATATAAAGACCCAAGAGAGGTGCTGCAAGAAGAACCTGTGTGAGAGGATCAGTGGATGGTGTGACTATAGCAGCCGCCACTACTGCACCCACCACTACATATCTCCAAATTGATAGCATTTGGTCTCCAGAAACCAACCCTACTTGACCCAGAAGAAACTGTATCACAGGTACCTACAACAACAACAACATCACTTTCATTTGATTCCCTTATACTACTAATAATCACTCCAAGAAGCATAGATGGAATAATACCAGGTTAAATTTATCCATTGGTCCCTATAGTTTACTCTAACTTTTAACCAGGTCTTTATACTTACTTATCATTTGTAATTCAGTTCATGCTGTTATAATTTGGAGCTACCTGTCTCTGTATTTTATTTATAAGAGCAATTTATTCCTTAGTGTTAATCAAAATATCACACTGTCTAATTATTGAGTGAAATCTAAACCCTAAATTGTAATACAAATAGGGTTCATGGTGTCCATAAAGAAGGGAGGACTAAAATCAGCAAGAAAAAAAAGGAACTTTACCTGGAAAGACAAGCCTGTACTGAACATAAGCACTAGCACAAACTCAAAGTATTGATCAATTGACCATAATGACTCAACAACCCCTTCAGCGTAAGTAACAAAGAAATTTAATGCTGCAGGAGTGAGAACTAGATAGGAGAATGTTATTCCAGCATAGAAAAGAACTGATGAACCCAACACAATTGGCCCTAGAAACCTCCTTTCATCTCTTGTTAATCCTGGAAGTATAAAGGCTATGATCTCATACAGAATTACAGGACTTCCCAAGAGGAGGCCACAGTATCCAGACACCTGCAATGCAAAATAATAGGGGGAAAAAATTCTAACAAGATTGCTAAATTGACAGAAACTTATCAATAGCATTTGCAGAAATCAAATGCATCTTGATACTCTAAACTAAAGATTATATGTGTTACTTTATGATCTGAAAATATGATTCCATTCTATCCACTCTTTTAGAGGTACTCAAATGATACTAAACAAATTTTTGAGTATCAAATGATATGTGGGATTGAAAAAAAAATCATATTCTCACGTACTTTAGCAAGATTACAGGCTAAGCCTGCTCCAAAACAATATCTGGAACTTCAACTCTCATAATTCATAAACTTATGTTTGAAAACTAGTTTAAATTTTTTTGGGCTTCCCACGAGTATCTTCCTATTGGAGGCAATCGTGCTCAAGATACTATGGGGCACTTCTCCTTGGGAGGATTTGAATTTTGTTTCACCACATTGTAAGGGACTAGACCTTTCCGCTAAACTTCAAAGGCACACAAAAGCATTAAGCCATTAAAGTTGCTTCATATGTCACTAATAAAGAAATTTTGAAAGCAGATTAGCCAATTCAACATATAACCTTTTTTCTTTAACATGAATCATGTATCAAGAAATAGGAAATAAAAAATCACTAGAAAGCAAAGGAAACCTGAAACCAGGGATAAATGTGTTACTTAGTAATAAAAAGCTTACCTTTATAGTTGTAAAGAAAAACTCTCCAGGAGCAAGCTGAAGAAATCTTACACCCTGTGTTTTAACAGGAGCTTCAAGAATCATTATTAGTTCTTTTGAAAAAGCAAAGCATCCTAAAATGGCAGCTCCCACTGCTAGAACTGACACAAAAATTCTCTGTCGCAGCTCTTCAAGATGATCAAATATGCTCATTTCTTTATCATCAGGAAGGAGCTCTTTACTAGGATAAAGAAAATCATAGAGTGCGCTCCCCCCACCATCTTGCTGAGAATTTTCCAGTGATTCTTCTCTTTCACCTTCAAGAAAATCTGCATTTCCTAACACAAAAAACATGTCAGAATCTTTGGAACACTACAAAACAACAACAAATAAAGCCTTTTCTCGCTAGGCAAGGTCGGCTACATCGTTGGAACACTACAACAATAATCAAAGCCTTTTCCCACCAGTTGGGGTCAGCTATGTGGATCAAACGACATCAACTTGTCCTGTCTTTACACATTTCTATGGTTAGATTATTAATAATTAAATCCGTCTTAATAGTTTCTCCTATTGTTTTCTTTGGTCTTCCCCTACCTCTAGTTATTGGGTTATCTTCCATCTGGTCAACCCTATGTACTAGAGTTTCTAACGGCCTTCTTTGTACATGACCAAACCACTTAAGACATGTTTCAACTAATTTTTCTACAATAGGTGCTACCCCAAAATTTGGAAATCTTGAAAATACCATAGTCTATCACTTGTGTACATATATAAACAGAATCTTCATAGTAGTAGTAGTAATATTATACAAGCAACCAACAGTAAGTTGTGGGAAAAAAATACCAAGACAGCAATCTACATTCACTCAGTTGGGCTCTATAATTATATTTTAACTTATCTCCCAATATAAACGGAAAATCAATAATGCACAACTACACCCCCAAGAAATCCAACTAAATCAACGTTGATGCTATGAAGACATATCATCCTATTCTAGCAAACATCAGAGAAAGTAAGAAAAATACTTGAGTCCTCAAATAAACATACCCAAACTAGACCCGGCAGATAATTTTGGGTAGTTCCCATTCACATTTCCATATAAATCTTTTAGGTAAATCATTACATGTAACTAACTTTATGATTTAATACTCAAAAAATGTAGTAAGTTCTTTTAATTTAGCCTCTTTACCATTTGTCTCTTTACACCACTAAATTGGGATGTCACTGTCTCAATTTAGTCTTGAAAGTTTTCCATTAAAAAAAGTTAGTAAAAATGAGTAAATTGTCATTTTAGCACTTAAAAGATACCGTCTGTCTCAATTTAATTCTTAAACTATGGAGATGGCAAATTTTTTCATTAAAAGATAAAACTTGTCTTAATTTAATATTGAAATATGTAATTGTCAAATTTAATCTGCGTGTAATTTGTCTCAATTTAGCAATTAAAAATTTTTTAAAGGCTAAATTAAAAGAAATTATATTTTTTAAAGATTAAATTAAAATAAATTGCATAACTAAATTTGATATGTCCATATTAAACTAAGCTGAGAAGAATCACATCTTAGATAATAGTATAAAGCTATGATGAGCTTTAACTCATCAATTTTTGTCTAAGATATGTGCTATATTAAATTTTAAAAATATATATTTTGGTTCAAATCTCCAAAAACAATCCAACGGCTAAGAGGTGGTTCTCAACACTTCAAAATCACCACTAGGGGCTCTAAACAAATCAAACTAAATAATTATCGACTTTTATAAAATATACATATAAATAAATAAAAAATTAACTTTGATAAAGAACAAACCAAACCTGAACCATTCACAAAGGGCTAGTTTCATTTATACCACTTCAGCTTCGTAGCATTATCCCTTACCAAAATGATAATTTACTTAAAAAATAAAACGAGCGAATTTGGTAAGTGGGATTTAGGCTCTCACCGGGCTTATCCTCAACGGCGGAGCCAACCCCTGTTCCGCCAGTACCCCCACCCAATTCTTGGCGGTTGGCTCTCAAATCGTCATCTACGGCAAAGCAAACAAGTCTTCCGAAACTCCCATGGCTCCGTAAGACACCGATGCTGGAGGTCGGAGTGGAGGAGCTTTGGAGGCGTAGAGAAGTGAGGTGGGTGTGGGTCGACCCGATTCTTCTGAAACAGTAATTTCGGAGCTCCAACTGGGGAAGGATATTGGTAGCAGCAGCAGCAATACTGGTGCTTCCCATCCCTCTGCTCCGCTTTGGTTGTGCTTTGATTTGATGAACGATGATGCTCTCCAAACGCTTGGTTGTTATTGGATGCCACTCACTCGCTCACTACCGTACTAATACCATACTACATAACAAGGTGATATTTAGATATGCGGGCCATCCTCACTATGCGATATTAATATTATGGAGTGAAATTGTCAAATTGATGTTGTTATTTTTTTTTTGGGCAAAATATTATTTAGTCCTGAATTACTGGTCAAATTATTATTTAATTCTCGAATTTATCAAAAATACTATTTAGTCTTTGAAATGTTTAACTATGTCAACTATTTAGTCTCCGAATTTGACAAAATGCGTAACTATGTCAACTATTTAGTTTTCAAACTTGGCAAAAATACTATATAATCACCGAATTTGCAAATCTATCAAATATAACATGTAACAGTCAGGAGACTAAATAGTTGACAGAGTTGCAAATTCGGTGATTAAATAGTATTTTTGTCGAGTTTTGGGAGTAAATAGTTGACATAGTTACAAATTCGGGGACTAAATAGTTGATGTAGTTAAGAAAGAAATTCGGGGACTAAATAGTATTTTTGATAAATTTGAAGACTAAATAGTAATTTAACCAACAATTCAAGGACTAAATAGTATTTTGTTTTTTTTTATTAAACGCTTTTTCTTTTGTTTTATACAAAAACAAATAACACAAATTTTGAGCAAACTTTTTTTTTTCTTTTTTCTTCCTTATCAAATCGTTTATTATTTAGACCAACATTTCCTTTATTTTTTGAGGAGCTTTCTACCTATTCTTGACAAGCAACTCGGAACAACTACAATTTTCAAAGAGAAAATCTTTACATTTATCTGTGAACACATTCACATATCCTTGACTCAACATCTAGTAATAAAATCAGTGGATCATTCAGGAGTCTAGATCCTTTGCTGTTGGCTGTTCATGCTGTCCAGTTAGCCATAGCCCACGATTATTGATCGGTTAGTCAAAGTGATTACTGTGGCTAAAACTGAACAATACTACTTGAGAATCCAGACTCATCATTAAGTGAAATGAAGAGATAGAAAAATTTACAAGATAAGACCCACACAAAAAAAATTCCTTTTTCTTTCTTCTCTCATTGGGCACTTTACATGTAGAAGATTCAATATCATCCCTTTATTTGAAAATTCTCATACTTTGGTTTAGGGTATGTTTGACAATTTAAGAGAAGGAATGAGAAGTTAAATGATAGATTATATTACTCTCCTTTAAATAGATTAATTGATTTTAAAATTTTTATCTCTATTAATTATTTACTTGAATTATGAAACATTGGTGTTTCTTAACCCTTCTTGACCTTTCTCATTTGTTATTCTCCTCTTGTTTAGATCCTTCAAAATCTCTTAATTCATAATAATTCAAATTAACCAAAAGAAAATGTTAAAAAGGATTAACATACACCAATGTCTCATAATTCAACTAAATAATTGGAAAAAATAAAAATTTAGAAACTAAATAATTGATAGAATTAAAAATTTAAAATCAAATAGTCTATTTTCATTATTCAAATATTAAATAATTAACCAATAAATCAGAGATAAAAATCCTCCAAAATTTTTTTCTTTTATTCTTTGTACTTCACCATATATTCACTCTTGTCATTTTAGAGATCCATTTTTTAAATATTAAGCTCGACCACAAATTAATCAGATTTGTAATCAAATGTATCTTCAACTTTAGGAATTGCATCAGACATCAAGGTCAATCAAGTAATATCTTGTGAAAGAAGCTAACAAATAATGAAATAATAATATTTTTTAGAACAATAATGAAATAATTATATGATTTAGACGATTGTATTTTATTATTCTTTTAAAAAAATGAAAATTAAAACCTCCATAAAAAAAAGGGGGAAATTAAAACCTTTGGTAGAATATTTTTAATTAACATTATAAATGATAAATTAAATATTTAAAACTATCTATCCACCAAAAAAACTAGGGTAGGTTGTTTACGTAGAAATAAAAAAGGAAAGGAAAAGAGAATACATCTATTGTGTTTGTTAATAAAAGTTGAGAATAGAAATGGAATGAAAATGTATTAAAATTATTACTTTACCTCTTATATTAAAATAATAAAAAAAATAATTATAATTGCGTCAAATCAAAAAATATAATATATATTTTATATTTTTTTAATTATACATATTTTTTTTAAAAAAAAAATAAATAAATAACATGTGAAACCCAAATATCTCACCTTATTTCCACAAATCGAACATGTCCTATCTAAACCCATATATTGTTGTCTTTTCTTTACAATTTATATTTTATATCATAACCCCCATTACCCAATAAGAAGCATTCCCTCCAAAAATGAAATTACATAGCTACCCTTCTAAGGTTTTAGTCTTTTAGAGCGCCATTTCCCATTGTCCTGTACTGCATCTCTTGAAACCCTCTCCATCGCCCTCACCGTCTGCTTCTCTCAGGAACGATCACAGAACCTCACTACAGCATTAACCCAAAGGAACGCTCTTTGCCGTATTTCCGATTTGGGATTTTCCCGGGACCGACGAGCACCCATTGAAAAACAAAGCAAACGATTGGGTATTTTTTGTCTTAGTTAATACAGGAATTCGATGTCAATGTTTGCTTGATTGAGTCACTACTATAATGGGTTTTGCTATTTTCAGTTCTTCCTTTTAGTTATAGTTTATCTGTTTGCCTTTTGGATTGTTTTTGGTAGTGATTAGCCGTTGTGAACTACAGAGCTGAAACTCAATTTCGGGTTTCGAAGAACTGAGCTGATGGGTCTAGAAAATCACCAAATTCGAGCATTATGCCTGCTTAGAAGCAGACTCTTTGATCCCAAATTTATCTTCAAGCCTCTCCACGAATCTCCAGACAGCAACTACAGGTCTTGCTCCCTCTTTATTTTCCTTTGGTTTCTGGAAAACGTATTTTTGCTTTAGTTTAATTAATTGAGAACAAAATTAGGGCAGCTCAGAATTTGACGTTGTTACTAATTTGCAGCAAACTGAAATTCATGATATCAAGCTCTATTACTGAGGCATGCAATAACTCCATTCTGCTTCTTGGTCCCCGTGGCTCTGGGAAATCTGCGGTTTGTAGATAAATCTTTTGGAGCAAATTCCGATGTGACTTTTCTTCATATGGGTTTATACTTTATGGTAACGTGTACTTTCTTAACTTCTCTATTAATAGGTTTTGGAGCTTGTTATTGGAGACTTGTTGGCGGATTATCCAGACATGATTTCAGTGGTATGGTTGAGTTTTGTTTTCACTATTTTGGGATATTGGAAAGAATTAAACCAATTGTATTGTTCTTCAAATTGTTCAAGATAGCAATGGTGTTATTTTCGCAGTTTGATGACCACAACTGAAAAGAACTCTTCATCTTCTTTCATGATCGAGGATCTTTCTTTAGAATATTCCTTTATCATAGTGCACTAGTGCAGGAGAGATGCAAATTTAAGCTCCATTATATTTGAGTTTTGTATTATTCCCTACCAATGATGCAATAACACAATGAATATCTTTGTGATAAGGTGACTTGCATTGTCCAATGAACCTAGAAAATATATTATAATTGATTTAGTAATTTATCTTTTATGACATTTTCAATAGGTTAGTGATCATGTATAATATTAGCTAACTAAAAAAAGGCCTATTCAAATGCATAGTAATTGCATATAATTTTATGCTCACTTAAGAGAGTTAGAAGACAACAACAAAGCCTTTTCCCACTAGGTGGGGTGAGTTGTATGGATCAAGCGACTCCAAAGTGCTATATTTTGGCTCATTTCTATGGTTAAATTATTTATAGTTAAATCCATCCTAACAGTTTCTCTCCTCTTGTTTTCATAAGTTTCCCCTACCTCTAGTTATTGGACTATCCTACACTTGAGGCACATTTCTACCAACTTTTCAATTATAGGTGCTACCCGACTTTCTCTCTAATGTAATCAATCCTAATCCTATCATTTCTCATGTGACCACTCTTCTAACGCAATTTATACTCAGAGTGACATAATATAATACTAGGATGACTAAACTTTCTGCTATTCTTTTCCAGGGAACATTCCAAGTGATAATAACTGCTAAATATTGAATAAAAAGGCATTAGCGGTCACACATGAAAATTTCTTTTTCCCCATTTTGAGTTCCACTTATTTTGGATTTTTTGTTGCAGATTAGGTTGAACGGGCTCTTACATAGTGAAGACAACTGTGCATTAAAGGTTTGAGTTCCTAAAACCTGGCTTGGATTTGATACAATACTAGATTACTAATTGAAACACACACACACACACACACATATATATATACATACATATATATATATATATATATATATTTCCCCTGAGGCCCTGACTGAACTTGAGTTTTTATTTTCTTTTAATTGATTTACTCCTCATAATGAGAACAGTGATGCAATCATGTTTTGTTTGCAATCAAAAGCTTTTGATGCGGCCAATTTTTCGTTCTTCTTAACTACTAATCTAGAGGGAAATTGAGTTGGCATGAGATCTAGCTGATTGCTTATCTGTCTAAACGTTTTAAAAGATGTGGAATAGACCTTTTACTTATTTAGAACTTGTAGATGTACAAAAGGAGTTGGACAAAGATGAACCAAGCCAAGAAGCAAGCTTGAGATTATTTGTGGATTTGTATGAGCAACGATATCCTGTTTGGCATATAATAGAATTAAAAGAACAGTCTAATTGACATAGTGTCTTCAAAAAGTGTTTGATCAGGAAATATGAACAACTACCTGGAATTTTCATATTTTGAAAACTCATTACTCCATCATGCACCCATGAATATGAACAACTACTACTGTATATGTGAAAACGTCAATATAAATAAGTTCATATGTAACTTATTCCTGCAATTTTCCTCTGTTCTGATAACTAAAATTAACATTGTTTGGACTGGTTGATTTAAGTTTCACTGCTGCCCTATTTTGCTATATTATTATTATGTCCCATTTATTGTTTTCTTTGATGATTGATCAGGAAATATCCAGGCAGTTATGCATGGAGCATCAATTGCTATTCTCAAAAGCGGTAATAAGGCTAGCATATTAAAGATTGGTATTTTACATAAAAAAATAAGGTACAATGATTTGTTGATCTTGATATGTACTTTTATAGGCATCATTTGATGACAACTCCCAATTCATGGTGGCCATGCTAAAGTGAGTATAAACTTTATTGATATGAAAAGGGTAAAATGTTTGACGTTCTAAAATAGCTATTACCTTTGTTTACTAGGGAGTGTGGATTAGCACATAAAACAGTTATTTTTATTCTGGATGAGTTTGACCTGTTTGCTCAGGTAAGACTCCACCTTCTTCTAGTCTTTGACCATTACTGAACACTTTGCATTGTAAATTATAGATTTTATTTGGTATTTATATTTTATACATAATTATGAAGACTTATAGTGTAAAATAATCCTAATTCTATTCCATGCAAAATATTTTTTGTAATTCTATGTTTGGTTTAACTTTGCTGATTATGCAATGCCATTATTTCTGTTCTGATATTCAACAGGGTAAACAGAGATTACTTTATAGCTTGCTAGATGCTATGCAAACAGTAACATCACAGGCTGTTGTAATTGGCATTAGTTGCCGGCTGGTGCGTACATTGCAATTTTCTCCTTGTAAATTTCAAGTAGCCTTGAATATGATTGATGGGGATAGGGATAGTATGGGATATCCCTAAGTAGTATGGCCTACCCAAGCACCGCATCAAGTAGTATGAGATGCTTGATGGGGTACTTAAGTAGCTTGGTTCTTCCCCTTCAACGGCTAGCTATTGAGGGAGGGTTCCACAAGTCACATGGGTTCCATCAATGATATTCCCATATTATATCCTAATTTATTTACCTGGTTAGTCAAAGATATAAAAAAATAAATTCTTTAATTTGGTTGTGATATACAAATTGTTATTGGACCAAGAATTTTATAGTTTGTTTTGGTTGTATATATTTTGACTAAATGTAGTCTATTATAGCATGAACAAGTTCAAATCCACCTTGCAGGATGCAGATCAGCTGTTGGAAAAAAGAGTCCGATCTCGTTTTTCTCATAGAAAGTTGTTGTTCCTTCCACCTTCAGTGGAAGACTCAAAGAGGTAAATCTTTTTTAATTTCCTTTGGGCTGGCCGTTTCTTATATCCAAAATATGAGAATAAATTGTTTGTTCTTTGACTTCTTGCTCTGGAGAATGTTGGAGCACATACTGTCATTACCAACAGATTCAAGCCTTCCACATGATTATGCTGTTGAATTCAATAGAAAAGTGGAAGTATCCTTTTTATGCTGAATATTTCAGCTTGATTGTTTATGTTAATCAGAAAAGTTCTTTACCATTCTTGCCTAAGATATTAAATGTGTTTGACAACATCTTCCCAAAATGTTGAATGGCACATGATAATTTTTTTAATTTCTTCCCAAAACTTGAGTTTTAAGATAACCCCTCCAACTTTTTCTATCAACTCTTGTGTTTCCTTTTCTTGGATTGATGAACAGGAAAACAAAATTATGTTTACATCCATTGATGGGTCATGAATAAAAGAATTATATGCTATCGTTATACTCTTAGCAGATATAGTTTAGGTGGAAAATATTGAGAACAAAGGTAGACAAGGAGCATATGAAGGCCATGGACTGTTTGGACATTTGTAAATCGGATTTTGACCTGAGAGGAAAGGAAGTAAATTAAACTAAAAAAATAAACTTGTAATGAAATCATTGTTCGAAGAAAAAAATTAATTCTTTCAGTTATTACGGCAGTAGAATTAATTATTGCTCTTAATTTCAAGTATTCTTGTTCAAGGTTTTCCTCTTTTCTTAATGGTTTCTGGTTGTTGATGATTATTTGTATGTTTTCATTTATGTCAATGAGTCTATTTAACGAATGAGCTTTCAGAATGGCGAATGGCAGTGCCACCCAGAATAAGCTGTTTATGCCACAAATCCACCTGGAGTTTGTTTGCCTGATGTATTCTTCTCATGTAGGCTTAGTAATTGGTATACCAAACCATAATGCATGCAGTTTTGCATGTGTTTCAAGATTTTCATGTTCTTGTTCAAGTCAATGAGCTTTTGACTCGTGGAAAATGCTCATTACGAACTTCCGCTCCTTGCATTCACTGCATTTGTCTCTTTGTGAGTTATTGATTTGACTGACAACAGCTACTTTACTTCTAGTGTACTGTTGATTATGTGCAGAAAAGATAGTTATTTAATGAAAAATACGTTCTTCACCATCTGTTATAGCCTTGACACGATTTAGGAAATTGTTGAAGATAAAAGATTCAAAGAAGCCTTCAATAAATATTTGAATTTTGACTCCTCTGTCAAACGTTTGCTGAGGTTTCTGTAAGTATTTCTTGACAATTTTGTAAATACCAAAGCTTTTATAGCTTCCTCTGTGTATGAGACAGACTATCTGACAGACTTACTAGAGTTTGATGCTTTTCTAGATTTTGTGCAGTCTCTCATATGGATTCGCAAACTGGATTTATGACGTATAAGAACTTTGAAGATGCATTTTCAAGTATCCAGAGGGAACCCAAAGTGGAATGTTTAAAAAGTATGGCAACTGTATACTTTATTAAGTGGGCGAGCACACAAACACATGTAAAGCCCTTGTAATATGTGCCTTTACATGTGTTTGCCAGAGCCAAAGTAGAACATGGCAACATCCAGATCTTAGGAGTTTTTAACAGAACCTTATTTGATATTAATGGGGATAGAAAAACTCTCGCAGCATGCGAGAAGATATCTTTGGGTGGTTGTGAGTATACAAGTTTTATGATTAGGACAAGTACCCTTTTTGCAAGCTAAAAGGACATTATAAAGTTGCAAACTTCCGTATTAAACTGTTCCTTGTCATTTGTTTATACAAAGTAAAATAATGAACTTTTCTAATTTTCTCCTTCAATTATTTCTGGAGAAACTGATTGCTTTTTGGTTACATTGCTACTTGATCAAGCAGATTGTTCCATATTGGAACTCTACATTCTGGTTTGCATGAAGAGGTTGGAAGTCAAAGAGCAGAACTTGTGCAACTTCAATTCTATAATGAAAGGTCAAACTTTGTCGATTGATCTGTTAACATAACTGTTATGATTACAATCTTCACTGGATTTGTTTGTCATTCTTTGCAGAGTATACAAATATACAAGTTTCCTTCAAAACTCCTGATAATTATGCACGAAATGTCTGCTTAAGGGTGAGTGTTCTTTTAAGATGATTTATTTAAGCCAAATGCTTAATATATTGGCAAATGAAAGTTATGGTGATGTTTCCTATAATTTTGTCTCTTAAGCTTATCTGGTGGTAAATTTAGATTTGCTTTGTATATGCAGGCATTTGAACACCTCATAAACCGCGAATTAATATGTTTCACCGACAATAGACGACATAATTTGTCCATTGAATTTCGCCCTGTAAAGCTTTTAATCTCACCTGCTGAACTACATCAAGGACTAAGAAGAGATCCTTCATGCCCTGTATGTGTCTCATCAAGTAGTATTCAGATTTCACTGAACCCACGTTTGGGAGCTTTCTGGGATTATTCTCATTTTTAAGTTTACTTCTGAAACTACTTTCAACCGTTATTATAAATACCACCAGATCATATTGTCATTTGTCAATTCTTAACTGTGATGGGAGCAGAATTAATTAATTTTGCTGTTACATATTTTTGGCAGGCTATTTTGCAGAAGTTAATGAATGGACCGTGAAGGCTAAAACACTTGAAGGAGATAGCTACCTTGTACTATGGTTCTGATAATCTCAACCTATTTTTGAAGAAAGCAATGTCAATCATAATCTGTGCTAGATTCTTTGAATGGTTGTTGCATCTTCTGCTGAGGAAAGCATTCATTCTTCTTGAGTGAGATTTCCTTGCCAGCAACCCCCTTTTGTTTATTCAATAGGTTTTTGTAATTTGCAAATATGGACATGAGCCAAAGTTGACACTTGCTGTCTCCAAATCAACTCTTCCTTTTAACTACAAAATATGATCACTTTCGTTGGTTGGTAGGTACTTCATTCTCCTTAAGCAAGGTCTCAAGTTCGAGTCTTGTGTATGGAAAAACTTTTGTTGGAAGAACTTTACCCCTTATGGGACTTCAGGTAGCTCGAATAGGATTGCCTCCAATAAAAAAATACCTGTGAAAAACCAGAAAAGATGTGTACAAGAAGACTGAGCAGTAGGGGGAAGCCAAATGAATCATACATCATAGAGCTATCATTGAGTTAGTTGGAATGTTTTCTTGTCAATTTTGAACAATTATAGAATAAAAAGAAGGCCCTTATTAAAAATATTTTTAACCCTAACAACATTTACTTTCATCTTATTAAATTAGTCCTCAGCCCTCACATCTTAGAGAGGTGATAATGAGTGAAGTAATTATATTTTTTGTTGTTAAAATGGTAGTAAGGGAAGTCACTCCCAAGTATTACCGTGCCAGAGACATTTTTTTGTAGACTAACAGAGGTTCAACCCAAATTATTACTACACAGGCCTAAATCGCAAGTAGTTTTATTCAGTTGCAACTACTCAATTAGCCCTTGGGTGCTAGGGAATCTACCTAGGAAGGAATGCCTACCATATTGGGGAGACCAATAGAGTTTCAATCCAAAGGATTACTACACAAGTCTAAATCGCAAGTAGTTTTACTCAGTCTCAATTACTCAACTAGTTCTTGAGTGCTAAGGGATTTTCTTGAAGAGGGTTATGAGCTAGTTAGAATAGAAATAAAGTTATATGAATGAAAATATTTTTATATAGAAAATTCAATTTAAGAGAAAGGAGGACTCCAATAAACTACTCATTAGTAAAATAGATCATCTTTTTTTTTTCTTAAGTCCAAAGTTAACAAATGATATCTTACAAAACCAATGGGAATGTTCTAAATTTAATTTTAGTTTATTGTTGAAGAGGTTAAGTAATTTGTATAAGGTATATCATATTTAAATTTTCACAATTATTTGTTTTAAAAAATTGCCTATTCATTATATATCTATTCAGTAGTTTTAAAAATTAGTTGACTCAGAAGTAAAATTTAAAATTTAAAATGAAATTAGTTTCTTTATTTAGGTGCACAAGAGTCTTAAGCCCTTGCTTTCTTTGATAGTATTCATTCGTATAGATAGTTACCAGCTTATTAGAGTAAACCTATTTCTTTTTCTTAAAAGATAGGCAATATTATAATTTAATTTCTAAAAGATATCTACAATTAGTAAATTTAGGTTATGTTTGGTAGAAATGCATGGATGGGAAGGAAAAAGATGTAAAGTATTGTAGAGTAAAGGAAGATACTGTAGAGAAAAGTGTGTTAGAATATAAAAAATATGATGAGAAGTGTGTTTGGTATGTAAAAAATATAATGTAAAATTTATTAGGATGAACAATTTTACAATGTAAAAGCTATCAAAAGTAGCCTTATTAGTTCTTGAATGGTTATTCAGACTTAAAGTGATATGACGTATAAAATGTTAATATGATGGTGTTAAATGTTTTGTTAGATGTCTAATTAGTTGTATTATGAGTTGATAGTTTTTCTTCGTAAACAGTTGGTTGAGCATCCAAAAAAAATATTTAATGCTACGACATTAACATTTAAAAGGTCACGTTACCTTAACATTAACGACTCACGAATTAATGAGTTGATTGATCTAATCATTTAGAGACTTGAAAAATAATTTATGTTATCTATTTTTTAAGAAAAAATTATCAATTTGATCCTTGAAAGATATGGATTATTTTAATTTAATTCCTGAAAGATAAAAATGTTTGTTTTAATAAAGATTTTTTTCTTTTCGAAGTTACACATACATTGATAGAAAACTAAAAGACTGACTATATATTGAGACAAAAAATATCTTTAAAAATTAAATAAAAATTTTTATCTTTAGAAAAACTAAAAGGACTGACTATATATATTGAGTGGGAAAGTGAATGTGTTGTATGTTTAGTATGAAGATGGAATATGAGAAGGAAGGTTGAGAGAATGTGGGAGGGAAGTTTGCTTCCCTCTAAATTTAGAGGGAATGTGAGGTTGAGGGAAGAAAGTAGATTTGAAAATATTATTTTGTCCTTCCCTTCCCATGTGAGAGTATAATCTTAGAGGGTAAAATAGTCTTTTACACTTTTTAACTTCCACCTCCCTATCTCATTCCTATCATACCAAATAATTTTATTCTTATTTCTATTTTACTTTCCTTATATACCAAACACACATAAATCATTAAATCTTCAATATCCACTGCCACTTCCATTTCTATTTTTTTAATATGACAAAAGTAATTTTACTCTTGATTATATTATCTAGTTGTAATTTTTCTCTCCTCTTTCTTTTTTGTTATAGAACATTAAATGTTGGCGGTTGGTTCTTCATTTTTGTGGCTAGGTCAGGGAAATCGTGGAGGGAAATTCATCAAGGAATTGAATCCCAATTTCAATCCAAATTTAGAAAAATGCAAGTTATGATGGAACAACAATCACATTCACATTCACAATTTCACATGTTGCTATGGCCTTATAGGACCTAAGGCGGTTCGGACTCGTGACGAACGAAGCTCCGACATCACGGGCTCGGGTTGAGAACTCACAACTCCTTCGCTAGATTCCAACTTCAATACCTTCCCCAGCCGCCTCTCTCACCTGAGAACCGTTTCTGGCGGCGGAATCCCAATCCCGCCGAAACCTTCGCCGACGGTAGTTGTTCGTTCATGGTTCACTCCTTTCATTTCCTCTCGTCTTCGCACTCTTTGAGGTCTTCCAGCCGCCACGAGTTCCGGGTCCGAATGCGTGGTTTAACTACTCAATGACCCTCTCTTTCAGAGCTTCAAAAGCTTTTGCTGTTGCTGCACCCACCATAACTCTCAGAGTACGTTTTCTCTTCCCCTTCTGTTCCACTCTATATAGCTGCACCTCAAGCTCTAGTTTGGCTTCGATTCCTGAGGTCCATTATAGAGAGCTTATCTTCGACGCTGTAGAAGAGAAGCCTTGGGCTTTTTGCAATTGTAATTGGGTGTCTGATCAATTTCGAGCAGTGGTTGTTGAACCCGAGTTGTTCGTTCGGGTTCTTAATTCAATTCGAGATAGACCCAAAATTGCTTTGCGCTTCTTTAGATGGGTGCAGGGCCAACCCGAGTATAAGGGATCTGAATTGGCGTTTGTTGTAATTCTTGAGATTCTTGCACAGAATAATCTGATGCGATCGGCGTATTGGGTTATGGAGAAGGTCATTAGTTTGAACATGAATGGAATTGTAGATGTTTTTCTTAATGGATGTGTGTCTCCGGAGGTATCAATTAAGCTTCTTGATCTGTTGCTTTGGATTTATACCAAAAAGTCGATGTTAGAGAAGTGCTTATGTGCTTTTGATAAAATGATTCATAATGGGTTATTGCCAGATGTGAAGAACTGTAATAGGATTCTTAGGACACTTGGGGATAAAAGTCTGGTCAACAAAGCAAGGGAAGTTTATAATGTAATGACTGAGTATGGGATCAAGCCAACAACTGTCACGTATAATACTATGTTGAATTCATTTTGCAAGGAAGGGGAAATTCAGCAGGCTTTAGACCTTCTACTGGAGATGCAAGAGAAGGGGTGTCTTCCCAATGATGTAACTTATAATATTTTGATAAATGGTTTGTCTAACAATGGAGAATTAGAGAAAGCCAAGGAATTGATTGAGGAGATGCTGAAATCTGGACTGAAAGTTTCAGCTTACTCATATAACCCTTTGATTCATGGGTACTGCAAGAAAGGACTACTTAGAGAAGCATCAATCCTAGGGGAGGATATGTTGAATAGAGGAGCTTCGCCTACTGTAGCAACCTACAATACGTTTATGTATGGCTTTTGTAAGTGGGGAAGAATGACCGATGCAAGGCAGCAGTTGTCTGATATGCTAAATAAGAATCTCCTGCCAGACATCGTTTCATACAACACTCTAATTTATGGTTACTGTAGGTTGGGGAACTTAGAAGATGCATTTCACTTATTTGATGAGTTACTATGTATGAAGCTTATTCCCACTGTTGTGACATATAATACACTTATAGATGGTCTTTGCAGACTGGGCAATTTGGAGGTTGCTCAGCAGCTCAAAGAAGAAATGATCATTCGAGGGCCTAATCCTGATATTTATACTTTCACAATTCTTGTAAGAGGATCATGCATGCTGGGAAACTTGCCAATGGCTAAGAAACTATTTGATGAGATGCTTCACAGAGGATTGCAGCCAGATCGATTTGCTTACACTACTCGAATAGTAGGTGAACTGAAGCTTGGTGACTCATCTAAGGCTTTTGGTATGCAAGAAGAAATGCTAGCTAAAGGCTTTCCTCCTGATTTGATCACATATAATGTCTTCATAGATGGGCTCTGTAAATTGGGCAATTTGGAAGAAGCAAGTAAACTTGTGAAGAAAATGATTCATGATGGATATGCTCCAGATCATGTAACCTATACTAGCATCATTCATGCCCACTTGGTAGCTGGCCATCTTAGGAGGGCTAGAGTGCTATTCTATGAGATGTTGAGCAGAGGAATATTCCCTTCAGTCGTCACTTACACAGCTTTGATTCATTCACATGCAGTTAGTGGACGGTTGGAACTTGCTATTATGTACTTCTTGGAAATGCAAGAGAAGGGTGTTTGTCCAAATGTGATCACATACAATGCTTTGATAAACGGTCTTTGCAAAGTGCGAAGGATGGATCAAGCATACAAGTTTTTTATGGAGATGCAAGAAAAGGGTCTATCTGCAAATAAGTATACCTACACTATTTTAATAAATGAGAACTGCAACATGGGCTATTGGCAGGAAGCCGTGAGATTGTATAAGGATATGCTAGATAAGGAAATTGAGCCTGATTCTTGTACACACAGTGCACTTCTAAAACATCTAAACAAAGATTATAAATTACATGCAATTCAATATCTTGAGAATTTGATTGGAGGTGACAAATAAAAAGCTGGTGCAAAGATTTGATGGACAGATTTTTCTTCCATATGGATTCTCTCATGACTATTATGAGTGAAAGGCATGCCATTATTTGAATTGATTTTGCCTCACCAAGGTGTGAATTGCCCCAGAAGAAGTAAAATTGTAAAGTTTTCTGCCCATCTTGTCAAGTAAGAGTTTCCTTTTCTGCTTAAACATATGATTCTTATATTAAAATCCATAATCCTTTGTCCTTGACACATTGCCTAATTTGTTGCAGGATGAAGCTACTGATGGGTTTTTATTATCAGTTAGAAGGGCAAACCGCAAATATTTGCAATGCGACTAGGTAATACTTGAGAAAGCATGTGGATTATTTGATCAATTAAAATTTATATCAAAAATTAAATTCTGCTGCAAAGGCAAGAGGGGCTTACAGATAAAGCCCATTTCCTCTGTCAAGATATTTCGAATAAATTTTTGACACAATCATACAGCATTTCTTCATTCTTTTGTTGTAGTCCTTTGTGGGGAAGAGGGAAGAAGTATATATGCAATGGAGCTTATTCTTTGCATGACAATAATGGTTATTATTTGTGATCCTAGTGGTATATATTTTGTTCTCCAGAGTACTCTTCTTTAGTTAGTGAACCACAATAACCTGTCTGAGCATTTATGAAACCTAGCCACTCACTTTTTATAACTTTACTTGTATGGAGACATTGGGGTGAAGCTGTGGAGAATTATACTGTAGCCATAATGCCATATGGTGAGACAGTATGACTGTGGTATGCACTTGAGAATTGAGACTTCTCTTTCAACATCCTTTGGTTTCATTTAGATACTGGGCTAGGCTTTTCTTCTATACATTTAGAGTATGGTGTGTACAAAGATAATTTCCTCTATACATTTTAGAGTTTTCTTCTCAACAATTACCAATGTTTATATGTATGCATCAAGTAAACTCTTCACTCTTCGACAACCCATAGCCAATCGGTTTAACATATTAGTTTCTATACTCTATAGTCTTCTACTTAAAAGTTAAAAAATGAATGTGTGGATTATGCTCATGTAATTATACATAATTTTATGAGGGAAAACATTGTGGCAATGTGTAGTTTTTGTGGTGCTTTTTTATTAAGCTGAAATAGAATGCTTATATTTTTAGGGGATGTCTCTGTCTTTAGATGCCTCACGGAATAGAATAACTTTTTCTGCCTCTCTTTGGTGTTTGTCTTAGGAAGAGGATTAAATTAAGTGCAAAATGTGTAAAATGTATAAAGTGCATCATCCAGATCGTTAAATAAAAATTGATATTCGTGTCCGTATTGTATTAGTCTCATCCAACGGTTCATATTGTGTATTTTATACACTTTATCGGTTTTGCACTTTAGTAAATCCGGATCCGTTTGTCTTAACGTTTTAAGGGAGTCACTTCATTAGATGTGCAGAGGGATTGAACAGCTTTGCAGATTGTGGCAATGTGCACTTTTTGCTGTTATTTTTAATAAGGCTGAATTCTTGTTTTTAAAAACAAAGAAAATACAGAAAACAAATGGCATATACATAAATACATGAAAACAATATTAATATAAATTCTCAAAACTAATTTTATAATACATTTTTTTAAAATGAAAAAACAAAAATAGAATCAAACTGGCCTTGAGATTCTTTTTTTTCTTTTTATGTTCTATTATTTTTTTCTAAATACAAAACAAATTACCATCTCTTAAACAGATCCAAAATTCTAACTTCAATCTCATGGTCTCATGTTTTTCTAAATTTGTTAGTGAACAAACATTTTAAACCTACCTATTTTTTTGGGCCCATTTTACCTACCTAAATTTTAATATTTACCAAATACTAAACAGACATGGAAACCCCATAATATATAATTATATATTTATTTCAATTATTGTTTAAAAAACACATTAATGGAGGCCAACAAGTCTAAAATTTAAAAAGATATTGACAAAATTACCCAAAATTAAGTTATAAACATGTTAGGGAGGAAAGTCTAGATTCTATATGTGTTATTTTCTATGAATATGGTTTAACTTATCCAATTACTTCTACCGAATAACCAGTGAAAGAATATTAACTTTTAGCAACAATTTTCAATTTTTTTTGTTGACCGTTCGATATTCAAGGCACTGCTTCAGCTAATTCGAATTCGACCAATATTGCGCTGACTATTATGAGAAAGCCTCTTAACAAAAATAATTACATTCATAAGGTCTTAAATTCAAAAAATAATATTAAATCACTTACTATTTGAAACAATTCCTGGTTGATACATTTTTCAAATCTTAATAATATTGCAAGAGGAGGAGACATGTCTTTTAATAATAGGGTCTCAGAATTCACTAACTATATAAATTGTTGCATAATTCCAATATGAAATCGTGAATTACTATGATTCCATCCTTAATATATTAATATGGTGTCCTAGTCCGTATCACTCAAAATATTGTCTTATTATGTTATTACTATTATTAGTTGACTACTTCACTTTTGGAAAATTTGATACTTGAATATTCATTGAGATAACACAAAAATCAAATGTCTAAATACAAGCTCACTTCTTCTTCTTCTTCTTCTTCTTTTTTCATTTTAAAATTCGTTAGTCCCTCGTAGAAGATGATTTTCTTAATTTGATCCCTAAATCTCAAATATTGCATCTAGTAATTAATATTATATGCTATATATTAATGAATGGAAAAATTTAGGTAAGATTTTTTAGGCACTTGCTATAAAGTTCTCCAATATAAATAAGATACGTGTTAAAAAAAATTGTATAACCAATCTTGAGTCATGACAAAGAGAAAATATATAAAATAAAAATTACAAATAAGGGAGTAAATAAAAATAAAATTTATGATTTGAGAATTTTATAATAAGCACTTAGAAACTTTACATTAATTTTTTCCTTAATAGAAATGGCTAGCCTTGACAAAGAATTGAATATTCTCTAAGAGCTAATTTGGCCGGTGTTGAGAAATAGTGAAGTGAGGTGAGATTTGAGTTTGTTTGGTAGGAGGTAAGGTGAGGTTGAAATGGTGTGGAGCTTCCTTGTAGGAAGTAGGTGCCACTTGGAAGAGGAGAGAAGGAGGCCAAATTCCTATGGAACAAGTTTTGGTGGACCAAAATACCCTTCATACAATTTTATTTTTTATGTGGGGATAAAAAAATAAGGATAAAAATGTTTTTTTACAAATTTATTTTTCATTTCCCTGTCTTCTTGCCATCATACCAATAATTTTATTTTTTACTTTCATTTTCCTTTTCCTGCATACCAAACACGTTTTTTTATCACTTCCACTTTCACTCCCCACCAAAATGCCACCTAAAGGTGTGTTTGGAAGAGATGAAAGGAATAGAATAGAATTTGCAATAGTCCTCCTTAATCCCTCTCCTATACTAATTTTACCCTAATTTGAGAGAGATTTGGAGGAACTATGGTCAAAACCCCAAATTGGTCTATTATGTTTGCACGAAGTTTCATGTTGGTCCTTTATGTTTCAAAAAGTTTAAATTGGTCCTTTATATTTGCAAGAAGTTTCAAATTGGTCCTTCCATTCACTTCTGTCAATTTTTTAAGTTAAGTGCTAACGTGGTGTGCTGACGTGTCCATCTAAGCTGACATGTCATGCCACATCATTGCCACATCAGCGCCACGTCATCACATATGATAGTAGATAATGACGTGGCATGACACGTCAGCTTAAATGGACACGTAGGAAAGATGATATGTCCACATCAGCACTTAACGGAAGAAATAAACGGATTTAGACGGAAGGACCAATTTAGAACTTCTTGCAAACATAAAGGACTAATTTAAACTTTTTTGAAACATAAAGGACCAATATAAAACTCCATGCAAACATAAGGGACCAATTTGGGGTTTTAACCAAATCATTATATTATCCTCTCTTCTTTTTTTTTTTTGCTTTGACTTTCAGATTCTAAGAAAATCACTCCTAATTCATTGCAATGTTTCGCTCTTCGCCTCTGCTCATAGTCTCTGGTCTTTACCGTCGTTTATCTTTGTTCATCATTGTCGTTCAAGGTAAGCCATATTTTGCGTTGAATAATTAAATTTGATATAATTTACAAATATAAAAAGGAAGATATATTATTATGAGGGCGCATATCACATTTTTTGAGTTTTAAGAACATAACATGTATAAATGTGAAGATAATTGGAATGAAAAGATAATAAAAATGTGAAATAGTGAAATATATTCAAATAAGAAAGGAAGAAGTGATTCGTTAACATTTCATTCCTTCCCCTTCCCTTCTCCTCCATTCTCTTTCCTTTCCTTCCCTTCCCCTCTAAACTCACAAACACATCATAAAAGAGTTTTTTAAATTTAGTATGATAATATTTTAGGTATGATTGTCTCTCGTAGAAGATATATATAAAAAGTATATGAAAGAAACCCAAAATAATTTAGAGGAAATTGTAACTAATTCTCTAAGCTTTTAATGCCAATGATTGAGTTCTCCCATTCCCTCTAATTCTCCCTCAAAATGAGGGAGTCCAATCTTTTGGCCAAATGAAGGAAAGTTAGTCAATAAACTCAAAAAGATTAAAACGCCCCCATATGCCATATATCACAGTTATAAAATTTAATTTTTAATGAAATTAAGTAGAATAATTAAAGTAATAAATTTAGTAAATAAAAATAAAAATGTGTTATCTATGTATTTATTAATGTTATAATACTTAGATTTTTATAATAAAAATAAAACTTATATTTTCATATACAAAATTCAAATTTAATTCAATCGTAAAATAATTATTTTATCTAATTTTCTTTTCTTTTCTATTAATTTTCTGTCAACCAAACATAATAAAAATATTTTTTTTTCATAATAATATCATTCCTATTCCTCCAAAATTATTTTGAAGTACTAAACAAGCTTCAAGTTTAGGCCATACCCATATAATCTTATTAATTATAAAAGTTAATTTATAACCCCCCAAATGTTGTAATACATACAAAAATAAACTCTTCTCATTAACTATTTTCATATAAAACTTCTAACAAAATAATATATAGAAATTAAAACTTCCTCCAAACTTTTTGAAGTGTTATGTCTCTTTCATTTAACATATCCACCATTGTTCTTTTTGGGCAAAAAATCTATTACTACTATCCGCTGTATAGCCTACTTTCTAACTAAAAATTCGGTCATTGATTTGTTTTATGATTCAAAAAAGTCGTTCATTAATTATTTATTAATAATGATTGCTTATATAGATTCTGTTTATGGGAAATCCTTATCTCCATCCATCCATGCTTAAAAATGACCGTAGAGTAGATATTTAGTGGTACGATAGTACTAAATTTTAGTATATCTCTCCAATTAGTTGGTCCCTAAACCATTCAAGATGGGCCCTAATTAATGTGAGTTTTTATTAATATTAACAAATGGCACTATATAATTGGAGGGATGCACTGAAGTTCAGTGATACGGTACCATTGAGTCTCCATCGGCCATCATCATGAGTGATCATGGATTTTTCTTTTCTTTTTTTCTTTTTGTCAAAATGAGTTTTTGTATTGCCTAATCTAACTCGAACGAACACAATAGAGATAGAGTAGTTGTATATAAGTCTTAAATTTGAGATCTTATTTAAAAAAATTAAGAATGCATATTACTTCAATTAATCACTTGTTGGGTTAAAAGTTTAGTACTATAAAATTATTGAAATTTTTAAGATTCATTCAATGTCATTTGTCAATATCAATAAAAATTCATATTATTAGGAACCCACTTTGAACGAATTTTGGAACAAATTTTTATTAATATTGATACATAATAATTGACAAGTAACGAATGAAACAAGAACCGAATTTTTAGTACTTTTGTAGTACCAAGCATCATCTTCCTTACTATTGATTAGATACCACATTTGAAATGTACAATTCTTTTAGGTCATGTTCTTTTACTAGAAAGAACAATAGAAATAAGGATGGAATGGGTGGGACCCACTGGGTCCCACCTATTTTTTATTTTTTCATTTTCATCAACTTTAAAAAAGAAAAGAAAAAGAAAATACAAAATATCTATTATACCCCTCTGATTTGACATGATTTGACACAATTATAACCTTCTTTTCTTTTTATTATTTTAATATAAGGGGTAAAATGGTCATTTTAATACATTCCCTTTCCATTTCCATTACCAAACTTTTACTACTAAATACAAGAAACGCATTCCGTTTCCATTTCCGTTTCTATTTCTGCGTAAAGAACGTGCCCTTAGTATATTAGAGGAAATTTTGATTTACATCTATGATTTATATACATATATATATTTGGAGGCCAATAAATTGTTGGTGTGGATTCATAGAGAGAGTTTGTGACGGAAATGGCCTCTTGAGTCTTGCCTCTTTCTCTCCCTCCAATAATGAAGACAAATTTTGATGGCCAAAAAATAATGAAGACAAATTTGTAGAAAAATGAAAGAAACCTATTTAAGTGGCATAATGTCTTTTTAATTTATTGCATCAGCTTTTTACACTAGCAATTAATTCCATAAATAACAAATACTGTACAATTATATTAGATTATATTATATATGTGGTTGTTTGATTGGAGTGGGATATATTTTATGTTTTAGATTTTTTTTTTTTCACGGATATCTTTCTATTGGATACAATCTTGTTCGAGCTAGTTGAAATCTCATAATGGGGATAGAGCTCTCCCAACTGAAGTTTTTTACATACACAAGATTCGAATCCGAGACCTTGTTTAAAGAAAATGAAGTACCTACCACTCCTGCCAACCAGATTTTTCACCAAAAAGAAGTAAGTTCTTAAATTTAAATTTTGTATAAAGGGGGAGCATTCTATTCTTTTTTGAACTAGTTCGAAACACATTAATCAAAATACAATAAATTCTTAAGTGTGGGAGGTTTAAACCAAAAAAATATTGAACATTACATAGATATATGTACCCCAAATTTGCTCCCTTATTTGTGTAATTTAAAGAATTATATTGTGTTTAATATTGAGTGTTCACTATTTTCTTTTTACAAAGTTGGTGTTAATTAACTTCTAATCTCAATGTGTGGGAGTTGAATCTAACAAGAGATGCTAATTTTTCACACTCATTTGACAAAGTTCTGTATTTTAAATAACTTATATTTTAACAGTTAGTTGAAAAAAAATTTCAAATGATGTACCTTTGAACAACACATAAGAGAGATATTTTGTTTACATCAGTTGTTCACGTCATAATTTAATAGAGAACACTAACAGTGTCAGGCAAAAGGGCTTTAATTAGAACAACTTGTAAACATAGAAGAATGATTTGAAACTTTTAAAACATAAATAACTGATTTATTCTCTTACGTTCTCCCTCAATACAGAACCGGTCATACAGACGCATTTTATCACATATTTTATTTTTATTACAGAATTTCATAACAAACACTTAAGTAACGTCATCTAAGTTTATTCCTTAAAAAAAAAATATGACAGCAACGTAAGTCGTGAACTAAATTGCAGTTCCTAATCTGCATGAACTTGGCTGTCATTAGAGAAAAACTTTTACTCTTAAATATTTGATGAGTTGATCCTGTCCATAAATCTCACATCTCAAAACCATAAATCAAACATAATAAGGCCAAGAAAGCTTCGATTTTTTCGTTGCTAAAAGTCTACTTTTCCTAATAACATTGAGTTTTTCTCTTGATAGATCGCTCGCTCGCTGCCTCGAGCACACAAAACTAATAATCCATTAATTTATTAAGGAAAAAAAAAAATAAACTCAAACATCAATGCATTTTTTTTAGTTTTAACCAAAACACTACTAGAATCTCCTCTCTTTCTTGTCTGAATCCAACTTCTGCAGGAGTCTTTTTGCATTTTATTTTATCCTTCCTAAGTAAATATTAAATCTTTTTGTGTTTCTTACTGAACGAACAAGACAAAATTAATGATGTCAGGTAGTAGGAGTTAGTGGAGATTCAAAAACACATCCTTTCCTCTTTTTTTTATGTTGGATCAAAATATCTACCAGAATAAATCTGATGACTAATATCTCAAATACAGTGAGATTCATTATTGGGATGATCACACTCCTCCGTTCCCTCACCAGACTAATGTCTTGAATACAGTGGGACCCATTGCAAGGATGACACGTTTTTTCATCCCTCTCAGAATTGAACACGGGAATACAGTGGGACCCATTGTTGGGATGACACTCCTTCGCCCATCTCTCGGAATCGAACAGAGGAGGCAATGATTAAAACATTCTTACCATCTGTGTCATATCACGATGGTAAAATATTTCCTCTTTGTATTCCACAAACCCATAAAGCACATCGATCAGTTCTAGGAAGTTTACTTCAGAGCTAGGACAACTAAAACCATTTTTTCCTCAGCAAACACCAAATGACTCTTGTTATGTCAGCTCTTATACAAGGTTTCACTCAACTCATTTGTCCCACATGCCACATGTACTACCTAGTCCTTTCCGCCTTGAAAATTACCTATAAAAAGATTTCATCCCCATTTTCTCTATTCCAACTTTCTCTCCATCACAAGAAAGAAAGAGAAAAAAAAAAGAAAATGGCTACCATTTTCTTTTGTTCATCCTCCTCCACTATCCTTGTGAGGAGCTGTTCTTCCATGAGAGAAAGCCATCAGCCTCATAATAAGCAGCACCTGAACCTCAAGATTAATGGAACTTCAAGGTCTCCAATTAAGGTTGATTCCCTCAGCCAAACTGCAGAAGCAGCAGTTCTTTCCATTAATGGCCAACGCCAGAACATTCCGACGAAGAAGCAGCTCGTCGATCCGTATCGACAAGGGCTCATCGTGGAAGGCGGGGTTGGTTACAGACAGACAGTGGTCATCAGGTCCTATGAAGTTGGACCAGACAAAACTGCAACACTTGAGAGCATCCTCAATCTTCTTCAGGTAGTGTGGACTACATGTGAATGCCATATTTGGAAACCTTAAACATGTTATCCATAAAGTATAGTTCATGATGATGATGATGATGTGCAGGAGACAGCATTAAATCATGTGTGGATGTCTGGGCTGCTCAGTGATGGATTTGGAGCAACACATGGGATGATGAGGAACAATCTCATCTGGGTTGTCTCAAGAATGCAAGTTCTGATTGATTACTATCCTATCTGGTAAGTCCTGTATATATCCATGATGATTATTTACCCCAATGACACAAAATTTTGTACAATTTCCAAGTTGGGTCTCAAAATTCTCACCTAACTAAGACAAAACTTACTTCATAATGGCATTTTCCTCAAGAATATGCTACAAGCCTACAAGCACAAGGGATTCTCTTCATAGTTTTTATCTGCAGAAAACTACAAACACTTGTGTTTATAATGTAGACACATGACCATTCAAAACTCAACTACACAAGAAAATAAGCATATCATCTTAGTAAGAATAGTTTATGAGTACAAACAATCAGAGTGGATTTGCAGAAAACATGAAAATTCTAGTATTCTTACTGGTGTAAGGCTGAAGCATAACTAGTAAACAACTATGACAAACATGGCAGGGGAGAGGTAGTTGAAATTGATACCTGGGTTGGAGCTTCAGGCAAGAATGGAATGCGACGAGATTGGTTGATCAGAAGTCAGGCTACCGGCCTCGTTTTCGCTCGAGCAACAAGGTATGTCCTTGAAAAACGAAATCTCTTTTAACCTTGAAATTCCCCTTTATGGCTATGCTGAGTTTCAAAATTCATTGTCGGTCCCAAGCTCAGATAAAAAAAAGGGGTTGAATTAGGTAGTCGACAGCTAATATAAAACTTTATTAAATCTTTATGAATATGGATCAATGACATGATCTATATAGTCGATTCCACCTTAAAAAAAAGGCTTTGTTTGTTGTTTACCCCTTTTGGTTTTACTCATTTACACAATTCATCAAACAGTACATGGGTGATGATGAACCGAAAAACAAGGCGCCTTTCAAAGATCCCAGAAGAGGTTAGGGTTGAACTATCACCTTGGTTCATCGAGAAGCAAGCAATAATGGAAGATTCACATGAAAAGATTGTCAAATTGAGCAAGGAGGCAAAGTATATGAATTCTGATCTCAAGGTATTGTTTCAGCTTCACCCACATTTTCTCTTTGCCAAATTTCAGGAAAAAAAATATATATTGACTATGAAATCTCCATTTGTGCAGCCCAAGAGGAGTGATTTGGACATGAACTACCATGTTAACAATGTGAAGTATGTAAGATGGATGCTAGAGGTGAATTACAACTATATCTTCAACCATACTTCAATAATGGGTCATTCATAATAAATCTCATACTTAACTCTAAAAATTACATAATTTTCAGACCATCCCAGACCAAATCTTAGAGAGCCACCAATTATCTGGGATCACACTAGAGTACAGAAGGGAGTGTGGAAGATCAGATGAAGTTCAATCACTGTGTGAACCTGAAGAAGATGAAATACTCAGTGATGTGGTGAAACAGGAATACAATACAAAAAATCTGTTCAATGGGTTTTCCTTGGCATCAGAGATCATAAATGGAGGAGGAGTCCTAGGATGCCTTGAGCAGAGGCCCATTAGGTATACACATCTCCTACAAGCCAAAGGAGAGAAGCAAGATGAAGAAATTGTGAGAGGAAGGACAGTGTGGAAGAGGAAGCTCCCTTCAATGCCATTTTCCACACAGTAGTAGTAATGTAGTATCCATATGGAAATTGCTACGGAGATGTGAAAAAGTATATATGTTATGTTATGTGAATTTGTTGCTAAGAAATTCTTGGGGAGAGCTCACTAGATTTATTTTAAGAAAAAGAAAAATTCAACTGTAAGTTACATGTATACTTATATTTTAACTTGTGCAAATTGTATAAGATGTGATTATTCACTGGTTTAAAATGTATTTTAAAAGGAGAAAATTAGTTCCCTTCATAGATGTACAAGCATTGCATGCACTTTTAAACTACAAATTCTACTTATAAACAATCATAAATCCACCATTCTCCTGAGATCAATAAACAGAAATAATTGAATAGATATTTCATTCAAAATTAACACTTGCCAATGAAAAAATAAACACACTCTGAAATGTTTAAAGAAAAGTTAATTCAAAGGCATTCTAAGGGAATGAATTTGACCAAATTCTCACTAACTTTAAAGAACACTGTTCTGATGCCTCTCATAACATCAGAAGCACTTCCCTCTACCAGCAGAAACTAATACTTGCCGCTCTCAAAAACTGTGAAACACTATCCTAGGGAAATCATCATTTACAACTATAAAGTAGATAGCATTTACATTGAAATTGAACACAGATGGAGATGGATGACCATAAAAATCAGGAAGGAAGGAATCAAAGAATAAAGCACTACTTGATCAATAGTAAAGTTATCGCCTCTTTTTCCCTAGATCCCGATGCAGTTGCCATGACCAAACTAGCAGGAATGTAACAAGAGCCGCTCCAATCGATGACCAGAAGGTTACTAACCACAAAGGCATTGATTTTTGATACAAACCTAGTGAAACACAACGAATCGGTAATTAGATAACAAAGTATTCTCAGCATAAATAAGGGAAGAAAAACATAGTTTTAGTTTTTGGAGTACGAGCAACATAACAAGTTAAATATGAAGATACCTACCATGTCCAAACTTGATGCAAATCAGAAGTTCAACAATGCAAATAGCAAGAGATAGCCAACAAAATGCTCCAACCTTTTTTACGGGCTTTCTGAAAAGTTCACAAAAATATGCATGGATG
Source organism: Senna tora (assembly GCA_014851425.1). Lineage (NCBI taxonomy): Eukaryota > Viridiplantae > Streptophyta > Magnoliopsida > Fabales > Fabaceae > Senna > Senna tora. The sequence goes on from CM026270.1 coordinate 7,503,114, forward strand.
AAATGTCAGAAGACCGAGGGATATATATATATATACTGACATTCATCAACATAAAATATGCAAAGTTGCAAAAAATGGAAAATGCTTTCTTTAGGCTGGGAAAGAAGGGAGAACAAGAGAGATGGACAATATACCTGTCTTGAAGATATGAATTGTACTCACGAATAGTTGGAATTGCAATTAACCACCACAAAATCAATCTATAAATTATAACGGGGTTTCTTGGAGGTATCCAGAGACAAAACTTCAAAAAGAATGTGTTGAGCTCCACAGTCAAAAAGACAATACAAAGACTAAGAACTTGAAGGAAACGCCATGGACCCAGCAATGGATGCCACTCATCTTTGTCCCAATGTGCTGGTGTGAATTGCCCTAATGTTCGTTTCACCTGATATTGGTTATGGATCAGCAAATGGCATTGGAATGGAATCACAGTGAATCTCATTGACAAGAATAATAGACTAATAACAGGGTATACAATTTAAAGATATTAAGGCAAAGTCAATTAGTAGTTATTTTAACACTACTGAGAGATAAACTTTTAGTTATTTGATCTTCACATCATGCAAAGAGGCAAGCATAATTTATAGATAAAAACAACCATAATATCAAAAACATACTTTTCCCATTATATTAGGCTGACGGCTTAGACCAACCCACTTGTATGTTTTCCCATCAAAGTATCTAACAGTATGCATTCCTGCCCATATACCTGCACAGTCAACAGGGTAAAATATGTTATGACCAGCTCTAACAGTTCTAACTCCAAAAGATACAAATTACAAAATATTGCAAGAAAAGAAGAAATACTCCATTCATTCTTGTATTAGTTGTCTCACCAAACACAATAAATAGCCATTGTCAGATCATTTTCCATCATATCATCAAAATATCAACGGTACCATCAAAAAGTTAAAAATCGGATACTTGTAATCATAGGTTCTTCTGAAATTTTAAAGGGACAACAAACAGATGCAACAAAACATAACAGTTTCCATTCAATAATTTCCAGACAACCTCAGTATTAAGAGTTTCACTGCATTAAAACATTGGACAGAAAAGATTCATCCACATAAATGTTGGAAGTTCTACTAGCATTCCACATATAAATGGTTTTCCCTTTCCAAAATCAACATTAAATGATTCACAGAATATTTAATCAAACCAACAAATGAGTTAAATGTAATCTTCTGCGTTTAAAACAACAGAAGAGCCCATGCTTCAACCTGTAACTGTAAGCCACATGATATGTTTGACCTCATCAACAAATGAAGGGGGAAAAATGAATGTCTAATTCTTACCAAACCAATTGCAGATCAAGATGTCAAGAATAATACTGTCCCACCAGCACTCGTTGAAGTTGGGTAACATGTGGCGGAAAGTAAGCTGGTAATGTCAACATAAAATATGTTTATAAACAATATAGAAATATTTTTTAAGGAAAAAAAAAGTAGCATGCTTTATAAATAAAATCAAGGGCTCACCTCCATCAACTCAAAGCCAATTGACAACACCCAAAGAAGGGGCTGATTACGTATCAATATAGCCTTCCCCCACCACCCAATAATATGAGCTAGAACAAACTCGTCAAAAAGTGTCTCCTATAGAAATATATATATATAAACATATATCAGCTGCTTGTGGAACCATATAATAAACCTAACAAGACATTAGGAATAAGAAAACAAAAGCCATAAAAAAAGTTTTGAAAGAAGAAATCATACATAAACATTCTTAAACCTGCTTGTAGGGTTTTCAGGCAAGTATATTCGACAGTCAGCACCATAAGATCTTTCTGGAAGCTCTGCATAAAGTTTCAACCAGAAAAACTTGTTCAGTCTCATTAGCAACTCAATTCAATAATAAATAAATCCCATCCAATTCAATGCCAAACTTGAAAAACCATATAGTATTACCAACACCAAGATCAGGATGAAGAAACTTCATAAACTGCCGAGCGTCACTACGTTTCTGCATAAAAATAAAATTGAGGCTACACTTTAGAGTGCATTCGATTCAATTAGAGGTAGTAGAGCAAAAAATGACATAACTGCCTGTTGATTACCCAGTAATTGTGAGACCGACAAAGAAAAAGTGGGAGGGAAGCAACAGATATAAATCCAAAGAGTAAGCGAGTATCAATTTATAAGAAGTTGAATTAAGACACAATAATCAACCTGGAAAAGCAAAAATGTAAGTGCAACAAGGTAAACAACAGCCATGCCATGGACCAGCCGCCAAATTGCAGGATGTGGTCTGATAAGAACCCTGAATGGAGACCAAAAAATAATGAATGTTAGACAGATAATTGTCTCAACAACTAACTACCGCAAAACTTTAGCGAACTAGTATCCTCACTCCCAAAAACCATCCAATAAAAAAGGAGGCCTTGATTATGTCACATGACCCAGGACTGTTGCATAATACAAGTTGTCATCGGGATGATCTATAGAGTAATGGTATCATTTTATTCAAGCGATCTTAATTACAAATACAGAGTTAATATTATCAAAGTTAGAAATAAACTAATTGAAGATCATTTTCCAATTTTACAACTCAAACATTAATTTCTTTTTTCCCTCCCAAACAAAAAAGCCAAACAAAAATCTGAACTTGATGAAGTGCCTAGAATCTAGATAAGGTTCCACAGACAAAGAATAGTATATTTAGAACTAATTGTAACAATATTTATATACCAGACAACTATACTGTCTACACATAAAAATAGATGCACAAAACAAGAATAGTAAATTTAGAAGCCACAAACAAAGAAGTTGATTTAATAAACCGGAAAAAAGAAAAAGCAAGATATTCACTCGGATTACTCACGTTGAGGGAGCTTGCAGCAGGCAATAAGCAAGAAAGACTGCAATCATTGCCCATACACCCCTAAAACAACAATTGCAACGCAGTCAAAATATTATACAATAGTGCAATACAAGAACTCAACCAGCAAATCATACAACATAATACAGCAGCATGAAACTTAAATGTACTGGAAAGGTCAAACCTTTTAACAGAGGTTACAAGATCACCGGATGCATCTCTTTCTGGATCAAGTGCTCCACTTGCCCAACTAGCATATGCATCCAAAATAAAAATTTGAGCAAACTCAATATTATAATACTATAGATCAAATACCTGAGTTGGTAAGAAACTAAGAATACACCAATGACTAATATGGAAACAATATCTTGAATGGCACTCACATAAGAAAACAAGCACCAATAAGTAACAATGTAATTGTGCGTGGCTTGTATGCCCAGGCAGTCCATGGATCAAGTTCATCGTCAACATCTGACGGATGAAAGTAACCATTTTCATTAACAAGATAATCATTCCTCCTTACTCTGTGGTGACCATTGGATTTGGACTCCATAATTTAGTGCTCCAGAGAAGCTAATTTCTCACTACAATTGAATCTGCAAAAGTAAAGATCATTTACTGATCAGGTGAGACTGTGATTGCGACAAGGAACCTTGATTCTATGCTTCTTAATAAAAAAACTCGTGGAAAGCACACAGAACAAATAATATGAAAATTTTAATCTTTGCCAATGCAAGTCAAGGAACCATCTCATCAAACAATGATGCCACAGTGCACTTTCACCGACCTTTAACATAATAAATGGTGGAAATTTTATTTTTTACTAAATTACTCACAGAGAATTGCATCTCAGTTACATGTCATGAGCACACCATTGACATGAGAAAGATATTGAGAGAAGAAAAAAACATATATATAACTCTCTAAAAGAAGTCAATAGTTATGGTTGTATGATAGCAAAGAAAATGCCTGCAAAATGTAATTATAGAACAACAGCAACAAAGCCTTTTTACCCACTAGGTGGGGTCAGCTATATATATAGGGATCAAGTGACAATAGCGTGTTCTATTTTTGCTCATTTCTAATAACTAAATCCATGTAAATAGTTTCTCTACTTCTTTTTTTTTCTTCCCTTATCCCTATACTATCCTCCTTTTGGTCAGCTCTTCACACTTAATGGTCTCTTCTGTTATTACCAAACCACCTAAAGCCTTTCATAATAACCAATTAGACTCCATATATAATCTTGCAGTGAGTTTCAAAAGAATTTTTGACACAATATTCTACATACACTTTTTTTTCAGTGAACCCAACATATTTTTTAAGAAGGCATTAACTCAGAAATAATCCAAAGGGGGGAAGGAAAAATAGAACGGGGCCACAGCTTCTATAAATTAAATCATCTTAGGGTTCAACATTAAAAACCAGAATTGATACTCACACCAAACTAAATAAATTTCAACATAACAAACCTAAAATTTGACACCTAAGGCAGCATCTGGAAAAAAAAAACAATTTAATATTAAAAGGTATAGATTTGACCAACAGTACATCACAAATTCTACATCATTTGGAAGTACTCTACAATATCATGCAAGTCTGGCTCTAATTTCTGAGCAATAGCAGACCAGTACAACCCAGCATTCTAGCACAGATAACACACCACATGCCTATCACAAAGAAGCACATTGAGACTGAGTGTTTGACCACTTTTTAAGACCAACCAGTTAAACAAAGCACCTGGCAAACAGTTAAAAAACAACAAGAACTTCCAACACACAGTAATTTGAATGTCCTCCACAATAAACCAAACAAAATTCCAATCAAAGCCAATTTCACTATGCCCCTCATCATATCAAGCACCATGATAGATCTAAATCTCGCATCCGCAGTCACAACATCAGAAAACCCATAGCAACAATACCACCACAATTCAACGCTCCTCCATCCCCCATTGCATGTAAGTAACAATCAGGGAAAATAGACTGAAAGAATGCGAGGAGAAGAAGAAGAAGAAGATGCGGAAACTGAAACGAAAGTGTGAAGCAGCTCGTAAACGATAATAGTAATACCATTACCATATACTTACGTAGTTGGAGGCCCCTGGCCGTACGATTGGAGAAAGCAGGAGATCGTAGCCGTCGGATCAGAGAAGAAGGGAGTTGAATTAAGAACAAAAGTAAGGAATGAAGGTATGACGGAGAAGTGAGTGCTTCTGGTTTTGCTACTGAATGATGAATGAATGAATGATCCTAGAAATTATATATATAATGAAATCTTTGGCAGAGGAAAAGAGGGTAAGTGAAAATGAAAGGGATTATAAGAGTTTTCGTACAAAAGTTTGAACTTTCAAAGTATCGAGTCCGTCTCTGTGTATGGAGTGTGGAGTGTGTGTGTGGGATGTGGCTCTTATTGTTGGGTGTGGCTCTGTTTTGGGTTTGGTCGAAAGCAGAGTCTGCAACAGCGGCTAAAAGGGCCAAAGGATGATGATGAGAGAGAGAGAGAGAGAGTACGACGGTCAAAGAGAGATTTGAAGATGTTTTTGGATACCATGGATGGAAGGATTGAGAAGGAAAAAAGAACAAAAAAAAATATTTTTTATTTCAATTAGGTCCTTTTAAATTTTTATATCAGAATATGTGTAGCTTCTTATAGTCAAATTGGGACAGAAAAACATTTTTCACGGATTACATTAGATATTTACATCTTTTAAAAATTAAATTAAAACAGTTTGTATGTTTTAAAGACAAAATTGATAATTTTCTAAAAAAGAAATGTAATAAAATTGAAAGGAAATAAGCTTTTCAAAAAAAAAAGTAAAGAAAAAATGAAATAAAATTGAAAGGGTAGAATAGGGATAAAAGTTAAATATTATAGAAGTACTGAATTTTGATTTATTCTTCCAATTATATATTATTTGTTAATATTAATATAAATTTATCTTAATAAATATTCACCTTAAATGGATTAGGGACTAAATTGATACATTGAAGACTGAAATTCAGTACTATTATATTAGTGAATATGCTCTCGTAAAATAAAATAGAAGAAAAGGATCGGAGAAATTCAGATATGCTAAAGTATTTTTTTTTCACAAGTATTCTCTTATTGGAGACAATCTTATTCGAGGCACTGTCAGACACTAAATATAAATACTTCTCTCAGCTGAAATTCAAACCTAAATTCATCACGACTAAAGTCTAGATTTAATATAAAGTATAGTAAATTTAAATCCTGCATGCAGTTTAGTGAATCTTCCACGATAGGAAAGGGTGCCATTAATTTTATGCCCAAAGTATTATTTCTTTCATTGCAAAGCGTATACTGGCATGCAGCCATATTATGTTCATTTTAATTTGAGTGTATAGTGTTAAATTAAATTATAAATTATTAATTTTCAACAATTCTGTTTTATATTTAATTTTATTTATAAAAAATATAATTTTATTCGAAAGTAGATGGCTATCGGATGATTTGGATGATTTTTAAAAAAAATATATTATAAATCATCAATTTTGAACAATTCAATTTGACAATTCAAACCTTTTAATTTGTCACATTTGTATATATATTAAATTTATTAATAAAAAATATAATTCATAAAAAATATAATTTTATTTAGTAAAAATAACAAGAACATATAAATAACATTGTATTCATAAATAACAATTATATTTTTCTTTTAAATTTAATTACAAATAGTTATAACTTGTAACATCATAGTAGTTTTTTTTTTTTTTTTGCCTGGTAAAATCATAGGAGTTCCAAAGTGAAATTTTCAATATACTAAATTTAATTTAATTTTTTAAAAATAAAGTTTAAATCTTACTATTTATTTTTTTTATAAGAAATCTTACTATTTATAGAATTAAACATAATATATATTATATTATATATACAATTTATATATAATTTTTCTTTACTTTTTATTTCAATGTTATTAGGAATGATCATGGCTAAGATTTGGGTAGGGTACTATAATCATCAGATTCGGATTCGGACTTGAGCGGATATCAAAATCAATCTCTATCCCGGGACCCTTTAGGTAGTTAAATCCTCATACCCGGACCCAGACCTATAAAAATTTGAAATAAATTATTATTTTATTAATATAAAATTAATTTTTATCAATTTTTTTATCTATAATCACAAAAAAAGAAAAAAAAATTAAATCATAAATATAAATGTACAATTAAATTACTTTAATATCTATAAGATATTTAAATGGAGCTGGCCAATTGGTTGCTGCATACACATTGGCCAGCTCCATTTAAGGGTTTGCCGTTGGCCAATGTGTATGCAACCAATTGACCAGCGGCAAACCCTTAAATGGAGCTCAGATCCGCGGAGGATTAGTCCTTGGCCTGTCGGGCTGGGGAATACCTTGGGAAACCAAAAAAAAAAAAGATATTTAATATTTTTTCTTAGAATTATATATTTTCTCAACATAAAAAAGTTTAAAAATAATACTTTATATATATAAAAATAAATAATTACTATTGTGGGTAGGGTACGATAGGGTACGTCTTTATCCGGACCCGTTGACTTTGTACCCGAACCCATACCCAGACCCACAGGATAAAATTTCAGGGTACGCATTGGGTATGAATATTTTGATCATCCCTAAATGTTATGTATCATAAGTTAAACGAAAAATATATATTATTTTATTCTAAAAATTGTTTGGAAAATTGATTATAGTGTTTATGTAAATTACTGCCGATAAGCTAAGTTTGATGAATTTCTTTTAAAGTAAATATTACAAATAATATTTTAATTTATTAATTTTTAAAAACGAAATTGACTATTTTATTTTTTGTATTACATTTAGAAATGTAACTAGTCTAACTATTTGGGAGTATTTTCAACAAAATGAGCATAAAAAATAATAAAAAGTAGAGGCATATGACTAAGTTATATAGGAGAATCATTTATCCTAATTATTATCATAGTTAGTTAATCATTAAGATAATGGAGACAGATTGGATTACGTGTAAATATGTTGTTTAGCTTATCCAGTGATAAAGCATATCGAATTGCTAATATATAATGGTTCAATTCAATTATAATATAGTATGCAAAATAATTGTAATTAATTATTAAAAGCATGAGATATTAAATATATATATATATATATATATATATATATATATATATATATAATAATAGGTCATTCATTTAACATTTTAAGAATATATTTGAAAATAAATAAAATAAATAATATTAATAAGTGTATATAACAAAACATTTGGATCTTATATATGTGGCTAATTGACACACTAAAGCATAAATATCATAAACACCATAATATCTTTATCCTAGTATTTTATTTTATACCGTAGTGTGTAATTAAGATATATATACTATAATATATTTTTATCATATTGTACTAGACGACCTCTCAATAAATAAATTATATTTTTCATACAAATTTTAAAGTTTAATTAAATTATAATTTAAAACTTTATTATATAAATTTTACTAAGAAAATTAATTGAATTATTTTTATATTAAATAGAAATAATTATGAATACTATAAAATATATAAGAAAAATATCACAATATTTTGTTATCAAAATACTCATATATGATATTTTTATTAATTGAATAATATTATAATTTCTTAATATTTTAAGAAATGATAAAAAAATATTTTTTTTTCTCCCTTAACTTTGACTCAAATTTCGATGTTATCCTTTAAGTTTGATTAATTTTACTTTAATCTTTAGAAATTAGAAAATTAACAGTATTAAATATTAGAAAAAAAATTATTGAGTTAAAAATCAATTAAAATATTTTTGTATCATATTATTGTCAACCTATTAATCTTAAATAATTAAAAAAATCCTTGAATTTAAACTTCAAGTTCCAAATTATCAAACTTGGAGTGCAAATACTATAAAATGACAAAAACTCCTTTTTGGTTCCCAATGTTTAATATCTTTCTCAATTTGGTTCCCACTCGTCTGAATTTGATTCTAATTTACGTTTATAATTGGTATCAATTTAGTCCCTTATATTTAGTTAATTTCAATTTGATCTTTCAAATTTGCAATTGCTACCAATTTACCAAAGTCGAAAGGTAAAAAAAAGTGAATGACTAAATTGATACCAATTACAAATATGAGAACAAATCAAGACTGAATGAAAATTAAGAATTAAATTGAAAAAAAAAATGCTAAATGTTAAGTATTAAAATTAAGGTCAAATTCCCATTTTGGTCCTCTATATTTCACTCAAGTTTTAAATTGGTCATTTATTTTTCAAAAGTTCTATATTGGTCCTTTATGTTTTCCAAAAGTTTTATATTTGTCCTTTAGGTTTCATTCAAGTTCTATATTGATCCTTTATGTTTCATTGAAGTTCTATATTGGCCATTTATGTTTCATTGAAGTTTTATATTAGTCATTTATGTTTCATTAGAGTTTCATATTGGTCCTCTCATCATGGTTTTATTTTTGACTTAAACGACGCTGTTTGGGTGTTTTTGGTGTGTCTAAGGCCACGTCAGCTATCTGATACATGTATGAGAGATTATGTGTTCCTCTCGACATGCCGTATCAGCTGTTAACTTAAGAAATTGACTATGATTTGGACGGAAGGACCAATTTAGAACTTTTGAGAAACATAAAGGACTAATTTAAAACTTCTGAAACATAAAGGACTAATTTGAAACTTGAATGAAACATAGAGAACTAAAATGAGATTAGCCAAAGTCTAATTGCATCTCATGAGTGATTATCCTAAATTAATTAAGGAAAAAACTTAGGTTCATTTCCTTATGTCCATTTCATCCAATTCCACCGATCATATATTGTATTTACACTCTCTTTCTTCTATGATTGGTCATATAAAATGTGGTCTTCTATATTCTCTTTCTATTGTGATTGGTCATTTAAACACTTTTTGTCACGTGTCATAATTATATTGGGGAATTGGATGAAATTGACATAAGGAAATGGACCTAAGTTTTTTCCATTAATTAAATATACTAACAAGTAGTTGATCGGAGTGATAGATAGGTACTCTATTCCCCTTAAGTAAAGTCATGAAAAAATCTCTGCTGGAAGAACTCTACCCTCGTTATAGAACATTCACTAGCTCGAACAAGATTGATTCCAACAGGTATATACATATGAAAAACTACAAAGAAATCCTAAATTAAATATTTAAAAAGAAAATGAAAGAAGGTGGAAATTATCTTAAAGATATATATTGGCAAAATTGGAAGGGAGTGAGTTCTCGAGAATCGAGGCCTAAGAATACATACATGTGTTGTGCTTGCATGCGGATCCATGCATCATCCAAACTCTGCTACAAATGATGTTTTCAGCATTCTTGAATGTGACCCAATAACCATCTCAAACAATGAGAGCACATTCGGTATAAATGCACAGATATAAAGTATTGTAAAGAAAGTACTATAAAGTAAAGTACTGTAGAATAAAAGAAAGGACAAAACTTATATGCTATTGCATACATGCTTTTGGTAAGGTTAATTAATTAAAAAAAGACACGTGTCAAATTTCTTCTCAAAATTGACACGTGTCTTTTTTTAATCGGTTAACCTTATAAAAAACATGTAAGCAACAACACATAAGTTTTTTCCTAAAAAAAAAATACTGTAGAGAAAAGTGAGGAGAGAGAAAAAGTTTGATAAAAAGTATGTTTGGTATATATAAAATATGATGTAAATTTTTTTTGAGAATCGTGAGATTACATATAATGTAATGTTTGCTAGTCATACCAAACATGCCCTTGTTTTTAGCTTTTTTTTTCCTTTTTTCAAGAAAAATTATATTTTCTTGTATAAATTTTTTTAAAAAAATTCTCTAAAATTAATTTAGTTTGTTACTGAAAAAAAATTTGAAGCATTGCAAATATTTTTAGTTCCTTCTTAAAAAATCACAAAAAGTTCTTTGGCCATTGACTATATATGTATATATATTATTAATGGAGAAAATTAATCTGATCAACTTACTATTTAATTTTTAAATAATAAAATAAATTATTTAGTTATTAAATTTTTATAGTTATCAACTATTTGATCTCTAAGACATTAATTATAATTATTTAATTAGGTGATGTGGTTATTTAAATGATGACGTGTTACTGTTAGTTTACTATCTGTATTGTTATGTGATATTATCACATTATCTCGGGGAGAAAAATTTGATAAACGAGAATACAAATTAGACATATATATATATATATATATCATTTTTAAATTTTGGGTTGAAAACAAGTTTTCCTCCTCAAAAAATGTGACAAGATATATAAAACATAAAAACATAAGTGGTAAGTGAACATTAAAATGTTAGTATTTAACAGTCACATCACTTGATTAGATAACAGCTAACGTCTCAAGGACTAAATTTTTTTTTATGAAAATTCAAGTACTAATTAAATAGTTGAGAAAATTAAAAATTCAGAAATTAAATAATCTATTTTTATTATTTACGAACTAAATAGTAGATTGATCAATAATTCAAAGATTAAAAGATTAAAAATAATAATTAATGATTAAAAGATTTATAGTCATTCAAGTGTCACATTTGCTAAATTGGTTCTCGCGTTTCAATCAAACTATAGTAACAACTAACAACTAGCAAAAGAATAAGTTGAACGTAACTTTGTTCTTTCTTCAATTCTTTCACTTTTATATAGTAATGTCTCTTTCTCTCTCAACACACAAACTCACAAAACCAATATTTGCAATCTATTATATTTTAACAAATTGACGTAATTACTATTATCTTTTATATTTATATATATATATATAGGCTATATGTATGTGTAGTAAAATATATATAATTATTTATCAAGTAGTATTAGGTGAGTACGGCCATATATTAATTTTATATTCTTTATAAAAATGAATAATTAAATAGATTAAATAATGAATATTTAATATCGAAATAATATATATTATAAATTTGAATATTAAATATAATATATATTATTTTATAAAAATAGCTACAATATATATATATATATATATATATATATATATATATATACTCAATTTTTTTTCCGTTCCCGGCCGGGTATAAAATGTGAGACCCATCCCCGGACCCATCGAATATTTAAATCTCCGGACCCGGAAAATTTATTACTTTTTTTTACAAATCATAAATTTAATTATTTTCAAATTTTAAAAAAACTTCAGACACACAAGTATTAAATATACAATCATAAATTTAATTATTTCCAATTTTCTTAAAAAAAACTTTAAACACACAATAAAATTAAAATAAAAAGTCTGGGTTTGAGCTTAGTAAAATGGAAATGTGTGTGAATCGTGATGAGGGTGAGGCACGTGTGTGGGTACTAGACTACTGGGTAAGTGTGAGATGGTGTGTAAATTTTTTTTAATATTTATAATATAAATAATATATAAAAAGTATTTATATATATAATATTTTAATATATATATTATATCACCGGGTCTGGGTCCGGGGCCAGGGTGAATACCCCCTTACCCGTCCCCGGACCCGGACCCAGAAATTTACCCGTTAAAATTCCCGAACCCAGACCCAGACCCAACGAGTAATTTTATCGGGTACCCATTGGGTCCGGGTAAGATTGCCATCCTAGATTATATATAGAGTATCTATAGTATATTGTATATCAATTATTTTTTTGGGTATTTTAATTAGTAGTGTCAAAATGGGCCTGAGCCCGCAGGCCAGCCCGGCCCGGCTGCTAAATAGATGGGCTTGGGTAAGCAAAAATAGGCCCGTTTAAAAATGGGTTTAAACTGGTTGGCCCGTTTAAGCCTGCGGGCTAACCCGTGGGTCGGCCCGTCAAAAACTTAAAAAATAAAAAAATGAATACATATTTGTTTAAAATATGTATAAATATAATATTTTAGAAAATTTTATGTGTTAAATAATAATTTTATTCTAATAAAGTATATAAATAATTCAAATCATAATTAAAATTAATAAAATATTAATTTAAAGTTAAAAAATTACTAATTTTTAAATAAATATATATTTTTATAATTAATTAAAAAAATAATAATTTGGCCCGCAGGCTAAACGGTTTAGCTCGCGGATCATTATGGGCGAGCTTGGACATTATTTCCCAAGCTCGCCTAATAAACAAGCTGGTTCGGCCGTTTTGACGATACTAATTTTAATACATATATTGAAAATGTTTTTTCTTGAGTTCAAGTTTTAGATATATTTGATAGATTTGGATACGTATAAGTAGTAAGCAAATACAAAGATACCCCTCTGATCTATTCCCATTCCTATATTAAGTATCATGTCAAAGATGATACTTCTTTACCAAACATGACTATTCTTGTTGAGCTTTGAGAGAATTACAAAATGTGGTTTATAATGAAAGCTGAATGATAATAGAGGCATTTTGCTAATCATTGTATATTAAGAATATTTCTTTCAACCAATAAAATAATTTATAAAATTATTTTTTGTTATTTTTTATATTAAGTTGAAGATAATAGATTTTCTTTCAACTAATTAAAAGAAAAGGAAACTTATTTTTTAGTACATGAATTGTTAGTCAATTTACTATTTAATTATATTTAATTAGTCTATGAATTTTAAAGTAGACTACTTGGTTCCTAAATTTTTATTTCTGTCAACTATTTAGTCTCTATAATATTAGTTGTTATCTAACTAGGTGATGTGACCGTTAAATGTTAATTTGTCACCGTTAACTTGTCAACTGTGTTGCTATATGTCTCAATGTCACGTCATTTTGAAGAGTAAAATTAAAAAAAAAATCATAAATTTTGTTTAAAAGTTGTTTTAATTTGTATATGTTTTTTTTGGAATGATAACCAGAGGTCGTTGCATCTAGTATTGATTGAGTACAACATCTGATCTGAGTGTCCTTCCAAAAAAATACACAAATCGATTTTCAAAAAAATCATGTTTTTTTCTTTTTTTAATTAATCCTCAAAATTATATATAACTTGATATGTTTATGGATTGACAAGTTAACAATGACATATAATTATTTAAAGACCACATTATCCGGTTATATAAATATAACTAATGTCCCAAGGACTAAATGGGTAATAAAAACAACAAATTCAAAGATAAAATAATTTATTTATTTTTCAAGATATCTAAGTGTTGAGACTTGAAACTAGGATTGATCATATATGATGATGGATAGTAGAATTATTTTTGCGTGGAAAATGGAAAATGAGTGGAAAATAATATAATAAAAGGTTTGAAAATGCAATTTGTAGCTAGGTTGGCTAGCAAACAAGAAACAAAAAGGGTTTTTAGAATGGAAATAATGGAGTTTGCTTAGATCATAGCTTTTGCCTTTGCATGCATATATGCATGCATGTGCCGTTGCTTTAGCATTCATGATCATCACAAACATGCAACATGCAACAAAACACTAATCAATATCACTGTCCTTCAACGTCAACCACAATAATACTTAAAAAAAAAACCCCTCACGTTTTTATTTTGAACGGATTATCATTTTAGTCCCCGAAAATTAGGGCTGGTTTCGAGAACAAACCATTCGAAATGCCCTCGATCGACCCTTTTTTTTTCAAGAAGAACAGATGTGAGTCAAATAGTAATTAATGATTCGAAACTATTCTTTTTACACTATTTCAAAAATCTAAGGAGTCAATCGTATGGATATATAAAATACATGATTTTCACAATCTTGGTAAGAAAAGGAGGGAAACGGATACTCAATCTCAAGTGCGTAAACATGATTCCATACTCGATCTCATAAATACATATAGAATGTTATGGAAAGCCCTATTCGATTAATTTAGTCATTAATATTGTAAAATGTAATTTATCTCATTTTAATTAGCTACTTTATGAAAATTTTTATTAACATAATTGAAAAAAAAATAATCAAATGACTGAATTGAGACAAATTACATTTGTTTTAAGAACTGAATTTGACACTTTCAACTTTTAAGGACTAAATTGAGATCGATTATATCTTTGGGGACTAAACCAATAATTTACTCTTTTTATTTTTTAATTCCTAATTATATATATGGATTCCTTCTTTCTTTCTAGTCCCAACGTCAAAACACCGTCTGCTTCACGTAATTTACAATTTTTTTTTTGTTTCTCTTCTCAATACGGTTTGCCGTTTTCCAAAATCTGCATTGGACAATGAAATCCTCTTTTTATCTTATTCTCAAACCAGAATATGCTTCTTTTTCTTATGTGTGTTCTATTTTAATATGTAGATATTTGTCTCGTGGGACATATATGTGACATCACTAGTGAGGTTTCTTCATGTTCTTTAGTTGAGATACTTGAAAAAAAAAATTGTTTATGTATTTTTAAATTGGGTAAACTTCTTTAGTACGAGTCTTCAGTCAAATATGCTCCTAACATTTGATTATGGTCAATTATACCATTAACGTTTCATTTTTTGAGTAATTTTACCATTTTCATTAATACTGTTTGAGATGAACTCCTTCCGTTGTTGAATATGATTAGCCAAGTTTCAAATTTTACAGAGAATCGCTTAAAGCGCGCTATTTTCGTCATCGTTCTGCTCTGTAAATTGGCGAATCGACGCATCTTGGTATAAAATTTTAGAGTAATTTTAATATTTGAATGGATTTTTTTAAATTCATATATAAAACAATTGCTTCTTGTATATATACAAAAGTCTAAACTTAAGATCTACTTTCGCAAATCTATCTATATATATAGATTTCCTCTTCTTCTTTTTTTGTTTCTTTTTCTTTTTGTTGAGTCAAAGAAATAGGAAAGTTTGATGTGAAGAGGCAAGAAGGTTTAGTAATAGTGGTTTTCACTTTTTCAAGCTTTCTTGTTCCCAAATTAATTAAAGTCTCTTTCTACAAAATTATTGGGTTGCTCAAAATTTGGTCTTCTTTCGTCTCTCTTTTTCCTGTTCAATGCACCCTTTTGCAAATCACAATAATGGCATATCCAACATTTAGCTGCACACGAAAGAAAAAAATAGCCTTTTTAGGTTCATTCATTAGCCATCTAGGGTTTGGTACACAAAGTTGAGCATCATGATGCAAATTCCTCCATTTAGGGCTTAATGGATTTCAAGGAATATTTTTTTATGGTAAAAAATCTAAATTGGTCCTTTATGTTTGCACGAAGTTTCATATTGGTCCTTTATGTTTCAAAAAGTCTAAATTGGTCTTTTATGTTTGCAAGGAGTTTCAAATTGGTCCTTCCGTCCACTTCCGTCAATTTCTTAAGTTAAGTGCTGACATGTCATGCCACGTTAGCGCCACATCACATATGATGTTGGATGAGATGTGATATGACACGTCAGCTTCAATTGACACGTATGAGAGATGATGTGTCCACGTCAGTACTTAACGGAAGAAATAAACGGACTTGGATGAAAGGACCAATTTAGAACTTCTTGCAAACATAAAGGACCAATTTAGACTTTTTGAAACATAAAAGACCAATATGAAACTGCGTGCAAACATAAAGGACCAATTTGGAATTTTGACCATTTTTTTATTGTTGGTACGGTCTTCATCCGGACTAATTTGAAAATTTTAAAACTTCAGTTAAGTAATTAATACTAAAGCATTTATCAGTTAGACTAATCTAACCGTATATATATATCCACCAAGGTTTCTATTTGGAGATTCATTGTAACTCATTATAAAATGTCTTTTGGTCACTAGGGATTTTTGGATAATTCTTAGAATTATAAATATTAATAATTTATTTTTAAATTTAAATTCTTTTATTATTTTGATAGAATCTTTTATCAAAAAAATTTAAATACTTTTAAAATTGAAATATATTTTTAAAATTTAAATTAGAACTTATAAGTGCTTATTCGGTTTCAAAAAAAAAAAAGACTTAGTACTTATTGATCCAATGTACCCTTTCAATTAACATTAACTATGAATTAATTACAAAATATCCAGACCATTTGAATGAATTAAGGAGCCAAACTATTGTAAAGAAATGTACAGTTTCTGAACCCATCTTGTTGTTTAGACAAGTATTTATATCCAAATCTAATTAATTGAGTCGTTTTAATAATTACTTGGCTCCACAAAATTTACTCAAATAATTTTTGTTAGGAAAATATAATTGTTTGTATCATGAATTAATGATTATGTGAATTTTTATTTTGTGAATTGACTTTTTTTTAGGATTGAGAAACTATTTGGATTGATAATTTTTTTAAAAAAAAACTAAATTAATAATTTACTATCTTTTATCTATCTAAACTCTAAAGAATACTATATTTATGCCTATGCTATGAGAATTACAGTTGACACAAAGAATTTTCAATATAATTACTTAAAATTTTGTTGATAATTTTAATCAATATATAAAAGACATATATAACATGTAACGCCTTTTAAGTTTGAATAATATTTTAAGTTACTTACGAATAGGTGATCGGTTGGAGTGGTAGGTACTCTATTCTCCTTAAGTAAAGTCCCGAATTCGAGACTTGTGTATGACAAAAGTAATTAAAGTGATAGGTATTCTATCGGGAGAACTCTACCCTTTTATATATATATATATATATATATATATATATATATATATATATATATATATATATATATATATATATTCTATGTTACTTATAAGTACACCAACTAAGCTTTGAAAGGGATATTATGACAAAAGTAATTAAAGTGATTGACAGAAGAAGAAGGGTTGGAATAAAACATAACATTAATTACAAGTAATAGTTAATTAATTAAGTGGAGAATAATAATTAATGGGGGCCATAACAGTTAATAGGCATTAAACTAAACTAGCCTTTTTATTCTTTATATACTATCAACTAAAATAATTATGTCTAGCAGTTTGGTGGGATCCTTAGCTTATGATTGATAACACAACTGTATTATCTTTAATTATGTAAAAAATCATATTCATGATGATTTGGTGCCATAATTAGGAATTGGGGAAACAGAGAGATGCAAATTGAAATATAAATAAATTTAAACATTCGTTTGGTATTTTATTATTTTGACTTTATATATATATATATATCACAGTAAGATACCATAAATAAAATACTATGACAATTAGAATTTGTTATTAAAAGAATATTATTTCGTTAAATATAAATATCATTGGCGCATTGCTATATATATTTCAGTCCTTAATTAATATTATTCTTATTTATTTAATTTTTACTTTTTAAAGAATTGTGAGTCTTGGACTTCAACTAGCTCGAACTGAATTGTCTCTAATAAAGATATCTGTAAGAAAAAAAAGAATTGTGAACCTTATAGTTTATAAAAAATTTATATATATATATAACTTTGAGGAGGATGTCTAGGGATGATTAATACCCATACACAATGGGTACTCTGAAAATTTATCTGGTGGGTCTGAGTCTGGGTATGGATCCGGATACAAAGTCAACGGGTCTGGATAAGGAGGCACCATACCCGTACCCTACCCGTAATAGTAATTATTTATTTATATATATATATAAAGTATTATTTTTAAATTTTTTTGTGTTAAGAAAATATATAATTCTAAGAAAAAAATGTTAAATATCTTATAGATATTAAAGTAATTTAATTGTACATTTATATTTATGATTTAATTTTTTTATTTTTTGTGATTATAGATGGAAAAAATTGGTAAAAATAAATTTTATATTAAACAAATAATAATTTATTTCAAAATTTTATGGGTCTTGTGAATATATGTACTTGGTTAATTCAGTTATGCAGGAGGGTAGTTTAGTAAAATAACTTAGTTAGATTAGTTTGTAATTAGTTGTGGCTTGTGGCCTAACGTGACTGACTTTTCTGGTTGTTTTAGGTCTGTATATATTGTGTTATGTTAATGAGAAGATCAGATCATTCATTTCATCTCTATTTCTCTGTACCAATCTTACATGGTATCAGAGCCTCACCAAGAAATGGACGATTGCGTAATGAACGAGAACCAGAATACTGGAAATGGATCTGGCGGAAATAGCTCTGCCAAGACAGGATCGAGGAGGATTGATGACGATAAGCCATGGATCCTTTATAGTTCAGATCAACCTGGAATGGATCTGGTTTCTTTTCGATTAACTGGAAAGAATTACCTAGCTTGGTCGATGGCGATCAAGAATGCACTTGAAGCTAAAGGAAAGTTGAATTTCCTTGATGGATCGATGATGCCGACTGACTCAGAGAACCTCTGGCGTTGGAAGAAAGCAGACTCAATGGTGAAAGCGTGGGTGACGAATTCGCTCACGGAACAACTGCAGGAGCAACTCGTGTACTGTAGTACTACGAAGATTTTGTGGCAGGAACTTGAAGAAAGTTTTGGATCGAGCTGTGGTCCGTTGATTTACCAGATTCAACGAGACTTAGTTGCAACTGAGCAAGGAGCAGACACGGTGACTACCTATTATGGTAAACTGAAGAAGTACTGGGATGAATTAGGAAGGTTATTACCTATGCCTAAATGTACTTGTGGATTTTGCAAATGTGACATTAATAGGAGGCTGAATGAAGTTGAAAGCACGAATAAGCTTTCACAGTTCCTTATGGGACTTAACAAATGTTTTGAGAATATTAGAGGATATATCCTCAATCTGGATCCGTTACCAACCGTGAACAAGGCTTTGGCGATGATTACTAATGTTGAACAGCAACAAGAAGTCTTGGTGACTTATGGTGCAAGTTCGATTGAGAGTGCTTCTGCTGTATTGAAAGGAGGTAAGTCAGATTATGACATGAAGAATTTTAGAAGGAAAGAAGACAAGAAGCTGGAGAAATGCAGTCATTGTCAGATGAATGGTCATCTGAGAGAAACTTGTTTCAAGTTAAATGGTTATCCTGAGTGGTACAGAGATCTACAGGAAAGGAAGAAGTTGCAGCAACCATTTTCAGGTAACAAGAAGGCAGTTAATGTGGCTGCAAGTGTTATGACTGATACTCCTTTTGATGCACAGGGAGATAAGACACAGGATTGGCCATCTATGCTTTCTATGTTGGAGAAGATGACTAAAGCGGTGAAAGGCAAAGTAGAGGAACGTGTGAATTTTGCACATCTTGCTGGAACAAGTGCAGAGTTTGCAGGTACTACAGTTTATAAACTGTTTGATGATAATAGTTGGATAATTGACACGGGAGCAAGTAGTCACATGTGTTATAACAAATCTCTCATAAGAGATTTAAAGATGCTTGATGAGCCTTTGTTAGTACATTTGCCTAATGGAGGACAGCTTAAGGTCATGATGTATGGTACAGTAAAAATAAATGAGGAATTAAATCTTGAAAGAGTCTTATATATTCCTGCATTTAGATATAACCTGATCTCGGTTAACAAGCTATCAAAGACTAATCAAGTTTCTGTGGTGTTTGATCATGTAACTTGTTTGATACAGGACCTGAGGAGTAAGAAGGTACTTGCCAAAGGAGAAGTTAGGGAAAACTTATATGTTTTGAATTCCTCTGTTTCTACTGAATCTGTTTTTACTGAATGTAGCTTGTTCAATAAAACTAGTGATTGTACGCAGTCACAATTAGCTGTACCTTGGCACCAACGTTTGGGCCATGCATCTAAGAATGTACTAGAACATATTACTGAAATACAAGAGTTTGATTTTCCTTCTTTATGTGAAGTTTGTTATAAGGCCAAGCAGCATAGAATTTCTTTTTCTAGAAGTGTAACTACTACAGATAGTGTATTTCATCTCATTCATGTTGATTTGTGGGGTCCATATAAGCAACCTAGCTTGTGTGGAAGAGCAAGATATTTCTTGACCATTGTAGATGATTTTAGCAGAGCTACTTGGGTTTATTTTGTTCAACATAAGGAGACAGTGTGGGAGATCTTAGAGTCATTCTGTGAAATGGTCGTCACTCAGTTCGATAAGAAGGTGAAAATAATCAGATTTGATAATGGCACCGAATTTGTTAATGATCGTTGTGAAGCCATTCTTCAGAAAAGAGGGATCTTACATCAGAAAAGTTGCAGCTATACACCTCAGCAGAATGGAATCGTGGAGAGGAAGCATAAACATATTCTTGAGGTAGCTCGAGCATTCATGTTTCAAAGTGGATTACATAAACAGTTTTGGGCAGAAGCCATAATGGCAGCAGTGCATGTAATCAACAAACTTCCAACTTCATTATTGGGATGGAAGACACCTTTTGAGGTATTGTATGGGAAGAAGCCTTCTTATGATAGGTTAAAGACATTCGGTTGTTTGTGTTTTGCTGCAAATACATTGCCTCACAAGGATAAATTTGATTCTAGAGCTTATAAATGTGTCTTTCTGGGTTATGGTAATGGTAAAAAGGGATATAAGGTGTATGATTTAGCTAGCCACAAGATATTCATATCTAGGGATGTTATTTTTTATGAAAATAATTTTCCCTTTCTTGATTTACCCTCTGAACAAGATGACAGGATTACAATATCTTCTAAATCACATAATTCTGTGGTTTTTGAAGAAGATTCATTGGCAGATGCAGATTCTGTAGTTCCAGAAGAAAGGAAAATGATTGTGCAGAATACTGATGGAGATAATAATTTGCAGAATGTTACTGCAAATGAAGATAATGTATTGAATCCTGCTGCAGTTCATCAAGAGAATGTTTTAGCAGATCTGGAAGTTCATTCAGAGATGCAGCCAGGAGTGGAAATTAGAAGTAGCACCAGAAATCGAAGACAACCCGAATGGTTGAAAGATTATGTGTGTCAAAGTTCTGATTCTTTGGTTTTTATGGTTAATATTTCCAAAATTTCAGAACCACATACTTACAGGGAAGCCTGTAAATCGCCTGAGTGGATTCAAGCTATGAATGCTGAACTTACAGCTTTGGAAGATAATTCTACTTGGGAAATTACTACTTTACCTAAGGGTAAGAAAGCAATAGGCTCTAAATAGGTATATAAAGTAAAATTCCATGCTGATGGAAGTGTGGATCGATACAAGGCTAGGTTGGTGGCTAAGGGTTATAATTAAACCTTAGGCATTGACTACTTCGATAGCTTTTCTCCAGTGGCGAAGCTTGTTACTGTACGAATGTTGTTTGCTTTGGCAGCAAGTAAGGGGTGGTATCTTCATCAATTGGATATCAAGAACGCATTTCTACATGGGTTTTTGGATGAAGAAGTGTATATGTTGCCCCCTGAAGGTTACTCTCGGGTTTCTAAGGGGCAAGTGTGTAAGCTCAAACGTTCTCTTTATGGGCTTAAACAAGCGTCTCGCCAATGGAATACAGAGTTTACTCAAAAGTTGATTCAGTATGGATTTATTCAATCATTAAATGACAATTATTTGTTCATTTATCATTCTGAAGGTAAACTTGTGTACGTCGATGATGTCCTTATTGCAGGACCAAATGAAGCTGATATTGTTGCTGTCAAACAGTATCTTCATGATGCGTTTACAATAAAAGATCTTGGCCTTGTTCGTTATTTCTTGGGTATAGAAGTGGAGCATACCAAGGATGGTATTTTTTTGTCACAAAGGAAATATGTGAGTGATATTGTTACAGCTGCAGGACTTAATGATGCTAAAGAAACTCCTGTTCCCATGTTGAAGGGGCAGAAGTTTATTGAAGGGGATTCTCCTCTCCTTAAGGATCCGGATCGATTTCGAAGGTTAGTTGGTCGTTTTTTGTATCTTGGAATGACTAGGCCGGATATTACACAGGCTGCACAACAATTAAGCCAATTCATGGCGCATCCCTGTGAGTCTCATTTAAATGCTGCCTTGTACTTGGTTCGATATCTCAAAGGAACTCAGAATTTTGGGGTTCTCTATCAGAAGGATTCTGATTGTTCTCGGATTCAGGCCTATTGCGACAGCGATTGGGCTGTATGTTCTACTACTAGGCGTTCGGTTTCTGGTTTCTGTGTTTTCTTAGGTACTTCTCCAATATCTTGGAAGACAAAGAAACAAGTTACAGTAAGTAGATCTTCGTGCGAAGCTGAATATCGTAGTATGTGTTCTACGGTGTGCGAATTGTTATGGATTTCTTATGTGCTTAAAGACTTTCAGATTTCTTTTCAAACACCAATTCCTCTTTGGTGTGATAGTCAATCTGCTCTGCATATTTCTGCGAATCCTGTATTTCATGAGCGGACAAAACATATCGAAATCGATTGTCATCTTGTTCGGGAGAAGTTCAAGCTGGGTTTCATTCGTCCTTCTTATATTCCAACAAAGCAACAAATAGCGGATTTTTTCACCAAGTCTTTGTCTAATCCGCAGTTCAGTGTTTTTCGAAGCAAGTTGAATATGTTACAGACATATCCAACTTGAAGGGGAGATGTGAATATATGTACTTGGTTAATTCAGTTATGCAGGAGGGTAGTTTAGTAAAATAACTTAGTTAGATTAGTTTGTAATTAGTTGTGGCTTGTGGCCTTCACGTGACTGACTTTTCTGGTTGTTTTAGGTCTATATATATTGTGTTATGTTAATGAGAAGATCAGATCATTCATTTCATCTCTATTTCTCTGTACCAATCTTACAGGTCTGGGTCCAGGTATAGGGATTTAACTACTCGTAGAGTCCGGAGATAGGGATTGATTTTGATACCCATTCAAGTCCGGGTCTAAATCTGAGAATTATAGTACCTTACCCATACCCTACTCATGATCATCCTAAAGATGTCTAACCTTTAGTCTTAACTAAAATTATATATGATATATCATATATGTATACACTAATACACAGTTACACACACATATAAAGAAAAAAAGTTAATATATGTAAAATATGAAAGATAAGTAAGTACTTCAATATTTTTATTTTTAAAAAGTATATATATATATATATATATATATATATATTAATTTCATATTTAAAATATGTTGTTTGGAAATAAATTTCATATTTCAATATTTTTAAAAATTATTTCTGTGATATTTTGAGAAAAAAATTAGTATATTTATAAATAAAATAAAAAAGAGAAATTATATTATATAACTCTATACTATTTTCATACAATCTATGTTTTAACTTTGAATACATGCATGATTATATTGTGTATTCATTCTTTTAATTTAAAAGGCAAAAAATATATTTTTTTTAAAAAGCTATGAAACATAGAATGTGTAAACATTTAATCAATTATAACGGTAATAAGAAATTAAATAATTAACAGAGTTGTAAATTCGGTAATTAAATAGTATTTTTGTTAAGTTTGAGGACTAAATAATTGATATAGTTAAAAATTTTAAAAAATAAATAGTATTTTTGATAAATTTAAGGACTAAATAATAAACTGACTATCAAGAACTAAATAATATTTTGCCTCATTATTTAACATTAGAAAATAAATAATTAGATATGGAAAAAGGTTTCAATTAATGCAACGAATTGTCATTTCAAAAGATCGAATTTTTGACTTCCAGCGCTCTTGTAGAGTTCGAGGTTTGATTTTATATAATCATTGGGTTAACAAGACTACTTTACATATTACAAGGATAAAAAGGTAAAAAGCAAAAAAAAAAAAAAAACTTGTGTGTTGTATATATATATATATATATTAATTGTTAAAAAATATTAAAAAAATTCTCATAAATAAGAAATAAATTACATGCACAGTATATACATTATAACCTCTAGTAATTATATATGTATTTAACTTATATAATTAAAAGATTATTGTTTACAATTTAAATAAAATAAACAATAGTGAAATATATGTAAAATAGTTTTCCTATAATAAATTGTAATTATTTTATAAAATCATCAATAGTGCCTTTAAAGGGCATTTTAATAAATCTCTCAATAAATCTCTCAAGGGAGGAAAGTATAAATTTTTAAAATAAATAAATAAATGGAGTGCAATTTTAAAATTTCTTAGGGAGGGAGGGTGTGATTTGCTTTTTTAAAATAAAATTATATAAAAATATTATACATGTAAAAAATAATTTAACTGTATTTTTTTAGAACATAATTTAAATTAAATGTATATAATGATCATTTCTCATTCTCATTTTCTATTTTGTTAATTTTTATTATTTTTATAAGTTTCACCCCAAATTATTTGAGTGCAATGTTAAAGAGTTTGAATTTCTAAAAGCACTTTTTTTTGTTAGTCATCTTTGATTCTTATACATTAATGTTAGCTAGAAATTTAATTGATAAGGATCACCTTACCTTTTTGACTGATGAAGAATCTAAGATACCAAAGGTATAATAATTAATTAGGATTTGCTTCTTCTGAATTGTGGTCCAAATATTAATAGTATTGTGTACTTTTAAAACATTGTTAATTAAAATGAGAGTGACATATTTAATAATAAATTTATAATAGAGTCACATAAAATCATTGAATTTGACGTGCACAATTAATTTTAGCTGGTTAAGTACTCAAAGTAAGATTTTTGCTTTATTTGTGAGGAAAAGTTTAAATTTTTCTGAAATTATTTAAAATTTTAATTGGTAGGCATTATTTTAAGAAGATTCTTTTATATCAAAAGATTAATTGAGTAATTGCGATTAAAAATTATTTTGCAGTTTAGATCTATGTAACAATTTTTTGAATTGAGTTTCTATTAATTTTTTCAATATACCACTAGCGCTGTATTTTGTAGTACTTGAGAGTACATTCTTTTATTATAATTTTTGTTTTTTAAAAGTAATAAAGATAAAAAGAGGCATTAAACAAAGAAATTAAAAAGAGTACTCTATATTTGAAAGAGATATAGACTTTGACTCAATCATTATAAGAAGATAGGATATGCGCATGTTCTTATTTTAATTTGCAACTTTAGGGCATGTTTGACAAATTTTTCTATTAATTCTTTCTAAAAGCTAATTTATAAAAATCTTTTAACAAAAATCATATTAATATAATGTCTATATGTATTTATATTTATGCTATTTAATGATTTTTTTTAATTTTAAAAATAGGAGTTTCAGGAAAGAAAATTTTCCATGTGTTAATTTTATTTGTTAGTTATGAAATGACAACTTTCAAACTTATGTTTTAAAAACTAGATTAATCATCAAATAAAAAAATTTGTGGGCATATATTATTATTATTGATGGGTGTAATTTAAAGATTTTTTCAAAAACGAAGATTGTTAAAAAAAAATTAGTTGAAGCAAAATCTTAGAGATTGTAAAAAAAAAAATGTTATATTAGCAAAACAAAACATGATAATGATTTATTTACATAAATGTTAAAAATAAATTCCTCTTGGTGGAAGAAGAGGATAAGGGACATTGAAAACACAAAAGATACAAAATTATTGATACAACCAAATAAGCAAAAATGTGTAATCTGTGATGTTTATATAAAATTGAACATTCAAACTGAAAATTTTGTCCTCTCCCTTTTTCTGTTGTTATTATTTTTTGAGGGAAACATTATGTCTCTTATTCATGCAAAGACAAGATCTCTCAAATGAAAGATAATGATATATATATTATTTATTTATATTTATATAAATATTTTTGTTGGATTTATATTTATATATAGGTTAGAATAATCCAGCTAGGGGAATATCATTTTGAGTTGTTCCACCTCAAAATTGTGACCAATCATGAATCCAAGGGTTCCACAGTGACCCAAATGTGTCTCTTTTATACAGCTAATTGATTTTATCTGAAAAAAATCTAGCCAAAATAATTTTTTTTTTTAGAAAAGAAAAATCATAAGATCAAATTGATTATTAGTAAGCATAAGATTATACATATTATTAAACTTTCTAGTGAAATTTATTTTATATACACAAACTTAATTTTCATAATTAATTTTACTTATGAATATTTTTCTTTATTTTTATATATGTTATGTATTTTGGGCTAGACACATAATTGAATGAGTTGGATGGATGAATATTTATGAAAAGTACTAATATAGGTTTGGTTTTTTTAATTTGAATCAATTGATGTGCACTGTGTATTGAAGTGCAATCACAATGCACATCTCAATCATTAAATAATTCATATAACTTTTTTTAAAAAAATTTAACATAACAAAAATTAATGGTTGAGATGTGCGCTGTGGTTGTACTTTAACCATAGTGCACATGAGCGGATCTCAATTCTTGATTCTTCTATGATAATAGATGTAATCTAAATCAAATCGAACCAATCAATTAAATAATTATATATTTTAAAATATATACTCTATATTAATTAAATTTTAAAATTAATTAACTTTTAGCATAAATATTTTTTTTATGGTTCGACTTATTTTTAAAAATGGTCTTTAATGAGTTTTACTATAAGTTTTATTATTCCCTTATTTTTTTTGTTAAAATTGAAAAAAATATTAATATTGATTTTTAACATTTTTGTAGTTAAAAAAATTAATTATCTAATCCCATATATACTGATCAAATTTGATTCGAGTTAAATATTTAAATGACTAAATTGATTGAATAATTTTTTTAAACCTCCAATTAATTTTATTCAATTGGACAAACAAAATTGAAGTGAACCAAAGATGTCTTACTCACCCTAGCTACCCCTAATAACAACATTGTTCATCAAGTTGTGTCAATCACTTATCATCTTGTCCTACTTTTCTAATTATAATTAAATTATGGTGATAACTTTTTGTGATGCTTGTATAAAAATTGCAATTACACTTTTTTTTTAAAAAAAAGAATAATTTACTAAGCTAAATTTAAATAATTTGTCCCGGAGATATTTTATGGTAATATCTCCTCCTGTCTTGTCATATGTTTTGCTTTTTCTACATTTTATAAGGATTATTTAAAAAAAATGATCCATATTTTTTTTTTCAAACAATAGGCTATATTTACGCACATACTTGTTAAAGAATTGATCATAATTTTCATAACAATTTATAGTTTAAGAATTTTTTTTTTTAAAAAATGATATATTTTTCCAATAATATGATTAGGATTTTATAAAGTTTTAATGCTTTATACAATAACATCTCAGCATTTCAATTTATAATTCTATACCAAAACTATTTTCCTAAATTTTTTTTTCTTCAACGAAGATGGCAAAGCCCAATACAATGCAAGGCCCATATGTATAGTCTGAATAAAATTCTGTACATAAGCCCTCAAAAAATATTGGGGCTTCCCAAGCCCATTAGTCTTAAATATAGTTACAAACCACAGTCCAAAAATAAAGTACTCCCAAGTTTGCCAAAAAAAAAAAAGTATCCCCAAATTTGCATGAAAACTTCGGGCTCGTTTGGTAACACTCCCCAACAGTGCATTATATGTAATCTCACGATTTCTAAAAAAAATTTACATCGTATTTTATACATACCAAACACATTTTTTATCTTACTTGTTCTCTTTCCTAATTTTCTCTCTATCTCTCTCCTAACTTTTTTCTACAGTACTTTACATGCATTTATACCAAACATGCCCTTCATATTCTTGTGAATTGAAGATGTGTTGTTCATAATGTAGATTGGATTGTTTCACAAACAGAACTTAACTAGATGTATAATAGAGCTTAACTATGTGAGAGGCTGAAGTATATATATATTATACTAATTAAATGAATGCTGCTCCATTTTGAAGCATTTGCACTAAGTGATTTGCCACGGGAACTTTTAATCTATTTTGGTTAGTTTATGTGTTTAAGATAAATTTTGGAAACTATTTTGTTTGTTGTTGCTATTATTTTATGTGTTTTTGGGACATATTTAATATTTTATATACATCTTTTGGTGTTGAGTATTCTAGTTATTTTGCTAAGTGATATTTGAGAAATTCCGGAGTGGCTACTTGATTTGATTCAGAAGAATAGTAGAATGTATGGTTTTATTGTCCTTCCATTTTTTTACACGACCATTATTACCACCCACTTTTTTTTTAATATAATGATTTTTATTTTTATAATATAATGTCAAGGGCATTTTGGTCTTTTATCAACTTTACATTACAAATTTTAAATCATACTTTTTACACATCAAACATATTTTTTATCTTTTACATAACATACTTGCACTTTTTCGAAATTAGATCTGTGCAATTTGTTTCCTTGCAATTACTGTGTAATTCCTTAAAAATGCACATTTTTACTTCATTTAAGTAATAATAGGGAATCATAACTAATAAGGACCCACCATGAATGAATTAAGGACCAAAATATTATTAATATTGACAAATATCATCACCTTAAATAAATTAAGAATTAAATTATTATTAATATTAACAAATAGCCTCACAAGGCTATTTTATGATTCTATTTGCCAATATAAATAATATTTTAATCACTAATTCATTCATGGTGGATCCTTATTAGTGGAAGTCCCTATTATTACTTTACAAATAAAATAAAAATGTGCATTTTTAAATGAATTACACAGTAATTAAAAAAAAAACGAATTGCATTGGATCAATCACATTGATCTTTTGTACAATTTCCTCATAAAAAAAATCAAACAAGTAATAACTACATTTTGAAAATGTGGCCACATCGATGGAGAATTAAAGAGCACGTTCTTTACCAAAAAAGGAAAGAAAATATATTTACGGTGTTTGTTAATAAAAGTTTGAGAATAAAAATTAAATATAAATGTATTAAAATTATCACTTCACTTTTTATATTAAAATAATAATTATATCAAATCACAAAATATAATATATATTTTGTATTATTTTTAAAAAATTTCATACAAAAAATCATAATCCTTTCCCTTTCCATTAACCAATAGGCCCAAGAATCCTATCCATTATCCATGAGTTTTTTTTTTTTTGGATAAAAACGTTAAATTTAAAATTAAAACAAAAGATTAAAGTACATACTAATTTTGTAGTAGCCCTACTGCCTAACCTACAATGACTAAGCAATCTAGCATAGATATTAGAGGCCACAAAACATACAGCAAAAATAAATGACTAAAACAAAATACAACGACACGCGCCAGGAAGCGCGTGGTTAATCCAATAGGATAATGAGGCTAGAAGGAAGAGACTTGAGTGAGGCAAAACTTCACCATCCTCTTCCTTCCTTTCACAAAGCGAAGCTAATTGCTTGCTACTCTCCAAACGACGCCGTACTGCCTTTGTATGCCCTCGATTCTTCTCCCTTCACTCCCACCACCATACCCCACTTCTCCGGCGAATCTCACAACCCTAAAACCCTCAATTCCACCTCCCTTCCTCACGATGAAGGATCGGCCTCCGCCGTCCTCCTACGGCACCAACATTTACGTCCCGCCGCACCACCGTCTACGCCGCACCGTCGTCACCTCCGCCGCTTACAGCTCTCATGCTTCTGTTGACTCCAAGCTTTGTGGGACCCAAGGCGTAGTTTTAAACCCTAAGGCTACCAATGCTACTGCTGCTGCTGCTGCTCTGTCTCACTCGCAGGCCAAGTTGCAGGAGCAAGTTCCTAATAAGTTGAATTCGCGCTATGTTTCTGCTTATGATGACGGGATTTCCGAGGAAGGGTCGGATCGCGAGTTTGAGACGTCTTCACTATTGGTGAGATTGCTTACGTGGGTGATTGATACGAGTAGTGATTTCTATTTTTCGAATTGTTGGGGATGGTTTTGCTTGTGGACGAGATTGAGGTGGTTTTTTTTTGTAGTGTATTGGTCTCAAAGTCGTTCATTTTGTTTGCTGAATCAGTGTCACTTATGTTACAATTGAGAGTGGATTCAGTCGATGACTAATATAAGGTGTTTTCCTGTTTGGTGAATGGTAAAATAAGAAATAACGTTCCCATACATTTGAAGTTTGTAGCCAGAATATGGTACATTGTTGCTTATATCCTCTCATTTCTTCTTTATGTTCTTGGATTTGACATAAGTTCTGTAATAGGAATGGTTTATTTAACTTTGTTATCTTTCTTGTAATGCATGGCGTGACGGATTTGGTGCTTGTCAGAGTTCCATTTGTTCTATTTTCTATATTATATTGGTCAGCATTTTTCTTGTTAATTGCAGCTTACTCAAACATGCTTTTCTCTCTTTTTTCTAGATTTCTGTATATCTTAAGTTTTCCGAAGTACTGATTAATTTGAAGCTGTGATTTTTTAATTGCCTTGGAAAGGATTAGTAGATCTAGGACCACCTTGGAGAGACCTAGAGACAAGTTCTAACAGCGGGTTTATTTTTCAGTTGGGTGGGGGACTTATTGTGATATTCAACGTCAAGATGGCTGTGTTAAGTATCTTCTTTGATAGGATGCTAAGGATTCATTATAAATGACAGTGTTGATTTTTATACAACATCAGCATTATTTGATTTTGATTTGTATTTCTGTCTATATTAATTAAAGATGGTTTTCTGTTGTCATGAAGTTTGATTCTCAGAGTGCTTCACCCAATGATAACAGTGATGAGTGGAAGCAGAAATTTATTATGCTTTTAAATGACAAGGGTAGACAAGAGTTGATCTCAAGGGAGAAGAAAGATAGACGTGATTTTGACCAAATAGCAGTTTTGGCAAGAAGAATGGGATTGTATAGGTATAACTTATAGTTTCTGTTTATTCCTTAGTTTCCCCCCTCTTTTGATTATTTAAATGCTTGCATTGAAAGTTGCGCTCTTTAACATGGGAATCTCACCAACACTAATTTGTGACAGTCATATGTATGCAAAAGTTGTTGTCTTCAGTAAGGTGCCACTGCCAAATTACAGATATGATTTGGATGATCGACGGCCACAGAGAGAGGTATATTTGTAGTGTTCCATGATCTCTCCTCCATTTTCATGCTTGATCTGAATAATGACATCAAATAAAAACTTAAGTTTCCTTTAACTTCTATATATATTCTTGTTGGCCAAAAAAATAAAATAAAATTCTTGGTCTTATTTCTATTGTCACCATCCTAGTTTGACATTTTTCTTACGAATAATTTCATACTGTTGGAAAGTCCATGTTCTCTCATTGAGAAACTCTTAAGTAAAGCTTTCAGGAATTGACAGGTGAATGTGCCACTTACCATGTTTAAAAGAGTTGATGGATATCTTAAAGAATACCTATCTGAAAAGTCTAGGATGAAGGAAAGCTTTTCGGATTTGTCATCCACAAGATCTAGCAGTAGTGGAAGTTTTGGTAATGATGAAGGGCTTTTTGAGCAACCTGAACTACTAGCTTCCAGTAAGTCTGCTGTAGAGAAAATTCTCCGCCGCAGAAGTTTACAAATGCGTGATCAGCAAAAAGCTTGGCAGGTTATCTTCTCTGAGAACTATATTATAATGGAATATATTTTTTCATTTTGTGATATAGCTGGCATGCATATTTTATTGTTTACTTTTTCTGCTTCATAATTCAGAGTCAAGGGTATATGATCAACAATTTCTTAAGTTTCCATGTATAGTATGTTCATTTCAAACTTGGTACTAGTCTAAGTTCCTTGCACAATTCTGGTGGTTTTCTACAGTTATGTGACCTTAGCCTAAACGGGTTTGTAGAAAAGGATTTGGATGGAGGACTTATTAGTATGATTTTTGTATGTAGTTGGGCTGGACCTAACAAATGATTAAAAAGCCAGTGAAAAGATGGGTATTGACATGAATGTTCTTGATATTCCCTTGTCATTTCAGGAATCTCCAGAAGGAAGCAGATTGCTGGAATTTCGTAGAAGTCTCCCAGCTTATAAAGAGAAGGAAGCAATATTGTCAGCCATATCGAGGAATCAGGTTTGTTTTGTCACTAGTGGGTGACACCTTGTAATTCCCTTTTTGTTTTGATTAGGCATCTAATATGGAAGTGTACTAAATAGTTTGGGACAACTAAGTTTCTCTATTTTATTAGTTGTAGCATAGGTTTTTTGTGATATGAACTTTTTCAACATCTTCAAGTTCACTTTTGGTGTCACTTTTAATTATCTTTGTGCTGATGCCAAGGTGTTGCATTGTGACTAGAAATATTATTATACATGCCAACTTTGTCAATTCTACGATGCACAGCTTGGTCATGTTTTGATGGATGCCTTTTGATACATGACGATAGTTCTTTTTTTTAATAAAATATATAAATATAATGTACTTGTATGATTTGATTTGTATTTGCTGGTTCCTAGTAGTTGTATGATTTAAGGTTAGTGCCTAGTCTTAGTTTAACTCTCTCTTTGTATATTTTTATTTGCTCTTTAGCCTTAAATCTCAAAATTCATTTGTTAGTTTGTATATCATAATTTGCAGGTTATCATCATCTCCGGTGAAACAGGTTGTGGCAAGACAACACAAATTCCTCAATTCATTTTAGAATCTGAGATAAATTCTGTTAGTGGAGCTCAATGTAATATTATATGCACACAGCCTAGACGCATTTCCGCCATTTCTGTTTCTGAAAGAGTCGCCTTTGAGAGAGGAGAGAAATTGGGTGAATCTGTGAGTTCCTTTGCTGTTGACAATAACTGCGGAATGTTGTTTTCCACTTCACCTATTACTTCTCTTAATTATATATAATTTTCTGGGAATTTAAAGTCTGCCTGTCTCTCTTGTTTGCTTTCTTCCTCAAAGGTTGGATATAAAGTTCGATTGGAGGGAATGAAAGGGAGGGATACCCATCTTCTCTTTTGCACCACAGGCATATTATTAAGAAAATTGCTAGCTGATAGAAACTTGAAAGGTATAACACATGTTATTGTGGATGAAATTCATGAGCGTGGCATGAACGAAGGTAGAATCCTGAACTTGACTAAGTCATTGGTTTTTTGAATTCTAAATTAAAAAGGTATATATCAACATTCTTGAACTTTTTGTGCCAGATTTTCTGCTTATTGTTCTTAAAGATCTCCTTCCCCGCAGACCAGAACTGAGATTGATTTTAATGAGTGCCACCCTCGATGCAGAGCTTTTCTCTTCTTACTTTAATGGAGCTCCAATTATGAAAATTCCAGTATGTTACGTTACTGGATGTATAATATTTGATCATTTCGTTATTCTATGGAACAGTAAGAAATATTGATAATTTAAAATAATATTAAACTTGGGGGGTGGGGATAATTAGTAGCATAGAGTGGAAAGTGAGTAGGGTGATTAAAGATCTTCAATAATTCTTCTTTTTCATCATGTATGTGGCATGAATATGTTCTGTATCATAGAAAATTGGATGTGTGAAACAAGGAAAACTCAAATTGTTTTGAAGCAAAGAAGAGAATTTGTTGGGTCAATGTGCTGGTAGGAAGGATGGAAAAAAATCAAATGGGAATCTGAGTTATTTAAGGAGGTAATGACT
Organism: Senna tora; assembly: GCA_014851425.1. NCBI lineage: Eukaryota > Viridiplantae > Streptophyta > Magnoliopsida > Fabales > Fabaceae > Senna > Senna tora. The sequence goes on from CM026270.1 coordinate 7,537,005, forward strand.
TACGGGTGCAAGCTAGGTATAATATCATTTAAGATGGGAATGAAATGGCTTAAGAATCATGCAGATAAGTCCATGTAATTTCTACTTCCTATTTTAGTGTTATTTTAATGTAGGTGAGGATAATTTGTTGCTAAAAGCTAATATCCCCCCCCCCCCCCCTCTTTTTCCCCTGTTGTTTTCTCTTTTTAATCTTGGTAGGGATTCACATACCCAGTCAGAACTCATTTTTTGGAGAACATTCTGGAAATGACGGGCTACTGTTTGACTGCTTACAATCAAATTGATGATTACGGTCAAGAAAGGGTGTGGAAATTGAACAAACAGACCCCGAGAAAGAGGAAAAGCCAAATTGCCTCCGCTGTAGAGGTGTTAAAGAATTCTCAATTCCTGAATTACAGTTTCATTATCTCTTAATTTTAACTCATTTTTTAAAATAATTGACCAGGATGCTGTTAAAGCTGCTGATTTTAAAGAGTACAGCCCACAGACGCAGGAATCTTTGTCACATTGGAATCCTGACTGTATTGGTTTTAATCTCATAGAATATATCTTATGCAATATATGTGAGAATGAAGGGCCTGGAGCTGTTTTGGTTTTTATGACTGGATGGGATGATATCAGCTCTATGAAAGATAAGCTCCTAGCACATCCTGTCTTAGGTGATCCAAGTCGAGTTTTGTTGCTCACATGCCATGGATCAATGGCTAGTTCAGAACAGGTAAAGCTTGTGCCTGTTAATGACTCCTTGCTTTGTAGTTGATTTAAGAAAGCTGCATATGTTCCCATATCTGAAATTAGAAAAATATATATATATTCATGATTTCACTCCTCTAGCTGCTGCAATATTTTATTTTTATGTCAAGAAAAGGTATTATGATCCGATCCCATTGCCATACATGCGTTTTTCCTTCCTGTTTTATAAAATAATGCTTAGATTGTATATTGAATATCCAGAGGTTAATATTTGAAGAGCCCGAAGATGGAGTAAGGAAAATAGTGCTAGCAACAAATATTGCTGAAACGAGTATAACAATAAATGATGTTGTGTTTGTTCTGGACTGCGGAAAGGCAAAAGAAACATCATATGATGCACTGAATAATACTCCTTGTTTGCTTCCCACCTGGATCTCCAAGGTTTCTGCGCAGCAAGTAAGGCTATATTCTAGTTGATTATGTGTCTGGCAGTAATCATTATATTATGATATTATCAATGCATTGAATATAACTAACAGTAATTTTGCATCACTTTATGCGAACTTTCAGCTCAATATTTAACAGTTGAGTAGGCTGAATGCAGTGGACACCGAACTATTGGCATTATACCAAGTTTTAGGATTGTATTTGATTTCTATAAAAAAAAGGATTGTATTTGATAATTATCTGGATCTGTCTATCAATTTAGGAATGATGGAAGTTCTGTATATATGTTTTTTGCGCTACATCTAGGTTTAAATCTTGTATTCATCCTGTTTCTGTTGACACTTGACAGGAGTGGCTGTCAGTTCTACTTCTACTGTGTAGAAAATATGAATCTTGAAAGAAATGTACACATTAGGACTGACATACTAACATACTATATGGAGTTTGAGAAACATTGCTTTTACTCATACTCACCAAGAGCGTAGGCATAAATGAAAAAAAATCGAATTTAGACTTTATATACACAAGAAGCATTGATCAAGTCTTCATTATTTTATTCCCAAATTGACAGATTTGTGGATGTATTTCAGTTCCTTGTATGCTTCGTATCATTCTATTATAAACTGACGTTTTATTATTTTACATCTAATGGAAGTCTTTACATTGAAACTTACCTGTGGATCATGTTCCTAAATACTAGTTGTGAAACTTTTTGACCTTATGTTGATTGCATTATCTCTTTTCCTCTAAATTTATTTTTCTAGAGAAGAGGAAGAGCTGGTCGTGTTCAACCAGGGGAATGTTACCATCTCTATCCTAGATGTGTATATGAGGCTTTTGCGGAGTATCAATTGCCAGAAATTCTGAGGACACCTTTGCAATCCCTATGTCTGCAAATCAAAAGTTTAAAACTCGGAAGTATTTCGGAGTTCTTGTCTAGGGCTTTGCAGTCTCCTGAGATTCTTGCGGTAAAGATAAACTAGTTGCATTTACTCATTGTTATCATTTTAACTTCAACATTTCGTCCACATCTTTCTATTTTAAAATATTTTTTAATTGCATTTGTTTACTTGTTTCTTGTGTCAGTAATTACTTGTATGTAATTGTGCATGCTACACTTTGATTTAACTTCAACACTTTGATTATTTATTATAGGTGCAAAATGCAATTGAATATTTGAAAGTAATTGGGGCCTTGGATGAGAATGAAAATCTTACTACCCTTGGTAGGTTGACCCCTTACAAAAATAGAAAATATTTCTGATGATTTGTCCTGAAATTATGAGCCTCATAGTTGGACTTTCATTGACAGGGCGCTATTTGACAATGCTTCCAATGGAACCCAAACTCGGCAAGATGCTCATATTAGGTGCTATCTTCAATTGCTTGGATCCCATATTAACTGTTGCTGCTGGCCTCAGTGTGAGAGATCCTTTTCTAACACCATTGGATAAAAAAGATGTAAGCTGTGTTATAGATGATTATATGATTATTCAAAGTTAATTCATTTTGTATATGGTCAATTGCAATATACTTTATATTTTTTCTTACTTCCTTTTCTATACTTAATGAACATGGAGCATGACTAATGAGTAATGACTTGGTTTTCATTGTTTGGACACCAAATCCAATTGAATTTCATACCATAAAACACAAGCTGTCTTAAAATCTATTCGAATTATTGCTTTTATCTTTTTGTTATATAGTATATACATATGTCAATATGCTGGAAAATATGTGCGGAGAAAAATCAGTGAGAAGTAATATCATGAGCTTTATATTGACGTCAATGAGCAACTAAGCAAAAGCTAGCTATATTGTGTCGTGTTTATTTTGTAACGTATTACTTGATATCACTATTACAAATTGAAATTGATTAATTTATCAAATATCTTCATTGCAGCTTGCAGAGGCAGCAAAATCTCAATTTTCACGTGATTATAGTGACCATCTTGCACTTGTTAGGGCTTATGAGGGCTGGAAAGATGCTGAGTTAGACCTTGCTGGGTTTGAATACTGCTGGAAAAATTTTCTTTCAGCTCAATCAATGAAAGCTATTGATGCACTCCGCCGGGAGTTCTTCTCTCTGCTTAAGGATATTGGATTAGTTGATAGCAACACAACCAGCTGCAATGCTTGGAGCCATGATGTACATCTTATCCGGGCAGTTATTTGTTATGGCCTATATCCTGGAATTTGCTCTGTTGTGGTATGTCCTAGTATGTTACAAATAGTATTTATGTATTTCTATCGGAAAAAAAAAAGTATTTATGTATTGAATTATGGTAAAAACTCCTGTTCTCCAAACCCCCAAAGACGCTGCTGGGAGCTGTAAATTGGCTAAATTATGTTTTTATAGTGAACGTCTAGTAGATACTTATGTTTATGTTGGAAGATGACAAAATAGGTATAACGCAATTTCATTTGCAGCATAATGAGAAGTCATTTTCACTGAAAACAATGGAGGATGGTCAAGTGCTACTATATTCAGTAAGTTTTACATTCTATTGATTATAATTTATAACTTGCTATTGGTTGTGAAGCTGTGTAATGTATACTGGAATTTTTTCCTTAAATTTTAATATTTTTCTTCTCTTATTCAACTTCATGTTCATCCCATCTTCCTAGAATTCAATCAATGCTCGGGAAACAAAAATTCCATATCCATGGCTGGTTTTTAACGAGAAGATAAAAGTGAACTCAGTTTTTCTCCGTGATTCAACAGCTGTGTCTGATTCAGTTTTGCTTCTTTTTGGCGGAAGCATCTCTAAAGGGGAATCTGTAAGTTGCTACATTTATGAATATATATATATATATATATATATCATTTTTTCTCATGACAATGTTACAGCTTCATATGGCCTTCTATTTGTAAATTCTAACACTCGAATACTGTCCTTTCTCTGGCAGGATGGGCTCTTAAAAATGTTAGGAGGATATCTGGAGTTCTTCATGAAACCTCCGGTTGCTGACATGTATCAGATTATAAGGAGAGAACTTGATGATCTCATTCAAACCAAGGTAGGTGCTAGAAAACTTAATGCAAATGTTGGTACGGTCGCCTTCTTTCAGCCAACCCACATTGGTGAAGATTAGTAGATAACATTTACATATAAATTTAAATTTACACTGTTGCATGTGGCAGCTACAATTTCCAAGGATGGACATACACTCATTTCATGAGCTTCTTTCTGCTGTACGGTTGTTGATTTCTGAGGATCAGTGTGAAGGCAGATTTGTATTCGGTCGCCAGGTCCTCAAACCCTCGAAGCCGTCTGTAATAGTCTCACATCCAGCATTGGGTTCAAGGACTGAAAGTGGACCTGGGGGTGATAATTCTAAAAGTCAGCTTCAAACATTGCTTACAAGGGCTGGATATGCTGCACCCACCTACAAGACTATGCAATTGAATAACAATCAATTTCGGGCTACAGTCGAGTTTAATGGAATGCAGATAATGGGCCAACCTTGTAACAACAAGAAAAGTGCAGAAAAAGATGCTGCAGCTGAGGCTCTGCAGTGGCTTGTGGGAGGAAGGCAGACAGGCAATGAGTATGTCAATCATGTATCGACATTGCTAAAGAAAAGTTAGAAGGATCATAATTAAGCAATCCACTACAAGCAGATAGCTGGGGAAGTAAGGGATCCCAAATTGGATGTTTTGAGTTTTGACCTACTGTTGAGGTTCCTACACCATCTCTTTTGTGACTATCACGGAATGGTTTGTCGGAATTGGCACAATCATAGATCGGGAGCTTTGAGCAAATTTGGGTCTCAACACGGCCTATCCAAACAAGCATTTATAAAGCAGAAATAACTTGTACCTGGAAAATTCTGAGATCAAACCAAATACTGGATCATCAGGAAAAGTGAAGCAAGAAACTACAAGTCAAAGCTTGGGGGAATGATGCATTGCATCTTCAGCTTCTCCAGTGAGAAAATAGATGGAAATCTGATGGTAATCTTCTGACAATTGGAAGGTCGGAGTTCATAGCATTCCTGGAGATGTACACATCCTGGGAACAATGTTGCTCCTATTTCATGGCACAGATTCTTTGTATAGTTTCTAATTATGGGTATCTTGAAATCAACACAGAAGTCCTTCTGGTCTATGTTGGGGAACAGAATGAGGATGAAAATGAAAATGATTGGGTTTTGGAGCTATGAAATGTTGGAAATGGAAATTGTAAAAAATGATCTTCTGCAAATATGAAGAAAAAAAAATACGGAGCATAAAATCTTGCATTAACAGATTACTTGTGGTGTAGCTCAAAATTCGACGAAGAAATACACCTGACCTTTAGACCATTTGCGTTTATAGGACTTGAAAAAAACTTAAATATAGATGGAAAAAAGCGTAATGAAACTATTTGAATTTAAATGTCTTTACATTCAGAAGTACACAGTTACAAGATAGTGTAAAGCTACCTATAATATATAGTTCAATGAAGAATTATGCCTCTCAATGTTGAATTTTTTTCATTGAATAATTCAAATATTTTACTCGATTTTTCAGTCAATATAATGAAATTTTCCAGTAATATTTCTTGACAATGAAAATCAGCCTCTCAAGGTTAGACACTTAGACCTCTTAATCAATGACTGGTGTATACACACACACAATATATATATATATATATATATGCTCGAGTCTTTGATTAATAGTCTTTTAAAATAATCATTTAAATAATTAAAAATAAAATAAAAATAGATCATGTGAGAAGATAAAAAGAGAAATAAGATAAAGATAATTATTTTTTTATAAAAATGATAGTTATTAAAAAAAGAGAAATAAATTAACTTTTTAAGTTTTTTTTAAAATAAAAATAATTTTACATTAAATTTAAAAAATTAAAAAAAAAATTATACCCAAGTAAGCACATGTAAAACTTCCAGTAATATACAATGCAAGTAAAAGCAAATACTGCGATAGATAACTGGTCCCTCCTCGTAAATGGAATTATGATCAACCTATGCCAGTATGATGACATCCACCACCACACGCATTATAAAGAGAACTATAAACTGCCCCAAAAGCACAATACCATGTCAAATGCACATTTTCCTTCTGGTTTACAATAATCCTTAATATCCATTACAGCAATAAATGCTCTCTTCTGGCTTTATTCAACTCAGTTGCTGGAAAAGTCGGAAAAAAAAAACAAAATAATAATAATACATCAGAGTCTTCTCAGCATTCACTGTTAACTAGGTATGACAAAAAATAGCTAAAACATAGTGTGCATATGGTGAGACCAAAAGCACTCCTAGTATGTATAGCCTTTGACAAACATTCCTTTCTTGGCTTCCTCGCTTTCACCCTCAGCAGAGTATCTTCCAAGCTGAGCCAAGGAATTTGCTTTTGCACGCACCAAAAGAGACTTCTGAGCTGCTTCCACATTCTCAGGAAGCCCTTGCCATGTCTTAAGCACAGTGTTCTGCAGTGCACGTGCATATGAGAAAGACACATGCCATGGGTTCGGACTTTGGTTCATTGCATTCAGATTTAGTGTTGCCTCCACTTCAGATTGTCCACCCGACAAGAACTGTAAACAAAATCAGAACATAAAGCTCATTATTTGTTTTATAGTTTCAATGATTCAAATCTCTAACTTAAATGAGGAAAAAAAGGTTTAAATTAGCATCATCAATCATTATGTGCTTGCCATGATAATCAGAGGATATCCACAAGGTTCCATTGATACAAGTTGGCCAGAATCAAGCACAGACTGTGCAGACAGAGTGCAATATGTCTTTTTTCTTTAAAAGACAAATATTTTTTAAAAAATAAAGTTTAGTAATTGTACCATGATTCCAGGGACTGCAGGGGGAACTCGTCGTTTGAGCATTGTCAGCGTATATTTTGCAATGGTTTCTGGTGAAGCCTTTTCCTTGTGTTCAGCCCCGGGTGTTACCATGCTAGGTTTGAGCAAGATTCCCTCAAAAATAACATTGTTTTCAGCCAAGTAGAAGAAGACCTCTGCCCAGACTTTCTCTGCCACCTCCAGTGTCCTCTCAATTGGGTGGTCCCCATCCAGAAGAATTTCAGGCTCTACAATTGGAACAAGTCCATTGTCCTGCAATGAAACACAAATTGAGTTTAGTAGCAATCTAAGAAAGCAATACTTAACAGAGAATAAATAATTGCGCAGCAAAATCTACCTCAGAACAAACATGATAGAAATGTTCTATTAACAATTTAACATATTAACATCAACCATCAACACAAAAATTTATTATCTAACAAGAATTATGTAGTTAAATTTTGCATTTCAATAATATTAAGAATTTGGCGCAAAAAAAATCATATTAAGAATTGAAAGTAACCCAAAATCTTAGCATTTTAAAATCTTGAACAATCAGGAGATTCTTCAAAATGTTCTGGTTTTGCAAAGTAAACATGTTAAATCTGAGCAATAAATGACTATATGAAAGATAATATCTCCCATTAAAATCTTGAATGAATTAATCTGGAACAACCTATGCACAAGTGGACATCCAATGGGGACCATATAAATGAGTTAAGCAAGTTAATATATTTCTGCAAGACGAAGCTAATCCAAACAAAATATAGGTCCGCTGTGAGTGAATGAATACCTGAGAGATGGCGGCATAACGGGCAAGTCCCCAAGCAGCTTCCTTAACAGCTAATGCAGAGGGACCACTTGGAATGCTAACGACTGTCCTCCTGTGTATCACAAAAAAGTTAAAAGAAAAAATCACTACTTGAACTCAATTTTGATGGATCTACCACCAATGAAGTTCTCTAAACTTCGAATAAAAATAAGAATTCTAATAAACTTCGTAATATACATAGAATTTTAAGGGAACAAGAATGACTTACCACTTGGCAAATCTAGCGCCTTGCTTATAGTATTCAGCAGATCTTGAAGCCAACCCATCTAAACCTTGGCACCAAGATTCATTGTTTGACCCCGGTAGTGGGACCAGACCCTAAAAATAAAAACTAGAAACATTACCACCAAGCAAATACATGATAAAATGAGACAAGATTTTTAACTCAGAGATTCCAAACAAAAAGTACTCAAAGAACTCAAAGACAGCGAACCTTGTCAACTTTGATGCCGGGTACAATTTTTTCCTCACGGAGGCAATCCACGAACTTCTTTCCATCAGTTGTTGACTGGTAAAGGGTTTCTTCAAAAAGAATAGCACCAGAAATATATTCACCGAGCCCAGGTGTGGTCAGCAAAAGTTGTCTGTAAGCCTGCCTATTGGTCTCAGTGTTGTCCAACCCAATGGACGCTAACCTCTTCCCACATGTCGCATTTGACTCATCAATAGCAAGGATTCCACGACCCGGAGATGCAATAGATTTCTATACCACCAAGAAATCAAAGTAAGAAAATTAATAGTGGTTAAGCTTGTAACCTAGCCCAACATCTATGTTCACAAATAGATTTCAAAGCATCTTCCAAGAGAAACTGAAGTACAGAACCTCTCCACATGATATCTAGGACTAGCATACATAATGCGTTACCAGTATCAATAAGGAAGATAATATAACAATATGCAAATAAATATCTAGGACTCAAGGTTTCAACTTAAAACGCCAAAGAGAAGGAGGAAGAGAAAGCGAAAGACGCAATTTGTCTGTCTCCTTTAAATAAAAAGAAATGCATACCCTGACTTCAATTAAATCCGATAAGACATAAGAAAGTACACACTTTCGACTCTCGAATTCCAACCCCCACAAACAACAAAATTCAAAAATCACCCAAAAAAAAATTACTGAATCAAACAAAAACGATTGAATCGGGATCATAAGAAATAGCAAGTGGGTACTAACAGCGGTTAAGACGAGTTCATCGGAGTAAGCAGAGGCGCGGATCGGAACGGAGACTCGGCTCGTCGTCGTCGACGAAGACAATCCTCGGCGAGAGGAGAATGATTGGTGGCCGATCCATTGGGAGGACAAGGAGTTGAGCTTCGTGAAGCTTGCGGAGGCCATAGGCTTTGGAAAAAAGGGAGAAGAAGAGGAAAAGAGAGAAAGAAATGGGTTAAGCGTAGATTTCGAGTGTGTTTGGTTCGGTATATATGTGAGAGTAGGTAGCTGAGACAGAGAAGAAGGGAAGGAAGGTGGATGCTGGTTTTCTTCCTCGAGGAGTCCGCAAGTTGTAATGGGGATCGGTAATAACTACGAATCGATCATAATTTCGGTAACACCAAACAGTCCCTTATTTCATGCTCTGCATTTACCAAAATGACCATTTTCTCCATCTCATCATGATATATTTGCCTAATGAGTAATGAGCACACTTTTTTAAAGAAAATATTTATGTTTAATTTTCATGTTATTTTTTTTTTCAGATGTATTTTTCTATTGGAGGTAATTCTGTTCAAACTAGCTGAGGTCCCAAGGGAATAGAGTTCTCTATTCTAACAGAAGGCTCGAACCCGAGACCTTGCTTTAGGGGAATAGAATACCTATCACTCTAATCAACCACTTATTGGTAATTATTATGTTTTTTTAATACAACTAAAATATGTGTTTTTTTTTCAAAAATTAATTGTGATGTAATGAAATAATGAACCGTAAAAAAGTATGCATATGTTGTTTTTTTTATTAATAAGGTAGTAGTAAATATGTAAAAACTATGCTTAATTTTTTGAATTCAACTGGCTTATTTAATTAATTGAAAATTTTCAAACTATTATTTTTAATTTTAGTAGTTTAAATTTTCTCTTCTATTTATACTTTTATTTGATGATCAATTCTCATAAGATAAATTTCTTTGAATATCTAAAGATTGATTGATTAGCCCTCTAAAGATTAATGATAATGATTTCGTTAAGTATGATTCTAATTTCTATGTACATTATTGTTCACTTTTAAAGTACTATATTTTTTTATGAACAATAATATTAAATTGAAGAGAAAAAAAGACTATTATGTATAAGAATTTATAATATACAAATTAGATTTATTATAACATTATGAGGTTACTAATGAGAATTAAAAATCGGAATTTTGAGTCTCTTTTTTATATACTATATATATAGAATATTATATTACCTAAATCTCATCATTCTATTCCTAGCTTATGGCTCATGTCTTGGAAATAATAAATATTAAATAATTTTTTTTAGGGAAAATAATCAATGCTAATGTACAATAACATTGAGAATTTTGACTTTTGACAAATATTTTAATTAGGACAAAATTGATAATAAAAAAGGAGATATTTAGATTGTAGAAACATACTTGATAATAACTCTAATTTTTAGTGAAAAAAAAAATTTTACAAAAAAAAAATAGCACGTTTATAAGAGGAAAAAGAAATGCAGGGGCAATTCGGTCCACATACAAGAAAGTCACCACTCACCAGTGAAGTCAAATTGGTTTGAACTCACAAAAATAAATAAAGTTAGGGTGGCTCATGGCTGCGCATGGTGTGGTAGGTCTTTCACCTAACACATATATATTTTGCCATGACACAATTTTTATTTTGGTCCTTAATATTAGCATATTTTTTAATTTAGTCTCAAACATTATGTTCGGTTTCAATTTAGTCTTCTATATTTGTGATTGATATTAATTTAGTTTCTAGCGTTTGTTTGATTTCAATTGAATAATGAAAGGACTATATCGATACCATCACAAATATGAGAGACCAAATTGAATTTAAATAAAAGTTAGAGACCAAATTGATATCAATACTAAATGTGAAAAATCAAATTAAAAAAGTGTTAAATATTAGAAGGCTACAAAATAGGGCTTTTGTTATTTTGCTATAAACTACTTCTCAAATATTTTTTGATTTTTTAACATTATCTCCCCACTTCTCTTTTTTTTTTTGTCAAATCATTCCTTTTCAATTTTTTTCCATTATATAACAAAAAATATATATAGAAAAGGCTTAAATAATGAATCATATAATAAAAATTATTCATTTTCTCTTTCATTAATTATTTCTTACAGTGAATAAAATAGTTTTCTAATTGGTAAATTTTGAAAAAAGAAGAAGAAGGGGGCCTAGTCTTGGGTAGTTGGGTTAGCCTTCAAAAAGAAAAAGATTTGTAGCTAACGTAGTTCCTGTTGGGCACACCAAATTTGGCCGAATAGGTATAACATATTATTTGAAGATAATGTTGGATACTAAAAATAAACATTATTCTCAACAAAAATTTGAAATTTTTTTATAGAACAGTGAAAATTAGATTAATGCAAAACGAGGTACACGGTTTAGGTTTAGGCCTCCAAAGTTTTAGATTATACATCAACCTGGATCCAAAGAAATTGAAATCCTACGACTACGGCTAATTCCCAGAAGATTAGCCCAAAATACAGACATAAGAAAACCAGAAACAACATGAAATACAGTAAAAGGAAGCTTTAAAGCTGCTGCATGTTTAGCAAGGCAATCCATGCAATTATTCTTCTCCCGATAAACATGTCTAACCATGCATTGGTTGAACTAAGGTAGGAAGGAACTGCATAATAGGATTAGAGGAGCAAGCGAATAAGCATGAGAGATATTTGCATTTGACACAAAATCCACAAGGCCTTTACAATCATATTCAACTTCCAGAAACTGGATTCCCATTTCTTTGGCTCTTTTAAGGCCAAGATAAAGACTCCATAATTCAGCTTGAATGCTACAGCCTACACTAATAAATTGTGCAAACCGAGTCACCCAAGAACCACAATTATCACGAATTATACCAGCCGCTACTATGAAGTGATCATTACCCAAACAAAAATTTAAACTTTAACTCATTACATTATGATTTATGAAGGATCATGGCATTTAGTTAAACACAACCCTATTAGTTATATGAAATACCAACATTATATATATATATATATATCCAAAAAAAAAAGGAAATATATAATTTAAATATATATATATATATATATATATATATATATATATATAATTGGCCCGCAGGTTAGCCCGTTTAGCCCGCAGGCCATTATGGGCGAGGTTGGGCTTCACTTCCCAAGCCTACCTAATAAACTGATCGGCCAGTCAATATTGACAGTGTTACGTTACTTCTAAGTCTGTTTTAAAGGACCATTGTGAATATGATCACATGAATATGGTTGTATTATAATTCTTATTTTTGAATTTCAATAAAAATACTTTTCAATTTTTAGGCTCACACTCTATCAAATAATAAATATAATTTTTTTTATACTATATTCTATCTATTTGAAGAAATCTTAAAAATACAAATTAAAATTAGTTAATGGAAAACTTATAATTTGTGAGAAGTCAGGTGAGATTTGGAGTTTAAATTTTTTATATTATTTTAATTTTGACCTCTGAAAGAATATTCTAGGTCAGCTTTAAGCATATTCCCATGCCAATAACTTTTTTTGCCTTTTCTTTTTCTTTGTATAGTAGGAATTTTTCTAAAAGGGGCAAAGGAATTAAAGAGTTCATAATTTCTTCAATGTTTAGCAAGTATGTCACTAATAAATGTATTAGCCCGGGAAAGTGCATTCTCTCTTGATTTTGCCAATGAAATATGAAATGTGAAATTTAGTTATTCGAAAATACAATTTGTTTTAGTTTGATTTATGATAATCTCTATCAATATAATAGATATATAATTTTTTTAGTTTGATTTATGATAATCTCTATCAATATAATAGATATATAATTTTTTTAGGACTAAATTGGGACGATTATATTTTTAAAAATTAAATTTGATATTTTTATCATTCAATTATTGTTTAAATTTAACTAAAACCTTTAAATATATATATTTTCGGTCTTAATTAAGTTATTCACAATAGTGCATTTAATGATTAATCTCTTGAGTACTGTTAGCATCATTACTTAAGACAATCCTCTTGACGAATGATGCTTCATTCTCATCATTTCAAAAATTAAACTTAAGAGAAGATAATTAAGGAAATGTACCTTTATATTTCATTACATGCAAATGCGCAAATAAAATTAATAAAAATTTAATTTAAATTTAATTCAAACTTAGTCTGTCTATATGCATTTTATTAAATTTCTAAAACACACCTAAGATATTATATCTTTATTAAAAAATGATATTCAATTATAAATGTATATAATATGATATTATAACTTATTATTTGCTCCTTTAAAAGGTTGAACTCTTTATTATTAAATTTTGGCTAAAATAAACAAAATATTCCAAAATCCAAAGTGTATATCATCCGCAAATAACTTTTATAACGATAAAAGTTGACCTGAGTTTTACAAATTGTAAAAAATAAAATATCTCCCATTTATTCATCCAAAATTCTAAAGGAGGTAGACATGTCAAATTAGTTGAAGGAGATTTTCAGACCTAAAATTTAGCATGCTTTTTTACCCAAGAAAAAGACATGCATTGATATTTTTCAGTCCAATGCCTAAAATTTAGAGGAAGTTTTACATTTAGGTAAGATTTAATTTGTTAACATGTTACTATTTTGATTAAAAAAAATAGTGGGAGGAGTTTCTTGTGAGAATAAAAAAAGTTTGAACGGTTATTTATTTATTTATATTAATATGATTGTTGATTTTTTTTTTAATTATTCGACTCACAAATAGCATGCATATTTGTATATGCAAAGAGGCTCTAGTAACTTATTTGTCTATTTTTATAGCTCATAAGAGTTATTTGTGCATACCTTAAAGTTCATGAATGCTTTTATTTATATATATATATATATATATATATATATTTATTTTGGGTATGAAAAATATTATGTAATCACTGTTTACCTTTAAAAAGAGGACAAGTAACGAGGGAAGTGACTGTTATCGGCGATAGTTACTTTAGTTTAGACAAAAAATATATATAATAAAACACTAATGGCCATTTGATTGGTGAATTATTTGGAGGGAGTGAGAATAATTACATTTAATATAACATAAAAAGGAATATAATTGGAGTTAAGAATAAGAATAATAATAAAAATGATGCATACAATTATCGCAATGGTGGCAGATGTTGGTGGTGGGGTGGCAAGGGTGTTAGTGAGAGTAAAAAGTATTATCTCTCTTTTGTGATTAATCATATAAAAAGTGGTATTCTATATTTTCATTCTTTCAGAATTGATCATGCAAAAATTTGTAGTCACGTATCATCTTTATATTTGATAACCTTATGCCAGTTTGGTGTGAACAATGTTGGAGGGAATGCGAATGTAATATGATGTGAATAGAATCAAAGTGAGTACATTTTACCCTTATATTAAAAGTGCAAATGGAATAAAAGTAAGGGCAAACACACAATTTCATCACATTGCAAAAAGTAAGGTATGTTTGGTAAGAAGAATGTTGTAAGAAATGTTGAATTACTCCAAGGGTACGTTTCTTTAGAATGGGAATGAGAATGAGAATGAGAATGTTGGAGGGAATATGAATTGTGATATGATGTGAATGGAATAAAAGTGGGTAAAATGACCATTTTACCCTTATATTAAAAGTGAGAATAGAATAAAAGTGAATCAAAATGCAAGGGCAAAAAATATAATTTCATCCAATTTGTAAAAAGTAAAGTTTGTTTAGTATACACAATGTTAAAAAAATGTTAAATTACCTTCAACATTACCTCTAAAATTCTTACTAACAAACATATCTCTGGATATTATAGCCTCAAAATTCAAAACGATGTCTTAATCCAATGAATTACCTCAAATTGTGAGATTGAGATTGTCATGAGAATCCCAATTCTACCTCCATAGGTAAAACTAAAGGTTAAATGTTGATTTTAGTCTTCTATGTTTCACTCAAGTTTTAAATTAGTTCTTTATGTTTTAGAAGTTTTAAATTTGTCCTTTATGTTCCCCTGAAGTTCTAAATTGGTCCTTTCATCCAAATCCGTCAATTTCTTAAGTTAACAGCTGACATGGCGTGTCGAGATGGACATATAATCTCTCCTATGTGTATCAGATAGCTGACGTGGCCTTAGACACATAAAAAACACCCAAACGGTATCGTTTAAGCCAAAAATAAAATCATGCTGAGAGGACCAATATGAAACTCTAATGAAATATAAAGGACCAATATAGAATTTGAATGAAACATAAAGAACCAATATAGAACTTGAATGAAACATAAAAGGATCAATATATAACTTAAATGAAACCTAAAGGACAAATATAAAACTTTTGGAAAACATAAAGGACCAATATAAAACTTTTAAAAGATAAAGGACCAATATAAAACTTTTAAAAGATAAAGGACCAATTTAAAATTTGAATTAAACATAAAGGACCAAAATGAATATTAAAACTACAAAATTAGGATTAGTAATCTAATTACCCCTCTATCTCCCTTCCTCAAAGAGTCAAACGAGACTTAAATCAATATGATTTTAACGGTGATGTGACAACCGGTTAGTAGTATAGTTTTTGTCTTATTATTCTAATTGTTTTACTATTTTCCACATCATCATTATACAAAAAGATATTTCACTTAAGAAGAGAAAATTACCTAGATATATATATTTTACGAGTTTGGATCCAATGCAATTCCCTTTCGTATAATTTTGGTGCAATTCCTATAAAATACACATTTTTACATCATTTTTGAAGTACTAATACATATTTACTCTAACAATAACCCACTATGAATGGATTAGGAATGAAATTATTATCAATTTTGATAAATATAATCACTAAATAGCCTCGTGAGACTATTTTTTAATATTAATAACAATTTGATCCCTAATCCATTTAAAGTAATGATATTTGTCAATATTGATATTAATTTGGTCTCTAATCTATTCATAGTGGATTATTATTAGTGTGAGTCCATATTAGTACTTCAAAAATAAAGTAAAAATGCGTATTTTATAGAAATTGCACCGGAATTGCACTGAAGGGAATTGTACTGGATCCAATTTCATATTATTGGTGCATTGATCATAATATTTATTTATTTTTAATTAATTTATT
The DNA here is from genome assembly GCA_014851425.1 of Senna tora. Classification (NCBI taxonomy): domain Eukaryota; kingdom Viridiplantae; phylum Streptophyta; class Magnoliopsida; order Fabales; family Fabaceae; genus Senna; species Senna tora. The sequence continues at coordinate 7,553,040 of CM026270.1, forward strand.
ATGTGATATCTATATTGTAAAAAATAAAAAATTAAATAAATATAAGTCATTAATACATCAATAAATAATATAATCCAATACAATTTAAGAATTTGTAAATAATTTCATTTAACGGTTTATATTATGCACTTTATCGAATCTGCATTCTAGCATATCCAGATCCACCAAAAAGAGGCCACGAGTCAGCAAGTGAGTCCCACTTTCGTCCAATTGGACTCTTCTCGTCTTCTTCAATGTAACGCCCCACCAACGAAACCGTACGAGTTTCAACTTTCAAGCCCTAGCTAACCCTACCTCTACCCTCTTCCTCAAACCCTATTCTTCAACCTTCTTCTTCTTCTTCTTCTTCTTCTTTCGGGATTCATTCTCTTAACCCTTAATCCAATCAATGTTCCCGTAACCTCCTCTCTCTTTCTCTTTTTTGCCTCCCTTTCTCTTCTCAGTTTCTCTCTGCAACAACCATGTCCCAAAATGGTCCCTGGGACCGCAGAACGCAACCCAACACTCCTACTGATGGAAAAGGAGACGGCTTCGTGAACTCTAATTGGGCTACACTGTCTGAACCGGGTAAGCTCTGTGTGAACCCTAAAATCGATCACAAGCCGGAGAGCTATGATGACTTACAATTGGAATTCAGCCCACTCCTCTTCAGCTCCCTTGAGGCGTATTTGCCTCTTCAAGTACTCAATGCCCCGCGTGACGTTAAGGTCCACTTCATGAAGAACATTCTGTTCCGGTATTTGCCAGAAACTGAACGCGCTCGGGTATGGCCGTATATGAATATTGGGGTTTTTATGATTGGGTTACTTTTGCTTTGACAGTGAAGAGAAAGAAGAGATACTCTAAAAGCCACAGAAAGCTATGTTTTATTCATTTCTATAAAATTATTTGATATTGCCCTAAAGCATTAAGCTTCGTGGGCATTGACTTTATGGGGTGAAAAGTAAATGTTGCTTGTCGTCATGACTTAGAACGCTTGTGAGTCAGGCCAAAAAAAAAAAAAGAACGCTTGTGAGTGAATTGCCATAACCCTTTTCTGTATTGAATTGGAAAAACATTGATCTGTGTCCTGCTTGATTGACTGAGATGGGCAGATGGCAACCAATTTGGTTGCATATACATTCCTGATTGTTGAGGATACTAACAGTGACAGTGATATTTATGCGTCACCTTGCTCTCGCATTAAGACTCAGTCTCAAATCATTCATGCTTTTAGACACGCTCACTTATGTTGTGAGCATAATGGCCATCTGATATTCAATTTGAATTGCCTTTTTTTGACTTTTAAAAGCACTTGTGTGGACGTTTTGTGGATGTAACACATAATATTAAGGATTTCATGGAAGCTCAAACATTCTTATAGGTGGTCTAATTGCACCCAAGTTTTGTCCGCCAGACTATAAGGAGTGCCAGTTTGTTCACCAGGGAAAGTGCGTTCTTTAGGAGTGCCAAATTCAAGCTTTCATGATCGCTCATTTGTTCAAAAATTGAACAAAAATGGCTCTTTCAAAGTTTTACCAAGTGGAAATTACTAAATTAAAATCTATTTATTGTAAAAACACAACTTGTAATCCTAAAGAAGTTATGACAATGGAAACTAACATGGAATGTTAACTCTGCCCAATCATTTTTTTTTTACTTTTGATCATAATGGTTGCCACCCTTAGTATGACAGAGTGAGGAGTGAGGTCTTCATTTATTTTTCCTGATATTCTGTCTTTGGCCTTGATTTTGTTGTTAAGCTTTTTCTTTCTTTGTTGGATTGAACAGGTTCAAAGGCACAAGGATTACAAGCAGAAGATCATATTGAATTATCCAGTAAGTTTTCTAATGAATGTCAACTTGCAAAATTTCAGTGGCTTCTTTTTATGTTTTCTTGGGTAAACATTGGGAGTTGCTGTTCATGGGATAATTTCTCTTTGACTCTTGAATGGGAGGAAGCTTTTGTTTGGTACTTAACTTTCGAATTTGGAAACAGCATAAAATAAAATGTAATGGCTAACTGGAGAGCAATTGTCTTGTCTCCTTAATCACTGTTGTCCTTATCAATTATTCACTTCTTTGTGTAGCCTCTATATAAGGAGATATATACAATGCAAGCCGAAAAATTTTTTACACCATCATTTCTCAAAGCAGTTAGAGATAATACAGAAGAGAGTTTTAGAAGTGTTATGGCTGAACCCTCTCCAGGAATTTATACATTCGAAATGCTTCAGCCACAGTTTTGTGAAATGCTGGTCTCTGAGGTATCTAATTTTCTTTCCTGACCTTTTTATGTAAACATGGTTTTATTCTTTATATATATTAGTTTTTCATGTTTTCTTATCAGGTTCTGATTCCTTAGGTGGATCATTTTGAGAGATGGGTTCATGAGACCAAATTCAGAATTATGCGGCCTAACACAATGAACCAATATGGTGCTGTGCTCGATGATCTTGGCATGGAAAGCATGCTCGACAAATTTATGAATGATTACATACGACCGATATCTCGAGGTCATATATATCTATCTTCATGAGATTTGAAGAGAAACTACTGGTTTGAATAAAGAAACAATGTTAGAGGCATGAACTCACTTTTCTGTCTTAAAATTTTGATTTAGTTTTCTTTGCTGGTGTTGGTGGATCCACGCTCGACTCTCATCATGGTTTTGTTGTTGAATATGGAATACACAGAGATGTCGAACTTGGTAGGGTTTTCAGATATATTTCAATAGTTTTGTGACTTATATGTTGCCCAGCATCTGTGATTAATTTATTTTTTTAAACGTTTATTGGAGCTTAGGATTTGAGCTAAATTATTGTGGTCTTCAATCTTCATATTGATTTAGTTTCAGTCATGCTCTTCATGCTACACAAGAGTACTTATTATTTTGTATATTTATATTTTTTCTTTTCCTTTTCACCAACTCAAAACAAAAAGACAGAAGGCTGCATAAGTTATCATTCTATAAAAACAAGCACATTTTTTTCTCTTCAAGATTTAGTTGGTATATGACGCCTCTTTCCACTATGTATTGCTTGCATGTCAGTCTTATGCTTGCTAATATCTTCTGTTTTCCTCTGTCATGAAATCTGAGGATGCCAATCTTGTATTGTTATAGGCCTTTTATTATAATCTGAGGAGCTTTGTCTTTGCAGGCTTCCATGTGGATGATTCAGAAGTCACCTTGAATATTTGCTTGGGAAACCAGTTTTCAGGTGGAGAACTATTCTTTCGAGGTGTTAGATGTGATGCACATGTGAATACAGAGTCCCAACCTGAGGTATGTTTACTCTTACATACCATGTTCTTTTTTTTTTTATAGAATATAATATACAATGTTCTTTTGCCTTGTTAATTTATATGTAGTTACATTATTCTCTGGTGTATTTATATAAATTCCATCTTAAACTTGGAAGGAAAATAGAAATGGCTACCAGTTGATTATCATATCCTTTCATTGTTCTTGCTGCTATATATGCCTATCTCCCACCTCTTCTTCAGAGTAAAAAAAGATGCATGCCTGTTTCGCTTGCCATTTGAATGTGTATCCACTATACCCTGGAGTTGAAGAATTGTTAAATTACAGTGACTAGAAATTGGATGTTAGGATACAAGGGTGATATGGAAAGATAGGTGTTCAGATTGTTGTATTACAGCAGGGATGAGTTATAACAATAAAATAGATAATAGTGGGAATGTGGGATGTTAGGAGCATGATAATATATAATAATGCAATCCCAAGCTCATCCTGATTTTCCCCTTTTTCTAAGTACAGTAATGGACGAACACATAATGACGGATTGTTGAGTTGTTAATTTATTATCATTTATAATCAAAGTTGAATGGCATGATAACTGATAACATCTTAAAGAATTTGTAGTATGACATTGAACAAATATAAATATATGAATCTCATATGGACTCACCTCCCTCCACTCAAATCTTTTTAGGAAATCTTTGATTATTGCCATGTTCCGGGACATGCAGTTCTTCATAATGGTCGTCATCGGCATGGTGCTAGAGCTACAACATCCGGACAGCGGATCAATTTAATTATATGGTGTAGAAGGTATTTCCAACAAATTTATTCTTACTTAATGCAAACAGCCAAGCCCCATGCCCCACTGAATTAGTCATTATTAACATGTCCCTTTGAGATTTCAGCTTGCAACAGAGGTTTTCTCTTGCAATCTTAAGGGAATATGACATTCTTTATTGTGTTCTTAATATATCCTTTGCTCTTTTTGCTTAACCATATAATGCGAGTCCAAATTCTTAAACCATGATTTTGGTCAATTGTCCAACTGCATTGCACTTGCAGTACGGTTTTTAGAGAGATGAAGAAATATCTGAGAGATTCTTCTAGCTGGTGTGGAGAATGCAGACGCCAGAAGAAAGAGAGAGAGCGCCTCTCGATTGCTGCCACCAAACAGGTATCATACCATGCATTTGATTTGCAGGCTATAGGGTATTCTGTTCTCTGATGTGAATTTAATTCAGTGTATGCCATTATTTTTCAGGAATTACTGAAGAGGGAAGTTAAAAACATTTTTTGAACTCTTGCCTATGCAAATCGTGTTTGTAAAGTTGCAGATCAACGGAATGTCAGCTTGTTGATATGTAGTTTTCTCCACCCTTTCACCTCCTCTTTCCCCCTTTTTTGGGAACTACAGTAAAGGGTGTTCTAGGGTTTTGCCCAAAAACTAAATCTTTATGAGGCGACCATAAGAGCACACTCTCTTCACCCTTTTTCTTTATAAGCTGAGCATGTTGCTGTTGATCTCTCTTGTAATTGGCTGTACAAAGGGTGATCAATGTTACTCTATTTAGCTCCTTTTATTTTCAGGATGGCTGTACATTTTAAAGTATGCTAGAAAGGTGGCATTCAATAAACTAATTTAGATTTATTGTTGATAAAGTCCAGGAGACCAGGACACAGGGATGTCGCTTGATCCATATAACCGACACCTCCTAATAGAAAAACTTGTCATTTTGAGATGGGTTGGTTTGGGATGAAAATTTTTCATGCGAGTTCGGTTAATGGGTTAAACGATTTCGAACCCATTGAACCCAACCTAAATCAACTCCTATTAGTTGGTGAGTTGGGCCGGTTAGGTTCTATCTTTGAATTTCACTTAATCTGATCCTTGTTAGTGATAGGTTTGGTTCAAGGTTTTTTTTTTTCCCAACCTGTTCTGTCCAAGGGTTTTTTCCCAATCCATTCCATGCAAAGCCGTAGCTCTCCCTAGAGAAATTTGTGAGGCACTTAAAAGAATTAAGACAAGTTTTGTATGTTTGGATTGGAGATTAAAGACGAGAAAAGAAGAGGAGTAGCACATCTCTCTCTTGTTTAGAAAGTTAAAAATTTAAAGGAGAGATCATAAAATATTAAAATTTAATTCTTTATAATCTTTATCCTTTACAAAATTCTCTAATTTGAGGTATTTAAACAAGGGAGAGAGAAAGATATTACTCTCTCCTCTCTTTCAATCTTTCTCCTTCCTTATAGCTAAACATACCCTGAGGGAAGTGATAAGCATAGGAAGAAGCAACATCTAGTGGCTTGGGATTGGGTCTGCTTATGGAAAAAGCAAGGAGGTTTGGGGTTAAGATCAATGAATAATGCTATCTATAAATTTGGTTGCCGGCTCGGTTTTTGAGGTCTTGTCTTAACTAATTTGAATTTGACTTGGTCATACATTTGGTTATGATGGATGAGTTTTTTAACGGGATAGTTACATTTACAAAGTCTCAAACTCGGGATCTTGTTTAAGCGATACCAAACTACTTACCATTTGAATCAACTCCTTGTTATATGCAATTTATAAACTTGATTGATTGTAACATGAAATAAAATGAAAAAAAGGGTAAATTACAATTTGCCTCATGTGGTTTGACCTAAATTCAGTTTGCCCCCTGTGGTTTAAAATGTGACACTTAACTACCCTGTGGTTTGGCTTAAAATTAATGTGTCCCCCTGTGGTTTAGAGTGTGACACTTGACCCCCTTGTGGTTTGTTATGTTATCACTTAACTACCCTATATTATTTTTTTCCTCAAAATTTAATATTTAATATAACTTATAAAAGAAATAACTTACAAATAATTTAATTAATTAATTATTTTATTAAATATTTATTTTATCTCTAAAATAATAATAATAAACTCTAATCTTCTACTTTCATCTCTTTTTAGCGTTTCTTTCAAACTCTTTCTTTCATCTAATCTCTCCACTATATCCAGAAGTACTGTTATGCTCTTAATCTAAGGATACTTTTCTAAGAAAATTATTGTTTAAAGTTAGAGTTTCTAAGCTCAATAAAGTTAACATTCAATCCAGGTATTATGTTCTGAACTTGAACAATAAAAAAAACTTAAATTTAGTTTTAATTGATTTAATAATTCTAAAACATTAAAGATAAAAAATAACAATAAAATGAATAAATAACTAAACATAAATAATCAATGGAGTAAACAATAAATATTAAATTATTTTATTGATTTTTATAATTATAATTTTATTTTTTTATTAATTATAATTTTTTTGAATCATTTTATAATTCTAGAGTGTTGAATGACAAATTTTAAATATTAAAAGTATTAAAAGATGTTAATTTGACTAAAATTTGGATAGAAGATAGGTGAAGGTAGTTAAGTGATAACATAACAAACCACATGGGGGTCAAGTGTCACACTCTAAACCACAGGGGGCACATTAATTTTAAGCCAAACCACAGGATATTAAGTGTCGCATTTTAAACCACAGGGGAGCAAATTGGATTTAGGCCAAACCACAGGGGCAAACTGTAGGTTACTAAAAAAAAAAGCAAAGTCATTTGAGTTGAGGGTATGTAATAAAGTTTTGGTAATAAATTTTTGTGGAGTATCACAATTGATGGTAATAAAAAATGTAACAAAATGTTAAAAAAGCAATTGGAGTTTAGTAATTTATCTCTAATTTGAGTATTTATTTTGAGTGTCCTTATATATATATATATATATATATATATATATATATATGAAACAAGTAAAATGTTTAGATTTGATGTTGAAGATCATAGTGTGATTTATAATTACTATCTTATTCATTTAATAACTTTTTTTTAAAGCTTAATGTATACATCGCTGACAATAATGATTAATCTTTGTACTAAAGACCTTTGGAAAGGGGGCTTTAATGCTGGTCACGGAACACTTTTTATACACGCTGTTAGGGTCAAACCTTTAATTAAATGTTTATAAAACCCAGTTATTTTTTTTTTTAAAAAAAAACACAAATTTTAAAAAGTAGCTCAAAGAGTATTTGCAAGATTATTTATAAAAACACAAATTATTTAAACAAAATGAAAAATAACTATACTCATAATTAAAAAAATAAAACTGAAATTCCAACTTAGAAAATACCTAAAATAATTGAAGCCCTGACAAAATGAAAAAGAAAGTGTAGGTAACAAAATCTTTGCATTAAATGTTGAGATTGAGATGTCCTACCAAATAATAACCTAACACAATGAGTCAAAACCATTCATCCAATAAGTTGCAATACATTAAACTACCAGCTAAGCCAGCTAGGGAGGTAGCTACATAGCTTAGCTAGTGTTGTGTTGTCCCAACTTCGATCTGAATTTAAGTGCAAGTGCATGAAGTACATGATTTGAGTTGTCAGATGAGAGTAATGTAATACAGACACATATCTCAATTTTCATTTAGTAGTTCAGATCGTACACTTCATGCAAGATGCACTTTAGCGGATTATGATGTAGCTAGTGAAATTAAGATTTGCTAAAGTGAAAATTAATGAAATATATGATCTAGGCCGTCAAATAAAACTGCAATACTCTTATCTAACGTTTCAAGTTGTCCACTTCATACATTTTAATTATTCTGTACTTTAATAGATCTGGATCCGTAGTCGGTGCTCGTGTTAATTGGCACAAATCATGATGCTCATGAGTGATGCCAACTATAAGCTAGAAAGCAGTGCACTGCTCACTGCACAAAACGTATTGTTTTCCTTTGGGTCTTAATCTCACCCAAAGCGTCCCACTAAAGCTGTCTCTCAGTTTGCACTTTCTTGCATTTTGATGTTAACGTTTCTTATCCTGTTTCCTCTATTTTTTTTTTTAAATGTAAATTTTCTAAAGTTCTAACTACTTTAATATAAATTGCATATTTTTAACCCTTATCATGTGATACATATTTGTATTACCTTAAATATTATCTTCTATAGATTGATTCTGGATGTAAATAAAACATTATCGGATAAGAGAATTGTTTTTAATAATAGACTCTGTAGTATACATAAGATTATTACTAAATTCCTATTAGTGTATATTGCGTGTTATGTTGAGGATAATTTTAGACCGAGTCAAATTAGTCTATACTCATAATTAGAACATGATCCAATAAGACAAATTTATCATTAAGGTTTCAAGGATAAAAACTCTAATCTCCTATAAAAACCTTAACTTATCTTCATAATTCGTTGGCAATAACTTAAATGATGGGTTTGATAGGTAGAATGGGTAAGAGAATGAGAATGTTAGACCGAATGAAAATGTCATATCAACGTGATGTGATAGGAATAGAATAAAAGTAGATAAAATAACAATTTTACCTTTACATTAAAAGTGAGAGTAGAATAAAAGTGGGTAAAAAAGTAAAAACAAAAACATAATTTCATCACATTACAAAAAATAAAATATATTTAGTATGAATAACGCTGGATATAATGTTGAATTATATCCAACATTACATCCTTCACCCGAGATAGGATCCTCTAAAGTAATTCTCTACATTTCTTGGTGGAGTTATGAGAGAGATAGAGATAAGAAAAATATTTTCTTTCTTAATTTTTTTCTCTCCCAATTTTTTTCTCTCTATCTCTCTCATAACTCCACCAAAAAATGTTGAGAATTACTTTATCCACTCTCCCTTTACCCCACTAACAAAACAGACCCTAACTATTAAAGTCCACAATGAAAACTCCAACCCTCCTTTTGGTTTCGAGAGTTGACCCTTCATATCTTATAGTTCTGGTTTTATTGCAACTCACTAGAAAAATAATTACTCCAAATAAAATACTTCATTAATTTTCATTTGTAAAACTTATAAATTTATTTTTTTGGTCCTTAAAAATATAAGTGATTTAATGATTTAATCTCCAGAAGATCATAATACATTTTTCAATTCTTAAAAAGATTAAAATCAACTCGTTAATTCTTGAGCCGTTAGTTGCTAAAAGAGTAGGTGAGATAACTAGTAACAAATGATGATAATCTTTTATTAAGTATATTTTGTTGGATGTAAATAAACTTGCCTATATGAAAAAAAAATCCATTTCGTTATGCCACAAACACATATTCACATCACGTTAAATATTTTATTAGATGTTAAATTCGAGATAAATCTATAAGGCGACGTGTTGAGATTAATTTTTTTTCATATATGCAAATTTATTTAGTATTCAATAAAACATTTAACAACATCGAATTATAATTTAATGAATTATATTACCTATTTCATTAACATCTTATGGTCAAGAGTCAACAAATTAACTTTCATGATTTTTTAAAGATAAAAAATACATTATGATCTTTTAGAGATTCAACTTTATTAGACTAGAGGCTTCACATGCACGTTTGTGTATGTCAAACTTTTTTTTTAATTTACAAGTTATTTTCTTTGATAATTATTACAATTATTATTATTTTTTAAATTATCACTACCGCTATTTTCCTATTTTCTCTCTCCCATAATCTTCTCACATCATCTTTTTATTTTTTTTTTAATTAATTAAATGGTTATTTCGAGAGACATTGACAGGAATGGTTTACAATCATATAAATATAGATATATCTTACTTAAAATAACAATAAATTACCTACTTTCTCAACTAATTCTTAATAATCTTTTTACTCTATTTAATTAAAGTTTCCCCAATCCATAAAAACTTACCTAATTTTCCAAAGAATCTTCTGGACTTTCTCATTCAAAGCTTGCTAACTATGATGAATGTGCTAGTGAGTTTTCCTAACATTTCTTGAATCTTCCTAAAGAAATTATATTATACTTAACATGCTATCAACTTCTTGTAAAACTATAGGGTTTTGCAACATATTCTAATATTTTGTTTGGTTTTATAATCAATATTCTGTGTTTAATAATGCCACTTCAGTATGTGTGCTGGTCATTTTGAAAGCAACAATTTATTTACGTCCTTTTCATTGTTGTTTTTTTCTGTTGTCAAAGTCTTCATCAAACCCAAACATTTATCTCCACCCTTCTAAATTCTAATATAATTTTTAATTACATGACTTCATATTATGTGTATATCAACGTACCTTCCACCAACAAAAAATTATAATACAAAATCTCTCCTTGAAAAATAAAGTTCTTTTTATTTTTCTAATGATTGTATTAATATTTAATAATTAATGATTTTTATTCAATATTTAATTAATTTTAGTTAAAACTATATTATGTAGTTTTTTATAAAAAATAAAAAGAATTCAATTATGAGTTAAAATATAATTAAAAATAATATTAAATTTTTAATACTAATTAATAAAATGTATGTTAGATAAAAATATATCCTTTGATTTAACAAAGAAAAACACTCTCAAATACTATCGAGTAGAGTGTTAATAGTATATTGAAGAGAAAAAAAAAATTCAATTTAATGATTACTATATAATTGCAAATAACTTTAACCTACCGATAAGCTGAGAACTTTCTTTTAAATATTCTTGACTATTTGTGCAAAATCAAATTGGCTAAAAACTTAGAAGAAAAAAAAATATCAAACTTTCTAATTCTTTGGCATACTTCATCTGGGCAAAGACAATAAAGGAGCTACTATTAAATTAGATTAAAGGTTCATTTTGGTCCTCTATGTTTCATTTAAGTTTTAAATTAGTCATTTATGTTTTAAAAGTTTGGTCCTTTATGTTACACAGAAGTTCCAAATTGGTCATTCTATCCGCTTCTATCAATTTCGTAAGTTAACTGCTGACATGGCATGTTGATGTGTCCATTTAAGCTGACATGTCATGCCACGTCATTGTCACATAGTAGATGATATGTCCAATCGTCCTCAGCACGCTACGTCAACACTTAACGGAAGAAATAGACGGACTTGGACGGAAGGACCAATTTGAAACTTCTGAGAAACGTAAAGGACCAATTTAAAACTTTTAAAACATAAATGACTAATTTAAAACTTGGGTGAAACATAGAAAACTAAAATAGGCATTTGACCGTTAAAGTATTTTTAATTCTGAGAAACGTTAGGGCATGAGACTAGTGTTGTACCTAAATTGGATCGACTTTACAAACATGTCTTGTATATGTAGGCTTGTAGGGTATATGTACATAGAGCAAATCTTGCAAAGTTCTCGTTAATATATATATATATATATATATATATTCCCCTTTCTTTCTCTCATTCTATATATGATTTCCTTACATATATATACCTTTAAAAATTTTTATTTTTTGTTCATAAATTTTTTTTATTTTTAAATTTAACATTTTAAAATTATCTATAAATATATATCATTTTCACTGTAGCATTATAAACTCGTCACCAATAATGACACTTACTTAAAAAATATCACAGATAAGTGCTATCAGTAAAGGCAATTGTAAAATCAAATAATTAATCTTATAATTGCTATTAATTATGAACATTACCTAAAAAGTCTTGTATAATTGATTCAAGCTCTAGATAATTGCATAATTCACTAAAAATAGAAAAATTAATATGTAATGTGGTCTTCGAAAGAAAAATAATATAAGCACATAGAGTGACACCGACCCACCGGAAATGTCGCAGAAACGGAAAATATATTGAATGGTCGTTGCTAAAGCTAATTAATACCGTTGCCTTTGTTAAGTTGTAATACGTTTAGTTAGGTAAATGTTGGATGTAATGAGAATGTAAGAGGGAATATAAATAGTAATATGAAAGTGATATGACGTGAATTGAATAAAAGTTAATAAAATAGCTATTTTATATTACAAGTGAGAATAAAATAAAAATGAATAAAGTAAAGGCAAAAATATAATTTCATCATATTACAAAAAATAAGGTATATGATTACATCACACATTACATCATTTTCTCCATATGAACCAAACATGCCCTTAATCTTTCTTCCACCGCCCAAATAATAAAATTATTTTATTTTAAATTTACATGAAATATTTTTGTATATAGTTATTAATAGGCTAATTATAAATTGAAGAAAGACAAACAACTTTACGTGCGGTTTATTCATATATGTGATCACACATAATAAAATAAATTGTCTTGATTGTTGTTGTTGTTATGTTGCATACGGTCAAATTCATATTTAATTATATGATAAAAATATTTTGGTCAAAATGAATAAAATTATATAGTCAAATCCATTTTGAAACAATTTAATTATGGAGCTAAAGAAATAATACAAAACAAATTAAAATAAAGGCTAAAATGCACATACACCCCATGAATTTTGGGGCAGGGGCACATACACCCCCTGAGTTTTAAAATGTTGCACATAGACCCCCTGAGTTTTCACTTTGGGGTAGAGACACACCTTCTTTTAGGGTTCCGTGAAAATTAGGCGTTAAGTGCCACGTCAGCAAACATGTGTGAAGGCACATACACCCCTGAATTTTCACTTTAGGGGCACATACACCCCTAAGTTTTCACTTTAGGGGCACATACACCCCCTGAGTTTTTCACTTTGGGGCAGAGACACCCCTCACACATGCTTGCTGACGTGGCACTTAACCCCTAGTTTTCACCAGAAGGGGTGTCTCTGCCCCAAAGTAAAAATTCAGGGGTCTATGTGCAACATTTTAAAACTCAGGGGTGTATGTGCCCCTGCCCCAAAACTCAGGGGGTACATGTGCATTTTAGCCTAAAATAAATGCATTAGTACGAAACAAAGTGCCAAAATTAAGTGATCAAAAAAAAAAAAAAGAGAATGGCCACTTTCGTTCCATGTGATTTAAATTGAAATAAATTAAAAAGATTGACCACATACAAATGCATTAAAATGACATATATTGAATGTATATTATAATTCATGAGCATTGGTTGCCCAATTTATATAATAGTTCAGTTCACATTAAAAAGACAGGCATGATATTTATGAAAATTAACTAGAACTGCTCAATTAATCAATTCATATCCACCAACGTTCGATAAACGATTTGAAATCCCTTAAATAATATATTTGATTTGAGACTTGTGAATGTTGAAAGACCCATTATAATTAGAGCTGTCAAAATGAGCTAGGTCTTAGGACCTAGTCCGTTTGGCCTTGTAAAATTTATAAGGTTGGGCTAAAGAATTTCTAGCCCTAATAAAAATGGACTAGTCCGCCTAGCCTTAAAAAGAATAGGGCTAAAGCGACTTAGGTAGGGTCGAGTTGGGCTAATTTATTTTTATTTTTTCTTTTATTTTTAATATTAGATAATGAATTAATTGTATAATTTTTGTTTTAATTCAAATTATATTAATTGGTTTATTATTTTTTAATTACTTTAATTCATATTTTATTAATATATCTTAATATTTTAAATTTTAAATAAAGATAAATATTATTCTATAAAAAATTTTACAAAAGATGATGCAATTATTTAATAAATTAAAATATTTTTTAAAAGAAAATAAAAACGAGCCAGTCCAACCCAGTCTTGAGCCCTAATAGGGCCGGACTTGGCTGAATAAATCTTGGCCCTAATTAAAAGCGGGCTAGGCTAGGCCAGCCCAGTCATACTTAAATAGGGCCAAAGCGGGCTAGGTTTGGATTTGCCCATTTTGACAGCTCTAATCATAATTAAGTGTACAATACAAGTCATATCCAAATTAATCAGGACAAAGTCTCGGGGATCAAACAAAAAAAATCAATTCATACCCTAGCTATTTAATTAAGTGCTTTATTTATTCTATATTTTTTATCAAATATAATTAACTATGACTATAAGTCCAGTCAAGGTAATCAAAATCGAGATTTTAAGTAGGATCGGCAGAGGTATAAGATAAATCGAATCGTAAGATCGGATCGAGGATCGTAAGATCCTATCAATTTTAAAAAATAATTAATCTATATATTTAATAATATATATTTTAAATAAATATATAAAATTATCAAAATTTCATGATATTTTCATAAATTAGTTCATAAGTCACCAAAATGAAGGTATCTATACATCAATTCAACAAACAAAATATAAAAATTCATAGTCATAAATATCTAGGACTAAAGCTGCATTTTGGGCCTCTGTTTTTTTTTTAAAAAATTAACTTATACGATCTTATGATCTTTTTTTATGATCTTACGATCCTTTCTTACGATCTTACGATCAAGATCGCGATCCTATTTCGATCCTAAGCACAATGCATATCGAAATTACGATACAAGATCACGATCTTGATTACCTTGAGTACAGTAATACATTAGGAATTAGTCATTAATTATACTTGCTCTTGAAAATCTGGTAAAGAGGAGGACACATGTTTAAATCTCAAAACGCTCAGTTTCTTGGGATAATTTTAGATAAAATTTTCATTTTGGTCCACCATGTTTAGCATTTTGCACTTAGTATCAATTTGGTCTATCTGTTATTCAAGTATTAAAATAATTAATAGAATGCTAATATGAATAATCAAATCTCGAATATGTATGCTGATATACACATTTAGGCCACACATTAACATGACGGGTGTTCATCCCTCAAAAAAAAATTAATAATAATGAATTTATTTTTAACTCCAATTTTAAGTTAATGGCAACACTTTATTTTATCTTTAGCTTTAAAACAAAATAATAAATTTGGAGGTAGAGGACTCAATTGAGAATGGACAAATGTTAAAAATCAAATTGATACCAATTTTAAATATGAGGGGACCAAAATGACTGAACAGGGATCAAATTGAAAAAAAAAAAAGATAAATGTGAAGGACCAAAACAAAGAAGACACACCAATAAGTAAGTAGTCAATTGAAATAATAAGTACTCTATTTCTTTTAAATAATGTCACAGATTCAAGTCTTTTATGTATAAAAATACTTATTTTAAAAGAATTCTACTTTCACTCGAGCTATATTAGTAAGAATCTAATAACCCTTCTAGATATTAATAGTTTAATTTGGACAAAAAAGGAGTACACATGTTTAAATCTCAAAATAAATGTTTGTTGGGATAATTTTACCTCAAAACTTATGATCCCATAGAGATTAGGTTCAAGTCATAAGGCACTCTAAATTCTCCCAAAAAAAAAAATCAAATCTTTAAGATCAAATGGCAAAATTAAAAACTTGGGAAAATAAATGCTGTATGCATAACCATTTGTTAGCACATGGGACTTATTTTCTTCTAATAAACTTGAAGATAAAGATTGGCATATCATTTTGTGTAGGTTTGAAGTCCCTTTATGTGTGGGGGTCCATTCAAATTCAAAGATAAAGGGGTCACAACTTTTTTCACATTTCTGATACAAAAGACAAACCAAGAGGAGAAGAATTTGAAAGGGAATATAAAATACAATTTTTCATATATAACATCAAAATCTTGGATAAGCAAAGACATAGAACATGTTGTTGTGTGTTGTGTGTGTCTAGCTGGTAAAGTTTTATATTGTTTAGAATAAAAGAGATTTAAGTGTAATTGAAAGGCGGATCTCGCGCACATAAAAATTGGTCACGAAAAGAAAAACGTAATTGAAAATTGAGGATCTTTCCCTGCACATGATATAGACGTGATGATGGACATTTTTTTTATGAAAATAATGTTGTCACTTATTTTAACTTATTACAAATAACTTATTTTATCGAAATTAACTATCACGAAATATCTCTTAAGACAGTGTCTTTGCAGCGCGATATAATCTATAAATTTAACGTGAATTCCCAGCACATGTTTTAAAAGAGATGGAGTACGTCTAATTTTTTTATATGTTCATGTTTGGTATGAGATAAATAGAGGTGACAATAAATCACTCTTTCCTTTCATGAGGGGAATAAATTTCCGCACAGCTAGGGAGGGAAGTTAAGGGGCACGTTTGGTTGGTCGAAAAAAATGATGTAATTTTTCTTGTAATTTAACATTCCTTCCAACATTTTACCTACCAAATATACCTTACTCTTTGTAATGTGATGACATTGTATTTTTATCTTTACTTTTTTACCTATTTTTATTCTATTCCCACTTTTAATACAAGGGTAAAGTAGTCATTTTATTCACTTTTATTCCATTTACATAACATGACATTACTTTCATATTACTATTCTGATTCCCATTCTCATTACTATTTCTATTACATTCAACATTTTCGTAACCAATCGTGTCATAAGTTACTTAGTTACCGCACTTCTTATTTAGTATTTTCCAATTACTAAGAAATCAAGAATTTGAGACACACAATCTTCAAAATGCCAAATATAAGAAGTACAAGATAAGATCAAATCACCGATTCACCGTAGTAGTGTTGCATTTTTTCTTCATTGACAAACCAAAATAAAGTACAAATCTTATTGGTGACTAGGATTGTTTCAAAAGGCAATTAATATAAATAATTATTTTTGTAAATATAAATTATTTATGTATAACTACTAATATAAAAATACATATACAAGATGACTGAATAAATAAATTATATTATAAAAAAAAATTAATATAGAAAACAGTCACACATGACATAAGTATGGTGAGATATACAATACATCCTCATGACCTCACACTTGACCATGCTAGGAAAAAAATTATTAAATTTTAACTAAATTCTATAGAGTAGGCCAAAAAATTGTAAATATAATTTTTTAAATGAAATTGTGCTTCAAATATATTTTTTTAAAATTTTTAAAAGTTTTGATAATACTAACTTATTTAGGATTCTTACCTTTCTTCACATTTAAGAATTAAGATTTGGCCCCTTCATCGATCACCCACTTCTTCACCTACATATTGAGGGAGATTATATTAAAATACATCAAAGTGTTTTTTTCCTTAGATTTTGTTTTATGTCAATTAAGTACTAAAATTTTTTATTTGTAAGCAATTTTAACCTCTATTTTAATTCTGTCTAAATTATTAAAATTAGATACAAATATGGCTGTTATTATGTAACTTCTAATATTAGATGCGGTGTCAAATATATATTTTGTTAAAGTGTTTCTTCAAGTGGGTCACGATTATGACTACCTTTATTACCTTTATTTTGTAATAACATACGGAATTAACTTCAACATAAAAACCATAACTTTCAATTTGACTTGGTATCACATTTTGTATTGGTGGACACATGAACAATCATATTTATACCTATCATTAATAATTATTTATAAATTAAAATTTTAACAACGTCATTTAATCAGACACCGGAGTTTATAGACCAAATTGCCAAGTTTATCGATTAAAAAAGTACTCTTGCCTAGAATATATGTACACTTAAGAATAATAATAATAATAAAATAAATTATGTTAAACAAATTTTTATATTATATTTTTTATTTTGTCCATTTTAGCACCATGTTATTATATCCATTTTAGCACCATGTTATTATATCCAACCATTTATCTTTAAGTGGAGGATAACTCAAGGCCCGAATTCTTGACTTTAGATATGAAATAACTCTAAAATTTTTAATCAATTATTTTATCTAGGCTAAAAGTGTATTTTGGTCCTCAATGTTTGCATGAAGTTTAATGTTGGTTCTCAATGTTTCAAAAGTTTAATGTTGGTCCTCAAAGTTTTTGTTTTTGGTCGATTTTGGTCCTCGAGCGTAATACCGTTAACTTTTTGCCGTTAAATGTTGACGTGGCATGCTTATATGGCACACCATCTCTTCTATATGTCATATTTTGATGACGTGGCATGACACATCTCTGTCACGTCACCCCAGATTGCCACATCATCATCTTCTATCCTTCATCAGTATCATTATCGTCATCATCTGGGGTGACGTGCCGGTGACGTGGCAGTGATGTGTCATGCCACATCATTAAAATATGACATGTAGGAGAGATAGTGTGCTATATAAGCATGTCACGCCATCATTTAACGGCAAAAAGTTAACGGTGTTACGCTCGAGGACCAAAATCGATCAAAAACAAAAACTTTGAGGACCAAAATTAAACTTTTAAAACATTGAGGACTAACATTAAGCTTCATGCAAACATTGAGGAACAAAAGAGTACTTTAGCCTTTTATCTATTGAAATACCTACAAATTAATGATAAATTAGCACAGCAACCAAAAAAAGAATTAGAAATTAGTGTGAGTGCGTGAATAAAAAATATTTGATAATTTAAATTTTATTTTATTCTTCTTCCTCTCTCTCTTATCCCACATCCCAAACCAAGTTCACTTCAAGTGTCTCACCCCTTTTTTATATCCTCCCACAATCACTTCTTCTCACACAATTCTCACATCTCACACACACCCTCATCTTCTCTTCTCTCTTCAATTCCATCGCTAACACACAAACTCAACCCAAAACGGAAATTCAAAGATCAAAATCGAAAAATCAGAGAGAAATAATAATAGCGAAGCGATGGGATTGCAGAACCAGTTAAGCGACTTCTCTTCGGGTTCGATTCCTCTCCTTCTTTTGGCTCAAATCGCAAACTGCATCAATTACCTCCGCTCCTTCCTCCTCGCTTTCCTCCGATCCCTCGGCCTTTCCAGATTCCACTCCAACCGAGTCGTCGTCGTCGACGATGCCTTCTTAACCGCCGTCGGATCGGGCTTCGCCGGCCTCATCATTTTCTCCGAGCAGCTCCACGCCAACCGCAACCTCTCCGATTCCTTCGTCGCCTCCGACGACGACGCCGCCGCCGCTGCGATTGGCGGCTCCAGCTCCAAGTGTGTGGTGTGCCGGAGCAAGTACAGGGAGGGAGACCTGGTTCGGAGGCTGCCGTGCCGCCACGTCTTCCACAGAGGATGCTTCGATGGCTGGCTCGATCAACTCAAGTTCAACTGCCCTCTCTGCCGCTCGCCGCTCGTCTCCGACGAGCGCGTGGCGCTCACGGAGCGGCGCGTCGGTACGGAACTCTTGTCGTGGTTCTCTTTGCAGTGATGCGACGTCGTATTGTTTGGGAAGAAAATCTGAAAATGACGCTGATGATGATGATGATGATGATGATGGTAAATGGTAATGCATAGTGATAAGCACGGGCTTTCGAATCATCTATGATTCCAATTTTACCCCTAATTTCCTCTTTTGGTTTTTTACATCGTTGGTGGCAATTTTGATCTTTTTTTTTTCTTTAAGTTCTTTTTTTTATTTAAAGAAAAAGTAGTTTAGTATAATAGCTCTTTTTTTTTCTTTTTCAACTTTTTTTTATTTTTTATATTTAGCTCTTTGTATTTACAATTTTTTAAGGGCTCTCTTGAGGACCCTTTTTTGAGGTGCTGTAAATTCTAGACTCCTTAGTTAATGGATAATAATCAATAATGGATGTATATCAACTCGTCACATATTTTTTTTTTTAAATATGGATACAATTATAAGAAATTATGTTATTATATAATATTTTTAAGGTGGAATTAGAGGAAATGGACATAAGAAAATGGACATAAATTTTTCCTTAATTTTATTCAATTAATTATTAGTGTTGAACTCAAATCTAAAGAATATATAAATCTAGAGTTTCTGTTCTGGCACTCTGCATATTTTAAAAATAGAGATAAACACTCAAAGAAAAATGTTTATAAGAAGGGATAAATAATTTTTCACCTTTTTGTAAAACAATATATTTAAAATATTTTATAAAAATTTTTGGGTCATAAAAACTTAAAAAGTGTGTACATATATTTCAAATCTGAGTTTTGTTTTGAGTTTCTAATCTCAAAAGTGCATTCATAACTTCCGTCTAATTTTCATTTTCTTCATTTTTTTGGTAAAAAACTTTGGTTTAATTTTTAGTTTGTTCCTTACCTTAATTATCTAAAAAAGATTAATCATTTATTAATTTTGTTTATTTTGATTTTAAGATGTGTATGCATTGTTGACTGAATCAAACTTATTAATTAAATAGCATAAAACTAATATAATTCCATCTTGTAAAATATTAAATTTTGCATGCCGAATATAAAAGTTATGTAATAGTCGAGATGATAACTTTCTTACTTTGCCCATATATTATGAAATTAAAATATCAAATAATAATACATAAACAAACCTGCCGCCAATATTATGGATGCCAAATTTTGTATAAGTCCTTTCTCAACTACTCACGGTAGGCAGTATTTCGATGCGGCAATTGATTTAATGTCAATTATATGTATGACTGTGTGAGATAGAGAGAGACCTAATTTGTAACCCTAACTAATCCACTTATCATGAATCAGAATATATTATTGAACCTGCATTTATTACCTAAAGTCTAATTACATTTTAACCACATAGATGTACATATTCTATTAATTAAATCACTATTAATTAGAGTTTATATACTTAATTGGATCTTTCAATTAACCAATTTTATTTAATAAAAGACCCTTATAATAGATGCCACAACACAAAAAAATATACTTACAAGTTACAAATGTCACTCTCATCTATAAAATTTCCATTGCAAATCTTATTACTAATTTTATCATCCTTATTGTCACTATCATTAATACTTGTTCTCACAACATAACATTAATTAATTTGATATGACTAATTCTCTCATTACAAGTCAATAAAAAAATTAATTATTGTACTTGATGGTAGATACTTTTAATTTAAACCAAAAGGGGAGGGAGTGAGTTTGATCAATCAAGGTCAAATTCTTTGAATTTGAATTTATTTAAAATTGATATAAATTATTGTTTAGTTATTATATAAATAAATATTAATCTAAAAATAAATAAATTTATGTCAAAATATATTTGTATTTGTTCTAATATATGATTTAAAAAATGAAAATTTTATTTATTTAACTTAATAAGTTGTGAAACAAGAAGATAACTGTATACAATTTGATTTAATGAATAATTTAATAAATATATAGTATAAACTCTTAGGTTTATTGCTTTTTATGGGTTATTAATTAATCACAACTTTATAAATAATAACAAAAAAGAATGATAATAAGAATCAATCATAGCAATTGACTTAATAGTATTCGATAAATTAGTTACCAGACTCGTTTTGATGGATATCCTATATAATTAAGACAAAAAGATTATATGTTAATAGAATATAGATCTCATCGTTATGTTGGATTGTGCAAATAACTTAAGATTAATTTGACCCATTCTTATAATTTTAAATCTTTTAATTTAGTCCATACCATTTATTTATTTTTCCAATATGCTGTTAAATTTAGCTAATATAATCAATTAATCATCTATTTATATTTATGCCTACTCATGCAAAGGCATTTATATGTATAATTCTATATAGTGAAATTACAAGTATATACCAAAGAATAACATTTTAATTTTTTTTTAAGAAGGCCACTTGTTTGTTTTCTTAATTAGTTAATTAATTAATCAAAATTAAGCAATAATGTTGCTATCACACATAGACAACATTAATTAATGTGGCCTTTGGATGAAATCTAAAAATGGGTGGTGGTAGGAGCTAGATGAGGAATTGGATTGGGTAGCATCTTTTATTTATTGTAAGAAGTAAAGTATGAAATGAGGTTTAGAATTTAGATTCATTCATTGCTATAGAACTAGTAGTTTATGGCGATAGTGATATAAATTAGAAATTGAACTCTTTGATGTACGAGTTATGTCTACAGATGTCTTCTTTTAATTTGAATTAAAGTGCAATAAATATTTAATTTTAAAATATATTAACTAACATCCTACTCTTAT
Source organism: Senna tora (assembly GCA_014851425.1). Classification (NCBI taxonomy): domain Eukaryota; kingdom Viridiplantae; phylum Streptophyta; class Magnoliopsida; order Fabales; family Fabaceae; genus Senna; species Senna tora. The sequence continues at coordinate 7,574,837 of CM026270.1, forward strand.
ATAATAATTACACAAAAAATTCTGTTAAATTTATATTTTTCACACATATTTTAATATTTATATCATTTTCATCGTCGTCGTCGCACACATGTAGTTCGTGGCGCGATAGTGATATAAATTTAAATAATTTTGATTCTCTTCAATTTTATGCATAGGAGAGAGATAAAAAGAAGAGAAAGGCTCAAACCAATTTTTTGGTCCATTCAATTTTGTTTCTTATCTCTTTTAATTGATACAATTTCTTCCTTTAACTATGTTCGTTATATTTGATACTTAAATAGAATTATCCTAATCAAAATATAATTGAAGCTAAAATAAGACTAAAACACTTCAAAGTTCTTTTCTTTAATTCTTGATTTGGGTACTCCAAACTCAAAAATTAAGAATTTGGAAAATTTTTTTTGAAGCTATATAAAAACTAACTAAATGATCGTTCTAGTCTCATTTGAAATCTTCTACTAACTCAATTATGCTAAAGCAAAATTAATTTTACATTAATTTCATATATGATATTGTCATTAGTAATATATACATATATATGACATTTTAATTCGAGGAAGAAATTGTATCAATTAGTATAGCTCAGAGATAAAATTGAATTCAAAACTCGATAAGAAGGTAATATCACTCTATAGAAAATTGACAATATTAGTTTCTTTGAAAAAAAATAAAAGAGTTCAGGTCAAAAAAATAAATAAATAAAAGAGTTCAAATCTAAATTTGAATACTTTTGGTACCATTATTGGTTCCTCCAACATAAACCATCTCTTCCACCTTCTTCCAATCGCATGCCTTTCATTAATGTAGACTTAGTCGAAGTGGTAAGCAGTTTGGTATCGTTTTAAGTAAAATTTTGGGTTTCAAGACTTTATGAATGTAATTATCTCTTTGGGAGATTCTCCCACCATAACTAGATGTACAATACGAGTCGAATCCAAATTAATCAAGGCAATGCTTCGAAGCGGGCAACCGAAAAAAAACCCATCACTTTCGCTATTTTTGGTCTTTCAATCCATTTGGAATGGACCCAATTTAATTGCTTGCTTTCTCTACTCATCTTCAACCCTTTCCTAGTTCTAGAAGTAATGGATTGTCATAACTCACAACACCCAAAAATTTAGGTGCAAGTTGTAGTTTTTTATAATTAAGTTTTTTTTTTACATATTATAATGTTGAATTATGAAAAAAAATATTTATATGTTATAGTTTTAATTGAAAAATTTGATAAGAAACATCCATATAAATAATAAAGTACTTAAAAGTCTTATCCTATAGTTTTCACTCTTTAAATTATTCTTAACAAGCTCACAAAATCCTATCCTTTTCTCTTGAAACTTAATAATTTAATAATTTCTCTGAAATCCTTAAAAAAAATATTCTTTGTGGTATTTTTGTCTCCTTGTTCTCAATACTAGTGAATTTAGCGAATTTGATATGTGAAGGAAACAAAATTAATTGTTTTGTTGAAGCATTAAATATAATGAAAATTTTTAATGCCAAGAAATAGATTAGCAGAGCTTTTATGTATTTTTTTAGTTTAATAAAAAAGTGTGGATTTTTACTTTAAGTACCTTTAGGCTTATTTAATAGAATATATTTATGTTTTTCTAATTTGTTTTTGGTGAAAAAAAATTGGTAATAAGAAAAAACATTCCCAAATACTATCAGGCAAAGCATGCACAGCGATCAAATTCAAAGGATTATTGCACAGACATAAATCACAAGCAATTTTACTCAGTCATAGTTACTCAACTAACCCTTAGGTGTAAGGAGATATTCTTGGAGAGGGATGCCTAACCCATAGGTAGAGCAAGAGCTTTCATTATTTATTCCAACCCACATGGACAATATTTTAAATTGAATATTGTATTTTCTTCTAAACTTTCTATGACAAGTACTAGATCTAATCAATAGTGATGTCTAACTATTTATATAAGGTATTGATATATCTTGAATAGATAAAAACTATATGATCACAAGAACTAAAACGTTTCATTTTCTTACGTTTCTTTTCATTATCCTGTCCACCCAATTATTTGGAAATTATACATTGTGATGTTGAAATGAAGAGAGGCGTGAAGTGTAATATGGAAATTCTTCATAGATTATAATTATATCCACAAAGTTTGATGCAGAAATTAAAGAAAATAAAAATATAACATGAAAAGTTATTAGATATTCCACTTCATCTTCATTTTAACAAATGGAAAAGGAAAAAGTAGAAGCACTTTCGAGCAGGGAAAGGGGGGAAGAAATGTATTTTTATAATGAGATTTTTCTTAATAAAATTATTATATGTGGCCACTTTTTCTGAAGCAAATAATAAAAATATGATTGTCAGTTGGGAAATATCTGTAATTTCACAACAAATCATGGCACTTTCATTTACCTAATTAGGTTTAGAGAAATCTTCAGATATTTTTTAGAGCCAAATATGTTGGGCTAGAAGAGAAAGATTATAAATGAAACCTATGAATAGAAAACCTCCTTATGACAAAGAGATAAAAAACTTTACCCAATTTTTTTCCCTATAGAATTTGAATACTTTCAAATAAGCAAAAAATATGAAAATGAGCTGATATAAAGAACTATTGCAAGTCGTTCATGATTTAGTTAATCTATATTCACACTTTCACAGCACATTGGGCATAGCAACCAACCCACACTCATTACTAATTTCTTCCTAACGTTGGGACCCAAGAGATGCTTAACATATGATCTTACATCAATCAGCTACTTGTATCAAAACTTCTAAAAAGATTACGGATTTAGAAGACTCAATTAGCTAGAAATTCACTAAGCATATAAACAATCAGCTGTATTATCCATGCACCAAATTTGTCTGGAATTTCAGATCTGAAGTCAGAAAAAACTATGAGATGGAAGATGATAAAATGAAAACTATTCCTAATCTGAAAACTTGTAAACAGTTCTGGACTCAAATTTCCTAACTAGAAAGATGGAATCAGCCACTCATGGTCGGAGGAATCTTTACAGAGATACCAGAAGTTGATTCTTTAGCACCAGGAATTCAGACCTAACGAGGAAAACCTGCACAAATGAATTCAAAACTGAGCTATGCCAATTGGATCTGTAATGAACAAGAATATTTACAAAAAATTATTTTCCTTTCGTAAAAATCATTGAAAATGAACTAAAGTGAAAGCAGTAAACTAAAAAAATTCCTTGCACTTAAGCAAGAACCATAAAAAGATCAAGAATCCAAAAATGTTCCCACAAGCAGCTAAATCTCAGCCACTGAGCAGAAGAAGACATGCAAATTCTTTATAATCCCAATATGCCATACATCATGAAGTCCACTAAGCATGCCCAATAGAAAAGAGAGGCATTTTACAACCAATAATAGCATGTTGGATAATTACGTTTAATCATCAAGAAAATTTGCAAAGGCTTCCCAGGATTTTGAAAACAGAGCAGGACCAAATTAAACAATGGGACCAAATTAAAATTAATTGGAAAAATCGGTTACGGCTTCTTATCCCTTTTAATTATAACATAACATTTTTCATTTTGCAAAAGAGTTGGTAGCTTAGCTTTTTAACCCGAAAAAGCATACATTTTGGTACACAGCCCCAATTACTTAGTCTAGTTACAGCCTTCCTTATAGAGCACCTTGATTCTTACTTGAAGTGTCAAAATCTTTTGAGGCAGAATGTGGATATTGGTCATGCCCACAACTGGTCACTCAATAACTCTAAGGCTATGTTTGGAGTGAAGATTAAGGAGGAGAAGGAAAGGGGAGGGAATCAAGAATTCAAGATATCTTACCCTTTTTGGGGAAGTTGAGAATTGGAGGGGAAGATTAATCCTTAATCTTTCATTATCCTTCCACTTCACAAATTCAAGATAACTCAAATTGGGGTCACATTGGGGTATTTTGGAGAAGCTACCAACACCCATGCTAGGAGAGGACATATAGAAAGTTAACCTTCCCTTCTCCTCTTAATTCCCAACATACCCTAAGCCGCCACTAGCATTGCTTATGACCCTTGTTCAATTTACAAATGCAAAAATATTAAATATCAAACCAGTGCTCTCTCTTCTTCTTTTTTGTGTATTCAGGAAAAAAGGAAAAGCAAAATTGTCAATCAATTCTAGGACTTGGACCTACAATCCTAATAAACTCAGCTCTGAATTTGATAACTTAGTAAGTCAAACAAAGGATCTCAATAAAAGAAATTTCATTCACAATCATCATGCAAATTTTATGGTTAATTCTCAGTTCCAATGGACAAGCTTGGCAGACAACACAATTGTACAGCATAAAAGAAGTAGAAACTTTGCTCAAATGGATAAGTTGTGTAAATTGTTTGGGAAGCGAGGAACTGAACACAAATTTCATGCTTGTTAGGCATGGGCATGGGTGGAGGAAACTTGCAGTAAGCAAAAAATCAAACTATACTAAAAAGAAATGAACTACAAGCTATGAACAAACAAGTTACTTTTAGGAATGGGAATCGGAATCATCCTCCCCAACACTTATATTGAGCATTGCCATAAAGAACAACAAAGAAGAGGGTGAGATAGTAACTTCACCGAACTGTAGTCACAAAGCAGGAGGTAGGGGATTGAAGCCCACAAACTGGAAGCACTGCCACATTTGGCTATGTAGCTCGACTAGCTGGGCTTCTATGGTGTTTATCCTGCTCTCTGATGGATCAGATTCTAAAGGGGGACGGATAGAGCGACTAAGAATGTATGGTCGCTTCACCCTACAAACAGCAGGCTTGGGTTGTGGAGTGAATCCCACAAGCTGGAAGCACTGCCTCATGAGGTTATGCAGCTCGTCTAACTGGGCTTCTATGCTGTCAATCCTGCTCTCTAAGCTGCCTTCTGCCAAAGGGGGACGGTTAGAGCGACGGATAATGTATGGTGGACGGCTAGGGGCTGCCTTCACACTACATACAGCCCTGGGTTGGGGAGGTTGAGAGGCTTCTGGTGGTGGAATAGGGTCTATTGGTGGATGGGGTGCAGAAGAAGATGAAGACGAAGGGCCGGATGTACGTCGGCACACCCTTTTCTCTCTGACCATAGTGAAATGGAAGGAAGAGATTGATGGTGAAAGACAGAAATGAAGAACGAAGATAGATTATGAAGGATGGAGGGAATAGACAAAATAACGATGGAGAAGACGGAAGAAACGGCGGCAACGGAAACAGATTGAATGAGAAAAGAATGACGGGATTGGGGAAAACCAGAAATGAAGACGACGAAGGACGGAAAACGACGGTGACGGAATGAAAACGGCGAGAAACTCAACGGTGGTGATCGGCGGCTGCAAATGGAGGTGGTGGAAGTGTGGTTGCTAGGGTTTGGAGAGGAGTATAGGGTAAAAATAAAATAAAATAAAGCCAATAAAAGAGTGAAAAAAGACAATGGGGTAAAAATAAAAATAGGATGGACCCGATCACAAAAAGAACCGGGTCGAGTTTTCATATTCACATAGCCCAAGAGGCCCAGTACATGTGTTAAAAACTGCATCAGGTTTTGCTTGGTACAATAGAATTGAGCCAAATTTCAGTTTTATTGGGTTAACTCCTTCACTTTGATCTGTCTAGTATTCTTAATTAAGTAATCCTCCCTCTCTTAGAGTTCGTTTATGCATGCTTAATTACATTTAGAATTTAACTTTTTTTCATTAGATGTTGGAATTAGACTTCCATCAATAACAATAAGATAGAAAATCACCTTTCCATGAAATCTCTCACAAAATCAGTGTCATCTTCGATGATTTCTCCTCTCTTATTTCTGAAAGCTAATAAAGATACAGTGTAACATTTGTAACAACTACGAGGCTTTCTTCTTCTGCACATGTCAAAATGAGCCGATGCACAAGGTCGGTAGCCCCGGTGGGTTTTATGTTAAATGGGTTGGGTTGGACTTGTCCCACCCTCTTAAGTGAGCCTAAAATGTTAGTACAGCCCATGTTTTTTAAAAAAAATTTCAATTACTTTTTTTTAAAATAAAATTTATTTTATTTGGCTTACAAATATTACTTTATCAATCAACATATTATGAATAAATATTACCTATTAACATAAGAAATAATATTATATACGACATTTAAAAAATTCAATATTAAAAAAATGAAGAACGTCATTGGACTAGCGCAACTCAGCCCTTACAAATCCATCATGGGTCGTGAGCATAAATGGGTCAAGACTAAAAGCCATTCCTTGAAATCAGCCAAAACTTTTTTGACCCGACCCTTAATATTCGAAGGGCTGGACCGAGGCAATCCTATAAGTCAAGTCCATTTTGATAACTCTATTGACAAAATCGACCTGTTTGCAACAATTCCTACAAACTCTCCTCCGAGAAATCCGTATTCCATTATACTCTACTCCATTATTTCATTCCATAAGAAAACTATTCTCTCCTACCAAACCTAACTTGAAATTTTATTAACAATCACTAAAATATTTCAAAAGTAATGTTACATTGTAGACGTTGGACTTAAAGCTAAAAATATTATGCTACTCTGTTTCCGCGTATGTTGACCATTTTTGGATCAAATACTTAATCTTATTCTCAAAGGACTCAATTTCATTTATAATGATTAGTATTAAAGAATGTATGTAATTTCAGTTCCAATGAAATCATGCAAGAATCTTTTGACCAAAACATACATACGTGTGTTCATTTCCTTATATGAAGATAGGGTAGACCAACTCAAGGGGTGTGGTTGAGTGGAAGGGACTCATCCATTCTTAACCAAGTGTCAGGGGTTCGATTCTTGTCTTGGGTATTGAGCAGGTTTAAATCTTTGGGCCAGTTGTCCCACCCTTCGAGGTGCCTACAATTCAACAAGAGGATTAGTCACTGTGCTCGACGATGGATACCTTAATCTAGACCAAAAGAAGATAGGGGTAGACCAAAAACTATTTAATGCATACCTTGTTGTCACAATATATTATTATAATGAATTATGAATATGCTTATGAAGTAAGTAAACATAAAATTATTTCAAATTCCTAGAAGATAACCATTAGAAATGTATAATTTAGTTTTGATTTAAATACACTTTATTTTCTCAACTTATGATGATATGTATTTTATCTCCTTCAACTTTCAAACTCCACAATAACTCTTATTAACACTTGCATATTCTACATTTCTACTCCAACTTACTCTACATTTCTTGTACTTTATTTTCCACCCAAAAGCTTACTATGATAAAAAAGGTTAATTTGCATAGAAATTGTATATGTTCGTCAAGTTCTTAACTTGAAGGAGTAAAATAAGTGTATTTATCTTAAATTTGTGTTTATTTTTGTCAAAATTACATAAGGCCATTGGACTCCAACTGAGATTTTTCATATATAAGACTTGACCTTGAAACTAGTATTGTTAGACGAGGATAAGACGATCCAATCAGTTAAACCGCTAATCATAATCTTTTTTCGGACCGATTTGATCTAATTAAAAGCGATCAAAATTGGATGACCTAAAAAAAATTGAGAATTAGATTGATATTGATTGACCCGAACAAAAAACAAAATTTTGTTTTTGTGCTGCTTTTTAAGGTAGGACCTAACATTTTGGAGATTTCATTATATATTAATTGTGTATCTTATAATTTTGAATCTTATATGATTATAGAGTAATTAATGTAGTGCGTAAGCTGTAAATAATATAAATGCTTTAATTAATATTATTTAAGCCTATTATTTTTTTCATATAATTAAATCATATAAATTATCGATTATACTTAAAATGGGTAAAATGTATATACTCCCTCCAACTATCACTCAGTTGTAAAGACCCCTTGCACTATTAATTGTGGCGAAGACCCCTTTTCACTTTCTCACACTTCAAATTTAACTCTATCTTTTTATCTTCTGTTAACAACGTCATGTAATGTTGTGTTATATTTTTAATGCTATAGCCATCATTGTACAGTTGTGTGCAGGAGTGACTCCTCCGGATCATATGATAAAAGAATTAGGGTTTACTTGGGCTTTTCGAAAAAAAATATGACACACAAATACTTGACAGCTTTAACAACAAATGAAAAGAAAAAGTTAAATTTGAAGTGTGAAAATGTAAAATGGGGTCTTTGCCACAATTAATAGTGCAAGGAAGTATTTGCAAGTGAATGATAGTTGGAGGGGGTACATGCATTTTACCCACTTAAAATTCATGAACAAAGATATAGATTTTGTAATATAAAAATCATGAGTGATATTAAAATTACTTAATTATTTTTTTTATGACATCATCCAGTTCAATCGATTGAACTGATCAACTCGTGACTAAAAAGGTTTTTCAGTTCAATGATCAGTCCAATTTTTAAAATAATGTCTGAAACCTTATTAAAACTCAAGAGCGATGAACTATAAAGTACCTACCACTCCAACAACAAAAAAATTGTACATTAAAATTCCTAGAGATCATGTTAAGAATTAAGACATATGAAATCATAGCCTTAAACATGATTTTTAGGCTATAATGCTATGTAGTAGATGTAACTTGTTGCCTAAGAAACAAACGGTCAAAGTCAACCCATTTCATAGTTTCACACACACACAACGACTCAATTTTGCATATACAGATAATGCAGCAAACTCTTATAATCACTTCAATCATGGCGGACTATTTAATAACGAAGAAGAAAGCTATCTACCTAAGAATAATCCAACACTTAGTTTTTTTTTTTTCTTCTTCATTCCTAACCTCAAAGCCATTCATAACCATGAGAAACACCAAAGAACCTTCTAGAAGTACAATCATCCCATTTTTCCTTCTCTCTGTACTAGCCTCCTCCTCCTCCTTCTTCTCCTTCTTCGTCCCCAAATCTCTTGCCCTAGAAGACGAAGCTCACCCCTATTACTGTACCGCTCAATGCGGAGATCTTCACAACATCAGCTACCCTTTCCGCCTTCGAGGCCAACCTTCGACCTGCGGCGATCCTGATTACACACTCTCCTGCGAGAATCGCCGAGCCGTGTTGGAATTAGGCGCCGGGAAGTACTTCGTGAAGTCGATCGACTACGAGAAGCAGGTAATCAGAGTCGTCGATGTCGATTTAGCCGATGGAGTGAGCTGTAGTCTCCCGTCGGCGTCTCTTGATTCGTGGCTCAACGGCGATATTCGTTATCGGAATACGGTGTACTCTCATATTGATGTAGGGTTTGTGAATTGCTCGAAGCCGATCAGTGATTCGACGTTTGTTAGGGTTCCTTGTATGAGTGGGAATAGGTCTATTGTTTATGCTGTTTATACCAGCGCTTATGTGTATGAGCACCAGGATTCTTGCTCCTTTCCGATTTCAACCACGCTTTTGAATTCTGATGTTGATGCGAAACCCCCTTCTTCCTATGAAGGGGTTCAGAAGCTCTTGCAGAATGGGTTTGATCTTGGATGGTCAGTAGAATGCAGGGATTGTATTGTTTCTGGTCGTGAATGCTCGTTTTACAGTGATCCTGAACCTTATTTTGAATGCCGCAAACCATGTAAGGCTATATATATATATATCAGTTTCTTTCTTTCTTTCAGCTCTAATGGATTCTGTAACTTTGATTTTGATGCTGATTTTGGTATTCTTGTCGTTTTGCAGATCGTTACCGTGATACTTTGATTAAAATTTACCTCTCTTTCTCTGCTATTGGTATCTGTGGTATGATTAATCACTGACTATATTCCTGAAAATTTAAGCTACAGTGAATTTGATTCTTAAATTTTTTTAAAAATATAGGATTCAGAAATGTATTTTGGATTGAATCAGATGTAGGACTAAATAGTTGAGACATATATTATTTTTCTTCTAGTTGTCCTTATATATAGTTTCTTCTACTACTAACATAACCAATCCCACCTAGTGAGAAAAAAATATTGTTGTAGTATAGTCTCTTCTTGTACTTCGTTATGAAATTCATTTTCTGCTTGGGAATAGATAAAGCATAAGTCTATTATTCAAATTTACCACTTAGTCAATCAAACTTTAATATCATGCCGGGATTAGTTGATTTTGATTCCCAAAAGTAACAATCTTTATCTCCTTGTTTTCCAGGACTACTTGTTATTGGTATATTGGTCTTCCTTCTATGCAGATGCATCAGGAAAAGGAGGGCAGCCAATAAAACAGAGAAGGATCTGGAAAAGGACCAATCCTTCATGCCAAAACGATACACTAACAAAGATATTATTTCAATTACAAACCATTTCGGAGATAAGTTAGGAGAAGGAAGCTATGGATCAGTTTATAAAGGGAAACTTCCTAGTGGAGACATGGTTGCTGTTAAAATGCTAGACAAGTGCAAGATCAGTACTGAGAAAGATTTCAAGAATGAGATTTCAAGGATTTGTAGCACAAAACATGTCAATGTTATGCAGTTGGTGGGTTTCTGTTATGAAGCATCTAAAAAGGCACTTGTCTATGAATATATGCCTAATGGTTCTCTTGATGAGCTAGAGTCATTTAAATGGGATCAAATCTATCAGATTGCTCTGGGAGTAGCTAGAGGGATTGAGTATTTACATACAGGAACTGATTCATGCACTCTTCATCTTCACATTAAGCCTAGAAATATCCTTCTTGACCAAAACTTTGTCCCAAAAGTCTCAGATTTTGGCCTCACAAAGTTCCATCATGCTACTACTGGTTCTGAAGAAGCAGAAGCAAAGTACATGGCACCAGAAGTAATGTCAAGAAGGAACTATGCAGCTGCTAGTGTCAAATCAGATGTCTATAGTTTTGGAATGTTGGTGTTGGAAATACTCGAGGGGTTGAAGAATATTGGGGATTCAAGCTCAAGCAATTCATTTTCTGTATCTGTGATTTATGAGCGTTTGAGTAAGGGACAAGACTTGGAGCTTTGGAATAATGTGACAGAATGCGAAGCCACAATGGTAAGAAAGTTGTTGATGGTGGGATTATGGAGCATCCAAGCAAACCCATCTGAGCGTCCTTCCATGTCCAAAGTGGTGGAAATGCTGGAAGGTGATGATGCCATAGATGATGAATTTTCAAATCCTTCTTAAATAATTAACCACCATATGTTGTTGTAATCTTCAATTTTCAAAACTTTGTGTAAATTCAATATATATATATATTCTGATTTCTTGGCTATTGTGGTAAAGTGGTGTATGATATTGATAGCTTCTACATATTAACTATATTTGTTCAGGTTAAGAGACACTTAAATGCAGAGTATGGTTTCACAAAGATATTTTTTGTCATTTTCAATTTGGATTTAAATAAGGTTCTTCTAAAGAAATCAACTTTTTAAAAGGTCGAGTTCTCTACTCTATTTTCTTTAACCTTTTCATATACTCACCGTTTAAATAAATGATAATACTACTAATCATACATACATTTTGCAGTTTTCACTCCTTAAATAAGATATTATATGGTAAGAATTCTTATTATTCCATTCTAGCTACTTCCTATAAATGACAGACATCAAACAGATTTTAACTTCTATGCCAAGAAATCTAATAATGCTGTCAAGTTTCAACTTTTTCTTCTTCCTTCATTTGATTGAACCCACCAAAATATGGCATCCTCAGTGAATTGGCAATTCTCTCTTGACACAGAATATTTCTTGTGGAGATTTATACCAATTGGAGAAAGAAAATCTCTAATATATATTTTTATTAAATGGTTCAGTCTATAATGCAACTTGTTGCATGCATGCAATATAATTTCGGCCAATAGGATTGTGACATGTGGGTAAGATGATTTGAGATGCAATGCCATTTATACATGTTACAATCCTATTGGCCGAAATTACATTGCATGCATGCAACAAATTGCATCATAAACCCACTCTCATTAAATTCCTTGAGATTCTAAATAATTCCTAGATCCAAAACTTTTGAACCCTTTATACAAAATCACACATCTCTTCCCAATATTTTCTTACCAGAATATATAATTCTCTTCTTTCCCTTAACTCGTTTGGTTTGCTGAGTTTTGTAGGATTTCTGGGTTTTTTTTTTGGGGGGGGGGGGGGGGGGGGGGTCTGGAAATCTACTTTTTTTATGGTTAATTTCAAACTTCAAATAAGATATTTGAGAAATTTCAATTTTTTATGTGAGTTGATTTCCCTAGACCATAAAATATTAATATTTCCATTTATAAGCATATGACTGTTTTCGGTTTAAAAAAAATTCCTGCCTTATTGGTAAATATTAATTAATAAATTGTCACATATCTTGCCATTCCCTCCCCCACCTTACCTCCACTTCCCATCACATCTACCATTAGTCCATTACCTACCTACTACTACTCCCTAAATCACATATATATATATATATATATAAATGAAAAAAATTCATCAATTAAATTAATTCAATCCCTTTTCAAGTGTCTCCAAAAGAATTTAAGGAAAAATTATTTACAATATGCTGAGAATTATTCACTTTTTCTAACTACTTAACTAGAAATATCATCATTCTCATGTCATCCCACAATCTGAGTTTGAGTAACTTAATTTACATATATATAACTAGATTAAAGCTATATTAAAATAACTCATAAAATATATGCTCCATTGAGTTTCTACAAGAGCACATTAATTAGCTACATCACATTACATAGCATAGCATAGGAATATAATGATGATGAGAGAGCATAAAAAATAGCATTTGAAAAGAGAAGGAAAGGGTTAGGTTCCCATGCAATAGTGGTCAAACATTCATGATTCATGAATTCATCATGGTCATGTGATCTTGGAGATTAATGTCAAAAGGTCATACAATTTAATAATTTTATCTGTCAGTGCAATTAATGCTGAAGAAAAGACACTTTATTTTTCCTGCTCTTGCAGCAATATTATAACCCGCAAATTAATCAACTTTACCTTTGTTTTGGTACACTTTCATGATCTGTTTGTACAATCTCTCATGCTCCATCACCACCACAGAAGAAAAAAGGACCCAAAAAAAAATGCTATTGTTTCCTTCCTTTTTCCTTATCATAAGTACCCACTCATCTTTTTAATCTAGTATAATAATATGAAATTTTAGTACATCTCTTTAATAAGTTTGTCTTTAATTTATTTAAAACAAAATTTATTAATATAAATTTTTATTAGTATTAATAAATAATACATAAAAGAAATATATCAAAATATAATAATATTATAATATTGATTTTTTATTATTTTTTATTGCCCAAAAAAGTTTACTAGGAAAAACATATAATAAACATGTTGAGCCAATCATGCCAACTTTTTTGTTTTGAAAAATCATTTTTATTTTATTAGCAAGTAGAGTATATAGTAGATCTTAGCTAAGGTTGAATTCAAACTTTATTGGAGTTTGGATTTTTAAATTTTAGTCCATAGAAAATATTAAGGTTTCGGATTTTATTCCTTATATATATCTATATAATTAAGACCTTAATTCTACTAATTTTTAATTTACTCTTTTAGATCTCCCTCATAAAAAATTTAAAGAATTTATTCCTTAAAAAATAATGTTAAATATTTATATATTTAGGGTTCTTTTTTAGGGGACAAAACTCCAATCAATGCTCTTTTTGAGTATCCAATGTGTAAATTTATTTTTTTAAAAAAAAGACATAAAACATAAATAAATATGTGACTAATTTATGTTAGTCTTTTTTTTAATGTATAATTCCTCAAGTTATTAAAGACAATCTTGTTCGAAGTACTACATGATACTAAATGTATTTCTCCCAATAGAAATTCAAAACTTAATTTGTCACTTTATGAATAATAAGGTTTTTTTACTAGATCCAACTCGGTTGGTTCTATAATTCATGTTAGTTAATCTCTATATCTCCATACAATAAATATACTTCTAGTACTCTAATAATAATATTGTTATAAAAAAAGTACTCTAATAATATTATAAAAAAAATTTAGATCAAGTTCCTTGAATCCTCTAAGTTAGAAGAATATCCATTACTTCCCTCATTATTTATGTATATATTTGCATTAGTAGTACACACAAAAAAGTATATCCAAAATTTGATTCTTTTCTTGTGATTCAATTCAAAATAAATTCATGGTATAGAAGAATATCCATTAATTCACTCATTATTTGTGTAGCAACAAAAAGAAAGATTGGCACATATATATGAAGAGGGCAATCAACTAATCATATATAAAAGTCCAAAAGTGATTAACTTTGTTTCACCAAAGTCATACTGTGTTAGCTTCTTTTTTTTTCCCATTCTTTTTCTTTTGGTTGTTTGGTAAGCTATCATTGTCTGCTTTGCATCTCTTCCATTGGAGGAAGAGAAAAATATTCCAAAAGCTAAGAAGAAGAGACACAAAAGTGATGAGAAACAAAAGAAATAAAGAGAAGAGAAGGGGAAAAAACCATAGTAGTCATTTCCTTTATATCAAATACTTCATAACAATAATATATAAAAAAGCTAGTAATTGATTAAAATACATATTCATTGATGGGTGTAAGTGATGCATGCCAAGCAGCATCAATATTTAATAACAATCTCTCATCAAAACCCTTAAATCTCATAATATAACCCTCAAAATCCAAACTTTCACCCAAACCCACCTCACCAATCTATGGCTACCTCGTATGCATCTCTTACATCCCATGCTTCCATCATAAAAATAACCCAAAAAAACGTAGAAAGTGGAATCAGTGGCAAAAGCGTAATAAAGACAAGAACCCAGGGTTAAACAAGGAATTAAAAGAAAAATCAAGGACCTAAAAACTAACGGTTAAAGGTAAAATTCGGACCGCTACCCTCAATTCCCCGCAATGCAATAATAACGCTCTCCCAATTCTACCCTTAGAAATTCGGGAGAGTGCAATTGCAAAGCCTTCTTTTTAGGTTGCTACATATATAGTGTTGGTTGGCATGACATCAACACCACCTCCGCCGCCGTCTAAGGCGGAGAGAGCATCCTCCTCCGCCGTCTCCGCCGCCGCCGGAAGTGTCAAACACACCCTTTTGGGTATGGTTCATCTTTGGCTAAGAAAAGCTTGAGGAGAATGAAAATGGGAGAGTAATGGTAGCTAGGGAGCTATATGGTGTATAGGTAGGAAGAAGAAGAAGAAAGTGTGAATGAGTAAGCATAGGGCCAAGAAAGGGGATATGATGGGTCGTATATAAAGGCAAAATTTTATTTAGCTTTTGATTTTTTTTTTTTTTTAAATTTGTAGAAAAGAAAAGTGGATGAGGTTGTTGGCTACATTGGTTATTTTATAGAATTATTATATATATATATATATATATGTATACAAGGTTTTAAAAAAAAAGTGAGTTTATGATGCATCATACAATGCAATTTCAATTAATAGGATTGTGACACTTGTTATTTTGTTGCATCGTGCAATGCAAATGGATCACATAAATGGTTATAATTGTGCCACATAACCCATTGCATGATGCAACAAGTTGCATCTTAGACTTATCCTTTAAAAAATATCAAATTCACTAAGTATAATTTAACTAAATTTTACTAATCTTTTCAATTAATAAGAGAGTTCATAACATTATTTTTGTTAATTCTTTCACTAAGTTTAAGACAATAATTTTTTTCAACCAATTAAAAAAATATTATAAAACTTTTGTTAAATAAACCCATAAATAAAATAGAAATTAATTTGTCAAAAGTCTTCAATGTATAAATTTTTGCTCATAAATTTTTTTTTTTTGAAAAAGTTAATCAATGAAATTTGGTTTAATTAGTAATATTATAATAATTGGAAATTGGAACTAAATTATTTAAAAAAAATTACTATTTTTGAACAAATGCATGTGTATCTTTTGTATTTGAAGAGTTTTTTTAAAAAAAAATAAAAAGAAAAAGTAGAGAGAGAAAGTGGGGTTGAAATTCTTGGTCTAAGATGAAGGGCATGTTTGTGGGGAATGCAAAAAACTCCACTAACTCGGTTTCCAAGGCTCTTGGAATTTTCATTATCATATTTTGATGGATGAAAAAAAAGGAGAAATTAGAGAGAGATAGAGTGGTATAGTATAGGAATAGAAGATAGATAGTAGAGAGAGAGAGAGAAGGAAATATTATTCATTGATTGATGGGTTTTTGTTTGTCTGCGTATGTGAACGTGGCTTTGTGCTTGTGGAAGAGAGAAAATAATGGAAAATGAAAGAAATTAGAGGAAAATGAAAATGAGGCTTAATTCAAAACTATTATACATAAATTTGTGATGTGTTAAAAGTTTAATAGAAAAAATATGTGTGAATTTACAAACAAATTGTTAAATAATTTTAATGAGTTCATCATGAAAAATTAAATAATAATATTCTAAGAGATTAATTAAAATATTGTTTGATTAATTGAAATTACTATTTTTCTTATAAAATTTTAAACTATTTAATAGTCTATTGAGTATTAACCAATAAATGAAACTTTAATGGAATCTCTTAAAACACTAAAGGTACCATTGGTAAGAGTTCATAATAGTGAAATCCATGATTCTCTATTTTCAAAAAAAATTACATCATATTTTATACATACAAAACATACTTTTTATTATACGTTTTCTCCTTATCTCTCTGATCATTTTTTTCTACAGTATTTTTCTTTATTCTACAGTACTTTCTTTGCAGTACTTTACATCTGTGCATTTATACCAAGCGTACCCTAATTAATTACCAAAACTCTAATTGAAAATTTACAAAAATGCATCACTTAGCTCAATACAAAAAAAAAAGAAGAAGAGGTTTTTATGGGCAACTTTTTGGATTTATTAGCCTATTATTGAGGGGGTGGCTTGGGAAAAGATGATGCATTAGTGTGTGTAGTGGGGCATTAACCTTGATTCTTGTGAACAAAGACACTTGGGATATGGCCCAACCTGCTCTGCTCTTGACCCCACTTGATTCTGCCCCTTACTATTCATCATTGAGCAATCAATCAAACACATAGCTATAATTCAAGAAAATATACATATATTATTAAAAAATTTAATAACTAATTTATTAAAAATTAGTACAAAATTTAGAGAAATAAATGCATTTTTTTTAGATTATTATCTCCCTTCTTGGAGAATTGATTCTCATTACTTCAATTTAAGTATTTAGTTTTACACAAATTAAATATAATCTAATTTTAAGTTATATATTAAATCATATTGGAAATAAATTTTTTTATAGGTTATGATTTAATTTACATGCTAATAATTATATATACTCATTTTTAGTACAATACATACAAGTCAAAATTGAATAAATTTTTTCGTAGAATAAAATTAAATTAATTTCAACTTATAATTAATAAAGTCTCTTCAATTGGTCTTATTGGATATGACATTAAAGTGGATAAAGTGTAGTTGAGCATGCATGCCTAGTTTCCATCAAAACATTCAGACAATTCACTTCATGAACATAATTAAAGCAATGTAATAGAATTATCAATAGTTGAAATTTCCTATCTAGTAATAGTTAGATTAATTTGTTTGGGGATCAGTGTTAAAATATTTTTTCATTTTAAAATATAAGATAGAATAGATCTCAAGACAAATCTAACGATTTATAACTGATAAACTTGAACTATTGATAGTTTCAAATAGTCACCCAATAATAAAACAAATTTGTAAAGCTATTTATATATCTCCATCAAAAATGCATTTTCCACGATTTTGTCTAGTGTGGAATGAATCTACTTTGTATGTATATATTTGAATGAGATTAATTAATCGTCAACATTTTTGAGCATGCATGCATATGGGATCGGATATGCTTCTTTTTTCAAACTATGTGAGTTGTTGCTATAAAATGAGAAGACAAAGAATGAAAAAGAGACTTAGAAATTCTATTGCGCATGCAATATGTGCTATTAACTTTGTCTTTATATATATATATCTCGTAGTCAAATACATTATTGTACTACTCTCACACTCATCAAACTTTCAATTAATTATTGTAATTAATTAATTAGTTGGAGTATATATGTAGTTGAGTGGAAGGGACGCATCCACTGTTAACCAAATGTCAGGGGTCGATAATTATTGGTTTTGGGTATAGAAACATTTAAAAATTTTCTGTCCAGTTGTCTCAATATCCTTCAAGGTGTTTAATTAATTATAAGTCAGCAAAGGAATTAATTATTTTATTCGACGGCGGATATCTAATTTTGATAAAAGACTAAACAAATAGGTAAAGTTCTTTATATATATATGTTTGCTATTAGATTTTTTAATACAAATAAGACACATGGACAAAAAGTTTTTGCATAATCAATTATCGGTGAAGAAAGAATATCGAAGAGTATATTTTACATGATCAATCATGAAAAAGACAATATAAATAAAGCTTATGATTAGAGGAATATCATAACAAATATATATAAGAAACTTTATATAAAATTTTATTTTGATAAAGATAAAACTTGCAATTAATTGTGCAAGTTACTTTATCAGCTCCATTTAAACTGTTGATTGACTGCAACAAAATTACATTGCAATCGATCAACAGTCCAAATCAGTCAAATAAAATAATTTCACATAAAATTACTTCACCTAATCCGGTCAAGTTTCCATGTATATGATATATAAGTTCAACGCTTTTAGTTTTGTTTGAAACTTGAAATTCCACCATAACTATTTTTTTAATAGAAAAATGAATCCTCCTATTATCATATATATATATATATATATATATATATATATATATATATATTCCTCAATTATTGTATAATGATAAGATTATTTCAAAAGGCATAATGATGGAATTTTTTGTCCTGCAGCGAGAATCCAAAGCGAGGGAGGGTACATGAGAAGGGTAATGAAAACGTTGAAAAGTTAGGGAGATTTTGTTAGGTAAAATGATCCACTTATTAAACATAATTAAATAGAATAACAAATTCAATTATAAATAAATATATAACTTTATATATATATATATATATATATATATATATATATATATATATATATATATATATATATATCTTAGAATAATGTATACCAACATGGTGTAGCGCAGATATTGGTAAGGCATCTGTGTTACGTTCCCTTAACTATCATCTCTCGAGTTCGATCATTTATAATTAATTTAATGAATTACTCTAATAATTTTCAATAGATCATGATTTACTTTAATTTCTTTAAAAAAAAGAAAAAAGAAAAGAGTGTGAGACATGATCATAAAAGTGAAATGAGGGCACCACAAAAGCTTTTGGAATTTACAAGAAATAATAATGGAGACCAAAGTCATTGTCTAGCATATTGCTGGTAAGAAAAAGACAGAGGCACATAGAAACACCCTTTTGATGATGATACAGAAAGATTCTGTTCTGTGCTTACAAGTATACATACATGTGTTTCTCCATCTTCTCTTACTATTCATCCATCCACCTCTCATGCCCATCCATCACAATTCAACAAAAGCAAACACACACACATGTATATATATATATTTGGTTGTTCACCCGATCTCCGAGGTACTGTCTTGACTAATTCAAACTTAACACGAGTCATGTATCTGGTGGTGGGATCCCAATAGAGATTTATAGTCACATTCACAAAATCTCGTACACAGAATATTACTTAATCGATACCAAATTACTTCCCACTTTAAATCAATCCCTAGTGTGTGTATATATATATATATATTCACCAGGAGAACCACAGTATCAATATAGTAAGTCAGCGGTTTTAGACCCTACTTTCCTCCATCTCTTTTTCTATTTTCAATTTTCTCTTAATTTTCTTTTTTTCCCACTATCCACATGAGTATTAAAAGAGTAATATTTGTATGAACTCAAATTCATATAAATTATATATAAATTCATTATGTGTTAAGAGTTTAATTAAAAAAATTAAACAGCAAGTTCAGTCATAATAGTTGATAGTTACCAAGAAATTATATAAAGTATTTTTAAATCATTTTATTATTTTTAATTTTAACTGCTTAATTAACTCTTATAGTCGATTCACATACAATTAGAAGAAGAGTCCGTCACAACATTACTTGTATAGAAACTAACCACATTTTAAAAAAAAAGTATTAACAAGTAATTGATTTAAGTGGTAAGTAACTTGGTATTATTTAAGCAAGATCTCAAATTCAAAACCTCGTGAATGCAACTATTCTTATTGAATTTAAATGTAATAGTTGTTTGTGGGAAGTAGTGAGGGATGTGGTGGGAGATAGGAATGTGTGGGAGAATTGCATTGATAAGTATTGACAGAATCTCCATTTTTCATTCAATATCTCTTAATGAAGATAGTGGTATTTATGAGGTCTCAAACTCAGGATCTTGCTTAAGTGATACCAAATCGCTTACTATTTGGACAAACCTCTTGCTGGTTCTTTTATATCTTTGTCACAGAGTTCTTTCAATCATTTATACTCTTTTATATGATTGGTCTAGTATTATACAATATTTGTTTCATTCATTAATTACTTACAATTTATCAACATTATTAATAAGGATTTACATGGAATGAATTATCAATATTTAATTCTTTTATTAGTACTAATAAAAGAAATGAGTATTAAATTTTCAATACTTTTATAATATTGAACTATTATTTGTCGGTCCCAATCACACCCTTAAGATTTTTTTTTATATAAATAAAAAGTTTATATGAGAATAAGTACTAGTATTCCATAAGTGTAGTAAAAACTTTTTAAATTTAAACTTTTAATAAGACTCTCACATCAATTATAGAATTCGAACCTAGTTATAAAATAATTATTCGAAACTTAATCAGCTGAATCATCCTGGTTGGCATGGCCTTGTGATTTTGATCAAACGGGTTTGAAGGGTAAATGACGTGGCAATTGTGCGGACCATTAGATTTTAATCCGACGGCTATAAGGAGTTGACTTTAACAAGATAAGGTAATGATAGCGTGGGGCCCATAATGAAGAGAACTCCGTCGTATTTGCGATGTGTGTCCCACCCATAGTAATAGATCATGACCGTTGGATTTCTTTGATTGGGTGGGTATTATTATACTTCAGCATTACCTCATAAAAACGTCATCACAATAATAATTACATAACTAATTAGTAATTATCAAGAAGAAACTTAAAAAAAAATAATTTAAAAGAAAAAACGTAAACTTGCATTGCATGGACCACCTGGACTCACTCCAAACCAAGGCCCAATCACGTGCCAATATTATTAACACTTCGAGTTTTTTTTGTAAAAAAAAATTGATAATAGAAATTTATTAATTTGATCTCATACATATTATTTTAATTTAACTTCTAAAAAGATAAAAAGTGTAAATTTAGTCTCTATATCTTTCATCCCAATGTGTGTATTTTTTAAAATTTATTCCGTCAGTGTATATGTGGTTTCTTTCAATAATTAAAAAAATTAAATTAAAACAAAAATATAGTTTAGTGATTAAATTAAATGTTTTCATCTTTTATGAACTAAATTAGAATAATTTGTATATTTTAAGAACTAAATTACTCTACGAAAATTTTAAAAGAAATCGGGTATATTGTTACTTGTTAAGGAAGTTGAGAGGGAACAACACGAGGCAATTTTTGCTAATTTAGGGTTGAATTTTTAATTTTTAATTTTTAAATCACTGGGCTCTAGCTTCTAGTTTCTATTGAATTCCAAATTGTTCCATAATTCAAGTAAGATATCTCTATTTCTTTATTATGAATTGTGATGAAGAGTATTTTTTTTATTTCATTGCATTAAAGGGGGAAAAAATTACAAAACAATGATCTTTCTAAATATTGAATCATCTTTAAACTTAAATTTTCTTTTAAAAAATTTTCAGCATAGATTTCAAAACAGATTTATTGACTGACGAGTCAAAATTCACAATAATTCTATACTATTACTCTAATTTTTTTAAGTAATACTATGAAAATATTGAGAGCTTTGGCTCACTAATTTTCAGTTATTGAACCAGTCTTAAAATTTATATCAAAATATTTTATTAAAAAAAATTAAAATAACACAAATTTTAACATAAATTCAATAGCTGGGAAGAAATTCTAACGGGTAATACTATAGAGTTATTAATAGCTCAAACTTACTATCTATCAACCGTTGAATCTGTCTGGAGACTTGTACCAAGATACTTTCTTTTTTTTTAAAGGATTTTGCTAACAAGTGCTATCTTTAAGGTTTTCCTTCCCCCAATGAGATAGTGTTAAAACATGTGTTGGTTGACTTTTTATCAACTTCAAAAAGATTAATTCCCTCTACACCAATCAAAGAAAACCTCAACACCCCGTTTGGTATGCCTTCCTCACAGGGAAAGTGAGGGTGAGGTGAACTTACTGCATGTTTGGTATACCTTCAGTACAGGGAAGGTGAGGTGAAGCTTCCCTCTGAGGGAAGCAAGTGGAGGGAAGGTGAGGTGAGGTTTGGTTTAAAGACCAAAATGCCCTTAAAAAATTTGTGGCTTTTAAAAAAGTAAGGGCAAAACAGGTATTTCATACTTTTATCTTATATTTCACTATCTTATTCCTACCATACCAAACAATATTACTTTTACATTCCACTTCCATTTCCCTGCATACAAAACATACTTTTTATCACATACTTCCACTTCCACTTCCCTTTACAACACTCACCGACTACCAAACGGTACCCAAAACAATCCAACGACTTATAACTGATTCATTATCCATTTTTTTTTAAAAAAGGGCATAATAATAAACGAAAAGGAAGAAGGGAATGAATGATTGGATACTCGAATGGAAGTGGGGAAATAGACAATGTCTGTGGAATGGTGGACAGTGAGCGGCGCGTGAGGCCTCGAGAGTGTGTCTTAGACAACAAGGGTGGGACCCACGGGAGGCGCATTTTAGCCGTTTCAAGCTTTCATTTCTACATTACATACATCGGATCCGGCGTGCGCAACCAGACCCCATCTCTTTTGTTTCCCCTTTTTACCATTCCTATGCCCATTTTTCCCCATTTCACTTTTTTTTTTTCTTTTTCTTTCGAATGCTAAATAAACAGTAAAATTATAATTTCCTATTCTCTTTTTCTCTTTCTCACTTCTTTCATCTTGAGGTTCACATGAATACGTTATCAATTTTCATTTTTCACCCATTCACATTAAGAGTGAGCATAATTTGATTTAAGACTTTTAAATGAATTGATTCGAGTTGAATTCTAGTATAATTAAGTTTGGCTCGTTTAAATTAGAGTGAGTTCAAATTTGACCTTGAATTTTAAAATGAATAAATAATTATGATTAAGCTTAATTTGTTTAATTAATTAAATTATTCACGAGTTTAATGAGCTAAGTAATTTACGAACAATACTATTAAAAGTTAAACAAAATTAAAAAAAAATTATTAACTTTCATATATTATACTAAAGACTTCGCAAGCACGTACCGTACATGTAATTTATTTTTAAACAAATATAATATAAAATTATTAATTATTATTATATTTTAAAATAATAAAACATTAAATATTTGATAATTTTTAAATTTGTAAATTAAAATAATTATTATATTTTAAAATAATAAATTGAATTATGAGAAGTTATTTGTTTCAACACTAACTACTCATCATGTTTACTTTCTCTTTTCTACCCACTCCGGCACTCTCACATCCTTCCATCATTTTTTTTGTATTTAATAAATTAGTAAATATCTATTTTGAGAGACCGTTGACGGGAAGGGTCCACAACCATATAAATATAGATATGTACACACAAAAAAAATTAACTTATAAATTATATTAATTTATATCGTAAAGTTGTGATTTGAAGGAGTACATATATAATTGTACCTGATTAGGTACAATTCTCATGAGTGTTGGATCGTTGGTAGTGTGTGATAATAAAATAACAATAAATCACATAGAATTTAACATGGTTTATCCAAAATATTTGGCCTACATTTACAAATTCAACTCTAACTATTTCTATTACTAAAAAAAAATACTAACAAGAGAATTCTTCAAATTAAATTTAGGAGTATAACAATTTTCTCAAGTTATACCTAAAATAATGGTACACAAAAGTATTTTTAAAAAATACTCAAAGAATATATTTTGTCACCGTTTTTGTCATCACTCCTCACAGAAAAACTAAAACACCCAGCTCTATTTTCCTCTCCTATAATTTCTTCTTTTTGTGAAGTTGTGATTTGAAGGAAATGGAGATGTCTATTCATAGACATTCTCCTTTGTGTGAAAAGGCATGGTTAGTTGAGTTGAGAGTGAATTTTTATTGCCTAATTTCCTTATTCAATTTGGCAATTGCTTTGACACTTGTAAGAAAAGAAGAGAACTTAAATTTAGCAGCGGTTTTGACATTTACAAACAGTGTTATCAAAGTCGGTTCGGTCTGGAATAACCAAAGAACTGGTTAGGTAAAAAATCGGTCAAGAACCGTCTAAACCGGCGATTTAGACGGTTTGACCGGTTGTCAATTTGTGTTGTTTATGATTTAGTATTTATTGAGAATTTGTTGTGGCTTGTAAGGATTGTTCTATTTAATTTCAGTATTTATAGTTTGGTTTGTGATAAGACTTTAGACTTAAATATGTTGATCATTAAACTTATTTGAAGAGTTTAATATGATATTGTAGTAGTTTACAACTTGTTCTATTTTTTTATCATGTTTAGATGGAGACATATAGTTATGGAGTATATAAATTTTTTTATGATATATTTTAGTATATTTAATTAAAAAAATATATTTTAATTGCCATCGGTTCGACTACAGTTCGATCACGATTGGACCATTGAACAGTGAACCAGTACCTCGACCGGTTCGATTTTAAAAACATGTTTACAAAAAATAAAAGAGAATTTAAATTTGCAACCACTTTGACACTTACAAAAAGATTTTAAATTTTAATGTGTTAAGTGTGCAGTAGGATACTCCACTTGTGAATGTTAAGATCATAATCAAATCTATTAGTGGAGACAAACTATTATTTAGTCCCTGAATTTTTGGTCAAACTACTATTTAGTTTTCGAATTGTTCAAAAATACTATTTAGTCCCCGAATTGTTCACTCTGTCAACTATTTAGTCCTCGAATTTGACAAAAATACTATTTAGTCCCCGAATTTGTAACTATGTCAACTATTTAATTCCCAAACTTGACAAAAATACTATTTAATTACCGAATTTACAACTCTGTCAACTATAACGGGTAATAGTCAGTAAACTAAATAGTTGACAGAGTTGCAAATTCGATGATTAAATAGTATTTTTGCCAAGTTTGGGGACTAAATAGTTGACATAGTTACAAATTCGGGGACTAAATAGTATTTTTGTCAAATTCGGGGACTAAATAGTTGACAGAGTGAACAATTCGGGGACTAAATAGTGTTTTTGAACAATTCGAGAACTAAATAGTAGTTTGACCAACAATTCAGGGACTAAATAGTATTTTGCCTCCTATTAGTGGAAGGGAGATCAATTGAACGTCAATTAGTTAAATTATAATAATACTATGGACGCTTAATTTTCAACAATAGCTGGAATAGCTCAGTTGGTTAGAGCGTGTGGCTGTTAACCACAAGGTCGGAGGTTCAAGCCCTCCTTCTAGCGTTTTTCTTTTATTTTGGAGTTGGTTTTTTTTGGACCATTTTGCCCCAAAATGAAGAGGATGAAATGTGAAGGAAAATTGCATCCTGATAAGGAGGAATATATTTTCCTTTCAATTTAGTCCAAAGAAAAAATTATATTTTTTTGTGAGTGATAAAATTATTTTCAAATAAGCCATGTTTAATAAATTATTAATTTATTATATTTGGTAATTATGAAATAATTAATGTTAATATTATATTATTTAAATTAAATTGGGTTATTTTAATGAATTTTTTAATCTAAAGATAAAATTGTCATTTTATTCAATTCACGTTCTTATTTCCAACCTCATTTTCAATTTTTTTTTGTCACACCAAATGTGATCTTTAAACATTCATATTTTTATTGCCATTCCCTCATAAATTAAACTTATAACCAAATGGGCCATTTATCTTTCAAACTATATATGAAATCTAGACAATTCCATAAAATTATATTTTTGTGGACAAAATTTTCCTTTCTTAAACTATCACCATTGTCGTTGGCTCGTTGCCACTTTAGGCATTAAAGGTATTATAGACATTAAACTCATTTTACTTTTCAATTTTTGCATACTAAACATAAAAATTTGTTTCATGACCCCTTTTATTTATTCATATGGCAAACATAATTTTTTTGCCTTTTAGATTTTATTCCATTCCATTCCTTAATAAACATTCCTTCATACCAAAGGTAGTCGTATTCATGTAAAAGTGTCATAGAATTCAAGTTTGTATTGTTCTGGAGAAGGGTTCGTTTTAGCTAGGAATGATCATTGGATAAAATATAAATAAAGTACTGCAGTTTGTGAATTCAAAAAGCTTACAAGATAAATAATTTGAATTATCAAATATATATTCAATATAAAAGCTTAATAAATTTATCCCTACAGAATTATCATATATAATAATTTATAGATTAATATTAATAAAAATTATGATTATTATACTTTAAATTAATAAAAATTGAAATATTAAATTATTTTAAAATTTTAAAATATAAAATAAAATAATTATTATATTTAAAATAATAAATAGAATCCTGAAAAGTTATCACTATTCTTATTTTCTCTCACCCATGATCTTCTCACATCATATTTTTATTTTTTTTTAATTAACTAATTGACTATTTTAGGAGACCGTTGACAGGAAGACCCCACAGCCATATTAATATAGACATATATATGTATATGTATGCTTCAATGTTATTTAAATAATTTAGATAAAGTGAGTCCTGATTAGGTATTATTATCCCTATTGTTAGACCTAGATTTACTCATACATAATTATTGACGATGCACGATGCATTGCTGCGATAGAGAATCCTAGAGCCATTGCACGTAACTCATTGCACGAGCATGACAACATTGAAGTGTAGTACATACTCATCTATGAAAGTATTTTTCACTTCTCAAATCCTTCACAAATTCACAATTGATAAAACTAATTATCAAACCATATCTCATAAATAACTCTACAACCCACAAGCACATGTATTTTCAAGTATTTTGTGATTTTACCCTACACTTAATGTCTTAACCTCAAATGACATATGAATGGAAAAATAAATAAACCTTATGTGAGAAAGAACAAAGTACAAAATAGTGAGGGAAACTATTGGCTATTGAAGGAGAATAAAAAGATGAAACTTAAAACTGATATGGAAAAAAAAAATAGAATGGGATTACATTACAAAAAACAATTGTCCCAATAGTACGCGCTATGGCTGAGCCAAATAAAATTGGCAATGCCATGTTAATAATTATGCATTTATACTCGTTTATTTAATACTCAAGTTCGGACTCAACAAATAAATTTTATGGGTGCCCATAAGATATATATATTTTAATCATTTCCCTAATTACAGGGGGTTAAGGTCTCAGGTTTGTTGCTTGAAGTAGTTTAAGCTGTGAGAAAAGTAAATTCTGCTGCCCTTGCCTTGGTTTGAATAATAGAGCTTATAGAAGATGGGGTGTTTTCAAACACTTTATTGTTAGAAAATTATTTTATAATTTTATATTTGAGTTTATTTAATTGATATTTTGTTTTACTAAAAATATTGGTTGGATGTATAGTCAAAATTATGATCATGATACCTTAAAAAAATTAATGTGATTAATTAGTTTTGGTCTCACTTTATAAATTGGGCCTTGAGTACAATAGGCCATGATGGGTGGGTAATTGTCAACCCTCTATAAATACAGGGTTGAGTCCCCTCTCCAATCTAATTGTTGATCTAACCTCCCATTAGGTTTGTCATCACAAAAGAGATAAGGAGAGGAAGACCGACCTCCACGTGAACGCTTGATCACGTTCTACCCAGTTATACCCAGTTATGTTTCACACAAGTTTTAAATTGGTCATTTATCTTTCAAAAGTTTTATATTGGTCCTTTATGTTTCCCAAAAGTTTTATATTTATCCTTCAAGTTTCATTAAAACTCTATATTGGTCCTTGATTCAA
Organism: Senna tora; assembly: GCA_014851425.1. NCBI lineage: Eukaryota > Viridiplantae > Streptophyta > Magnoliopsida > Fabales > Fabaceae > Senna > Senna tora. Next base: position 7,602,757 of record CM026270.1, read on the forward strand.
GTTCTATATTGATTCTTTATGTTTCATTGAAGTTCTACAATGGTCCTTTATGTTTCATTGAAGTTTTATATCAGTCCTTTATGTTCATTAAAGTTTCATATTAGTCCTCTCAGCATGATTTTATTTTTGGCTTAAACGACGTCGTTTGAGTGTTTTTAGTGTATCTAAAGCCATGTCAGCTATCTGATACACGTAGAAGAGATTATGTGTCTACCTCGGCATGCCACGTCAGCAATTAACTTAAGAAATTGACGGAAGTGGACGGAAGGACCAATTTGGAACTTCTTGCAAACATAAAGGACCAATTTAAACTTTTTGAAACATAAAGGACGCCCCGAATATAGTGTGTCATTTTTTTCAAGTAAGTTTATATCAACCACCCAAAATCTGGCCCTCTTTCCAGAGTTAATGACGATGGAAATTTGATTTTGAGCTACACTTCCTTACCAACAAAAAAAGGCATAAGGGGTTTTTGCATGATTTTTTGAATTACTTTCTAATAGTCTTTGAGATTGTTTTTATTTTGTCAGAAGAAAATCTTCATTTATGAGAGATTGGTAAGAAAACGAATTTTTTAATAACTAATTAGTTAAATCCATTATTTTTCTATAAAAAATAATCTAATCCAAACATTTGCAAATCCCTACCACAGAATGTGCACATATTTAGCATCACACGTTCGAATAAAATTGTATTCAATAAAAATACATATAAAAATAAAAATATATATATTTTAATCATTTTTCATTAATTAACAAGTTAATTCCATTATCTTTTACAATTTTTTTGGTAAGATGATCTTTTACAATTTATCTTTGTCATTTTTGTGCAAAGCACACACAGTATATCTCAAAATACTCCCTATAGTTATGAAATTATGAAGAGGTACATAAACATCACCATTTGACTATTTGAACGCACCACACTAGTGATTTACAATTGCAATGTAGAGGATCTATTTGGGATAGTAGAAGAACTCCTAGAAAGAAATAATTGCAAAGAAAAAAAAAAAGATCTTGGGCAACACACTAAAAAACTCCATATCTACTATACACAAGATCAAATAACATACAACATAATTTCTCCATCTTTGAAAGATCAATTAAATGTTTTTTTCTCTAGTTGACCATATTCAAAATATCTGCATGATTAGAGAAAACTCTACACGGGAGGAAAGCATTTTCATTAGAAAACCTTACCGATGAAAGGAGCAAATCTTCATAATTATAATTTGGATTAAGCACCGGAAAAGCAAATTCTTTCAAGAGGAGGTTCTTTAGGCAATAAAAATGAAAATTAATTTATTATTTTTAGTAATAAAAATTTTGAATGAAAATAAAATAAAAAGTATTAAAATTATCCCTTTACCTTTTATATTAAAATAATAAAAAAAATTATTTAAAATTAATAGACATTTTATATTTTTTAAAAATTAACAAAAAAATAAAAAAATAAAAGAAGAAAAAGCCTGGCCCACCAACTTTATTTTTAACTTTCCTTTCTTTTGAAAGAAGGCACGGGCGCCCAAGTGCTGGTAAATTTTTTAATATAAACCGCTCAAAAAAATAAATTATTTACATGAACATCTATTTAAAACTTATTATAAAATGGATTTTTTATATATTTGCAGTGGTCAAAACACCTGCTAAAAAAAACTGAAAAAGCTAAAAAAAAATTAATATGCTTACATAAATATAACACAGTCTCACACTATATCTATATCTATCTATATATATATATATATTAGACAAAGGTCCCTCCCCTTCTCCCCAAATATATATTGAGGTAGAAGAGGAGAGAAGTGTGTGTATAATATATATACATATATATGTATAATGTGAGACTGTGTTTTATATATTTATGTAAGTAAGCTGTTTCGGCCCCGACGCCAAAACACCTACAAACCTACATTTCATGACAAGTTATAAATAAAGATTCATATAAAAATTTATTTTTTTTCAAAGGTCCATTTTGAAATTTTTTTCCAGGTGTTAGGGCACTTTGGTTAAAAAGAAGAAAAAAATACTTTCCTATCAAGTTAAAAAATAAACAATAAAAATATCTATTATACACATTTCTAAAAATTTCAATGCATTTCTATTTCATTTTGATTCCAAATTTTTAATGCATTCAGTTTTACCCTTACAACATTACGAACGTAGTTAGTGTTATAATGAATTACGATTTTAATATACTTGCATAATAGTTCATATATTACAAATCGTTAAGAAGGTTATAATTCTGAAATGAATACTACTTTTGTTTGAACGAAAAATATACAAGATTGTTACTGTAGGGTATATAATCTATGATATTTGTGCATCTTTTAAATGGAGATATTGATATTAGAAAGGAAACAGTTGAACTGAAGTTTGTTGTTGACAGAAGAACAAGTACTCTTAACCTAAAAAGAGAACTCAGATCTGCCGGAGAAAATAGCTTCACCATCATTAGAATGGATCCAATTGAATTTTTCTTTTTTTCTTCTAATACTAGAATACTCGATTTGGTTTTACTTTTACATCTTCTCAAATAGGACATGTTTGGCTGAAGAGAAACAGAAATTTTAATTCGCCAAAGCGAGAAAACTCTGCTCGTGTTTAGTTTCTTCGCAAGAGACGCAATCAAAGACAGCTTAATCAGAAAAATCGCAGATCCGACCAAATAGAATCAGAAAAATTAGACAAAAATAACAGATCTACTCGTTACCGAAGCAAATTAAGGAAGAATCGCCGGATCTGAGAGATAAAAACAGCATGAGTAATCAGGAAAGAATGAGAAGTATACCTGAAAAAGACGATGAGGTGAAAAAGCGTGGAAGAAGAAAAAGGAAAGAGAGAAATGGCGGAAAATGAATGGAATGGGAGGCATTGGTAAGAGAAGAGACGTATGAAAGTATGAATCAAATCTTCTCTTGCCATAGCTCCCATTCCTATCACTTCCCGCCAGCCCTTCCTCCCATTCCGCCGATTTTCTTCTGAATCTGGTTTCTGTAATGGGGTTGAACTCTGAAGCCATCTTCGCTACATATTTATATGGAGACGGAACCGCTCAAAACCCTAAAAGGGGGTCCAATACGGTAGTGGGAGAATATCAATGAGGATGATTGATTGGGCCGATAGCTGAACATTTTTCAACCCAACTTTGTACTCGGCCCTTTAACATGTTGTTTTCTGTTAAAAAAAGAAGAAGAGAGAGAGCATGTGGTTTTTTTATTGGGTAAACTACATTTTGCCTCCTTGTGATTTGGCTTAAATCTAGTTTATCCCTTGTAGTTTGAACTGCGACACTTAACTATCCTGTGGTTTGGCTTAAAATTAATGTGGCTCCCTGTGGTTTAGAGTGTGACACTTGACCCCCCTGTGGTTTGTTACGTTATCACTTAACTATCCTATATTATTTTTTTCTCAAAATTTAATATTTTATATAACTTATAAAAGAAATTACCTAAAAATAATTGAATTAATTAATTATTTTATTATATTTATTTTATCTCTAAAATAATTACAATAAATTCTAATATTCTACTTTCAACTTTTTTTAGTGTTTCCTTCAAACTCTTTCTTTCCTCTAAACAATAAACCATAATCTTCTACTTTCAAACCCTATTTATTTATATTTAGTTATTAATTAATTATTTTATTATATTTATTTTATCTCTAAAATAATATGAAATTGGATTGTCACTTTATTTTGGTATACTATTAACGTTATATGATTGGATAAATTGGATATGTTTTTAAGAAAATTATTATTTAATGTTAGAATTTCTAAGCTCAATAATGTTAACATTCAATTCAGGTATGTATGTTCCGAACGTGAACAATAAAAAAACTTAAATTTAGTTATATATTTGTATTATATTATTCTTTTACAATTTTATTTTGATTGATTTAATAATTCTAAAACATTAAAGATAAAAAATAACAATAAAATGAATAAATAACTAAATATAAATAATCAATGGAGTAAACAATAAATATTAAATTATTTTATTGATTTTTTAAAATTAAAATTTTATTTTTATACTAATTGTAATTTTTTTGAATTATTTTATAATTCTAGAGTGTTGAATAACAAATTTTAAACATTAAAAGTATAAAAATAATGATTAATTTGACCAAAATTTGGATAGAAGGTAGTTAAGTGATAACATAACAAACCACAGGGGGGTCAAGTGTCACACTCTAAACCACAGGGGGCACATTAATTTTAAGCCAAACCACAGGGTAGTTAAGTGTCACAGTTTAAACCATAGGGAGACAAATTGGATTTAGGCCAAATCACAGGGGGCAAACTGTAATTTACCCTTTTTTATATTCTATGGTATGAATTGGGCAGAAGAGTACATTTAATCCTTTAATTTTATCTCTGTTAAATCACTTAATTTTTATTGATGTCATTTTATTGATGTCATTTTATTTCCTTAATTTCAGAAAATCAATAAATTTTTTTTTACCCACTACCTTTGTTAATTTTAATTCATGACTTAAAAACTAACTTAGAGTTCATTTTAATTCATGATTTATCTCTTCCTTTCTCTCTCGTGAAGCATACTCTCAAATTACTGCGGTCTTGCTCATTTTTTATTAAAAAAAAGGCAAAAATACCTTTCTTGCATTCAATGTTTGGGGGTCCTGTCAGTTTCGTCCCTAACGTTTTTTCGCTGTCAATTGTATCCCTAATGTTTTACGTTTCTGTCAATGCCACCCTTTTCACTAACGCCGTCAAATATTTAACAGTTTTTGTTGACGTGGTATCCTATGTGACAAAAATATCTGACTGGGCATATTTTTTCCACATCAGATTTCTAACGTTTTTGTTTCTGTCAATTGTACCCCTAATGTTTTACATTTCTGCCAATGTTACTCTTTTCACTAGCACCATCAAATATTTAATAATTTTTGCTTACGTGGTATCATATGTGGCAAAAATATCTGTCTTGGCATGTTTTTTTCCACACCAGATTTTTTACTCATCGTTTCCCCATCAAAATCGTGTCGTTTTGACCTCACCTATTCTTTTTAAAATATAACTCAAACGCACGTGCCATTTTGCAGACAAATATCGGAGACGTTACCCATTCTCTATTCCGGGAAGACGTTGTCGGAGAGAAGTCGAAATCGGTGCTCGAAAACTTTCACGTTTTCTCAGTAATCAAAGGTCGAATATATCTTCCTAAAATAGAGCATGGATAACGTCTCTGATGTTTTTATGAGCAAAATAACGCGTGCGTTTGAGTTATATTTTAGAAGGATGAGGTCAAAACGACACAACTTTGATGGAGAAAAGATGAATAGAGAATATGATGTGGACAAAAAATTATAGCAAGTCAGATATTTTTGTCACATAAGATGCCACGTAAGCAAAAATTATTAAATATTTGATGGTGCTAGTGAAAATGGTGACATTGACAGAAATGTAAAACGTTAGGGGTACAATTGATAGAAACAAAAACGTTCTTTGCCACATAGGATGCCACGTCAGCAAAAACTGTTAAATATTTGACGGTGTTAGTGAAAAGGGTGACATTGGCAGAAACATAAAACGTTAGGGATACAATTGACAACGAAAAAACGTTAGGGACGAAACTGACAGGACCTCCAAACGTTGGGAACAAAAAATGTACTTTTGCCTAAAAAAAAATAGTTCATGAAACTGATGAAAGCATAAACCAAACAGCCCTTAACTGTTTATGCCAAAAAAAAAACAGCCCTTAATTGTTGTCTCTAGTATTTGACTCATAATTAAATTACACTTCCTTTCCCAACAAAAATACTTAAATTACACTCCCTACCCTCTATTTTAAAATATTACACTCTCATCCCTAACAAATTACAAACAAGCCACATTTTAGTCCAATTTGCAAAAGCATTGTATTGAGCTTGAGCTGAGTTTTACTTGTAAAGTAGAGAGTAGATTCAACCTCCGGCGAAGCGACCATGCAAGGAGCATCGTCGGGCATCGGGTATGGTCTCAAATATCAGGTTGAATTTACAAAACCCTAATTGAATTCTTCTTCTTCCTAATCATTTGAATCTTTATATTCCCAATTCTCATTCTACCTTTCCTTTTTTTGAATGCGCTAGGCTAGATGCATATCAGACGTGAAGGCAGACACAGATCACACTAGTTTCCTCGCCGGAACTCTCAGTCTTAAGGAAGAAAATGAGGTATGTACTTGAGGTTTACTCTATATTCTCATGCACTTCGAAGATAGTGAAGTTTTCTCTTTTGCAGGTACATCTGATTCGGCTTTCGTCCAGTGGAAATGAATTGTTCTGTGAAGGCTTGTTTTCGCACCCTAACGAGATCTGGGACCTTGCCTCCTGTCCTTATGATCAGCGGATCTTTTCAACCGTCTACTCTACTGGTAATTGACCTCTTTATTTCCTTCTCTCCGTGTTTTGAATCGATTCACATTGTAATTTAGTTGAGATATTGGCATAGATGGGGATCACTTTTGCATCAGCAAAGGTGTGGAAAGCCTTTTGTTATGTTAGTAGTGTTTGGGATTGGGAGCCATTTGATCAATGGGTACTGATATCAGAGTAATAAGGGGAAAATCTGATTGATCATTCCCAGAGATTACTTTTCTAGATGAGTGTAATGCAATCATTTATGGTGCCATTAACACCAGAGTTAGAAAGACTTCTGATGACCTTCATGTTCATGAAGGTGAATCGTGTGGAGCAGCGATATGGCAGATCCCTGAGTTATATGGCGAGTTAAATTCCCCTCAGTTAGAGAAAATTACATCTCTTGATACTCATGCTGGTAAGATTAAATGGTGAGTCGTGATTCCTACATGCAAATTATTTGCTCTGGGATAATATGTCAGTTTTGTCTTTTGCACTTTAAATTTCATGGTGTCACTGCCATAGTTTTAGATAATTATTCAAAGATGCAGAATTGTAGATGCAGGAGAAAGAAAAATATTGCTCTTAAGCAAGATGTAATTTCACTATTATATCCCCAATAGAATCGCATAATTTATCCTGTTTTGTGGACCTCCTTTTTGTTGATGCCCTGAAAGGTGTGCTGTATGATCTAATAATAACCTTACAGTTCATTATATGCTTGTTGTACAGTCAAGTTTGATACCTAGACTTTTTTTCTTCGGTTTCCTTGCTAAATATTCACCCCTGAACAGTATTATTTGGTGGCCATCTGGGAGGCATGATAAGTTGATCAGTGTTGATGAGGAAAATCTGTATTTGTGGAGCTTAGATATTTCCAAGAAAATTGCACAGGTATGAAGTTCATAGTGAAGTTTATGGAGTCCTTGGATCATGACATGCACTTGTTTATATGTAGATGGTTTTAGAAGATGTTTTGTGTGTTTGTGTATACGTATTGTCTGCCACAAAAGCGTCTTATTGTAGTATGAAAGTTCAATCTGAACAAGGGATGTTATGGAAAATGAAGAGGTGGGTGATTTTTCCCTCAACAATTTTGGTGCTTAAATTCAAGATACAAGTAACTAACAACAAACAAGTGGAATTTACATATAGTCCATAATGAACCTTATTTTGTTCATTTTGTAAAGGCTAATTATTTGAGTGAACATTTTAGCATCCATAATAAATGCCAACCTGAATATAAGCCAGAGATTAACGCTGTTATATCGGGGGTTGGTGTAGTTACATTATATGTACATGAGTCAAGATTGGTGGAGACTTAAATGATTATAGCTTTATTGCCTTAACAAAATATTTATGCAGAGTAGTAACTTATAACATCACTTCTATTTGTATATTACTTGCGTGGACTTATTGTTGATTGTGACTTATTCTCCCTCTCTCGCCCCCCGCCAAAAAAAATATCTAGGTGCAATCACAAGATTCAGTCGGTATGCTGCACAAGTTATCTGGAGGGGCCTGGGACCCACATGATGTGAATTCTGTTGCAGCAACTTGTGAATCATCTGTCCTATTTTGGGATATCCGAACAATGAAGTATGTAATCTCTACAAAATGTTATGCATTCATATACTCTTTTATTCTGAAATGAGAATCTACTATCAGGTGAGTGCAAATGTGGTTTGTCATTGCGCTGTTCACTTAAGAGAAAAAGAGTTGATTCATTTTTGTTTTAAGTGTGTACTCTAAACGCTATCAAGTTTCCAAAATGGTTATTATACTTAAAAAGTAAAAAGTGTAAGTAAAAGTGCTTATTTTTCTTCTTGTTATGGTAGAACACTTAATTCATCTGAAGTTAAAAGTCAAAAGTGTAAGCAGTTAGCTTTAATGTGAACTGCCAACCTAGCACCCTGTCCATGTAATATCTGTTTTCTTTTATGTGCAAATCAAATATGGTTGGGGATATCCTTGGAAATGTTGTGTGACTTGTGTCTGAATTCTGATAATACGATTCTTTCAATTTCAGGAAGACAGTTTCAATTGAGTGTGCCCATGTGCGAAATGTTGATTACCACCCTAAGAAGAAGGACATACTTGTAAGAGCTGAATTTTGTGGGCCTCCTTATTATGATATCAATCACTTTAGTTCTATTTCTTTATTTCCGAGACTATACACCTTCTGAATTTCACTCAATTGATTTTATATGGATTGGCAGTACTTGTTCATGACATTTTACTACATTTATAGAAAGACACGCCTATTTATATTTGTGACCCAAGTATTACTAATTTACTATGTTTCAATTTCCATTATCTGCTTTTTTTTTCTAAAAAAAAACTTTAACTACTCTGAGTTCATGGTAAGGAAGGATCACTTTAATAGTTAGATATAATGGTGATAAATCCTATCATGAGAACATTGATCTATTTCGGTTGTTTCTAGCAGAGTATCAGTCCATAATACTTTTCCTATCTATATGCCTTTGCTAAAAAATATTATTTTCTTTGTTCAGAAATGAAAATTGGAAAAGAAATTAGGCAAAACTATAATAGGCATTTACGCACTGTGAAGGAAATCTGCTATTAATTCTCTATTTAGTCAGCTAGATACAAATATATATAAAATAGTGGCTATGATACTTTTTCCTGCGATTTAGTATTCTAGTTGTCCAGTTGCCAGTGACTGCCTTATCAGGTTGTTGTATTTCAGCTTTTTGTTCATATTGGTAAAAATATGCTTTGACAGGTTACTGCAGAACACGAGTCTGGGATTCGCATTTGGGATCTAAGAAACCCAAAAGTCCCCATCCAAGAACTTCCAGGACATACACATTGGTAACTGTCAGCTGCATTTGCGTTTCAATAACCATACTATGTTCCTACAACTAATATGCTACTACCACCCCCTGCTGAAATTAAAGGAAAAATAAGAAGAAAGAAAAACAGCTGCAGTATATTCAGTGCTCCAGATATTTTATTGCAGTCATGCTTTTAATTCACAAATAAGTTAAATTTTTGTTAAACATTGATTCATGACAATAAAATTTATTTTATCCCTTTTTTTTTTCAGACTTCTGACTGGCAACTATTTTACTTGTATTGCCAGGACATGGACTGTCAAGTGTAACCCTGAGTACGATGGACTTATCTTGGTTCTCTCTCTCTCTCTCTCTCTTCCTCTATCCCTCCCTTGTACATACGCCCATGCACACACACACACATTCAACACAAAGGCACTTAGGTATACAGGGGCATCACCCAACTCGTAGGAAGTCATAGACTCATAAATGAAATATGGATTAGATTGGAACCTGGTAATTGATGTTTGACAGGCAAGGCAATAGACATTATACCAAGTTCTCTGTACTTCTCAGTGTTATAACTTATAAGTTCTATAAAAAAATAAATAATAACACATAAGATCCATATTCATAAAGATTCGACAGAGTTTTACGATGGCTATTGACTACCTAACACAACCGTCCTTTTTTATCCGGGCTTAGTGAAACAAATAATAATAACACATAAGAAAAGAAGATAAAAAAAATAAAACAATTTAACCTTAAGTTCATCTTAGTTATTATTTAAATAAAATAATTTTATACAGGAATTAGTGAAAAGTTTAATAGAAGAAAATTTACAATTTAATAGAATATCAACATTATCATGTGCAACTTGTATTTAATTTATTAAAAATTTATTTCTCGTTATAGTATTGTTAGATGTATTTGTATACATTAGTTTGAAAATTTTCTTAATTTTCTCATTTTTTAGAATCAAGTATTATATCTTTAATATATTTTGGAATTGTTTCTCACTTCGATTCAATGACCATCCGGTTTTCATGACATTATTTGCAAATTAATGCTATGCTCAAAGTGGCAACTTCTTTATGTGCTTAAATTTAACGTTTCGACTTTCGAGTTTCCATTTATTGGTTAAAGGAAATTGTTCTGTAAAATATCATGCTACTAGGCTATTCAGTTATTGATGGTTTTGTCATGAAATGTGAATACTGCAGAGTGCTGGTACTGACTCAACTGTCAACTTGTGGTTGGCTTCATTAAGCAATGATGGGTTAACATCTGGAAGGTCATTTTTTTGTCTATGATATTCTAACATTTTCTTTTCTTTTATGACGGCGTATTCTATTTTTTGATTAATACATGATTACATGTTAGCAGGCAGGCAGATTCACCCACCCGTTGGGTTGATCCATTACTTAATACATACAGTGATTATGAAGACAGCATTTATGGTAAGAAAGTGCTTCAATTTTTAGGGTACTAGGTCTTTATTGACTTCCACTTACCACTTTTTTCTTAATTGTAAAGGCCTTGTGTGGAGTTCTCGTGAACCATGGATCTTTGCATCATTATCTTACGATGGAAGGGTAAGACAAGTAGAACTTTTGGCAATTTCTCAATATGAAGGGCTAAATTTTTATTTAATGGAAAAATGCTAAATGAGATATAATTCTCCGTAATGCTTGCATATCGTATCTTGATCTTTCTCTTATTGCTACTTTAATTTGATGGCCCTATGCTCCTAGTCCAATGATCATTACACTATGACTAAAAATAAATTTGTTCTGCCCCGATTATGCATCAATATTATGCAGTAAATGCTCATTTTTCTTGTATCTTTCTGTTGCATTTTCCCATTGATCTCAATGGCATCAAATGAATTTTCCTCTTAGCATAGATACTGGCAAAATATTTTAAGGACTTAAACTTCTTAGTTTAAACTTCAAACACATAAACATTTGTAGCACACAATAATTGCGCTTCCTTTTTTTCTTCTCCTATTTGTCATGTGATGTGGGCTTGAGAAGATCACACCAGCATTTTCTCAAAGCAACGACAATACATACGGATAGGATTTGCTATTCTACGATTCTACATTAATCATCTCATTAGTTTGTTTTGATTTACTTTCTTTAAAACAGGTTGTTGTAGAATCGGTTAAACCTTTCATCTCCAAAATGTGAGAGTTCAATATCAATGCTGCGTAATGCCTCTAGTTCTGGAAGGGGGATTCTTTTCTGACATGCTACATCTGAGGCCGGCAATCATAATGACTTTGAAATGAGTTTATTTTTTTTCCAAAAAAAGAAAAATTATACTTTGATTCTGTTTCTATCATATTCCATGGTTAGACATCCATCTTATGTAATTCATCATAGACATCACATGATCTGTGTAGCTATAAGTTTATGATATAACTGTTATTGTAAAACTGGGAAAGGTACAGAAGTAATTGGGCGAATTCTTAACTACTTTCATGGCAAATAGAGTAAAGTTTTATTGACTCTTGACGTTATAAGTTATAACTAAGTCAGTAATGGTGCGGCTGAGCTTCTAAGCATTCTTAGGTGTTTGAGAATTAATTTTTCTTACGTCAGTAACTTGTTTATATTTTGAATGGAAAGTACTGCAAAAGTACCATTTTGTTCTCCTAAATTATATCAATTTATTCTTTAAATTTTGTTTGCTTTCAATTATGTTTTTAAATTTTTTACTTGCAAGTAATTTTGTTGTTCATTCTAACTTCGTCTTAATTATTAATGACAATTGCAAATATGATTATTCATGTGGCCTTCAATATTAAATGTGATATTAAATTATATATTTAGTTATAATGTGGGAATTAATTTAGTCACGAAAATCTCCTTTATTTTTAGTGCTACAGTGATAATTGTTACTAAATTAACTAAACAACAAAGTTAAATATATGATTTAGTTTCACAGTCAATGTTGAAGGCAATGTGGACAACCACATTTTCATTTACTATTAATTATTTAGATGGATTGAAGTGTAAAATTATTTGCAAATTGAAAGTTTTTAGATATAATTGACATTAAACAAAATTAACAAAGATCATATAATTTTAGGGATTAAAAATATACTTTTGCCTACTATAAAATAATTATAGGGATAAATTATAATTTGTTACTTAAATATTTAAGTATAATAAATTTTATTTGCATTATTGATGTACATTGAAGTCAGAGATAATATATATATATCAAAAGAGACCTTGCATTATTGAAGTGCATGCCTACCAAGGGAATTAGCACAAGAGTTACCTTCCCTGTGGGTATGATATCAGAGAATCAGCACAAGAGTTAACTTCAAATGATTTAATTTACTTTTTTTTTAAAAAAAATAATTTTTCTTATTTTATATTTTAAGTTTTAAGAAAATTTACGTGCAATTTAAAGTATGCCAATCAATTTGTCTTTATTTATACTTTAAGACTCTTATATATTACCGACAGATAAATTATAACCTTTCTACTTTTCTCATATAGCGAGCGTTTGTAGTCCAACGGTTAGGATAATTGCCTTCCAAGCAATAGACCCGGGTTCGACTCCCGGCAAACGCATCTTATAAGTATTTATATAGTTTTTTTTTTTCCCCTTTTTTTGGCCTGCCTTGCTTCTATATAGTTATATTTCATTTCTATAATACAGGTTTGCATCTGCCTGATTTTTTCGCAAATATATATACATACAATTTTTGTTTTAAATTTCAATTTTTTTATATCCATTTTTTCAAGTTCACCTATTAAAATATAATTTGTAAGTTTTTTTCTTAACAGCAAGATAATAAAGTTAAGGAAAAAAAAGCTCATAAGTAAAATGACACATGTCATATTTTGATAGATAAACTTAAAGAAATGGATGTAAATTTTTTTTTTCAAAAATATAGACTCAATTATTTTTAATTTTATAATATTGGGTAGAATTTGAAGTACTTATAAAATATATAGGACCGAATTAAAAATTTTTTTGGTCTTAATTAATATTATACTAGCTTAATCAACTCTAAAAAGAATAAAATCAAATTAATTAACTAGGGTCGGACCACCCACTACTTGTATGATCACTACCCTTCGCTTCAGTATATGCTATCCTAGCTCCCTTCCTAACCATTCAAGTTTCAAAAAATTAAAAGACCATATGTAAGTCTAGGGCTATGATGCAAATATAGCTTTTGTTACATGGAATGCAATAGATTTCTAATGTTTAGTATATTTATGTTTTATACTCTAAATTTTATGATATTTAGACTTTGAATCTAAGTTTAATAAAAACAAAACATTACATATTTCACGACCCTCTTTCAAATTTTCATATGTCTTGAACCCTCCTATTTGTAAAACTATTATTGGTTCTCTTGTTTGTCAAAATGTTCCACCATTGAAGAAGGAAGAAGAAGAGGAAATGGAAGTGAAGATAATAGGAGTAAGCTATAATTTATTTCATTTTAAAGTGAATTGAGTTGAAATTTATGTAGAAAGATATGGTTAACAATAAAATAATTAGTTGCTGAAAAAATGGTGTTATGTAAAAAAAATGCAAAGAAGATAATGTAACAGTCGACTATTACATAGATAGTCAACTCTTATCCTACTGAAAAAAAAAGTCATTTTCATTAGATGTGAGTAAATCTACTTTAACATATTTATATTACATTTTTTGTTGGTATTGGTATTTTTAAGACTAATTAAATGAATAGTTAGAAAGTACCTCTGATAATTTTTTATTCTTTTTTAAAGAGCATATATATATATATATATGATGATAATTTATTTATTAATGTGTTGAACCTTTGTTATTGATAATGTATGAGTATTTTAGTTTAAATATAAATAATTAATATAGCAGCATGCATTTTACTCCATTGCGGCTTATCCCAATTTGACAACACTAATGTGAATATGTGATAGATTCGCATAACAGGAATTTATTAACCACCTCCTTTGAAATTTACCACTAAAATAAAAGAATTAAAAAAGACATGTTACAAAAGAATGAGCCAAATTCCTCACGCAATCTTTGTTTATGGACGAAAATAAAAATCTGCTTAAGAAAATTCTCCTCATTTATTTAGTTGATTCATTATGATTACTATTGCTACCTCTACTGCAAACTAGGACCGAGTAGTCATGAAATGACAAGTTTTAACTGTGCTTCTGAGATTAGTAAACTAGTTTTTGTGGAGATATAATATAACTACACTAATTAACATTTATGGTGAAGCTTGAATCCAAATCGTCAATGGTACAACCTCTAGACTGCCTTAATGTTAACTCAGCTTCCCTCGCTATTGTTTTTGTCAGCTTTAGTGGCAGCATCAGAAGTTACTGAAGGAGGTGCTTCAGAACAAGCCCTTAGGACAGCTTCATTCTTCAATTAAGAAAAAACACAGATCTTCAAAGGCATATCATATATTATGCAAATTGAATAAAATAACAAGGTAATATAGATGAAAATAAAACAAAATGTGCATGCATTGGGAGGCACTTGGACACACAAGGCCTGCCTATTAGGCCATTACCAAACAACCATTTATGTGAATGAAGGAAATGACTCATGCAAAAAGAAACGAGAATTGGCATCCATCATCAATGTCGACATTTTCTTTAGATGTGGTACATCAAAAGCAGAATTAACTGATGTAAACAGTATCCCAATATATTTTCAAGGCATTCTAGAGGGGATGAAGGAATTCTTCATATTGTATAAGGCTAAATTGCAACTTACTCCCTTGAACATAGGGAGTCATGCATTTTACCCTCCTCAACTTCAAAATGTCATTAATCACCCCTAAACCTGCATTTCTGTTTAACAAACCCCCTACGCTACCATTTTCAATAAAAAATATACCTTCATTATCCTAGTCAAGGTAAGAAAAACCAACGCAACAAAAAAAAAGGTAAAGATAATAAAACAAGAAATTTTAGATATTTTGCCTCCATTCTCCTCCACCATCTTTTCCGAAACGTAAAGGAGGGAAACACCAAAAAGAAAAAGTGCAGATATTCTAGTATAGAAGATAGTTGATCATAGTGTGCTATGTAATTAAATTGATTTCAACGTTGTCTAACCTTTTCTTGTTTTGTTTTGACATTTGGTATTTAGTGGCTCACAGAAAAAATTCCAATTGATTGGGGTTTAAAGGGTTGAAATGGACATGCGATATCTCTCTCCAATCTTGTCACCCTCCTGAGATGAAACTAAGCGATGCTATCATTGAAATTCCAATGGAACAAAATCATGGCTGCCATTGTTTTGACACTAGTTTTATCTAATGAATTTAAATAAGCTCTTTCTACCATTTGTGTCCCCAATCTTTGGGGAAAAGTTAATGAAACAATTTACCTTTATTTAATGTGGATTCATTTAATTTTTCTATGATAGGTGCTACCCAACTTTTTCTCCAAGGTAATCATCCCAATCCTATTGTTCATTCATCCAACGCATCATTCTCATTTTTGCAACGTTGAATATATGTTCATGTTGACTTTTTCTCATGAATTGTTCAATCATTTTTACAAAAAAGATTGACACAGAATAATAATGATGTGCCTATCTCTGCTATTTTTAAAACTAAAAATCATAAAGTAGTGCAATGATATAGTAAACGAATCTACAGGAGAATTGTTTTCAGAGAAATTTTTGTAACAATCTTAATCAAAATCTAAAATAACAGAACTTACATAAAATGCTTATTTTCTCATTTCAGCTCGATTTTATCACTTCCCAATATATCTTGACTAATTGTGTTATAAATATTCTACCAGAAAGGAATTTTACTTTGCTCCTTTCTCAGATCAACCTCAGAAGCTAGTTACTACTTATAACAACTTAATTACAATTTTTAGATAAAAATTTTAAGAAAGAAAAACTAGTTAGGCCCTGGCACACCTGACTTCTTTCTAGACCATATGTTGTACTTGTCTTGATCACAGCTAGTCACTACCCTTTGGATGAAATACACAGACCAAGTGCAATTTGGCAACAATACTTGAGGGAAGAAAATATACTCTTCACAAGATTTGACCTTGTTTAAGTAAGTTCTGTTATGCACATCAAATTCTATTCATCACAAACTATAACCTATGATAAGATTTATCTTATGGTTTCATCTTTTAGATATTCAGAACATAAAAGAACTTTGGTCCAGTAAATTTGAAATGACTCTCTCTATATCCCTCTCTCTCTCTATAAACGAATTGATTTATTTGAGAATTGAGATAACACTGTATTAGACAAGAATATCTCCTATAATTGCCTAAATATAGATTTTAAATTGACAGAAAATTTATCCAAGACTTGTAGGCTGATCCCATGTAAGATGAACTGATGAAGCAAAGAAGATACCAATGCATTTCTCAAACTAAACAGGTCCGATCAAGCCAGAAGACAGTAACATATTGACATAAGTAATTCCAAAAAAACCTAGAGATTGGGATGGACATTGGACAGGTAACAAGAAAGCAAACTAATAACAATAAGAACAGATATAATTGAGTATGCCAAAATACTCAACTCTGCTGCATGCATATTCTATCATTATCATTCCCCTCCAAGACTAAATTAATTTCGGCTTAAAAGCATGGTTTCAAGATCACAAGTCAGAACATTAATTCCTATTGTGATTTCTTAATTGCATCCATAC
Organism: Senna tora; assembly: GCA_014851425.1. Taxonomy (NCBI): domain Eukaryota; kingdom Viridiplantae; phylum Streptophyta; class Magnoliopsida; order Fabales; family Fabaceae; genus Senna; species Senna tora. The sequence continues at coordinate 7,619,589 of CM026270.1, forward strand.
ATATTACACAAGTTCATCTTTCTTATTGAAAATTTCAGTTCAGGATAACAGCTTCTACAATGGTTGAACGGACTTGTCAATGTTGTTGGGGACACAAAACAGAGGTTATCAGCATACCATTATCAACTAGGGCGACGGAAATGAAAGTTTTGATATATCTGAAAATGGATGGAAAAAAAAAAGGAAGAAGAAAAGCTTGAAGAGAGAGCAAGAGAAAAAGAGAGAAGTAACGTGCCTGCCAGACTCGATGAAGACGCTTCTTGGCATTTGCTTTACGAGTGGTGGTGAGCTTTATTCTCTTCCAAACCAGCCCTCCAGAATCATGCTTCTTCACTATCTCCATCACCCTCGAACCCCAAAATGCTCCCTGCATCTCTCACGGCGGCGGCGTGCTTCAGAAAACCAAATATTGGTTATTGGAAATCAAAACACAAATCATGAATGGGAATGGGAAATCCACAAGTCACCACAAAATAATCCTCATTCAAAATTTCCAATCCTCACACAAGAAGCCAGACATGAGATATCTCTAACCTGTCTTGACCTCAAGCTTGAAGCACCGAGCAGCTCGTCGTCAACTCCCACGTGCAGCAGCTCCGTCACGGCGTCGACACCGCAAGAGTAGCTCCGTCCCAGTCCTCCCTCCTCGAGCTTCGAAGTGGAACACAGAACAGAGAACACCACCAGAATTCGAAGATGAAGAAGACTTTAGGTTTTCTGATGGATATTAATTGGGTTTGGGTTAAAAAGGAGTTTGGGCTTCAGAAAGAAAAAAAAAAATTCATGTAAATTTGGGGACTTTTTCAACAAGTGTAGCAAACTAAAAAAATTCAGACATTTTGTCCCTAAAACAAAATACATACTTCCAATTACATATTTTAAAAAAATTTTAATAAACCTTTTCTATTTAATCCTAAAAATAGATATTTTTAACCATAATTTTAAATTAAAATTGTAATCCAACATAATAAAATCATAATTATTAGTACAAACCTACACAATTCATTAAGAAATATAATAAAATCAAACAATCCAACATTATGGGTGTCTTCTTTAGCATGAAAAAAGCCAATGAAAAAAAAAAGACATGTAGGTTCCACATGTTATCCACTTTTTTATTTCTATCTTAAATATAATTGAAAAAGAAAAAATAAATAATAAAATATCTATTATACCCTTTGATTTGACACAATCATTACTTTTTTATTATTTTAATATAAGGGGTAAAGTGATAATTTTAATACATTCCCATTTCATTTCCATTCTCAACTTTTACTAACAAGCACAATAAATACATTTCCTTTCCCTTTCCGTTTCTGTGTAAAGAACGTATCCTATAAAATCATAATTTAACATATTTAGTAAATAAAAATATTTTTTTAATTGGTTGGTTTGGTTCAGTTGAAATTTTTTCACGTCCAATAACCGAATCGAACCAAATGGAGTTGTCCAACAAAATTTCAATCCATTCAATCACTTAATTGGTTTCATTCGATTTTAATTGGATTAAATCTCCACATCCCTACTTTTAAAATTACCTGGGTTAGCAGATTAAATTAAATTTTAATTGATTGAAATTATCTTTTAAATAAAAAGTACTATAATTTCATATTGTGAGATTGAATCCTATGTTAAGTAACATAAAAATACATTAAGAAAGTAAGTTACATTAGTGGGTATAAGACCAATTACTGCTTTTGCCCTTAAGGAGAAGATCCTTGACTTTTCAGTGACTCAGTGAGTCCTCTTCCACCTGTCTTCACTAGCCATTAGCAAAATAAATTCTTTCATAAACCACTAGTAGAAAGCATATAGCCAAGATGGTCAATGACTATATATATCGGAATTTGAATATGATGTTGTACAACACCGGACTAAATAAAGAGACAAGAGATAGAGTGGATCCCTCAATTAAAAATCACAATTTTAATCTACTTCAAGCGTGATCTCTTTTGGGGTACATTAATGATTAATCTCCTTCGGATTAATCAAAAGACAAATGGAGTGGTGTTAATTGAAAAAAAGTAGTATATTATGGTGCTTAACTTGTTGCAAAATACAAAACAGAGAATATGAATATGTATGTATGTTATTGAAAGAATGAATTGAAGAAATGAAGATGAGGCATGTAGTAGTAGTGATGTCAATAGCTTTCTGCCTTGGAAATTTGGCCTTTCACTCTCTTTCTTACATTAGCTCCACCTTTCTTGGACTGATGTCGAGCTTGCTTTTCTCGCCTGCCAATCAAATAATAAGTCCAAATACACTTTTACTTTATCAGAAGTTGTATTTTCACTTTTTTTTTTAAAAAAATAAAATAAAATTATGAACAATGTATATTGGTGGTATGAACATAACAATGCTCTAAGGGTAAGCTTGGTATAAATGCACAGATGTAAAGTACTGTAAAGAAAGTATTGTAGAATAAAGTACTGTAGAATAAAAGAAAGTACTGTAGAGAAAAGTGATGAGAGAGATAGAGAGAAAAATTAGGAGAAAGAAAAAGTATGATAAAAAGTGTGTTTGGTATGTATAAAATATGATATAAAGTTTTTTGAGAATCGTGAAACACCAAGATTATACTGTCACAGATGTAAAGTACTGTAAAGAAAGTACTGTAGAGTAAAGTACTGTAGAATAAAAGAAAGTACTGTAGAGAAAAGTGATGAGAGAGATAGAGAGAAAAATTAGGAGAAAGAAAAAGTATGATAAAAAGTGTGTTTGGTATGTATAAAATATGATATAAAGTTTTTTTGAGAATCGTGAAACACCAAGATTATACTGTTTGGATTTTAGACCAAACATACCCTAAAGCCTTTGTATAGGTGACTTCTCTGTGATTAGATTACTTGGGGAGTGAGGGAATGGTTTGGGCTATAAAGTCATGTTTGGTTTATGAATTTCCCAAACTCAGGTTATAACATAGCCTTCAAAGAAGGGTTTGGGCAAACCTTCTCCAAACTAAGGGCACGTTCTTTATGCAAAAAGGAAAAATAAAAGGGAAATGAAATGGGTTTAATGTGTCTGTTAGTAAAAACTTGGAATGGAAATGTATTAAAATTACCACTTTACCCCTTATGTTAAGATAATAAAAAGAAAAGAAGGTTAGGATTGTGTCAAATCAAAGGGTATAATAGACATTTTGTATTTTATTTTTGTATTTTTAATTTTTTTTTTTAAAATGTTAGTGGAAAAAATAAGTAAAAGTTGGTGGGGCTTACTAAATCAACGAAGCAAACACGACTTAAGAGTTTGTCCAAACCTTTCTATTAAATTACTAAAATATCCTTATTATCTCTCCTTACCTATTATCACCCCTACCAAAATTTAATTAAAGGGATAAATTAATCATTATATCCCTTTTACATTCTTATTCTCAATTCCATTCTCACATTTTTTATGTTATACTAAACGTGATCTTAAATATTCTCATTTCAACTAAATTAATTTTTTCAACCAAACAAGTCCTTGTGTGTGGGATAATAAAATTAGGCAAAAGTACCTTTCCTAACCCCAACGTTTGGGGGTCCTGTCAGTTTTGCCCCTAACGTTTTTTCGCTGTCAAATGTAACCCTAACGTTTTACGTTTCTGCCAATGTCACCCTTTTCACTAACACCGTCAAATATTTAACAGTTTTTGCTGACGTGGCATCCTATGTGGCAAAACGTTTCTTTTTTCTGTCAATTGTAACCCTAACGTTTTACATTTCTGCCAATGTCACCCTTTTCACTAACACCATCAAATATTTAATAATTTTTGCTTACGTGGCATCCTATGTGGCAAAAATATCTGACTTGGTATATTTTTTTTCCACATCAGATTTCCTACTCATCTTTTCTCCATCAAAGTTGTGTCGTTTTGACCTCGGTCTATTCCTTCTAAAATATAACTCAAACGCACGCGCTATTTTGCTCATAAAAACATTGGAGACGTTATTCATTCTCTACTTTGTCGGAGACGTTACCCATTCTCTACTTTGTCGGAGACGTTACCCTAAAATAGAGAATGGATAACATCTCCGATGTTTTTATGAGCAAAATAGCGCGTGCGTTTGAGTTATATTTTAGAAGGAATAGGCCGAGGTCAAAACGACACAACTTTGATTGAGAAAAGATGAGTAGGAAATCTGATGTGGAAAAAAAATATACTAAGTTAGATATTTTTGCCACATAGGATGCCACGTAAGCAAAAATTATTAAATATTTGATGGTGTTAGTGAAAAGGGTGACATTGGCAGAAATGTAAAACGTTAGGGTTACAATTGACAGAAAAAAGAAACGTTTTGCCACATAGGATGCCACGTCAGCAAAAACTGTTAAATATTTGACGGTGTTAGTGAAAAGGGTGACATTGGCAGAAACGTAAAACGTTAGGGTTACAATTGACAGCGAAAAAACGTTAGGGGCAAAACTGACAGGACCCCCAAACGTTGGGGTTAGGAAAGGTACTTTTGCCATAAAATTATTATTTTTCATGGAACTTACAAAAATCCAAAGGTTGAACTCCCCCTAGTGTTGCCTATATATATATATATATATTAATATTAAAAATGAGAAAAAGATCACAATATGTGAGATTGTTTGTGTGAATTTATAAAAGTAAAGTTTGAAAGCAAATATAGTAAAGGTGTCCAAAACGCTCATGAGTTTTAGGTTAGGCTTAAAATTTTTTGTGTTTTCAAACCTTGCAACCAATTCCTTAAACTTTTAATTTTGGGCATAAAAACTCCTTGTGAAGAATTTCGTCAATTTTTAACAAAATCCCGTTGCGTCAGCAAATAATTTGTCACTTCAATATTTTTTAATTAGTTAAAATTTTCACTGTGAAATGATCGAAATGCCCTTCAATTAAAAAAAAAAATTTGACGTGACAAAATATTTATTGATACGATAGAATTTTGTATATGACATCACAATCTTACACTATTTTCAGGGATGGTGAAAACAGAGATTTGAAAAAGTCACTTATGAAAGGTTTGAGATGACTAGACAGCATATTAATTAAGCTTGGATGAAGGAAGACACTGAGTAGTAGTGATTAGTGAATACTCACAGTTGAGATTTCTTCTCTTTATACTTCACAGTGACATTCCCTCCAGTCTCCAAGTTTGCAACCTCCAATTCCAGTAAATTGCTAGAATTTCCTTTGATCTCAGCCTTAAATCTTGAAACAGAGAATGATATAGTTGAACCAAATGGTCTAATTGTCTGACAAGTGTCCATGCTTGTTGAATCACATTGATTAGTAGCATCAGTATCCTTGTCCTCATGAGCAGATTGGGAGATAGACATTGATGCAGCTTCCGAAGAATCCTTCCAAGACAGAAAAACAGGATTAACATTACACCTAATACTGGATTCAGGTGAAGAAAGCCTACAATACAAGCGAACTACGAAGCACTGACATAGACTCCTGACACGATATAGATACGAACAAGTTAAGCTTCAAGAATTATAGAATAAAACACGACATGTCGTATGTATCATTTTTAAGTTTTTTTTTAATGATATGCCAATATTATTTTACTAGAGGTTTTACGTGCACGTTTTTTTTTAATTTATAAAATATAATATAAATTATTATTATTAATTTTAAAATAATAAATTAAAAATTAAGAATGTATTTTTTTGATAACTACCTCTATCATAATTTTTTTAATAAAAAAAAATACCACTATTAGTATTCCTATTTTCTCTCTCCCATTATTTTTTCATCATATTTTAATTTTTTTAATTAATTAAATGGTCATTCAGTTTAATTTGTACTTTTTAAATGTAAAATAAGACTATTTTGAGAGACCATTGACAAAAAGGATCCAGAGTCATATAAATATAGATATTCTTTGGTCTCTAACGTTCGCTCAGTCTCATTTTGGTCCTTCATGTTTACGATTTGTGCCAATTTGGTCCCTAACGTGTGCTCAGTTTCAATTTGGTCCTTCACGTTTGCGATTGTTATCAATTTGGTCCCTCACATTTCCTTCTTTACCCCTCAATTTTGTTAAGTAATTTTAATACTTAGATAATGGAGGGATCAAATTGGTATCAATTACAAACGTGAAGAAGGACTAAATTGAAAATAAGCAAACGTTAGGGACCAAATTGGTATCAATCGCAAACATGAGAGACTAAATTTAAATTGAGCAAACATCGGGGACTGAATTGAGAAAGGTGCTAAACGTAAAGGGCCAAAATGGAGTTTTTGTCTTTTTTAAACTTGATGTTTTTAAGAAAGTGATAAACCACTAAAAGGAAATTAAATGGAGTGAACTTCTTGTTAGTGTGGCCTAATGGTTTTTTATTTGGTCCCTTAATTAAGTGGTGGGGGTTTGAATTTCACTCTTGAGCATGGAAAGTATTATGTCGTGGATACCTTTCCTTACCCAAAAAAAACTTCTTAGACACAGTCTTTGACCCTTTGAAGTCAGTCATATGATAAGAAACTAATAATAATATTATGATCAAATTCATTATAAAACTTATGATATCAAGTAACCTACTGTTTACTCTAGAGATAGTACTGATAATGGATTGAAAATAGGAAGAAACAGAATTGATGAAAGCAAAATGGCAGCAATTCTGACCTCTATTGTGCTTTCATTGTAAATATCTGACTTGTCAAGTGATATATCCTTTTCTATAGAAGAGCAGGAGACATAATTATCACCAAGAATTCCTCTAATTGGATCTTGATCTCCCCCAAATAGTTCTTCATAGTTTTGGAATGTTAAGTCAACATCAGGTATGTTAAAATCATCTTCACCAATAAGTTCTTCACATATCCCAAGGTCTTGAATATTATGACACCACAGCTGCAAAAATTAATCAACAGATTTCTACTTTCACCACAAATATATAATGTCAAGTCAATCATACGGAAATGTAAATATATATATATATATATATATATATTGAAGAAACTTAGCATTAATAATCATTTATATTGCTACTAGCCAGTAGAGTTATTAGTTAATATATAGAGTAAATTACAACTTTAGTCTCTGAAAGATTCAATATTTACATCTTTCAGTGACTAAACTTGACATTTTCATATTTTAGGGACTGAATTTGACATTTCCATCATTCAAAAATTAAATCGAGACTGATTGCATTTTTCAGGGACCAAAATAGTAATTTAGTCTGACATCTAGAGCATCGGTCAACCTACCAGCGGCCTAATTGTGGCTCAAAAAAGTGGACAGATAGTTATCTAACCTGACTACTCTGAAGTGGACTTTTGCATGTCCAGAAGAACTCACTGTCTATAATTGGAGATGAAGGTAAATTATCAAGTTGAGAAAATGTGGAAGACAAACTTTCATGCTTCAGCTCTGAAATGGGACTGTCTTTTTCATGAACATTAGTAGTAATTTCCTCCTGAGGATTTTGTGCTTGCTGATCCCATTTGTCATCATATTTCTTTTGAGTATGATATGCTGAAGAAGAAATGTCTGTTTCTTGTGACCCATTGATCTTTAGAGAATGATTACTCTCCTCACCGACCTGAAGCCTTTTCAAATCAATAATCTGCTGCAGAATAATTTGTCTCTCTTGATCTTTGTACAATTTCTGCAAGGTGAAGTTCAAAACTTAAGAAGGTGCATAGAGCTTTAAACTTAAGAAATGACTTGTACAGTTACAAAAATTGTGAAAAGAATGATTCAAAAACAAGGAAAAGATCACAGATTCTTATGTTTATCCTCCAGACTGCTCTAACTTAAGGTTTCTGATGTCAACTGTATTAAAATTTAAAACCCCCCTTGCACTGTACAACACTTTTGTACCTGAGATAGAAATAAATTTAGAGTAAACTACTATTTCAGTTGTCAAAATTTAGTCTCAGAATCATAAAAATATCAAATTTAGTCCCTAAAAGATAACACTTGTCTCAATTTAGTCCTTAAATCCTAAACTTAAACCCTAAACATGGGACGAAATTTGACATTTTCGTGATTTAGGGACTAAATTGGGATAAGAAGCATCTTTTAAGGACTAAATTTGATATGTTCATGATTTAGAGACTAAATTGAGACAAGCAAAGATCAAAACAGTAATCTACTCATAAAAGTATAATTGCAGTCTATAATTCTCTAGTGGAAAGAAGTATGGAAACTCTCATGCATCCTGCATACCTGACCTTGTTGACTGCTTGATCCTCCTTCAAATTTGGCCCCAGACACTATTGAAGTGCCTCCAGTTTGATTTAAATCTGCAGAACCATATGAAATGGATGCAAACATATCAGAATGAGCATTCTTTTCTATGTCATTAAACTCAAAACCCCAAAGTGCTGCAAAATCTTTGGCAGAAGGGCAACCGATGTAACTTCGGATGGCGCGTTTCTGGTGTTTCATGGAGAGATCATGCAACTTTTGATCGCAGCCACGGCATATGAGAATTTGGTGATCCAGACACTGCACATAGGCATGATGGTGTCTGCATAGGTTACATAGAAGGGTTCTGAGATGCCGGCCGGACAAGGAATTCGCTAAATGGACCTTTGCATCACAGGATAGACAAAGATATGCTTCATCAGATTTACAATAAACAATTGGCCTCAAAGATGAGCAGAATTCACAAACTCTCTCCATTTCCTTTATGTTCTGGAATTTCAAAGAAGCTATAAAACCTCATAATTTGGTATTTTGCATTTTGAGTTCAGAAGAATCCAGATATAGGCTCAGATTGTGCTACCATCAAAGATTATTCCATCCTCTATCAGAAGCTGTCCTGTGTCAGTTTGGAAGATAGCAAGGCAATGCCAGCATAAGATATGTAATCAATAAAATTTAGAGCTGAAAAAACTTTAACAGTCTAATCGAAGATTATCCGATTCGAGCTGTGAAACTTTGGTTAAGCTAGAACAACCCCTTGCCAGTTGATCCACATACTTAAGTGAAACAAGACTTGGTAATCAAAAGGGAAATACAGATTCACTTGCATACATATCATAACAAGACATATTAGGAGGGGTTATAGATTGTTCTGAGGGGAAATTTTCAAAAAAAAATCCTAGTCTTCATAAATCTTGTATACCAAACACCACCTGAAACCCCAAATCCGAGAAGCCAAATTCATGGGAAATAGAAAGAAAACTCACAAGCAAACAACATCAAAATTCTCAAGCAAAACAAAAGGAGAGATCTCAACAACAACAACAACAACAAGCTCTTGTGAAGTTGGAGAGGAGCATGCAGCTGAAAAATTGAGCGTTGACGCACTTTTGGGACAACCCCACAAAAAAATGACTTTTAAAGTTCGAGAAAAGCCAAATCAAAAAGGAGGCGTACCCGTGATTGTTTCCCGAGAAAATTAGGAAAAGAAAAAAAAGAAAGGACAGAGATAGAGGTCCTAAGCAAGCAGAGAGAAAGTGATGAAGAGTGATGAGAGGCGAAGAAGGTTGTGTTGTGATTTGAGCTCTGGATTCATTTGTGATTTCTTCCTCTTCTTCTTCTTGTTCCTGAGAGGAAGTAAATGGTAGTGTGGTTTAGCCATATGGGGATGACGTGTACAGATCTGGCGATGAACTTTCCAGCGTGGAGGAGAAGTACGTGGAGAAGGGGAGTGGGGCCCACAGACGCTATCCAATGCGACATGTGAAGGAAGGAAGCGAGAGAAAGGCGGTTGGCTAGTGGTTATGCAATCCGAAAGTTTAGCGGCGTCCGACCAATGGGAGCTCGCCATGCCATTTCTCCATTCACAACTACACCCATCACACTGCTAATTTTTCATGCACAATACTCGAATCTTTTGATTAATAATCTGTTAATTAATAAATGATACTTCCTTCAGTTCACAATATCTACTTCATTAGGTAGGTACACACAGACTAAGGAAATCATTAGTTCACCTTAAACTTAAAAAAATATGAGATAAAAAGACTAAATTACCCTTATTAATTATAATTAATTACTCTTTTTCTATTAATTTTATATTGAGAATAGGTATTAGATAGGGATATAATTGTAAAAAAATAATTAATATTTTCTTGATTTTTTAAAATAGTAAATATTTTAAAACATAAAAAATCTCTCACTCAAGAGATATTGTGAAACAAAAGAAATACTATATAATTAAAAAAAAATTTAAGTTGAATAATCCTCTTATTCTCTCCCTAATCCCTATGCTCAAGTGTGAAGAGAAGTCAAGGGGCAAGCTCAGCGGGATGGGCGGAAGGCTGAGGTAGGGTCCACATAAGAGAGACTCATCCATTCTCACTACTCACGAGCCACCCACCTACACACTTCTTTAGTTCTTTTAGGCTATGTTTGGTTTAAGGAAGAATTAAATTTATGCATAGAATTACACAAAATTCATAAATTTTTAAAATTTGGTTCAATTTTTTGTACTTGGAATTCAAATAGTCAAATTCCATGCTCACTGTGATCCATAATGCAATTTAATTCCAAGTTTTTACATGGAATTGGAATATTATGATTTTTTTAAATATATTTTTATTAAAATTTTTTTAATATTTAATGAATAAAAAAAAATAATTATTTAATATTTATCTAGGAGAAAATTAGTATTTTTACCTCATTTTTTTTATCAATTTTCAATTCCATTTTTTCATACCAAACACATCTTTTAATTCAAATAATTCAATTTCAATTCTACATATTTTTTCAACCAAACGCAGCCTTAGGGTAAAATATTGAGGACATAGATGATAGATGTAAATAAAATGATTCCTTAAACTCGACTCGTATAAAAACTAGTTGAATTTAAACATTGAATTAAATTCGTTTAGTTAAATGAGTTGAGTTTGAATATTTAAGCTCAACTCATTTAATTCATGAGATGAACGATATGTTTAAAAATAAAATAATATAAAAATATTTTTAGTTATATATTTTACATATATAATGATATTATATATCTTTTATGATATTAATTTTTAGATGTTTAATTTTGAAATAATATATTTATGGTTTATATTTTTTAATTAATTAAAATTTATTAAATTTATAATTTTATGCTAATTATACTAACTCAGTCCAAACACTGACTTAACAAAATGAATCGAGTCAGATCAAAATTTAAAGCTCACTTAACTAAACAAATTGAGTTCGAACTCGAGCCCATTAAAACTCGGCTTGACTCAGCTCATTTCCAACCATTGAAAATATTATACTATTTAGTATTTACAAACATCTTCAGTTTCATTTCATTTTTAAATTATCTCTTTCGATTGCAATAATTTCTAACTTGTTTGTTAATAGTTTAAAATTGAGATTTTGAAAAGAGTCGGGTGTATTCTAGGACATGAATATTAAATTTTGACCCCCAAAAAAAATGATCCATTTCAACCGAATTACTTCAGTCCATCGCTTTCATCTATCAGCAACTAGTTTAATTGCAACAATAAATAAGTCACAGAATTGTACCCAACGTGTTATCCACTTCACATGTGGGAGAAATTGTTAGATGTATATATTTGTACATTGATCAATCTTTTTTTATATAATTTTACTTTTTAAATTAGAAGATTCACCATGGTAAATAAAATAAAAACAAATAAGTGTTATAAATTAATACATAAATAACATGACGCAATGATATGTCTCACATTTGTTAAATCAAGTGCAGGTGTGAGTTTATGAATCCTGGGATTCTTTTCCTCTTGAGCTAGCTTTTGGGGGTGAGTTATATCCAAAGGTTTATAACATTTGGTGCTCTTTTTTAGAGAAATCGCCCTTAATTATGCCGTTGCGAATGACTGCTACTCGAAGGGCGAGATCCGCGAATAACCTTAAATAGAATTCACCCCCAAAAACTAGCTCAAGAGAAGAGAGAGTCAACAGATTTTATAAACTCAGACCTGTACTTAATTTAATAGACGTCCAACATATACACTTCAAAATTTCCGGATTGAAGGGGTCAGAGGCCAATCCATACCTCTATTTCACGGCTCAAATATGATTCATGCATAATGTACATACATATCTACCTCATAAATTCATGCTTATCATACCTAATCCACTACCTTAAATATATCAATTCAACAAAGACAAATAAATGGACTAAATTTGTATACAAATTTTTTTTTAATATCTTTTCTATTCAATTCTCTAATCAAAATAAACAACTTGATAACAAAAATATAAAAATTACACCTAAGTTTTTTTCCTAAATAAACTTAATCAATCACCAAAATTAAATGTGTTTAATAAAATCAACCTTTTACTTTCTTCTATATACCATTAATTAGTAACTTGATCTATAATATATGGGTGAGTCTATGATGCAACTTGTTGCATGCATACAATATAATTTCAGCCGATAGAATTGTGACATGTGGGTAAAATGACTTGAGATGCAATACAATTTTTCACGTGTCACAATCCTATCGGTCGAAATTGTATTGCATACATACAACAAGTTGCATCATAGACCAACCCATAATATATATATATATATATATATATGACTCGATCTCTTAAAAAATTGAGCAACAATTTAACAAAATGAGGACATAATTAGTTGTACAGAAGAGCCGAAGAAGCTAGGAGAACAAAATCTAAGATCTACCCTTTGTTTCTTCATCCCATCCAGTGAATGTATGGACCCCATCACATGTGCAATTCGGATATGTAACAGAAGGGAATGGATCCCTTCCCATACGGCAGGAGCCTTTTCAATACAGAGATACAAATAAATTGTGGAACCCACAACTTCAAATCCTCTAAGTGCTACATTTTTTTTAAAAGTATAAAAGGGATAGACAAAAAAAGAAGAAGTTAATCCCTGATTAATTTATGGTGAACTTTGATTAGTGTGAGGTCTTTCATTTTCTTGTCTATTTTTTTTCATACTTAAAAGAAATATACTATTTTATTACGAAAATCTAAAGTAGGAACGCACAGTACAAGTAGGTCCCAAATCTCTTCCTATCTCTCTCTAGATAAAAAAAAGAAAAGAAAAGAACAGTCATGTGGACCCACATGGGAATGCTTTCCCATTTAGCTAAACACAACTTCTAAGCAGAAAGTCTGGTGTGCATATATATAGGTTGTGCTTATAAAATCTCCATGATTGCATGTATCACGCAATGTACACATGAATTTCTCAATCCAATTCAAAAACACTTGTACACCACTTACCTAAAACGTTTACTCAAAATGTTCACAAACCAAAGCAAACGTATCTTTTTGGTCATTAAATTATTGGGTCTATGTTAATTTGGTTCCTAAACTTAAAATTTGCAAGCTCTATTTAAATAATTGACGACGGATGCAAATTTGACAATCCATGCGGCTTTCAATGTTGACTATGATGCCAAGTCATATATTTAGCTACGCTATTTTGTCAATTTAGTCACAGTAATACCTTATATTTTGTAGTGACAGAATGATAATTGTAGTTAAATTGACAAAACAACGTTAAATATATGATTTAACATCACAGTCAGCATAGGAAGCCACGTCGACAGCTAAACTTGTATCTGTCATTAATTATTTAGACGGAGTTAGAGTGAAGGACAAAATTAATCGCAAATTAAAAATTTTAAAAATCAATTGACAGCAAACAAAGTTTAGAAGTAAAATTGACAAAGACTCTATAGTTTAGAGAAAAATATACTTTTGCCAAAACCAAATATGCAATATCCAGTTTAACCAGATCAATATTGGGGGACATGATTTACTATCATCCCATGGAGTTCAATTTACAATCCAACAAGGAGCATGATAGCACAATTAGGTCAATAGATCCAGTTAATATGTACTGAAATACCATTCAAATATCCAGCAAAGTACAGAAAATTCCAAGAAAAGGCAAACATGGAATCAATATTGTTAATATTAACACAATCAACTTCAACCAATAACTTCACCCAATTATGAGCCAAAAAACAAAAGTTTCATTCACAATCAGTTTGTTGTGAACAAAAAGCCAACTGATGAAAAGGAGGGCAGAAACCCTTGCATAATTCACATCTAACAATAGGGTTTCTACAGTCAACCTATACCATATGATAGAAAATTCTACCAAACCAGTGTTTCTAAACAGTTTCATCATATTCTATGCTGTACAATTAAGCCAAACACTGCATCTACATTCAAAAAATAGTCCTGTTATATAATACAACAAGACATCAAGAGATTTAACTCTTACAGCAGTCTAACTCCCGAAAAAATCTTAAAAAGGGGTCATTTTCAACTCCATAGAAGCAAAACCTGGATCAGAAAAAATATTGGTAAGATATATATCAATACAATAAAGCAGCAACGTGTTTACAACATAAAAGACTCACTTGCAAATAGACAGCAGATGTAAACCAATGATATTATTGCACTATGAAAAAAAGTCAGTGACAAAATAAGTAGGTGAGATGCCAGACCAGGGAACTCTCAAATAAGACCACCCTACAACACAGACCGCCAAATATCTGTACGAGCCCATGTCCCATAGTCCATCAAAAAATGAAGTAAATTAACATTTTTCTCCCAAAAACAAATTGGTTCCCTCAGACAAAATGGTTCATTTTCTAGCAACAATTGAAACCAAAACGGCAAAACCCAATTAAGAACAAACAAATCCAGCTAGACTATTTTTACTCTGAAATGAATCCCACAACCCAAGTCTGATTAACGGTCCAAGTGTCTAACAGCCTCATTGTGCTTGATCAGTGTTGAGAAACTGAAAACATTACTTGGTAAACCATCACAATGAGTAGAATCCAAAGTTCAATGATTCATATAAAGTGTCAATTAAACATAAGTTCAATGATTCATATAAAGAACAAAAAAACACATATTTCCTTCACCTGTTACAATTTTGTATGACTAGGGCAAAAAAAAAATTTTTTTAATGATGCTCAACGCTAATTATTGTTTATGACTTTTATCCCTCTTATTTATGCAAACATGTAAAAATAAACATCATGAAGCTTGTCAATATAAGTCATAACAACAATATCTTTAAATAAAAAGTACTTTATCAAAAAAAATAACCAGAAAAATGATAATTCTAAAAAGCAATAATCCATCCCACCTTGATTAGCTTGACTTAACATGAACTTCAATGATATCATCGTCCTCCATTCCAAGAACACTGGGGGTTTGGGATGGACTTATTCTATCCCCATCAAAGGAAAATACTAAATGTTTTAGGTCAAGCTTTACTTTATCTGCATACATTTTGAAGATCCGTTCAAAGTTGTCATCCTAAAAAAGTAGACAAACTTCAAATCAACCTTATATGGAAATTAATAGACACCATGGCATAAACCAAAGTACAAATAACAAAGGGAAGAAAAGAGAAACACATCAAAATAAAAAAGTGAACCACAATAATGGGAAAACATTTTCTGGTTAGACAATAATAGTTTTCCTAAATTGTTCAAATGTTAAATATTACGGAAGAAAAGCTTGCAATGCAATTCTAATTACCTGCTGTTGCTTAAAAGGACTGCCACAACTATTTTCCTGAGATACGTCTAGGTAGATTTTTAGGCAGATAGGGGCAGAGTACCATTCATAAAGGGTATATAAACATATGTTAATTCAAAGGTAGCAAATGAACTATCCTTCTATTGAGCATAGCATAGGATAGCTCAATGATTCAATTTGTGTTTTGTTTTGTAAAAAGATTCATCGTGAACAAAAAAATAAAAGACAACTTCAAAAGAAATATCAGAAACACAAATTATGTTAGACCTTGCCTAAAATACTGAGAACAGAAATTTTAATTACACAAAATATAATATATACCATGTAAACACGAAACTGCTTCAGCCCATCCTTATCTTGAATAGAGATGACAATCTTAACCCTTTCAGAAGGAGGCTTTGATGTTTTCTCAGTTACAGCATCAAACGAACTCAGCAATGAATTATCAAGTTCTCTCTTTGCAGACTCTTCAACGGTTTGTAACATGTCTTTTGCTGATTGTGCAACTGATTCAAGCTCCTGTTTCTTTAATCTACATGAATTAAGCAATTTTTATGAGCAAATGTTTAGAAAGAGAGGAGTGAATAATTATATGGTAAATAAAGTATATATAATCACTTAATCATTTTAGAAACAGAATAGTTGCCCTCTTTTATAAAAGAAAAAATCATGTCAGACACAGAAGGGAGTTACTAGTCCAGAGTGACAGGCTCTCATTTTAAAATCAATGAGGATAAGTTTTCTCCTTCCCTGACCTCTGATAAAAATTTCTTTCTGCCCCCCCCCCCCCTTTTTTTCATTTTAACACAGAAACAAGAGGTATTAATATGGAAAATGCAACTAGTGTAAACAGCAACATTACATATACAGGCTGTGCCAGTATACTAGGCAGTTTTCTTATTAAAAAAAGACTAACACACTTGCGTACAATAGAAGTTTGATCATGCTAGTGCTCAAGAGAACAGCTCAACACTCAACAGTCACCATCAATGTCAAGATGGGAAAAAAAATTGCATATTTGTCTTGCATTGGGTGGTTTTGGAAACTATTACCAATTGTTTTCCCAAATTTAGAAGCCAGAGTGGTCATTTAATGAAGCAATGGCAAGCTGCAAGCAGCTAGAAATTGGCCCAAAGGAAGCTGAGGCAAGCTGGTATATGAACTTATGATCCATATAAAACAGACAAAGAAATAGACTTTTTATGTATCTCTAATTCTCAAAGGCTAGCCACTCTCTGCTTCTCCTTACGGCCTCCAATCCCAAATAAACTTTCCACTTAAGCAACGTGGTTCCCACAGACAGGTTTGTTAGGATTTTCTCCTCCCTCCCCACTCAACCCTTTGTTCTCTCTTCTAGAATAAACATTCAGCTCCACATGTCCCTTTTTTTCTTTTCTTTTATAATATTCTTTTACCGGAGGTCTATCAGAAGTTGCACTAGAAAACAGACAGAAGCTAAGACTGGGTTTCACACACATTTCTTCGGAAGGCAAATACATCAAAGAACCAATGATAAATATACTATGAAGCATATATACTGACATGTCAGACTTCAAAAATATAGGACACAACACAAACAAACACTCATCAAAATAATTTTCCTTCCTAATATCTGGGGATGGTATCAACTTGGTCTCTTGATTTTTTTCCGTTTGAATTTCATCCTTTAATTTTTCTACTAAGGTGACGACAAAGCCCCATGTTTCCACCTATTCTCATTTTTCCCCACTTTAACTTTTCCCCTGCTCACCTCCTAACCACCCGCAGCATTGAAACAAATGACATTTCAAGGATAGATATTGTATATCTTTAAACTTATACACAGACATTATTCATGAGTCTCTTAACTTAGTAATTTTTAAATGTCTATTTTCTCAAATTTTAGATTACCATTGGGATAATAATACACACACACACAGATATATGCCGTATTGTGTCCTATGCCACAATTTTAAGAATTTGGAGTGTCTAGTGTCATGCCCTTTGTGATGTCGTTACAACAAGCTGTGATGGTCCATACTCCTTAAACAGAGCGCCTTGTGCTTCAAAGGTTAAGAATGAGGAAAGTTTTTTCTTTTACAGGAAAAATGCTAACCCAAAAGGAGCTTAGAAAGATTCCTTCCAATTACTTAATCTGTAATATTACTATGGTATCGAAAAATTTACCTTTCCCAGTGCCCACAACGCAGAGCAAAATGAATATTTTCAAAAATAAGAGATCATACAAGTCTATCCACAGTTCCAAACATTTAATGGTCAATTTATTTAAAAAGAATAATAATAACCTCAGCTCCTTCAATGTTGAATCCTCCCCAATCTTCCTGTGTGCATCACTTGACACCTTAGGTGGAGGCGGTAACCAATCGTCTTCCTTTTCATCAACATCCACCACCGGTATGGCTTTCTCATCAGTCTTAACTTTCTCAACCTAAAACCCATAACAGTTCCAAAATTTTAGAAACAGAAGAATTCATCTAAGAGCGTAATAGAAGAAGTTAGAAGTGAAATTTTTATTACAGGCCGACAAGTCTTCCTCTTTTTAGCAACAACGACCACATCATCATCATCATCATCATCTGTCAGGAATACAAAATTCAAACTCTCCAATTGAAACTTAAACGCAATCTTGTTCCAATTGGAAAAAACCAAAGAGGAAAAAAATGGGGAAACAGAAGATAGTAGTAGATAAGATAAGAAACGAACCATCGAGGCACACAACGTGGTGAGGCTGTACACGTTTGTAATCAAACAAGGGCTCGAGTTCTTCGGTAAAATCCGCCTACATTGAAAAAATGAAAAAAAAAAAATCCAGGATTTGAAAAGGAAAATTAAGCAGCTATTCGAAATTGAAAGTGTACGAGATGAGAAGCTCACCATCACCAAATTTCGCGAAGCTCACTGTGTGTGTTTCTCTCTCTTTTCGTTATTTCGTATTCTTTAATTTCTATTTTCAGTTTCACTATCCCGCCTGAAACTCCAAATAGCTTCTTCTGCTTTTGATGCCTTGATCGGACATGAAGCGAATCGGTGTACATTATTGAAGAATCACAACCTGTGGGCCTTTCAGGTTTTGGGTCCTTTGAGCCCACTTCTGCTTTCTTAGGATAGATACGGCCCAAAAACATACTATTATTCAGCCCGTTATTATGCTAAAATGATTTTTTTATTTTCCACCAATATTTTTCTATTGAAAATAATTCTGTTTAAGTTACTATCAAACATTAAATGTGAGTACCTCTCTCGACGAGAATTTAAATATATAAGAAAGAATTTAACTATTCATGAATTGATATATCTACCAACGCAATGTGACATACTCCCTCTAGTTCACAATATCTGTTTCGTTGGGTAGGTGCGCATAGACCAAGAATTTAATGACTATTCATAAATTAATGACTAGTGTTTTGGTAATTATTTTAAGACTTTTTAGCCACGTCAACATTTTAAGTAAAATTACCAAAACACCCTTCACTAGTCTGAATAAAATGCTGACGCGGCTAAAAAGTGTTAATAAACATACAAAAAATTTGACATAAGGGGCTTGTGTGCCCGAAATTAAAAGGTCAGGGGGGTTAAGTGCAATATTTTAAAACTCAGAAGTATGTTGTGTCTTTGATCCAAAACTCAAGGACTGTCTATGTATTTTAGCCTTAAAATTTTAATAAACCAAATTACATAAACTTTTGAAAAAAAATCTAAATTAATTATTAACTTAACATAAATGACAAATAATATATTATTGAGATTTTAAAAATATAATTGATATTATAGGAATGGGCAATCAATTAATCGGCACCCCTTTATCACGATTCGCCCCGACCTAATCACATTTTCATTGGACGCGTGACTTTCACGTGTCTTAATCATAGCATACTTTGCTTTCCTTCCTTATTCATTATTTTCACGATCGATCATGGCTTAACCACATCCTCGTACGGTGGGAAGCAACTACTCATGCTCGCCTCTATATAAAGGGAGACTAGGGCTTCCTCAAACGCATAAGGATGTCATAGCATACTTTGCTTTCCTTCCTCATTTATTACTTTCTCCCTCAACACTCCCCATTCTTGTTCTCTTCAACCTAGGGCCGAACACAAATCGAATTATGTGAACTTTGATTTTATTCTTGAGTAGGTAGGCCTTGAGTTGGTAGCTCAGGTCAAATCCATCTTCCTCAAAGCTCCCTCTAGGAGCTCTCCAAGTTCCAGACTCTTGTCCATTTCCGAAAATATCAATCATTAATAATTCTATGATATACAAATTACATGCATGCTTTATCTCAATATATGATTTTTTTTGTTCGCTTTCCACATGTATCTTTATAAGACGCAATGGTCAAAGATTAAATTTGGATACCTCTTCTTACAAGAATTCAAATCTTGGTTCACTATATTATGAAAAATTAGTTTATTTTACTAGACTCAACCCCCATTAAAATAAGTTATTAGAAAAACCCATTAATAGAAAATATGATATTTAACCATGTATAGTTATTAGTATTCTTGATAAAAAAAAATGTCATTTGATTGGAGTGGTAGGTATTATAATCTTTTTAAACAAAATCTCGAATTGAAGTCTTGTGTATGAAAAATCTTTTGTTAGGAGAGTTCAACCATCGTTAGTTGTTATGAGACATCTTTTAGTTTGAAACAAATTAGGAAAAGCCTAGTAATTCTAGATATCGATAGGTAATAGTTTTGACCAAAAACTATTCTTAATCAAAGAATAATATATAAGTAGATCATCATATCGTGTAAACTAACCATCATAATTAGCAAACAAATATCAAAATTGTCTTGTTTGGCTTGAAATAAATTTAGGGTTAGTATTGTTCCTGTGTAGATTAGGCTTGCCCCCTTTTTTTAATAACAAAAATTAGGGTTAGTCTACAAGGAGATCAAACTTTCACCACTTGTCCTCCCATAGGCCAATTGATCTTGTTTTTGAGTTGTGATATAATCTCATTTTATCACCAGTCAATCACTAATTTGTATAACTTTTAGGTTCCGTTCAGTTAATAAATTTAGGAGGTAGGAATGAGAATGTGGGTAGGTAAGATTACCACTCCCATGTTTGATTGGATAAAAACACTGAAATTACTTTTTTTATGGTAATGATATTTTTTACATTTGACGGAAAATCACTAACCCTCATCATATGGAAGGAAAGTTAAGGGTTTGAGTGGGAATATGATGTAATTTTATACTTTAGTTCCTAAAAAGTTGCCCCTACCCACCGTCGTCGCCATTGCTGCCGTTGACACTACCACGACCACTGTCACTGCCACCATTATCGTCATTGCTGTCAAATTTAATTACATGAATA
The DNA here is from genome assembly GCA_014851425.1 of Senna tora. Lineage (NCBI taxonomy): Eukaryota > Viridiplantae > Streptophyta > Magnoliopsida > Fabales > Fabaceae > Senna > Senna tora. The sequence continues at coordinate 7,640,306 of CM026270.1, forward strand.
AATTGGTTATTATACTCCTTTTTATTCTTATTTTCACCCATATTCCTATATTTTTAATGTTATACCAAACAAAATCAATATTTCAATAAATAGATCACTATATCGTGTAAACTCACCATCATATTAGTAAACAAATATAAAAATGGTCTTGTCAGGCTTGAATCAAATTTAAGGTTAGTGTTATTTCTATGTAGGTTGGGTTTGACCCCTTGTTTTGAATATAAATAAATAAAGTTAGGGTTAGTTTACAAGGAGATCAAACTTTCATGGCTTAACGTCCCATTGGTCAAGTTGATTTATCTTCTTTCTAAGTTATGATATAATCTCATTTCATTATCACTTAATCACTAGTCAGATTTATGTTCTTAGTTTAACTTAAATAATCACTAAGTTAAAATAATAAATTATTTCATCTACAGAAACACTTGTGATCCAAACACTCCAAACAGTTTCATAGTCTTTTAAAAATTATATTGAGATAAAACAAGAATTTTAAAACTAAAAGTGTTCACTTAATCCTAATAACATCCCACTGTACTAGAAAACTATTCAAGTGACTAAAACAAAATTCAATGTCACCTTCCAAGTATATATGATGGACGAAACACAAAAGAATAAACCCTAAGGGCACAGAAACCGAATCTCCAAAAGATTAGTGAGAAGGCGATGATTCAGAACATGAGGATTATTTACGTCCAAAATATCTAAATATCCTCACACATATAACCGCTTGGTTAGTGGATTTAAGAAGTAGGAACGAGAATATGGGTAAGTGAGATTGACAGTCTCATGTTTGATTAGATATGAACACTGAGACTACATTTCTCACGGTGATATTGTTTCCTACATTTAAGGGAAAGCACAAACCTTTATCATTTGAAAAAAAAAAAAAGCGGGAGCTTGAGTGGAGATGTATCCTTTTACACTCCCCCCGCCCCCAAAAGTTGCCCCTACCCACAGCGGCCACCATAGCCACTATCACCATCACCGTCGTCGCCATATTTAATTCCAACGGTAAATTGATCATTAGACAAATAATTCTTATTCGTATTCGTTTTCATGTTATACCAAACATAATTATATTGTATCTAATTGTATTATTCCGCTCCATTCTCAATCTTTCAAAATCTAATCTACGAACTAAACGCGCCGGTAGAAGAATTTCCTAATCAGTAAAGCCGAATTCCTTTCTTCTTCTTTTTTTCCTTTTTTTCCATTTCCAACAACATAATCCAATACCAAAAAGAGGAACACCTGAGATTTGTCTGTGTCCAGCATTTCACATTTGTCACACCCGAGGTAGGTGGCGTATGTGATAAACAACAGTTCATGCAACGCCAAATGTCGAGTCTCTATACAACTAGAAGTACCATGTGTCGAAGGTGGTTTAATTAGTAGAATCCTGCAAAATTGAATGAATTTATCCCCTTAATAAATAACTTTTTTTTTGCTTTTTTTCACCTCTTTCTCTTATCTTTTCTTTTCACACTTCCGGATTTCACAACTTTATTATAATTTCTTCTTCCCTTAAATGCCCATCAAGAGCTATTATATTCACACTTCCATATATATATATATATACCTTTCTCCTCCTCCTTATTAATTCTTCTCTTCCTTCTTTTTTCTTCTTCATGCTTCATTATTCTCTCTTCTGGTTTTCTGGGTTGTATTTTCTTTGAAATCCTGAGAAATTTGTATTATTGAACTAAAATTATATATGGAAGATAGAAGAAGAAGTGTGTCATTGATGAATTGTGTTCCTAGTTTTGCTCAAGGCTTTGAGATTCTGCTGGTTCATAATGACACTTTGTCACTCATCAACCTCTCATCCATGCTTGAGAATTACTCATTCAAAGGTATTATTATAATACACATACAGAGATATCATCAAATTTTGCTTTTTAATTAATTAGTTTCAAATAATATTAATCTCTTAAATTTTTTTTTTTTGCCTACTTTTTAATTTCCTCTCTCACATGAATGAATAAGCAATCACCGGAGAAAGTGACACAGAAGGATCGATCGGGAGGCTTAAATTTATATATAGATTATTTATATGATGAACCAAAAAGGTAAAGTAACGAAAAGGTTTAGAATTTTTGAGGTGCAGTAAAGTAACCAAAAAGAGAGAGAATCATTTGAGATGAAAGTTGATAGATGACACTTCAGCTTACGTCTTCAATTTTACGTTTCTCCCAAATCCAGGAAATTCTATCTTTTAGAGAATCATTTTGATCCAAAAAAAAAAAAATTTGTTATATATATCTTAATTTAGTTTCTGAAAAATATTATTTATTTTAATTTAAATCTTGAAAAGATAAAAATGTTATATTATCAAAAAAAAATTGAAAATGTTAAATTTAGTTCTTAATTTTTTTTGTTAATTAATAGAGATTGAATTCGATATTTTTTAAAAGATTAAATTAAGATAAATTATATCATTTTTTGGGACTAAATTTAATAATTTAGTCCATATTTAATTTAGTCATAAGTCATAACACTTTTTTGGGGGTTTGAACTTACGACCCTTTTCCTTTTGCTTATGATGTAGTGAGGAAAATCATAGATTAATGCTTATGTGAATGGCGCATGTTACTTGTGCAGAAAGTGAATGGGAAAAAGATTGGAATAGATTAAAATTATTAATTTATTCTTTATATTAAAATATTAAAAAAAATTATGATTATATCAAATCAAAAGACATAATAAACATTTTACACTTAAATTTTTTTAAAAAATTAAGCAACGAAAGAGAAATTGAATCTCTCCCTGTCACTGGGCCCCATCCATTCCTTTTCATTTTCCATCCTCAATTATGCCAACCGAACACACTCTTAATTCTTAAGTTGTGTTATATTTGTTTTGGATTCAGCATCTACTTGCACAATTTTATTTTTGGAACAAAAGGAATATAAATAAAACAGTCAAAAGATATTCCTTTTTCTTCCTTAAAAGCTCTCAGAAAAAATTCTACAGATATAACCTTACTCCAACTAGGTGTGTTTCAAATTTACCTTATTTGTTACTGCTATAAATGTAAAATAAGAGATTTTTAGGTTGACTTAGAGTAGTTCTTGTTTTTGTTATCGATTTTTAAACTATTATATATGAATTTTTTTTTTAAAAAAAAATAAAGTTTTGGAAGAACAAAAATACTAAAAGAAAAAGTCATTTTTTTCCGAAACTATCAGTATTTAGAAATTCATTCAGCTCTGATTAATATAGTTCGAGCTAATTGAATTTACATAATGAGGTCCTAACAAAGCTTTTTCACTTGACTTAAAGAAAATATAGTGTCTCCTACTCTAACCAACGACTTAAATTGAGTGAATAGGGTTTAGAAAATGAAAAAAAGAAAAGAAAGAAAAGGTGATAAGTTCATATTTTATATCTACTTTTGTAGTTCTTATTATATTTTATTGAACTTAAATGTATTACTTGCGATAAATTTGTTTAAAATTTGATTGCATGAAAATAAGATTAAAAAGAGTTAAATTGTTATATTTTTTTATAATTTCTATTTAATTTGTTTAAAATTACACAATTGTTATTAATGGAAATAGTTTGCCACGTTCAAAAAATAATAATTCTAAACAACCATTTCTTGTTCTGATTTTTTTATTTTTTAAACCACTAATAGGTTTTTTAATTTTTAAGAACAATTAATAAAATCACTTTTTCAACCACTTTTTTTTTATATATATTTTTTCAACCCAACTAAATCATAAATAAGTCCCAATGAAATATGTGGTTTGACATACTTAATTATGATTAGCTTAATATGCCAATCTTTCATACATGACTGAGATATTCCTGTTTGATCATTCAGTTACTGTTACTGATGAAGCAAAAGCAGCCATGTCCATGATTTCCAAACATGAAGGCTATTTCAAGTTGGTAATGGCTAAAGCTAACATGCCTGATATGGATACTCTTTCTTTCCTCCAATTCCTCCATAGAAAAGACATCCCTGTCATCTGTAAGTTCCACTTCACTTTCTTTTTTTTTTCAGTTGACTTAACTCTGTCTCAAAATGTAGTTTCACTGTCAACGTGAATTGACACAAATAGTCAGGGATTCAGAGGACAACTCTCGCTTCTCTCATAGGCGAGGGTTTGATCAATTCCCCTAAAGCCATCCAAAATCTTGCTTGGTAGGCACTTAAGGGATAGTTGAGTAACTATGAGAGGGTAAAACTGCTTGCAGTTAAGGTCAGTGTCGTAGTAATCCCTTGAGTTGAGTTAGGCCTCTGTTAGTTTTCTCAACATGGCACTGACATCGTCCTGCCCAGTAATACTTGATAATGCCTTCCCTAACTACTTTTCTTTTTTAACAATACTTGTATCATTATGTATCATCTTCTTTATGATGTTGATTGTACAGTCATATCCTCTGGGGAATACAATGAAGTAACTTGGAAAGCATTGGCTAAAGGATCATGCTATTTCCTTGAAGAACCAATCCTTTTTCAGGATCTTAAATATGTGTGGCAGCATGTGTATCACAGAAAACTCTACTCTGCAAAGAGAACTCAAAAAGCAAAATGTCTAGACAAGGTATAATGTTGTGACTATACTAACAATTTAGTACTTAAAAGATTATTTTTCTTTTGTTCAATTCCTGAATGAATGATTAATGTTGTATGAATAATTTGTTCTTTGAAATATTCTTCTTTCATTCTCTTATTTCATCTCTATAAGATTAGTCATATTACAATTTAGTTTGTATGGATTCTGAACTCTATACACATTAGTCCCTTTGTCATCTACCTGCCTTAAATTATAGAGACTAATGTGTATAAGGTTTATAGAGACTAAACTATACTATGCTTTCTTCTATAGACTAAACATGGGAAAAAAGAATCTTAGGTATAGTTTGGTATAGTTTGAGGAGGGAAGATGAGAGGGAAAGTGAATGTGTTGTATGTTTGGTATGAAGAAGGAAGATGAGAGGGAAGGTTGCTTCCCTCTAAATTTAAAGGGAAGGTGAGGTTGAAGAAAGGAAGTAGATATGAAAATACTATTTTGTCCTTCCCTTCCCATGCGAGGGCATAATTTTAGAGGGTAAAATAGTCTTTCACACTTTTTAACTTCCACCTCCCTATCTCATTCCTATCATACCAAACAATTTTATTCTTATTTCCATTTTACTTTCCCTACATACCAAACACACATAAATCTTCCACTTCCACTTCCACATCCACTTTCACTTCCATTTCCACTTTCACTTCCCACTAAACACTCACCGGATACCAAACGTGCCCTTAGGGTTGATTTGGAGTTTGTTTGAAGCTTGTTCTGTTTTTTCGTTCTTTAAAATTGTTTTATAAAATTAGTTCTGAGAATTTATGTTAGTATTATTTTCATGTATTTATATATAGGGTTTTGCTAACCAGTGCCTTTAAAGATTTCTATCAACCAATGAGAGAATTTTTAAGTATTAAAATTTATTATTTTTATTGGTTTTTTTTACCAAATCCAAAGCAACAATTTCTCTCCAAACTAATGAGAAAAAACCTTAAAAGGTGTTCTAGAACACTTGTTAACAAAGCGTTTATATATATATATATATATATATGCTATTTATAAAAAGACTTGTTTTTTTAAAAAAAAAAAAAACTAGAGTTCAAAATATCTTTTAGTTGTTTGGTGTTTTTTGTTCTCATAAACATATATTCTAATTTTTTTTTCAATTGCAAACAGTAAATCAAATAGTTTTTTTTTTTAAATGCTAATATAGTCAAGGGTTTTTTGACTAGATTTTTCTGGGTGATCCTTACCTTTAAAAAAAAAAAGTTGGTCAGAAGGTTGAGTAAAATCGAGTTTGGATCCTCCAAAGTTAAAATTGTATGAAATTCCTGAAGTTGATTCAATACTTATTTCTAATTGGTCCAAAGTTTAAGAAATAAAAAAAATTAAAAATTAAAAAAAAAACATGCAAGAGACAACTTCAGGAACTTCAGGAAATTTCAACTTTAGAGGATCTACTCTCAGTAAAATTTGATAAGGTAATTCAAATATACTTGCATTGAAAAATTGATGTTCACACATTTTCAGGTTCATGGAATTCATGATCAAAGAAGATGCATGCAAAAGGACAAGAGGAAAAAATATCAGATGAATTTTGACAGCAATCATCTTACTGCTGCTATGGAGGAGGAAGAGGAAAGGAGAGAACGTTCCTACTATGGATATGCTGAGAAAAAGTCACGTATTGTATGGACTCCTGAGCTACATCAGAAGTTTTTAGATGCCATTGATGCTCTAGGCAACCAGAGTAATGTTTCTTTTCCTCCAATCTTCTATAGAATAATTCTTCTGAGGGTGAGAATTCAGAGCGATCTTAAAGTTGCTACCACGTGATCTGGAGATGGTCACAGGTTCAGATCCTGGAAACAGCCTCTCTGCTTGCAGGGGGTAAGGCTGCGTATATGACCTTCCCTAAACTCTATCTATAGAATTCATTTGAGGGTGAGCCTTGGAGCAATACTGGTAAGGTTGCTGGTATATATCTGACCCTCCGGCCTCTCCAGACGCCACCTGGTGGGAGTTTTGTGCACTGGACCGCCTTTTTATCTACAAAATTCATTTCTTTTCTCTTCAAATTCCCACTAATAGCTATCTCCTATGGATTAAGCTTCATTTTTTGTGTGTTTCCACTAATTTCATTGCTTGGTTTTGTTTGGAATTAAGACAATATTCGTCCGAAAGCAATACTAGAACAGATGAATGTGCCTGAACTGACAGCTCGCCAAGTTTCAAGTCATCTCCAGGTTCTTCTACTCTGTCACTCTCATAACTTGCAAAAAAAAAAAAAGTCAAAAAATAGCTTTTCAAGAAGGTATATTTGGAGGAAAAAGTTTCTCCAAACATGCCCTTGATCAGTATATAGTAATGACAATAATACATTAATACTTGTTTGTTTATCTCATTGTTGTTCCTACACAGAAGTACAAAACTCAAGCACAGATAAATCAGCTAGTTTGCAATCCTCCAGTGAGTAATTTCTCAAATTTTGATGGAAGATTCCAGTACTACTCACCATTTCAGAGCCAGGGTTATTCAGGTAAATTAAAATGTGCAGTATCCAGCTTAGGCATATTAGATGTTACCTAATGTACAGTTAAATATGACATTAAACCAGAAGAACTATATATATGTATATATAGGAAAATGCTAATCTAACTATGTGGAGAATATTGTACTTTACACAAATATATATATATATATATATATAAAGTATGGACACACCTATCTTTAGGTATGTTAGTGTCACATGTTCGACATAATAATAACACACCATGACATACTATAGCCACACTTTCGACACATGCACAAGTGTGTCAGAATAAAAAATAAATAAATCAGTTTATAAAAAAGTTAGTTGAAACATGTTTTAGGTTAGAGACTCCTGTACGTAGAGTTGACCAGATGGAAGATAGCCTATTAACTAAAGGTAGAAGAAAACCAAAGAAAATAATAGAAGAAACTATTAAGATGGATTTAACTATTAAGAACAACTATAGAAATGAGTATAGACGGAACACGCTGACTTTGACTATTGTTGTGGACACGCGCCAAATGCAACTTGGATACATGCTGAATATGGCTCGTACTTGAGACAAGTATAGAATGACCTCAAAAGGTTCTTTTTTAATTGTTTCTGTTGTATATGAGATTTAGTAAATTTGATTTAGAAAATAATAGTCTCAATTGCTTAAAATATTGAATAATATTGGTTATTTCTCTTTTCTCCATGCATATCATAAAAGAAATTTTTTAAAAAAAAAAATTATGTATGTCGCATAGTGCCATGCTCTATACTTTTAGAAGTTTGACGTGTCAACATATCCGTATGTGTTTCGTGTCTATGTCAGTGTCTGAGCTTATTACATTTCGGTGCAGGCGTAGGATATCCCAGAAGTGCATATGATAAATCAGGAGCTGAATTTGGTTTAGGTTTCCCTGCCCCATCATCATCCCTGAATGAGAGCCAAAATCAAATGCAGTTTCCAGCAGTGGTGGAAACCTCAACCTCTGCATATGAACTTCCATTTCCAACAGCAATGGCCAATTATGGAAGCCAAAACCTAGGAGCTGTAGTGGGACAACCTATGACTGATGATGCTTCAATGCATCAAAACCAACCCATGATGACAGCATATGATAGTACTATGCAAATGCTTGAGGAAGATTGTAATCAGTATGAAAGTTCTCCAAATGGACTGCTTCCAAATCAAGTTGATGAGTACACTGAGATGCTAAGGAACATTCTTCTTGGAGATAGCCCTAATCCTCAACAGACTCACTTCTGAAACCCTAACGGATCATAAGGTAATAATACTCTTTTCCATTACCAGATTCTGTTCTGGACTTGAGTCTGCTGAAGTGCATTATGCATAAAGTGCACGATTCTCATATGACAGCCTAGATTATGTACTTTAGCGGATTCGAATCCATTCCTAGATGTCTGTTTTCTCTTATAATACCTTCCATCACCATTATCATCATTGTTCTTATTATTAGAGTAAATCTATTTTTTATCTGAAAAAGATCACAAAATTTAACATATTTGTCCTTGGGCCATTAACCAATAATGGACTAAGTGAGGTGACACGTTAAATAATGATTGCGCATCTAACGGTCACTGCACTTAACAGCACACGTCACCATTTAATGTGCGTCGCCATTTAATGTGCCACCTCTCCTAGTTGATTAATGGATAACGGTCTAAGGACTGACAGATTAACTTTCGTGATCATTATGTATTATGATCTTTAAATAAATTGTAGTTTTGGTTCTTGCTGAAGTCAAAAAGTATATATACTCTTATAGTTATTCTTATTAATATTTGTTATTGTTTTTGGTAGATCTGGGTGAAGTGTGAACTTTTTTCACATTGGAAGCATAAGTGGAGCAGCAAGAAGGCCTTTTTTACTTAGTGGCAGCTCTTTTTAATATTTATAGTCAATCAGTAAAAATGTAAAAATGTAAAAAGTATTAGATAATCTCAACATAAACTGGAAACTAGACTTTCTTAATTTCTTTTGCTTTGTCATGAGAGTAACTCAACTTATAGTACTGTCATGATCAAGTTTATGTGTATATAAAAATATATTTTGTGTATCTTATATGTATCCTTTTTCTCCTTCTTTTTTTCTTGGTATTTAAATGAGGTTGCTTTTTTTAAAAAGATTTTTTAATCAGTTGATACAGTATTAAATATTGTTTTAAAAAGAAAAGGGAAATTGAAGTTTATGTGCAGAAAGTAAAAATTTTGAGATACATATCAAATTCAAGAGAATGAGGAACTAATTTCTTTATTTTATATTTAAAATAATAAAAAAATTAACATGCTCAGGTGGTGAGTTGTTTCAGCCTTTTGGATTCAGACTTAAGAGTTTTTTAAGGATGGTTGATTTATTTGAGGGAATGAGAATGAGAATAGAAATAAGAAAGATAAAAAAAATTAAATAAAATGATAATTATACCCTTCAATAAAAAATTATTAATATTTTAAAAATGACAAAAATTATAAACAAGTCCTGCTTAAAATTGTTTTGTATTTTTATATTTCTTAACCAGTTTTTTAAAGGCCAAATGACTATTTTGATCCTCAACGTTTGCACCAAGTTTAATATTGGTCCTCAACGTTTCAAAAAGTTATTTTTGGTCCTCAACGTTTTTATTTTGGTCAAAATTGGTCCTCCAGCATAACTCCGTCTGGTTTTTTTTGTTAAATGCTGACGTGGAAGGCTTATGTGACACACCATCTCTCCTACGTGTTATATTTGGATGATATGACACCATCTCTCACTCCAATTCAGCAAAACGACGCCGTTTTCCATCACTTCTCTCTCACTCCAACTCAGTAAAACGGCGTCGTTTTGCTGAGTTGGAGTGAGAGAGGGTGTCATATCATCCAAATATGACACGTAGGAGAGAGAGTGTGCCACATAAGCCTTCTACGTCAGCATTTAACAAAAAAAATCAGACGGAATTATGCTGGAGGACCAATTTTGACCAAAATAAAAACGTTGAGGACCAAAAATAACTTTTTGAAACGTTGAGGACCAATATTAAACTTGGTACAAACGTTGAGGACCAAAAGAGTCATTTGGCCGTTTTTTAAATAAAAGATTATTAGAAAGTAGAAACTTATCAAAGAGAAGTAATATGCATTGAATATAATTATTTGATTACTTTTTATAAATATCATATAAATTATTATAGCAGACTTTACCCAAAAAAATTAACCTTTATTTAAAAAACATTTAGCCGCAATATTTAAATATTTATCATAAAATTCTCCAAAATCAAAAACGAACATAAAACCCATCTTACTCATGATTAATTCCATTTTAAAAAAATAACCAGTGTTTTATTTTGAGTGAAAAATCTTATACTAAAAATATAAACTATTATAGCAGACTTTACCCAAAAGAAATTAACTTTTATTTTTAAAAAAAAAAATTAGCCGCAATATTTAAATATTTACCATAAAATTCTCGAAAATCGAAAACGAACATAAAACTCATCTAATCATTTTATTTATTGTTATTACAGTGTTTTTATGAAATATTTTTTTAAAAAGAATCTTCCAAAATAGAAGTGTCTCTTACTATGAAAATATTAAAACATGTATTTAAAATACTAGATTAAAAAAAATTATATATATATATATACTAAATTTTGACTTTTGAGTATGATTATCTTAAAAAAAAAGGGGAAAGTATATTTTACCTCTCTCAACTATGTCTATATAACACATTATCCCCCTCAACTTTAATTTGTAACAAATGACCCCTTTAAACTTAAGAAAAAGTTGAAAGTGTTAAATTTAAAATTAAATTTAACAGATTAAGATTATGTGCATTGCACATGTTTATTATTATAATTTTTTTCTGCCCCTTATACGGATAAGCGCTATGCAACCCCAAAAACAAAGCAAAAAGGAATAAAATTGATTAAGTGCATGTGAAAATCAAGAATTTCACTTCCAGAGAAAAAAAAATTTACCTGGTGAATTTTATCAAACTTCTCTTAAGCTTTGACTTGATGTGGATGGATACTTGGTGTAGTCGATTAGGTTATATTTTTGAAGTTAGATTAGAGAAAAATTAAATATAGAAAATGTGATTTGCATATGTTCAGTTAATTTTAACCCTATGATAATTGTTTCAAACTTTTTTAAAGTTTAGGGGGTGAGTTGTTACAAACTAAAGTTGAGGGAGGTAATGTATTATATAGGCATAGTTGAGGGAGTAAAATGTACTTTCCCCAAAAAAAAATTGTGCTTATGCTTCTGCTTCAAAATAAATAAAAAACGCTCATTTTTGTTATTTCTCAAACAACTTTTTTCCTACAGTAAATTCTTTCATTGTATTTGTAGGAAAACCACCTGCATAGATATTCATATTTCTCACAAGTCACAACTCTTATGATTCATATGTGGTTGTACCTGAACACAACTGGTCTATGCCTCTATGGTAATAGTTTAAAACAGTGCTTCCAGAAATAACAAAAAGAAAAACTACATACTTTTAACTCAACAATCATCTCAGAGCCAAAACAACCGCCATACTGTTTTGTTTAAAGCTAATGATGCTACACCATATCCTATCTGATTTGAGAAAAAAAAGGCCATATACTTATACATCATTTCAATTTCAAGTCTTCAAAAAAGCTCAGACCTCAGAGGTAGAAATCAGCAATGAAACTCATAAACCCTATAATTTTTACAGATTATGGACATCTGGTGATCTTTCCTATGAGAAAGTAGTATCATTGTCTCCTTGGAATTTGGGATCCATCTAAAATGGGACTTGAATCCCACCCATTGTCTCGTGCAATGTCCCTACCATGTTGAGATGGAATACTTACAATATGAAGCTCACCAGGTTGTGGACCAATAATGTCATTGTTGGAAGATGAGGCTTGAGCACCATTAGATTCAGCCAACATCTGGAAATATGCATGAGGTCCCCAACCTACGTACATAATTGTATAAAAAGAAAATACACATGAGAAAGTCGTCAATGAAATTTTTTTTTCAAAGCCTGAATAAAAAAATCACATACAAGAACAATCAAAACCTTTTCCCACTAGGTGGGATCAGTTATATGGATCAAGCGACGCTAACATATTTTGTCTTTTGCTCATTTCTATAGTAAGGTTATTAATAGTTAAATCCATACTAATAGTTTCTATATTGTTTTCTTTAGTCTTATCCTATCCCTAATTTTTGAGCTATCTTCTATTTAGTCAATTCTACATACTAGAGCCTCTAGCGACCTTCTTTGTAAATGACCAAACCACCTAAGCCGTGTTTCAACTAATTTTTCTATAATTGGTGTTAGCCCAACTTTCTCTTTAATTCAATAAAAAAAAAATCACATAACTAAAGTAAATTTTAAGAGTCCACAAGCATGCTAATGTGCTCAGAGAAGACATAGTGGAGGAGTGTAGATAAACACCAGATTAAGTGAAGCTCTTATATAAGACCTCAAACGTGTAAGCTGGAGTAACAATATGCAACAGGCTAAATCTCCCATTACAGAATTAATCAAACTGAAGATAAGCCAAAAATACTCATTTCACTGTTCTTCTTGCAATTATTGGACCACACAAACAAAGATGCCAATCAGCAGTATATTCAAACTCAAAAACATGCCAGTAGAAGAATGTTGCACATCACCTTAGTCCTTTATGGTCTATTCACTGAAAGGGCAACAATAAAAGTGGAGAACAGAAAACCCCTCCCCCCTTTTAAATGGTTTTGCAATTAATTTTTTATAATCTTATTTTTTATGGATGACTTTGTTAACCCAAAATTGATTGTTAGCAGGAGATCTCACCCTTATAACAGCATCATACATATCATATTGAACACGTGTTCACTGTTCACCTAGTATTCGATCTTGCTCGGTTGCTCCTAATACAGCTTTATGCAATAGCATAATATAATTAAAAAGGTTATATTAGCCTGACAAGGACTATAAGGTGTAAATTATTTAAGAGAAATCCAATAACACAACCAGAGTCAATAGCAAATAACATAAACCAGTTCCCTTATTTCTTAAAGATGAAGCTTCAGAGGCCATTTACATTATAATTAATTGAATAAAGATTTAGAGAAAACATTCAGCCATGAAATCCTGTCAATATCACATTTACTTGTTTTTATTAAGGTCTTTAGCTTTGTCAAAAACTATTTCAACCCATACGCTTAATCTTTTAAGTGAAGGTCCACGATTGACTTTTATTAGTATCTGTAACAAGCTTGAAGTATGGTTAAGGTATTTCTTAGAAGCGCATCTTTGAAACTTCAAACTAAAGTACAACCATAGAACATACATATCCAAAGAGAAAAGGTAGACTATCACTACAATTCAACATGCGTTCATCAAGGATCAGTTCATGGACATACCATCTACGTCATATGGAGGTGGAAAGAATTGCAAGTAACAAAAAGAAGCAATTGTCATTCCTGCAACAAAGAGGTTCATATAAGAAATTTTGCAAAAATGTTTACATGAATATTTAATCAAATAAGCACAGAAATTTGCAAGCGTCAACAAACACACCTATAAGACCTCCAGCAAACACATCTTGCCAATGATGCCAATAATCATCAACACGTGAGACTGCAACCATAGCTGCCATGAGGATTGGTAAGAAAACAATACAGAGCTTCGCAACATGGCCTCTACGATCAAATACCCTAATTTTTCCAGATAGATACCAAGCAAGAAAAGTAAGACCAGCAAAAGACCCTGCATACCAACAACTGAATGTGAGCTTATTTTTGTGGTAACTCAGAAAGCTTGTGACAAATTACTGAATTAAAATAAACAATAGAAACAAGCCATTGACTAGATTGACGACGAAAAAGTTAGCCCCATACAAGATTGGAAAACCCAATTTTTTTCAAAAACCACCCAATACTTCAACCCTGTTACATTATGATGAATAAAGACATGCAAAGATTCTTATACCACATTTTTTTTCTTGCAAGCTGACAATCAATGACAATTTCAGCCATTGATATTATATTATGTTCCGAAGTTACTTCACTCATGACATATTGATCCATTTTGGTCCCAGAACTTAAAAAACTTCATGAAATCTACCATAAGATTGCAAAATATATAGACAACAACACGGCAAAATGGATAAGACAAGGAGGCAATAGGAGGGTGTATACCATGCTCAAAATAAAACTAAGCAAGAAACCATACCCCATAACTCAGGAAGATTTCCCAAGGACCCTAAGATTGATCAGAGTACTTACAAGAGGTATGTCCACTCGGGAAACTCTTGTGTCCTTCCTTAATAACGCTCTTAACTCCAGTACACCTAACATCACTTGTTACTGGATCAAACACCTGAGCATTTCATGCACCCAAGTCATGTTCAGTGAGCACATTAACTACGCTAAAGCAATGTGTATCACATAATAATAGTATTACTATCAATCAAACAATCTGGTAGTTCATAAAATAAAGAACCCACCCCTTTTCCATCAGGGAAACAACGCCAGAAGAAGTCAGGCCGTGGCCTTCCCACCCCATCTTTGATAGCATCAGTTATCACCGCAGTAATGAGTACAGAATATAGAAGGCCTGAATATGCATTTGGAAATACATAATGTTACAAAGTTACAATGAAGTCAGAAAGATGGGAAAATCAGATAGGCAGGAAAATTTTTCAGAGGGCCAGAAATATACCCAAGATAGCATGGTGAAAGTCATAAACGTCCTTTCGAATGAAATAGTAAACGAGAATGACAACCAGTGGCAACAATATAGCTATCATCTGTCCACAAAATTAAAATCCAAGAATTTATATTTAAATTTTGATCACGAAACAAGGGCCAAGCTGATATGCACTCTCATTTTTTAACAACAAAGTTCCTTAAAGAAAAACAAACCGGCACAGCCCAAAATGGAACAGTATTGTCTTTCATCGGGTATCTTAGGTCTGTCATCATCCCCTCTCCAACAAAGCGGTGAAATGGCTCTATCACGTTCAAGATGCCATCAATAATGACAAGAAGCAAAAGAATCAACCAGTCATGCATATGTATTCTTGCCACCTTAGTTCCATGTGATCTAATAGTGTGTGTTCCCAACTGAATTTCTGGCATTTCTCTCTGAGAATGGCAAAATAGAATTAGCATGGTTTTATTTTTAATTTAAATCACCATAAATTCATGGAAATAAAGTGAGATCTCAAATAGAACGGAATTCAAAATGAGAAGAGTGTCACAGTTAGAAATACACAGGCTGCTATAAAGTATAAAGTGAGACAAAAAAAACATCACACAGCAGAAAATATTATCCCAGACCCAGAGTAAGATTCACACATGATTATCAGTTAACAATACAAAAAAGTTCAAGAAAAATACAAAAAATGCATCCAATCCAGAATTATCATATTTCTCAACCAAAAAGTTTGTTAGTGGTGGATGAGATTTTGATGATATTTCACTTACTTGTAACTCTTTGTCTAAGAGACTAAGACTAAAAGTATATGCATATTTGTAAATTCTAAATAGTATCTCCACAAGGGGTTAGGGTCTCTATCCTTGAATCAAACCTTGGAGCCCTTCAATTACGATCTCAATTCTGATACAGGTAAAGGATTCAATCCTGGACATAACCAAAAACTGTGTCGTGGGTAAAATTCTCTCATATCTCCTCAAAAGTATAATAACACAATACCTTTCCCAAACACAAACAAACTCGTGATTTCTTAGCTCCTCAAAAGTATATTCTCCTTCTCCCTATCTGAATTACCAAAATTATTTGACAATCACATGGTTCAAACCACAAAATTTATAGTGATTATTTAAGTTCGCTTTAGTCAGTGTGAAGATTCTTGTGCCCTATCTATTGAACAGGAAGCATATGCTATTCAAACTTCATGCCCAGAAACTGTTTAACATCAATACCATAAAAATTAAAAGTACATATATATCATAAGACTAAGAGTGGCACAACAAATATTATAAGTGAAGGCAAACGAATACTTTCTCAAGTAATTTGAGGCCTTAATGGAGGCATATGGTTGCATCCTTGGCATTTTTTTCATTTCTAAAAGAGATGGTAAACGGTAAATGCTAACTTCTACAGATTTCATCTTAAAAAAGCACTAACCAACTTCAAGTCTTCAAAAGAATATAACAGAAGCTATTAGAAAGCCAAATCCCTGATCGGCAACTTGAATACGAAATTAATCCACAATGAAAACAAAAAATGGTAGAATTCTTTCAAACAAAAGCAAACACAGATAAGTATTGAATTTTAAATGTTATATATAAAAGAAGGCCCCAAACTCAACCAACCGTATAATCACTAAACATCTTAATACTCTGCTCAATGATCTTCTCTCCCAAAGTTTTCTTCTCAAAAAATATAATTAAAAAAAATTACATACGAAGTGAACTCCACACGCAGTTTATCAAGACAGGAAACAGAGAGAAACAAAAAAAACACGAAAAACAGAGAAACAAACGCAGCGAAGAGAAAAAAACAAAAAAAAAAAAACCGGAGAGAAATCACAATGCTCATGAAAGCAGAGAAAGATTCAGCAAACAAGGCAAATACCTACTCGAATTCTTGGTCAGGGAAAAGGCGAGAATGGAATCTGGAAGAGTGATGGAAAATGCTTTATAAAAGCATGCGATTCAAAACTATTAAAGAAGAAAGTGAGAAAGAAGAAGAAGAAGAAGAAGAAGAAGCTGAAGCAAGAGAAGACGCGGAAACGAGAAAGGAAGGCGCGTGAGCTTCACGTAATGGGAATCGGATTTTGATTAAGCAAAATGATACTTCGCTTTGTATTTTTTTTCTAATAATTAGTGCGCAACTGTATATAGAATAGGAGGAAAGGGAACAGCACAGGAAAGCCACGATAAAGTTTTACGTTTGTAAATAATTTTTTACATCTCTTTCCTTCTCATTCTTTATTTTTACTGAACATAGTCAATATATATAATTTGGAGATGCATTGCATTCGTTGAAGTAACTTCAAATAAAATATACTTTAATCGAGTCAATCTAAATTTATAGGAATTGGATCAAAAAAGTCACCTCAATTAACAATTTTACTGTTGATTGAAATTGCATTGGTATGGGAAGTAAATAAAATAAAGATCAATTTTAAAATTTGTATCAAAATATATATTTTTTTAAATTTAAAATAATATAAATCTCAAAATAAATTTAATGAGTAAATAATAGTGAGCTTTAACTCACCTATCACCATAACTAAAATATTAAAAACTTAATATTTTTTATTTTTAGTTGTGATGAAATGATTGTCATTTATAAGATAGATATTACTCAAACTCTATTTTTTGTGGGCATGAGCAAACTCTACTCACTTATACCAATTTAACAATGCAAAAAAAAAAAAATCTTTGTTATAAAATTTCTTAATCATAAATTTCATTTATTTTTTCTTTTTTTATAATTATTTTATATAAAAGGTTATCTTCTATATTTTTTATCGTAATTGGCCATACAAAAATATTTTATCATTCTTTGTATAAAAATATTATAATAAAGATATAAAAAAAACTTTAAATAGATTTAATACATTAACAAAACAACTTCCTTTTTCATCATTTTGTTCCCTTTAAGTTGTTGGGCATGCATGCTGGCTTTCTATTTGAGCATTATTTTGTTTTCTTTATCTATTATCTTACTTTTATTAAAGATTTTGCTTTCATAGTTTAAAAAAAAAAAAGTAATTAGACTTTTAATAAGGAATTTCCTAATAATTAAGTATAATTAAATTTCATATTTTCTCTTTTTTTAAATAAATAAATAAACACCTAATCCACCTTATTCTTGGAAGAGTGGGTATCAATATGTGGAAATGGGTAGGTATTAGCTAAACTACCATATTAAAATTGTTTTGTGTGAGACAAATTGATTTGTGAAACTTTTTAATCATGTCCTCAAAGTTTACATTTTTAAAATAATAAAATTAAAAGAATGGCCAAAATAATAATAATAATAATAATAAAATTAAAAAGAAAAATCAGTACGGAATGACGATCTTTCCTGGAAATTAAATTATGTTTTCCTTTTAGCAATCCTGTCTATAACTTAAAGTTAAATTAAACATATTAAAATGGGATAAAACATTGTATAAAATATTCACCTTTTTTCAGGATCCAAAAAATGAATTATTGGGACTATCACTTACGGTACTTCTTAAGCTAACTCAAAATATTTTTTAAAAAAAAAAATTTAATGAGGTACTTCAAGAGATTCACATCATTGTCTGTAGTTTGGACACGTATTAGATAATATTAAATAAATTTAAAATGTATAAAAGATTTGTTACTTTTAAAATACAGAGGAAACCTATATTTTGTTTGGTATATTGATTATTGTTCATCAATTTATTATTAATCTTTGAATAATAAAAATAATTTATTTATTTATTGAATTTTTTACTTTTATAATTATTTAAGTTTTAGGATTTGATCATTATTTAATTGGATAATATGATTATTAAATATTAATATATGCTCGTTAATTTATCACATTAATAGCATTATCACATCATCTTTTGAAGAAAAATTTGAAAATAAAAAAAGAAAAATTACAAATTACAAAAAAAATTAAACTATTTAAAATATTTTTTAAATCATACTTTTCTCAATTTTATGTATTTTAACTGCTAATATTAAGCTTCATATGTTCCAAAATTATATTATATATTTTTCTTTTGCAAAAGATGACTTGGTCATATTCTATTCTATCTAACCCAATGTTTAATTTAGACGCCAGTTTCTTCTGTGTGAAATTTGAAAAGAAAACAAAAGAAAAAAATACAAAAGGACAGAAAATCTTTTTTAATGACATAACAAAGTTTAAAATGTAAAATTTTTCATTACATTATTACATATATATCATATTCCATCTGAATTTTTGTAGTTAAAAGTATATATACAGCATAACACGTGTCTGGAAAAATAAATATTTTAAACAATATTCTTGATACCTTGCTTGTTTTAAGGTAATGTAGGATTTGAAAAAATATATATATATAATATTAGGTAAAAGTACCTTTCCTAACCCACAACGTTTGGGGTCCTGTCAGTTTCGCCCCTAACGTTTTTTCGCTGTCAATTGTACCCCTAACGTTTTACGTTTCTGTCAATGGCACCCTTTTCACTAACACCGTCAAATATTTAACGGTTTTTGCTGACGTGGCATCCTATGTGGCAAAACATTTTTTTTCCTGTCAATTGTACCCCTAACGTTTTACATTTCTGTCAATGTCACCCTTTTCACTAGCACCATCAAATATTTAATAGTTTTTGCTTACGTGATATTCTATGTGG
Source organism: Senna tora (assembly GCA_014851425.1). Lineage (NCBI taxonomy): Eukaryota > Viridiplantae > Streptophyta > Magnoliopsida > Fabales > Fabaceae > Senna > Senna tora. The sequence continues at coordinate 7,659,668 of CM026270.1, forward strand.
CAAAAATATCTGACTTGGCATATTTTTTTCCACACCAAATTTTTTACGCATCTTTTTCCCATTAAAACTGTGTCGTTTTAGCCTCACCATATTCCTTTTAAAATATAACTCAAACGCACGTGTCATTTTGCAGACAAAAACATCGAGACGTTACCCATTCTCTACTTTGTCGGAGACGTTACTCTAAAATAGAGAATGGATAACGTCTCCGATGTTTTTATGAGCAAAATAGCGCTTGCGTTTGAGTTATATTTTAGAAGGAATAGGCCGAGGTCAAAAAGACACAACTTTGATGGGGAAAAGATGAGTAGAAAATCTGATGTGGAAAAAAAAATATACCAAGTCAGATATTTTTGCCACATAGGATGCTACGTAAGCAAAAACTATTAAATATTTGATGGTGCTAGTGAAAAGGATGACAGTGGCAGAAATGTAAAACGTTAGGGGTACAATTGACAGGAAAAAAAAAACGTTAGGGGTACAATTGACAGGAAAAAAACGTTTTGCCACATAGAATGCCACGTCAGCAAAAACTGTTAAATATTTGACGGTGTTAGTGAAGAGGGTGACATTGGCAGAAACGTAAAACGTTAGGGGTACAATTGACAGCGAAAAAACGTTAAGGGCAAAACTGACAGGACCCCCAAACGTTGGGGTTAGGAAAGATACTTTTGCCTATAATATTACATTATGTTCCAAAAAAAAGTTTTGTGGATTAAATAGCTAGAAAGAATACAATTGAATTCAAAGAAAAGGTAAAATGGACCACATATGACATACCTACCTAATAGAAAGAAGAATTTTTTTTAGGGAAATTACTATTTAGTCCTTGAATAAAACTATTATTTAGACTTTGAATTTGATAAAAATACTATTTAGTTCCCGAATTTGGCAAAAATACTATTTAGTCCATGAATTTGTAACTATGTCAACTATTTAGTCTCCTGAACACTATCAGTTAGATAACCAGGCACCAACTGATGTGGCACCGTTAAGTGCCTGTGCACATGCCACTTGCCCCACCTCACATGCCACATCAGTATTTAATAGTCACGTCAGTTGGTTATTTAACGGATAACGGTCATGGGACTAAATAGTTGACAAAGTTGCAAATTTGGAGACTAAATAGTATTTTTGCCAAGTTCGGGGACTAAATAGTTGATAGAGTTGCAAGGACTAAATAGTTGACAGAGTTACAAATTTGAAGACTAAATAATATTTTTGTCAAATTCAAGGATTAAATAATAGTTTAACCAACAATTCAGAGACTAAATAATATTTTGCCTCAATTTTTTTTCAATGCCCCATATTGAAAAAATCAAAATATCATAAAGTCATAAATTTGATATTTTAATTAAGCGATACTAAATTACTTAGTATATGAACGGTTGGACCAATCCCTTATTGGTGGAAAGAGGAACATTTAATTCAAAGAAAAGAGAAGTAATATATTACTTTCTAATACAACTTAATTAATTGACATAATTGTATATACAATCATAATTCCATTCAAAATTTATGATTACTCAAATCTGAGTATAATTATCCATCCCAAAAAAAAATCTGAGTATAATTACACCTTTTTTAGTTTCTTTGTTATTTTTACTATATATATACTGCTTAAGTTCAAAGCTTGCACGTACGTAATTTCTGTATAAGATTTGTCTTTTTAAGGTATTTTAATAAAACTTAAAGATTTGGATTTATAATATAATGATACAGTTGGCATATAGACAACACTTCACCTGGGGAAGATTTATCTAAAACTAAGTCAATGATACTACGTACATTAAATTTTATATATATATATATATATATATATATATATATATATATATATATATATATATATATATATATATATATATATATAGGAAAGTGATAAATATTAAATAGAACATATCTTACCTTCATTGTTAAGCCAAAGTTTTAATAGCTTTTATCGATTTAATACATTTAAATTTTGTTATACCATTTTATGAACAACGAATCGGCATTTATCAACTGAATCACAAATCTATTTAACTTATTATACATCATTACATTAATTACTATACATAGAGGTATATAATTCAAGGAATGAGAATATATATATATATATATATATATATATATATATATATATATTTCGTGAATTGACATAAATGATTAAGTTAAAGAAAAACTTTTGCTTTTTTTTTTATGAGAAAGAGTTCGAATTCTCTCAAATCTTTTAAAATCTTGTTTAGCATATATATCTCTCTAAAAAATTTTGTGCTATCTAAGAACTTATTGAATAATAACACTAAAATAAAATTGTTTGTAATTTAAAGATGTGTAATAACACTCTTTGGGCTGGATCTATACTAATCTTCTTAAAATGTTATTGGTACTCTAGCGAGTAGTATTTGATAATTCTGACTATCACTTTAAACTATTAAAAAAAATTTTTAGTATGACAGAAAAATTATAAATGTTTGTCACTAGAGTAACAAATTTTACAACTATACATTTGACTGAAAAATTAATAGTTAGACTCGTGTTTTTAAGTTTTATTTTTTAAAAATTGTTGATATTTTTGGGTGAGATTTGTAAATATGAGTGGTTTATTTTAAACTGAATAATAATATTTAAAAAATTATAATAATTAATTACATTGAAGTAGGTGGTAGGCCGTAGGGGGATGTTGCCTTTCCCAAGTAATATTTAAACTCAGGAAGGCTTTCCTTCACGCGCATTTATTAGTGTTTTTTTTTTGGGCCAGATTTAGAGTATGTTTTTTAGAAAGAAATGGCGAAGAAAATGAGGAGGGAATGGGTGGACTCTATTGGGTCTCACCTATTTTTTCATTTTTTATTGGAAAAAACTTAGGTTCATTTTTTTATGTCTATTACATCCAATTATACCAATCATATATTGTATTTACACTCTCTCTCTTTTATTATTGGTTATATAAAAGGTGATCTTCTATATTCTCTCTCTACTGTGATTGGTCATTTAAACACTTTTTGCCATGTGTCATATTTATATTGGAGAACTGGATGTAATGGACATAAGGAAATGGACCTAAGTTTTTTCCTTTTTTATTTCCATCAACTTTAAAAAAAAATACAAAATATTTATTATACCTTTTGATTTGACACAATCATAACTTTCTTTTCTTTTTATTATTTTAATATAAGAAAAAAAGTAGTAATTTTATTACATTCCCATTCCATTTCCATTCTCAATTCTTTTTACTAAACACATCAAATGCATTCCCTCTCCCTCTCCCTCTCCCTCTCCTTTTCCCTTTCCATTTCTGCGTAAAGAAGATGCCCTGGTGTTATTGAATATATCATTGTTTTTTCACTTTTTGCCTTCTCCCTTCGGAAAATTGGTTTTTTTTTTTCTTAAATGATTGTTATGGTTAATTAGTAGAGATATTAAAATGAGCTCTAAATCATAAGCAGAGGTACCAAAATGAGTTAACACGACTCACATAGGTTGACTCATTATAAATTAAAATTTTAGGTGAGTTAAAAAATATCAATTCGATTCATTAAGGTAGTAAATCAGGTTAATTCAAGTAATCCATATAATTGTTTTAATTTCTTTTTAGTTTTAAATTGTAATTTTTTTAATTTTAATAAATAATGCTTCTACACAATACATTACATTAATATTATATTAGAAGCAATAATGCATAAAAGAAATAAGCCCACGAATGAAAAAGGCTATTGGGAGTAGTATTGATAGTTTAAGAAAAAGCATATGACCTAATATGTGGGCTTAATATGGGCCTAAGATAGTTAGGTAAATAATACTTCTACATGATACATTACATTATCATTCAGGCAGTTCTTTGCGAACTTTTTTATGGAAAAAACTTATGTCCATTTCCTCCAATTCCATCAATTATATATTGTATTTACACTCTCTTTCTTCTATGATTGGTTATATAAAAGGTGGTCTTCTATATTATCTCTCTACTGTGATTGGTCATTTAAACACTTTTTGCCACGTGTCATAATTATATCGGGGAATTGGATGAAATGGACATAAGTTTTGTCCTTTTTTTATATGACCTATCTTGTGATTCTTTCAAGCAAGATTATTAACCCGATTCACTTTTTTTCAATTGAACCAACCAGTTCACTCAATTATAAGAACAATGGCCAAGTCTTCTAAGCATGCTGTTTTGGGTTCAAACTATATCACACGTATGAAAAAAGTTTTATTAAGAGTAACAAAACCCACTTCAATGATCTCTACACCTCGGGAGAAATAGTTTCTGACTACCAATGGAGAGATACTACCTCGTTTCTACAATATAAATTACATTGGCTCTCATTATTTTCTCTTATTTTATCTTGAAGAATGCAGGCCTCTATTTCTGCGTTATGTATAAGCCTCACTATTCCTTAATTGTATCGCCTCATGCCTCCTTATCACGAATGAATGCAACTGTTTTTTTTTACTCAAAAGAAAAATATCATTATAAATTTATAACAGCCAATCTATTAGCTAATAGAACAGCCAGAGGAAATCATGTACTGTTGTTTGTCCTAATTTTTACACGAGCAAAGGGCTACATGGAGAGGACAAAGCCAGCCCTAAATTCTAATTGTACAACTAGAAGCAGCACCTTTCACTCTATTACTAGCTACACTTACAATTTGCCGTCGAAGAAAACCTCATTTACAAATTACACGTATACAAAAACAGCAAAGTCATCAATTATATGAAAATGGGAGTAGATCCTCTGTTTTTGTGCATTCCCTGCCATTGAAGAGAGAAAGAGAGAGGGGGTGGGACTCACATGTGATGAATCTCACCTCCTATTTCTCTCTATAATGGCAGGGAATGCATGATCCATTTGGATATGGAAACACATATAATGGAATGGATCACTTGTGTCCAAGTTCCATGGCTTCCAAGGTTGGGCTGTGAATATGATCGTAGATAGAGAAATGAGTGAATGCATCACTTCCATTTCGCCCACCTGCTTCTTGATTCACAACCTCAACTTCCGTGCCCTGCACTCCCAGTGAATTCACGTTATTCCTGTTTGAATTTGCTCGGGATTCCTCCTCCATTGCTTCAAAATATGCATATGTACCCCATCCTGAAAACCCAACACATTTGAATCAACCATTACTTACTGCTCAACTTTTGTCCACTCCACTACTAAATGGTTTAGCTCAAAGATGAGAAACTTATTTATTGGACTAAATGAAATATGATAAAATTATGGTAAGTTCAACCTTTTAAGTTATAAAATAAGTTGTACATACTAGAATAAACACAATTTACTCATTGGTAAGAAAGGCTGAACCCAAAATTTTCTTCTGAGCTCAAATTTGCATATACTTTAATATAAGACGGAAAATAATAGCCAAGAATGACCAGACAGTGACAAGTGACAACCAATGTCTATGTTGACCACTGACCAGGATTTAGCCTGGAAACACTTATCCTTGTTTTTAGGAGACAGAAAGCTCCTCAAGACAAAAAAACATCCCAAATGAAAGTTAATTCATAAGTACAAAAAGTGGCACAATCATACAAAATGAGACAAACAAACATGCCTCGGAGAATAATGATTGAAGAGTAGTCAAGATTTTAATGCTCAATTCTTGTTTGATATCTCTCCGTTATCTAAAATAACCTAATAGGTATAAAAAGTGACAGTGCACATTTTATATATAAGCAGAAGCTTTTCCATGGGAAGAGTTCAAGACGAAATACCAACTAGGAATTGGAACAATGAGATTATGAGATGATGAAAATTGTATAGTCAATACTCAATAAAGGAAGCTTATAATATTGTTTAGAGACTTAAGCAGGCCAACGAATCATTGACTTGATAATTAACTTGAACCCCCTTAGAAAGGGAATTCTTAAACTCAAATATGTAAATATATCATTTGATATACTACTGGTAAGACCAATAGAACAGAGAAATAGAAAGTGTTACCGTCGTCATTATAAGGGGGAGGGAAGAACTGCCTATAGCAAAAGGTTGCCACCACAAGCCCTGGAAGAAACAAACAAAGAAGCGATAGTTTATTTATTCTTCTAATTAAGTGAATTCTGATGATAATGATATGTAATATCAAATTATATTTTTTTTCCTGGATAAGTGAGTAGAGATACACCTAGAAGACCCCCAGCAAACACATCCTGCCAATGGTGCCAATAGTCATCAACACGAGAGACGCCAACTAGAGAAGCAGCTAATAGAGGAAGAAAAACAATGCATAGTTTTGCCACATGTCCTCTCCGATCAAATGCTTTAACCTTCCCAGATAGGTACAGAGAAAGAAAACCTAAGCCTGCAAAAGACCCTGCAGAACTGAATTACATTAGATCAATAGGTTCATGTATAAAATATTTTTTCTCTACTAATTAGCTAGTCATAAAGTCGAGTACAAGATAATCAATCAGCATGTTCTTAACCTGAAAGAATGACACTGGAGAAAATGAATTACAAAGGAAAAACTAAAGCAAAGAATTTGTTGCTCACATGATGTATGGCCGCTTGGGAAACTCTTGTGTCCTTCTTTTATATCACCAACCTTGCCATGACACACCACACCTCCCCATTTATCATAAACCTGCGAGATAATCAAAGAAAAGATCATTATAATGACCACTCTCCAAAGCATATTACTGTATTGTATGTACCATATAAATTGACATCTAGAGTTTGCAGTTTGCTGGAGACACTTTGAAGTTTTCTCAATACCACAGTTAATAATATAGTTACGATAATATGAACAAGAGCCACCAAGAATCAAGAAAGAAAAGGGGTTTAAACTTTAAAGTGTAATCTGGCATTTCTTTACAACAATTTTTAATGCCATTGCAAACGAGCACAACTACGTCGTGATCTTAAATGTCGAGTCCCATATCACAAAAGGTCCAAAACATTTTGATTTATATTAAATCATCTCACGAGAGAGAATGCAACATATAATTTGATCACAAAAGGAAAAAAAACACAATATATACGAGGTAGTCTTATAAATTTGAAATAGATAACACTTGCAGACTTACCTCTACTCCATCAGGAAAGCAACGCCAAAAGAAGTCTGGTCGGGGCCGGCCAACTGCATCTTTTATTGCATCAGTCATGACCGCAGTGATCAGGACAGCAAATAGGAGTCCTGCGGGCAATGAAGCACATTAATTATTACCTTTTAACAATTCTTCAACCACTTGTTCTAGGCATATACGTGTGTGAGAAGTGCAAAGATAATTTACCTAGCACACTGTGGTGTAAATCATAAACACATCTCCTCCGCATATAGAAGAGAAGGAAGACAGCAATTGGCAACAAAACTGCATAGAGCTGATCATAACAGAAAAATATCAATTTAACTAGAACTACTTGCAACAAATGAAATTAATAAATTGCTGGTAGGTAAACTGGGTAGATGGCCACTATTACTTTGTTATCTTCATGGATGGATGTTACACAAAATGAACCTCAAAACCTAACAAAAAATATTTGTGACAAGCGAACAAAAATAAAAGAGTTGTAAATTTTTCTAATGAAGAATAACTTACAGGAACAGCCCACACGGGCACTGTGTTATCTTTCATGGGATATCTAAGGTCTTCCATCATGTCCCTTCCTACAAAGCGGTAAAATGGATGAATGGCAAATAGAACGATCTCTATTACTAGAAGCAGCAGCAATATAAGCCAATCGCGCAAGTGATTTCTTGCAAGTGAAGCTCCATGAGATTTGATGGTGTGAGCAGCAGGATCAACTTGCCCCATGCTTACCTACCGTAAAAAGCAGAGAAAGACAGTTAAAATTGACACACAAACGTCTAATTAGCAGGTTGGGACGTGTTAAAAACTCGAGCATTTCCTGCAATACTACATTATTGGCTTTGCATATTCGTCATACCCAATAAGGAGAGCTCGTATCGTATGGCTGAAAAAGCAACTACTTTCTTAAAGCCTTTTTAAGTGGCCACGCTAAGAAGCTAAAACTTATTACACAAACAAAAACTCGTTTCATAGTCTCCAGATTGAAGAAAATATTCTGCTCCACAACTATTGATGCATATAATTCCAGAATTTTGCTGAAATTGCAAAATTCTGCTATTATAATCTACTGGACATCAGGGCACGTGAAGTCGTGACTCGTGAACCAACAAAAAAATATATAAATTTAAAAGCCTGCAAAATTATATCAAAAAGGGAAAGTTATTCTATCAGTATGCGACAATTGGAATTCTCATATACCCAAAACTAGGCAAAACTAAAACTCTGTTTTGGTATCAAAATTCCGTTCTAAAGTATAACTAAGCGCGGCAAAATTTATAAACCCCCATCAGGATTAGGAACAAGATTTACGTAGATAAGTAAATTTAATAACAGAACTTACAATTAGTAGAGCAAACCACTCCCTAGACTCTACTACCTAGAGAGGAAAACGATAGAAACAGAAAGAAAATCCAAGAGCAGTTCACTAACCTTAAACAAACCCCAGAATCTTCCAAAAGAAAATAGAGACGACAGCACATCCTTCCACGCCATAGAAAATGAAGCAATCAATGCGCGCAGTCACCAAATTCCGATAATTATGCCTAAAATTGAAAGAAACCGAGATTAACCGACAGTGAGAGGGAAGGGCGAAATAGATTCATAATCATTGTTCCAAAAAAGAGAAAGAGTGGAAGATAGAGAGTCGGAGAGTGAGAAAAGAAATTATCCCAAACAGGAAGGAAAAGAAAGAGAAAAAGAGAAAAGAGTGGAGACAAAGAAAAGCAACCAACTACTCTCTACTGATACTATTTACTTAAAGATAATAATAATGATAATTCAAATTTTGAGGAGAAACAGATTTTCTGAGAAAATTGAAATTATTTTCCCGGAAAGTAAAGTTTGGGTGTGTGTAAGAAGAAAAAATTACCGATCAAGGATTCAGCGGTGAATGCAGAGTGAGACAGAGAAGGAAGTTTGTAATTTGGAAGTTGGAAATGAAATAGTTTGGCGCGGAGCGGTTTAACTCTTCAATAATGCTTTGCGTAATGGCGTCACACCACAATGGATGATACGGAGGAGACACAGCGAAACGGACGAAAACTTCATTTTAGTACCTAACATTTACCACTTTTTTTTAATTTAGTCTTTAATGTTCGTTTCATTTTAATTGGTTTAAAGTCCATTTTGGTACCTTATGTTGCACTTAAGTTTCATATTAGTCCTTTATGTTTCAAAAAGTTTAAATTGGTCATTTATGTTGCACAGAAGTTCCAAATTGGTCATTCCTTCAATTTTTTAAGTTAATTGATGATGTGGCGTGCCGACGTATCCATTTAAGCTGACGTGTCATGCTACGTCATCGCAAATAATGAAATAGAAGATGACGTGGCATGACACGTCATTAAATGGACATGTAGGAAGCCACGTCAGCACTTAACGGAAGACTTGGACGGAATGACCAATTTGAAACTTCTGTGAAATATAAAGGCCTAACTTAACTTTTTTGAAACATAAAGAACTAATATGAAACTTAGGTACAACATAAGGGACAAAAATGAGTTTTTGACCATTTTAATTTAATCCTTTATGTTTACTATTAATACTGATTTAGTCCTTGTCGTTTGCTCAGTTTCAATTTCATATTTACCATTGATACCAAATTAGTTTGTAACATTTTGTTAAGTAATTCTAATACTCGAATAATAGGGGAACCGAATTAGGATCAATCGCAAAAATAAGGAATTAAACTGAAACTGATAAATATTATAGGATAAATTGGTACTGATTACAAATATAAAAGACTAAATTAAAATTGAATAAATATTAAGAAGTAAATTAAAAAAATAAAACTCCAAAATAAAATTTTTGTCTAACGAAACGACCCCATTATGAAAATTAATAATAATTTGATACGGTCAAAGTTATTACTCATGAGTCATGACCACTCATTTCAATTCTCCTTTTGACATAGCCGCTATATTCTTGTTTTTATCAATTGTTTTGGATAAATTATCCTTATGTGTATTTTTCATGGTTGTCATATTTTATCTCGATTAATTTGAATTTAATTTAGATTGTACATTTGATCATAGTGGATGAATCTCTCAACAAAAATAATTATATTCATAATATCTTAAATTTGAGATCTTACTTATGAAATATTAAGCAATTTATTACTTGGACTAACCCTTGATTGATCTGTATTTTTTATTTTGATAAATTTTTTTCCTTGAAGCTAAAAAATGACAAAAGATAAAACTTACTTTTCATTAAAAATAAGATTATGTATTAGAAACAAATTATTAAAGTTAGGATAAATTATACTTTCTTCCTAAAAAAAATTAAAAATTATGATCATTTTAACCAAAAATATTTATCAAATGTATATTCTTAGGGTAAAGTTAAAATTTCATTTAATTGATTAGTGAAAATTTTAAATATTAAAAATCATTTTTGGAGTGACTTTTCACAAATTTCTAATTATTAAATGCTTTGTTAAGTAATAAATAGGACTAAGTTGATCTAATCCAATCCAACCAAAACCGATTAAATGACTGGATGCCTTTTGTCCAAAATCGATTTAGTTGTTGGATGATCTTAAATTTAATCCGAACTCGAGCCCAATTGATTAAAAATAAAATATATTTTTATTTATTGTTTGTTTTATTTTATTTCTTGTCCAATTGTGTAAGTTTGTACTAATAATTATAGTTTTATTTATTGTGAAGCAATTTTAATGAAATACTAGCTTTTAGAGTCAAAATTGAAAAGAAAAAAAAATGATTAGCTGTTGTTTTTTATATTTATTCTTTTTATGACCAAATCAATCCAATCAAAATGGTTTGTACTTTGTTTGGATCGGTTCTGTTGGTCCAAAAATAACTGGATGGATTGAATGAAATTTCCAGCCATCTAATATAAATTGATTCATTTGATTAGATTAAGGGCCAAAATCAATAATAACATGAAACCTTCAAGTGTGCTATACTAATCAAAATATCATTCTTTTTTTTTTTGGCCATTAAAATATCATTCATTATTAGCAAAAGCATATTTTATATTTTCAAACTTTACAGTATTTTTTAATTTCTTCCTTAAACTTTTTTACGGGAAATTGTATCTTGAAAAAATTAAATTGTAATCAATCTTTCGTATAAACATTTAATATTATTCAAATTACTATCAACAAATGCTTTATTAAACGCTAAATAAACTTGTCTATGTAAAAAAATGCAATCTCAATGCGTAAACCTTGTAAATCCATCTTTAATTTAGCGTTAACATAATATACAGATGGATTTATGAGATGGTAGTATGCTGAGATGACATTTTCCTATATAAGTATATTTATTTAGCATCCAACAAAGTACTTAATAGCATCATGAAATTTTTTTAATGAGTCAAGTCACTTATTTTGTTAATAGCTAATGGCTCATGCATAGACTAACGAATTGACTGGCGTAACGTTTCAGCCTTTCAGGTGTCAAAAAGTATTATGATATTTTGAGGGACTAATTTGTTAAATTATTAACTTTTTAGGGACTAAAAACTAAATTTGCTCTTAATTAAATATGATAATTTTGACAATATTAAAGATTGAAATAAAAGTAATTGTAATTTCTAACTTTTAATATAAGATTGATCGTTATAAAAGATATTTTTGTCTTTTTCAGACTCTTTGGAAAAATACAACTTTCATTAATTATTAAAGTTATTTATGGCTGATTATATAGCTAGGTCCAACTAAATTCACACAATAATTTATTTAGGGTTAGGTTAACATGTTAATTTAGGTTTATTTTCTTCCAACCTCGCCGTTAGAAAATTAAATCAATATTATTTGCTAGTGGGCTTAGTATATATATACTAAAATACATGTTGTTTATTTAAAATAATAATAAATTTTAAAAAAATATGTGAGAAGCTAAATAATTTTTAACGTTTTGTTACTTTTTCCTCTCAGCAACTTCTTACTCTTTCAATGTTTATATAATTCAATATTATATAATTTAAAAAACTAAAGAAATGAAGTTCTTAAAACAAATATATATATATAACAATCTACACTACTCATGGTGTGACTTAAGACAAATGCACAAGTTGTGTGCGGTTTATATTAAAATGATGATAATTTAGAACCTTAAATATTAATCCATATATCCTCTTTAATTTCATTGAATATAATCATGCCATTAACGAAATATGACTCCAAAAAAGATTATCTTAATCTGTCAACGCCTTTTTTAAGTGATTCAAAACTTTGCATAATAGACATATAAGGATTAGTTCAGTAGTTACAATTAGATAAAAAAATTATTTATTGTTTAAGTTTATGTATTAATCTTTTATGTTAAAATTATGTTAATCTTTTGAATATGTCACCGCCGATTTATCCAGTATTACTTACATCATGTTCGCTTGCTGGAAATACCAAAGGAAAGAAGAAAAACCTACTTTTATTTTATTTTTTCCTTTGATTTTTTTTTAAAATAATAATAAAATAAAATACAAAATGTCTATTATACCCTTTGATTTGACAAAATCCTAACTTTCTTTTTTTTATTATTTTAATATAAGGGGTAAAATGGTAATTTTAATACATTCACATTCCATTTACATTTCAAATTTTTACTATCAAATACATCAAACTCATTCTCTTTTCCTCTCCCTTTCTTTTTCTACCTACCAAACGTACGCTTAGAAATATCTTTATTTACTATCATTTTAAGCTTATAATTTTTTTTTAAATCTGTCCATACCTCAATTGTTGGCCTCAAACATGCAATAGAAATGCAAATACATGGTAATTTTGAACTGTTTAAAAGGACAAGTGGTGCTAATTACATCAATCAATTAATTAATTAGACTAAAAACACCAAGATTTATTGGCAGCTTATGGGTTCCGGAATAAAAGTTTAGTAGTACTGTACTACTGAACTTCAGTGCATCATTTCAATCATATAGTGTCATTTGTTAATATTAATAAAAACTCACATTAATTATGACCCACTTTAAATGAATTAAAAGTCAACTGACTGAAAAAATATATTAAAGTTCAATATTATTATATTACTGAACATTTACTCCGGATTCGGATGATAAGAAGTGTTACCAAAAATGGTGAGAAAATGACGAAATGGAGGCTTGGTGGTGTCCATTCACTTGCCCAAGATTGGCTTCTTCTATGACTTTCTATGCTAAAATAAATGTTGATGTTTAAGAGCCATCTTTATCCAAAACCACTTTTCTATGGGTCATACTCACTATCATTTATAGTTGATAATTTATACATCAATCTTTCATTAATCAGCCGACAAATCCTGTTTATGAAAAAATAATAATTAATAACCTCCCTTTTTTTTTCCTAGGTTAAAACTTTAAAGTATTATTTATACAAATCGATGACTAATCTCTGAAGTACTATAGAATTTATTGTTTGGGACAATCCTTTTAATAGATATCGCTTCATTCTTATTCTTTTAGAGAAAAAATTTAAGAGACAACGATTAAAAGAATACATATTTTTACTATATGTGTCACGTCATATTGGTTAAAAACACTGTATTATTAAACTATCTCTTGACAAAATAATTTTTATATTGTTAATGCGGCTAATTCAATTAGTTCAGATTAAACACCTACCTTGACGAATTAAAATTTATATTCTTGTCGAGATATGCGTTCATATTTAGTATTTCATAATACTTTGAACATAATTATTACTAATAAAAAAATGCCTACCTTGACTTAGTTGCTTTGTAATCTTGAGTGTACATCATGCTTAAAATTTAATTCGATCTGTCTTAAAAAAAAGGTTATCTAGTTCTTTAAGTTATACTAAATAGAATAACATGTTCCAATTCTATTCCACTTTAACCTAACTTTATATATTTTATAGGATCGAATGAATTGGTTCGTGAGACCTAATCAGTTTCGACACATTTACATGTAGAGGATTAAAATTAGATTATGAGATTTCAGTCTACAAATTACCTTCAATAATTTTTGCTTTCAAAATATGATCATCTGTTGGGCTTTGTTTAATGAGGTTAAGCCCAAACTAATATTTTTGATAAAGCCCAAAATAAATTGGGTAATAACTTAACACTGTGGGTTCGACTCAGGCACTCAGCCCAGTGGGCTTGAGTCTGAAATCTAACTGGAGTTCAATATAATTATTTATTTTCGACCCAACAAAATAATAATAGTTTATTAGTCATTAGTATTAGCCTATTAGGTAGTAGCTTCGTAATTGTCCCCAAAAAAAAAAAAAAATCATGAGTTTGATATGCACCGAGGTGAATAACTGAATATCAATTCTTTTATAAAAATTTTAGAAATAGAATATTTTTTTTTGAATTGTAATTTTAAAAATAAAATCGGAATTGTTTCTCAATTTGATTCAATGGCCATCGAGTTTTTTGTTTTGTAGAGTATAAGTTTACGTGGAGATAAGCAATTTTGGTCTTTTCATTATTTTACTATATTAAGTTATATAGAATTTATGCAAATTAAATTAGAAATCCTAGTTTTCAAGTAACAAATATGAGAGGGAAAGTCTCTGTAAGTGACAATACTAATCTATAAAAGGAAGTAATAAATAAAGTGTAAACTACATTATCTTTTATCTTTTACTAGAGAAGATGTTATGGTAGTAATAATAAATTTCAATATATTTTTTTAATTAATTGATTTTTAATTTATTCAAGATAAATTTTTATTAATATGAATTTCTATTAAAATTAATAAATAATATTAAATAATTAGAAAGACGTTCCAAAGTTAAATAATATTGTAATAGTACACTTTTATCCCTTCTCCTAAGGTTTCATGAAAATCATATTGGATATCCTTAAAGTTTCATACAATGTTATACAAATCTTTATTATAATTATTTTTCTATTAATAAAATTGATATCTAGATGGAAATTGTTCGTTTAAAATTAAATAAATAACTAAATTACCCTTACTGCTATATTAATAATCTTATATTAAAACTTGAATATAATTATAACAACATTTATTGTTGTACAGAAAAAATCATAGTTTTATTTGAACAAAAAATTATCTTCATTCATAGAAAATAAATTAAAAATAAATATACATTTTTGAAATGTAACAACCATGTTTGGTAAGTAGAATGTGTGAGGTAATATTGGAAGTAATCTAATATTCCTTCAAACATTCTTCCTTTCAAACAAATCTTATTTTTTGTAATTTGAAGAAATTATGTTTTTGTTCTTATTTTTTTTATTCACTTTTAATTCATTCATATCATATCATATCACATCACATCACATCACATTATCGTTTCCTCTAATATTCTCATTCCCTTTAATATTCTATTAAACAAAGAAACTCATCACAAACATACGCTGACTGTAATTTAATTAAATTTGAAAAGAAGTTTCTAATTCTTTTCTTTATTAAGTTTTGAAAACAAAAGCATTAATATAATATACAATTTTCAAAGATAAGTCACATAGACACAAAGAACCTAATCCAACTTGGACCAACCACTAAACCAGCTGTCAACTCAATCCCTCCCACTGCATGCATTCTTTACCTTGTTCTACTTTTCAAGTTGCCCCTTCTCAATTTTTTAAAAAACAAATTAATATTATCAAAATTTTAATGAAGATAAATATATAATATTAGGGTAGCATTTGATAAGAAGTGAGTGTTTTGTAGAGAGGTAGAAGTGAAAATAAAAATGAAAGTAAAAGTAAAAATAAATGATAAAAAGTGTGTTTAAAATGATTCTTTCCAAAATATTCTTTAAAAAATTATTTTAAATAAAAAAATTATAAAATTGACCGTTTAAAATAAAATTATGTTAAAGTATTTTTTTTATCAAATAAATTAATTACTTTGTTAATTGATATATTAGGTATAATCACAAAAAAGATAAATTGTTAAGGACAAATCAGTCTTTTTATAATCACTTCCTAGTTACCAAAATCAACTTCTCTCTTATATGAGATGGCACATTCTTCCCCACCTTAGATGGCTCCTTCCTCACCTAAGAAGTTTACTCACCATCTAACAAACATAATACAAATGGTGAGAATCGTTTCCTACCCATTACTTTCCTTGTACCAAATGTGGCTTAGAGGTTTTGTCTATATGCTATTTTTAATTTAATTTTTAAAATATAATGTAAAAATTAATATTATATTTTAAAATCATAAATTAAGTCATAAGCATAAGGGTACGTTTGGTATAAATGCACGGATATAAAGTACTGTAAAGAAAGTACTGTAGAGTAAAAGAAAATACTGTAGATAAAAGTGAGGAGAGAGATAGAGAGAAAAATAAGGAGAAAAAAAAAGTATGATAAAAAGTGTGTTTGGTATGTATAAAATATGATGTAAAATTTTTTTTGAGAATCGTAAAACACCACGATTTTACTGTTTGGATTTTACACCAAACATACCCTAAGTGTTTTTGTTAAAGAAAAAATGTAGACTTTACAATATATGCATTACTTGTAGATATATATATATATATATATATATATATATATATATATATATATATATATATATATATATATATATATATATATATATATATATATATTCTAAACAATGTTTTCAAGTAAAAAAAAGAGCTTTCATATTTAACATCAAATTCATGAAATGATATCTATTAGTCTAAAGAAAAAAGTCACTTAAAATAATAAATTTCAAAGCATGAACTCAATAATGATTTTCTTAAAAAATAAAATAAAATACTATTTAGTCTTTGAATTGTTGGTTAAACTATTATTTAATCCTTAAATTTATAAAAATACCATTTACTCCTCGAAATGTTTAACTATGTCAACTATTTAGTCCCCGAATTTATAACTATGTCAACTATTTAATCTTCAAACTTGACAAAAATACTATTTAATCATCTAATTTACAACTCTGTCAACTATAACGGGTAATAGTCAGGAGATTAAATAGTTGACATAGTTGCAAATTCGATGATTAAATAGTATTTTTGCCAAGTTTGGGGACTAAATAGTTGATATAGTTACAAATTTGAGGACTAAATAGTATTTTGTTAAATTTGAAGACTAAATAGTTGACATAGTTAAATATTTCGGGAACAAAATAGTATTTTTGATAAATTTAAGAATTAAATAATAATTTGATTAACAATTTAAGGACTAAATAGTATTTTGACTCTTAAAAAAAATATGACAAAATGGAAAGCAAAAATTAAGAGATAGGACCAGGTGTGGAATAACTATAAGATCATCAAATTCCACGTCGATAATCCCTCTTTTCTCTTCAAAGGAGGCTCACACACGCAAAACCTTCCCCCAAACCTCTTCCTCCTCCGCCACCACCTATGGAGGTTCCGGCCACCGCTCCTCCACTCTCCTCCGCCGTAGCCCCACCACCTCATGTCAACTATCCTGACTCTCTCGACTCCTCTCCTCGCTCTCGCAACACCGATTCCTGGGATGAGCCTTACCCTCCCTCCTCCGCCGCCGCCGCTGTCGCCTCTAATAAGCTCCGCCTTATGTGCAGCTACGGCGGCCACATCGTCCCTCGCCCCCACGATAAGTCCCTCTGTTACGTCGGTGGCGATACGCGTATTGTCGTCGTTGAGCGACACACCTCGCTCTCTGACCTCTCCTCGCGCCTCTCCAAAACCTTCCTCAACGACCGTCCCTTCACTCTCAAATACCTTCTCCCCAGTGAAGACTTAGATTCGCTTATCTCTGTTACTACCGATGAGGACCTGGATAACATGATCGAAGAGTACGATCGAATTTCTAATTCTTCGGTGAAACCCTCTCGAATCCGCCTTTTCCTGTTCCCGCTGAAACCCGATTCGTCTCAATCGATTCCTGTAATTAATAGCTCAGGGAAGTCGGAGGATTGGTTTTTGGGTATGCTTAACAGAGGATTGTCGGACTCTGGTTCCGTTAATTTGTTGATGGGTTTTGATGATGAGGTTGTTGCCGGAAATCTCGATGCGGGTTCGAAAGACGTCGATGCTGCGACTTCTGGATCTTTTGGGAATGGTAAGGGTGTGAAGCAGCAGGGACAGGATGTTCACTCTGTGCCCGATTCACCTATGCTGGAAACGTCCTCGTCCTTTGGGTCCACCTCTTCATCGCCTTCGCTGGCGAATTTGCCTCCGATTAGGGTCCATGTTGATGATGGCAGTGGTGGTGGAGCTAGGGTACAGGATCAGAAGGCGGTGGGAATTGAGGATCAGTTTGGGCAAATGGGTGTTAGTGGCGCTCAGAAGCAAGATGAGGGTTTTGCTTTGTCTTCGCCTCCTACTGTGCCGGCAGTCTCTGCCGTGCCAGGTGTGCCGATCAGCTCTACGGTGGTTTCCGGTGAATACCAGAATCGTGTTGTCTCCGATGATGAGAGATCAGACCATGGAGTCCCTGTAGGTTATAGAAAACCTCCTACACAACAGCTTCAGCCTCAGATTCTGCCTACACAACTTCAACAGAAGACTACCGGAGGCCTTGATTTGGCTTCCCCAGATTCAGTTTCAAGGTATTCTCAAATTGCTTTGCTTTTGGTTTTGTCTTTATCTGATTTTGACAGTGGCTTGTGCTTATCTATATGACATAGGATTGTTTATCATAGCTGGTTTGATTATACATGTGGATTGTTGAGAACTTGGTAGAGGCTTTCTGGATCAAATTCTTGGTCCTTATTGCTTGTTTAATTCTGCAGTGACAATAGTTTTACAACTGCAATGTCACGCCCAAAACCTGTGGTCTATCAAGACCAAGTTCAAGTTCAAGTCCAAATTCCCTCTGCAACTACTAGGGTTCCCAGTAACCCTGTGGATCCAAAATTTACTATGTCTGATTCACATGGTAGGATTCAAATGCATCAACAAGTATTGGATCAGGGATATGTCTTGCAACAGCAATTTGAACAACAGCAGCAGCAGCAATTTGAACAACAACAGCAACAACACCATCAGCAGCAATTTGAACAACAACAGCAACAACACCATCAGCAGCAGCAATTCGATCATCAACAGCAACAACACCATCAGCAGCAGCAATTCGATCATCAACAGCAACAACATCAGCAGCAGCAGCAGCAATTCGATCATCAACAGCAACAATATCATCAGCAGCAGCAATTCATACATGGCACGCAGCAACAAGTTCAGGAACCTGGATATGTATTGCAATCTCAATTTGATCATCAACAGCAACAGCAGCAGCAGCCACAATTTATACATGGCACTCACTTCATTCGACATACCCCTTCAGGGGCTGTGCCAATCCAGACATACTATCCTGTATATCCTTCCCAGCAGCAGCTCCACCCCCAGCCTCATCATCAGCTGGAACAACAACAGTATCAGTATTACATTCTACCTGCAAGGCAGACCCAACCTTACAACTTGTCCTCCCAGCAACCTAATATTAGTGAACCTGCCACTACCATCCAGTCTAGCCATGCCCCAACAACATCGAATCCTGCTCTAGTTCAACAATCTGCAGCTTACAACCCCATGAGAAGTGCTGCAGTACCGAAATCTGAAATGACAGCGGGTGGATACAGAACAGCAGTTGCAGGCACCCCTCAATTGGTTCAGGTTCCTGCGGGTCAGCCGCAGCAACAGTTTGTTGCCTATTCCCAGTATCATCATCCGTCTCAGTCTGTTGCTCCTACTTCTGCTGCTCCTGCTAGTTATGCTTATGAGTATGCTGATCCTGCTCATGCCCAAATATACTACTCCCAACCTCTGCCTCCCACAATGCCTTCACAATACCAAACTATGGCAGGTGGTGCTGCTGCAGCAGAACCTTCTGCTCAGCCTCCCTCAGACAGCATGAAGCAGCAAATAAGAACCTCACAGCCATTGTAAGTCAGTCCCGAGTAAGGAAACAATTTTGAAGAAATGGGTTTGATTTTTGTTTTTCATTTACATCAATTTTTTTTTTTCTGTTGATTTTGTGTTTATGGTTACCAGTTTGTGGGCTTGTATTTGCTATAGTATATGAAAAACTCTTCTCATCTTGTACTTTTTCTTCTCTGTCATAATTTATAGAAAATGAAAGTAGTCCAAGGTTATACTGTATAAGTTTAAGACTCAAAACATTGTATTGTGAAGTTCCAATTCAATTCCTGGATGATTGTCGTATAAATTTACAGTCATTGTTTTTGGCTCTGGTCTGTATTTTTTTAATCATGAATTATAGTTGAGCATTGATTTCCTTATGTATGGCCATTTGAAGGACCACAAGTATAATTAACAACTTTGAATTGGATTGGTCCTGTTTGTTTTCCATGGGAAATCATATATTTCTGCTAACTGACGTGTTTGTTGCCAAGTTGGAATGGGATTGTCTTTGATGAAAACTACATGTTGAATTATGAATTATCCCATGGTGTCAAGTTGAAACTGCACAAGAATGGCTACTTTCGTTTGTTGTCCTAGATAATCTCGTGATTCTTGTGAGAGCATTTCAAGCATCTGAGTATAACTATATCCAGCTATTAGATTAGAGAATTAGATGGTTCCATATGATGGGTATGCTGATGTTGGTTCCCTTTCTTAACTAATCTTCAATACTTGGTGCTTTCATCATTTGATGAGCCATTTAGCTTCTTTTTCTCTTGCTTTTTCGTGCCTACCACGTTGATAAGAATGGTTGGTAGTACGCAACAAGCAATCAAGATATAAGCATGTTAAGCAAAATAGTGTGAAGAAGAGATGAAAAAAGAAGAAGAAAAACTTGCTTGACACATGAGAGAGCACGTTACCTATTTGTTTTGTTTCATTGGAGTTCACATGACATTCACTGTATTTTTATACAAGTTATGTATTGCCATTGGTGGTTAATATTTTTGACCAAAGTGTAGCACTAACTATCATAAGGTAGGGTCGAGTCATAATCAAAAGAGTTGTTTCTGAACTATTAGTTATAATTTTGATAAAAGGGGATGGTGAAACATGTGTTTGAGATTAGGAGGAAGTGGATGTGATGGTGGGTAGGGTTCAAACTTCAAACATGGTTGTGCCTTGTGAGGCGATGATATAGTGAATGTGATCATCATTATTACTTACTTAACAATATCAATCAATGATGCACCAAGATGAATAATAATAGAGGTATTATGTTATTTGTCAAAGGAGGCTAGTGGGGTCCACACCCACACGAGAAGTTGATTTTCTATGCATATGCCCCTTTCTTTCTCACGTGAGTGTGTGTCCTTTTGGGACCCACTAATGCTAGTGCCTCTGCCTCAGCCCTCAGTATACTATTGTCAACGGATTTTAGGTTCCTTCCCGGTTCTTCCCTTTGATTTTCCATATTTTGAATTTTTCTTAGCTCTTATCTTTACCTTTAAAAAAAATCAAAGAAAGAGAGAGAATTGATGCCACCTTGATCATTTAATAACGCATGAAGATATGATGAAAAACTCAAAAAAATTAATCTATTGGGTGATAGGAATGTCTCATATTTAAATAGTATATTATATTCTCAACTTTATTGGATGTGATTATTTTGCTACAACTTGGTATAAGTTTCTATATTTGAGTTTAATTAATTTTTTTATATCACAACTTGGGAAAGGAAATTTTGTTTTTGGATTGTCTGTTCGATTTGTGATTCAAACTCAACTCGTGTTACACACTTGGTTATATTAAGAGAATCTCCTAATGTGAATAATTGAATTCATAAAGTTTCAAATTCTAAATTTTATTTAAATAATATTAAACCACTTATTATTTGGATCATCTCTCGTTAGTTCGAAAATACTAAACACAAATGTTATGGCAGTATTGCTTTAGCTTCTGAGTTAATGAGCTTTGTTCATAAAAAGAGAAAGTCAAAGTCGTCCTTCTGATGTGCTCTGAAGCTTATGACAAACTTAATTGGGAATTTAGTGAGACACTATTGATAAAAATGAACTTTCCCACTCATATAGTGCGAATTCTGATGCAATGTATCACTACTGTTCACTACACTTTGCTTCATAATGGTCAGGTAGTTGGGAAGGTAGAACCAAAAAGGGGACTGTGAGACAGAGTGATCCACTCTCCCCTTTTCTTTTTATACTTGCCTCAAATGTTCTTTCCATTATGCTGTCAAAAGCTGAAGAAAATAAAGAAATCAAGGGAATTCCTCAAATTTCGTATTTGATGTATGGTGATGATACAGTACTTTTCTTCAATGCAAAGGAAGAGGCTGGAAGGAAATTAAAAACTTATCATATCTCAGTATTGTTATTTTGCAGGTAAAAAATAAACATCTTAAAATCTCACTTTGTTTAAAAAATAGAGTCTAAACTTGGAGGCAGGGAAGCTCACTCTGATCAATTCGGTGCTGCAAGCAATCCCAGTTTATGAATTCAGTTGTATTGAATTTCCTAGAAGAACCATATACTTCTGGTAAGAATGAAAGTAGTAACACTAACATCTCATGGGAATGTCTTTACTGATTTGATTACTGGATGGCAACTAAGGAGGGAAAAGAGTTAATATCCAAACAATATGGATGTAATGGTAACTGGAAAAAGAAGGAAAGAGTGGGGATGAATGTACTTAACACTGGAAATGCAATGGTGATTATGGTTAAAAAGAGGAAAGGAAACAAATCTTTCATTGGGGCTCTTTATGCTAATGGTTATGTTACAAGGAATAGTTGGTGGGTGAAAATCAATTCCCAATGCAAACTCAAAACTCTACACTTGTAATTCGGATCCGGATCTGCACAGATCCAGTAAAGTGCACAATATGAATCATTGAATGAAACTGTTACAGTACGGACACGAATCTCGAATTTTATTTAATGGTTTGGATGATGCACTTTATACACTTTACACATTTTGCACTTCATTGGATCCTCTTCCTTATAATTCCTGCTACTCTGCAATATTGTAATTTACAGTCCAAGGTTGATAAAACTTGTATTATGGAGGGTATTCTAGTTCATGAATTATGTAGCTATATATATATGTAATAAAAATATCTTGCTTAGGATTAGCAATAAGGAATAGTATAATATTCCTAATGATCCAGGTATGTATACCCTAAACTTGTAAGCCTGTGTTTATAATATCCAGAAAAAAAAAAAAAAAAAAATATATATATATATATATATATATAAACATTATTTTTCTAGCTTCCCTCAAAGATTTATCACGTTGAAATTGCAGATTGAGAATGGGTAATTGGTGAGTGTCCATATGCATTGCATGAATGTTGGAGATATGAGATATGGAAATGTTGGGCAAGTGAAAGGAATCAATCCTCTCTCCAATCTAATGCCATCATTCATTACATAATTTTTTTTAGTATTTGAAGCTATCAAGAGTTCAAGTTCATCAGTTACAAATTATTGGATCTGTCTTGAGATCTATGTCATCTTAAATTTAAAAAAAAAAAATTTTGTCACAGATCTCTAGATAAATCCAACGACTGATAAATGATGAGCTTGAGCTCTTAGCATTACCCTCTTTAATGTTAACACTAAACTCATATTTACACTAAAACATAAATCAATAAACAAATATTTAATATTTTTATACAATTTTCTCTTAATTTATTGGCATCTATTTTTGACTATTTTCATAAATTTGCTCTGTGCATCTTGTAAAAGGGTCCACCGAAGATAATCATAAAGTTGAAAATTTTCGAAAAAATCAGAATTATCCAACTGGCAAAGAGTAAACTCTATCGTACCACAACCTGTCGTTTTCAAAAAATATTTATATTCGATATTTTTAGTGTCGTTTTAAGATGATCAGAGACGTGGAAAGATATCAAACTACGGTGGATTCTTTCTTATTGATTAATATTTAATATCACATCATATTTTTTTTATTCAGTTTTTAATTGATAAAGTATGATCCCAATGTTTGCATGAAGTTTAATTTTAGTCTTTAACATTTTAAAAGTTTAATGTTGGTCCTCAAAGTTTTTTTTTTAGTCGATTTTGGTCCTCGAGCGTAATACCGTTAACTTTTTGCCGTTAAATGATGACATGACATGCTTATGTGGCACATTCTCTCTTCCACGTGTCATATTTTAATGATGTGGCATGACACATCACTGCCACGTCACCCCACATTGCCACATCATCATCTTCTCTCCTTCATCATCATCATCTGGGGTGACGTGGCAGTGATATGTCATGCCACATCAATAAAATATAACACGTAGGAGAGAGAGTGTGCTACATAAGCATACCACATCATCATTTAACGGCAAAAAATTAACGGTGTTACGCTCGAGGACCAAAATTGACAAAAAAAAAAACCTTTGAAGACCAACATTAAACTTTTGAAACATTAAGGACCAACATTAAACTTCATGCAAACATTGAGGACCAAAATAATACTTTAGTCGTTTTTAATTCAAGTAAATTGCACGTTTCTTTTTAAGTTCAATAATATTATAATCTTTAATACCTTTTCATTTCAAAATTAATTTTAAGCTTCTGTTTTAATTTATTTTCTATTAATAAAATTAAAACTTTATATTATATATGTTTATTTAAAATAAAATCACTTAATTCTAGGAATTTTATATTTATAATTTAATATAAATTTAACTTTATTTACTGATATGCTAAAAATTAAATCATAATCTTATTTTTTTTTAAAAATTACTTTCATTAACTAAATAAATTATAGTAAAGTGAGAGAAAATTTTCAACCAAAAAGAGGAGATAAATGTAATTTACTAGTTTAATTATCACTTCAAATATTAACATTAAGAAAATGAAACATATTTAACTATCTATTTGCTTCCATAAAAAATGATGCCCAAAACAAACTTCACACTTGCAATAACAAACAAAGCTTTTTTTTATATTAGGTAAGATGGATTATATGGATCAAGTGAATCAACTAATGCAAGAATTAGACTTAATTTTACAAAATATATTAAACTTTCTTTTCCTTAGCTATTACTGTGAAAACAAGAAATTCATTCTACAGACATATCAAAGACAGTATAGAAGGCAAAGAAAGAAAAGATCACACTAATCAACAGTTACATCAAATACTCTCACACAATTATCAGCACCACAAGAAGCTAATTGCATTCTCTTTTCATTCTCTCTTTTCTTCCTCCAAGCCAGGCGGTTCACAGAAGAGACATGGCATATAAAAGGATCAATGCGTACAACAAGAGCAGCTGCCACACTTGGTGCTGCATTTCTCATATCATCTTCTGCTTTCTTCTGTGACAAACTCCAGAGTTCAATGAGACCAGATTCCATTCCAATGGCGAGAAGTCCATCGTTTCTTCTTTGATCGCCGAGACACGCCCAAGATAATGCTGTCACACTACTATGAAATTGAGGCAGTGTCAGGAGCTGCCTGACCGTAGATTCATTTTCTACGGCCCAGATTTTCACCGTTTTGTCCCGGGAGCCTGTTGCGAATTGATGGCCATGTGGATTCCACGAACATGACCAGATAATCCGTTTGTGTCCCTCCTGCCTTGTGAGAAGACTATAGCTAATTTCGCCCGTGCCTACAAACCACAATTAAGTGATTGAGATTTCTGTTGACTCTCAGCAGTGAAGTTAATAAGAAAACCAGCAGTTCTTGCAATACCAGAGTTCATTTTATAATGCACTATCTTTTCTTTTCCTTTCTTAAATCCAATTATCCAACTACAACAACAAACAAATCCTTTTCTCATTAGGTGGGATCGGCTATATGAATTAAGCGATGCTAACGTGTTCTGTCTTTGCTCATTTATATAATTAGGTCGATCCAACACTAACATGTTTACGTAGTTGTCAAGTTGATCCATATTCATAAAGATTCAACTAAGTTTCGTGCTGGTTGTCGACTACCTAATGCAACCCTCCTCTTTCATCCGGGTTTGGGACCGGTTATGAAGCATAGGCAGAGTTTCCTTTCATAAATCCAACTATTGCATTATTTTTATTCTTTGTCAATTCAACAGCTGAAGTGAATATGTCAACCCAGAGAGTTCATGAAATACAAAAGGTGCCCATGCATATGCTGGCATTCTATAAAAGATGATGATGATGATCAGGTACCTGTTCTTGTGATTCTAAAGATGGAGAAGTGGCGATCCCTTGAAACAGTCAAAAGAAAATTGTCATCATGAGAGAATTCCATCTGTGTCACTGTTAAGCTGTGAGACTGCAGGCGGCCTACCGCTTTCCATGAACCCACTAGCCAAAGCCATATCTCAGCCACAGCTGCAGATTGAGCCTGCAAAGCATATACCATATGAGCAATAATTACAGAATTATAATGTAAAAATGGTACTGATAAGGAATTAGAGAGAGAATAATGGTAGATTTGACTGCTACAACAAATTAACAATGCAAGCTAACTGCATTTAAGTATAAGTGGCATGGCATGCACTTTCTAAAATACAAAATGAAAAATAAAAATAAAAGTAATACGATGTAATGTCGATTATATTTTAAGAATAATAAAAAGTAGTGGGAAGTTATTTAACTTCCTAGTCTCTCTGTGCATTTTATATTCCATATAATCTATATGTTATGATTTTAGAACCAAAAACACCAAAAAGATCAAAGCCATATATTATAGATATGTATCTAACGGAGAAAAAACTAAAATAAGTACCTAATGGCTAATGCCACAACTTATGAAGTTTGCAAGTTAAGATAGTTTCTGCAGAAGTACCACTAAAACCTCCATCTAATAATGCAATTGCATACCTAGAGTATCACCATATATGCCATACCTTACATGAAGAAGCAACAAGCTCACCCCTATGGTCACAGCATAAAGAAAATATTTCATTTCCATGACCATAGAGCTTGTGTGATTCAGGCCACAGCGTGTGCCAAGACAGTTGGTCTTCAATTGGAGGTTCAGTCAACACCGTTGGAACTGCATCGGGAATAGTTTCGAGGGAATCAAGGCCGTCTATCCCATTTCTCTCAGGAGTTTCATGTACAGCTGCATTGAAGAATAGCCCACAATATTATAGCACTTCATAGAAACACAGCAGTGCAGATTATATAATATATATGATGGTCAACTTCAATTTCAACAAGAAAAAATTGAAAAAGCAATTTAAATTTACAAGTTTTTGCTTTGATGTCAGCCTACTCTTGGGTAGTCTCCTTCTCCTATCAAAGAGTAGGGGAAGACAACCAAGTATGCATGCAACAGCAGGTACTATGACATAATTTTAAAGTATGCTTACAACATAATTGTACACCTAATATACCAGTAGATTTCCCAAGTAATGAAGGAAACGGGGAGAAAAGTTGAGTTGTAATAAAATTTATACAGACTGCTCATTTCAACCATAGCCTAAGAGAGACAGAGACCAGGTCAATCATAGTCTTCGAATTTGAAATACACATGATTTGCACACTGAAAGACTTGACAAAACTGAATAATAGGAAGCAAAATTCACCAAATTGTCCAAAAAAATGAATTAGCGGATATAAGCTACCCTTTCATCTATTTACAAACTATTATATCCTTAATCGGTGGCTCTATCTTTTTCCAACTTCCTTTATGTACTGACCAACTTTAACCACAACCCTATCCGACTGAGTTAATACCAGTAGAAAACTATGTAAAAATTCATAAGACCACAGAAACAGCATCAATAGTATGATCTCAACAGCTGAATCCAATGTACAGCATCTAAAGATTCTCAACTTACATAAGAATTACTGACCTTGGACATAAATAGGTTTCTGTGATAACCCAAGAGCAGACATATTTGCACCCAAAATCTGAACATCTGATTGGACATCATCAGAAAAACAAGATTTCTGCAAAGAGGCATTATTCAAAGTCTTCAAAAAAGACAAGGGGGCTTCGAAAACCCTGCCAACTTTCTCTTCAGCTCCACTAACAAAACGATGGTTCCCCTTACTTTGGACAATTGTGACACAATTAATATCGTGTCCGTGAACCTGAGGACGAGCAATCTCATGCCAATATTCCCCATCTTGAAGAGAAGCCTCGATTTTCCAGGGGGCATAAATTCTAGTTGTCTGCAAGTTTTGTAAGTTGCAACATCAATTTTCAGAACAAATCAACTTCAAAATGAATTATTATAATACACACAAATACACGCACACACTAAATAGAAAGGTATAAGCTTAATAATACTGATACATCTATTAGTTTGATCATGAAAAAAAAGCTACTTCAGTAGCCTTAATTATATAATAAGTTATTACTAGAAAAAATTTATCATCACATGAACTGAAACAGATAACCATTCTAGCTGATATGAGATTTGAACAGTGGAAATATACGTTTTGGGACCCAATTCCCACTAAGGTGAAAATGAAGTACAAAATCAAAAAGGACACAGAACTTATTGCAGTACTTACTTCCCCTGCTTTTTGAGTGCAACGGTTTTCAGGAGCTTTGGGTAAAAAGCTTTCCACTATGCAGTTCTCCCAAAATTTGAAATATCACACACGGCTTAGACTAGACTCACTTTCTAGGTCACTTAATTTTAGGTTCTAACAGGTAACCACACCACATTCAGATGACATGACAACAGAATGGCTCTGCTTAATGTCTTGTCCACTTATGTCTACACAACAACAACAACAACAATCAAAGCCTTTTCCCATTAAGTGGAATCGGCCACTTATGTCTACACAAGGAACTGAAATCATTTGACAACAATTTACAGAGGAGACAATTTTATGCAAGATTTCTTGTATTAGGCAACATACCTGGTCATGACTAACGGAAAGAATGTAGCCACCAAATCTATCCCATGCAACATCAGTCACTGGTGCAAAATGACCAGAGGGAACCTTTTGCGGGAGCCAATTATCATTGCCAACATTTTTCCAGAGATGAAAAGATCCACCATATCCATGTGCTAATATTGAATCTCCATTTGGGCTCCAGTGACCACCGTAGAACCCCAGTGCACAATGGCTTAGTTCCCCAACAGTGACCACATTCATCCAAATACCAGAAGTCTTTTCAGGTTGCCATATCATCATAGTCTTGTCCATGGATGCTGACAAGATGCTTTGAGGTTGATCGTATGAACCTCCTTCCATGGATACAACCACAGGGGGTTGCCACTCTACTGAATATACCCAATCCTCATGTCCGATTAAAAGTGATTCCAGAGATATTTGAAAGGAGGATGAACCAGCTACAAGTACTGGACCTTCTATATATGATGACAAGCTTATTTCTTCTGTCCTAGCATGTCCATTGGACATAGAACTGCGTAGTGCCATCTTCCAAATTCGTATACCTTTATCCTGAGATGAACTTACTAGAAAAATACTGTTTGATTCCCCATCTGTGCCAATAGGCAATGAGAAGTCCAAACTCCGAATCCAATCTGTATGTCCTTTTAGCTCACATGCATGCACAAACTGGGTTCACATGTGAGAAGAAACGCCTTTACACACAGATAATACTTCCATATAATAAAATTAATATTTTAAAATTCTATAACTTTCAGGGAAAAGATACCTTTCCGGTCCTTCCCCCGCAGTAAAGATGAATCTTGTTATCCAATCCTCCCATTGCAAGGACTATTTGCCCATTATTTCCAGGCAATTCCGCCAATGATAGGGCTACCATTGATTTAGTACCAACAGTGAAAGATTCCAGACATGATAATTTGCAGTCACCTAAAATGATGAAGCAAATCTCTCAATATTGAGAAATGAAATAATTATGAATTTGATGCATTGGATGATACTAAAGAAAACAAGGAACATAAGATGGCATCCCAGAAAACCCACTTCAAGTAGTAAATTTACTATTTGGTCACAATGACTTATCTGCACTACCCAAACCGTTTTGTCAATCTAATGGCTTCAGACATAAGATAAAGCCAAACCAAAAGATGGGAAATCATCTAATCAAGTATGCAAATGCGGACTATATCAGTTTGGTATTCAAAGTTTAGAACTAACCAAAGGGAAAGGTTGTCGGTTGACCAAATTAAATTCCAAAATCTAAACAGTTCTAGATCAGTCAGTCCAAAGAAAAAAATAATCAAATGTATGTTTAGTGCATAGGATAGTCAGACAATAAGAGACATCCTTTACAGGAAAATGATAATATGTAGACTTTGAGATAAAGAGAAAAAGATCAATGTTAAAAATATGTGGCATTAAACATCAATGTCATCAAGGATTAATGCTTACCTTCTTTAGTCATTGGAAATATCAGTTCCCATACACAGACTGTACCATCTGAAGCAGTAGATGCAAACATCACCTCAGTTTGAGAAACCATGATTCCATTAATGCATGTAACACCTTTCTTGTGTGATTGTGGTACTTGTAACACATGTCTCCACTATGGACAAATGTCAGAGAAAATTAAAGTAACTTGATAAGTAGAATCTTTACATAGATATCAGACTGTCAAGAAACATTTGCACATAATTGACAACCCCAACTTCTCTTCTTTTCCCAGAAATGTTTAATTAGTTTGAAGACAAACGAGTAATGCCTAAAAAGAATAACAAAAAGAGCACCATCTACCTTTCCGTCAGTAAGGGACAATTCCCATAGAATAATAGCACCATCTGCATCACCAGATAGCAAATAATGTTGCTCAAACTGTTTTGCTGCAAAAATATATATATAGGGAAAATCTCAGTGAATAGTTAGTTAGAAACAAACCTAAAATAAAATCTTCATCACATTTTCGCCGTTGAAACAAAATTCTACAATTTCCTTGTTTTTATTAAAGCACTAAATTATGATTTTGGCCCTTGCCTTCCACTGACATGGCGAGCACAAGAGAGCAAATGAACATTAACTTCAGACATAAGTAACGAAAATGGTTTTCAGCAATCAGTTTGAAAGAGGGAGACAAAGGATGAAGATCTAAATATCCACCCTTGGTTATCACTAATCATATCTTCCTCTTCTCTCAATATTTCTCTGATCATTTCACTACAACTCATCTGATCATTATGCAAGATAGACAGCTCCAATTACAACAACAACAAACAAAGCCTTTCCCCACTAGGCGGGGCAGGCTATATAGATAAGACAACTCCAATTACAACCAAAGAAATTCATATGGAATTATTATAGTACAAAAGCATGGAGTTCTAGACTTCTACTCTATGACAAAAAGAGAAAGAATCTACCTTTAAACGCAAACTTGCTGCTCGGAAGCCAGTGGGTGCAATTCACAACTGCTTTATGACCCGGAAGAGTAGTCAAAATCTGAGCACTCTGTGAAAACCCAATAGAAGAAAGAGAAAGATACTCTCAATCTGATGTTAAAAGATAAAAGGGTCTCTGAAAACAAGAACCAAGCGAGTTCAAGAAACAGAAAGGGGACCTTGGGGCAGTATATAGCAACGGCGTTCTGAGCACCAAAAGAGACAAGACCACAAGCACCCCACGAAACATTGTTCACTATTCTGTTGCATCCTGCTCCAATAAACACTCTCTTTACTTCAACCCCACCACTGGACATTATCACTCAGAAGAGTTCAGAGAGAGAGAGAGGGAGGGAGGGTGGTTTTTGACTAGGCGGCGAAAGAATGTGCTTTTCTCAGGCGACGAGAGCGTCGGGGGACAGAGGAGAAGGAAGGAAGGAAGGAAGAGAATTGGGTCTTCACTTCATAGTGGGCTTAATAATCCATATTAGACTATAGAACTTTGAATTAGATAATAATGGGCTTTTCGGTTTCTTATAATTCAATGTGAAGTTGGGGGCCCTAAGAAGAATGCAGGAAACTGAATGTTAATTTGGGATTTTTTTTCCTCGTACCAAAAAACATTATGGCCATTTTAATTGAAAATTTTGGCAGAAAAATTATGTTTGTGTATTTGTGCGATGGAAAAAAAGGAGTAAATTACACTAATTTTTTTCCTTAGCTTCTTTAAAATTTGAAAATTTAAAAAACTTACAATTATATCTATTTTAATTAAAATGTTTTTAATAACATTATTAATTTTAAGGCCTCGTTTGATTTGTCGCAAAAAAGGGTGTAATCTGTCTTGTAATCCAACATTTCTTCCAACGTTCTTCCTATTAAACATACCTTACTTTTTGCAATGTGATGAAATTATGATTTTGCCCTTACTTTTTTACCCACTTTTAATATAAATTATATAAAAAAAACTCTTGTTAAAAGAGCTCTACTCATATTATAAAATATTAGTTAGCTTAAGTCAGATCAAGTATAACTCAATAGGCTTATAAATATTATAATAAGAGAGTGTAATTTACTAAAATAAATATTTTCTAGTCATTTGTATTTCTAGTGAAGATGAAACTTGGATGATAAAGGGCCATGCATGAATGTGTAAAAGGATGACATTAAAAGCAGCTTCTTCTCTGAGCTTGGGTTGTGGTTGGGTAGAAAAGATTTATTCATCTTTAATTAGATGTTAACAGTTTAATCTCAAATTTTGAATTTGAAGAAGTTTTAAAATTTTGAGTTAGTTGTCATATTACTCGAGGTATCTATAAATCAGGACAAATTGACCAGAGGGTGACGTCAGAGTCTTGAAATCTGAGAATTAAGACATCAAGTCTTTTATTTCCCGCCGTCGTGACAAATTACTGTAGCATATTTTTTACATTTTTTAAAAAATAACTCGCACATCAGAACTGCGAGTCAATACAAAACACTCGCAATTTAAATTTGCGAGTCAAAGAATGACTCGTAAATTAAAAATGCGAGTGAAAGTCTGATAAAAATTTATCAGACTTCCACTCGCATGCATGAGAGTGTCCCGAGGGCAGAGAGTAGGTTGCCCTCGGGACCATAAGTCTGCCATCAAAGTAGTGTTGTCATTCACACTTTCTATTTTTTTTAACTTAATTTAAATTTAATATTTATTTTTGAATGATCATTTAAAATCTATCCCACTTTCTTTTAATTTTAATTAGAAGGATAGTTCGAGAGGGGAGGAGAGTGATTTGAATTTATAAACATTCGGTTGAATATTAAAATGAGCAATTGGTCATGGGTAGGACGGTTTATGATAGTTTAAAAATTATTTTAAACCATTCAACACCTCAATTTTTAAACCCTTTCAAATTGAGGAATTAGGGATGATTTGTATAGTTTATTATGATATTTAATTTCATTTCTAACCCTCTTTTTTTTTTAAGTTTTGTTTATTCATTATAAGAATGTTGGAGGAATTAGAGATGATTTGTATAGTTTATGATATGGGTTTAGGTAATTTGTAAAGAAATATTTAAAAAAAATTAGTCCTTTAGGATATGTTTGTTTAATAGAATGTTGGAGGGAATAGGAATGGGAATGGGAATGGGAATGAGAATGAGAATGTGATGTGATGTGAATAGAATTAAAGTTGATAAAATGATAATTTTACCCTTATATTAAAAGTGGGAATGAAATAAAAGTGGGTAAAAAAGTAAGGGCAAAAACATAATTTCATCATATTATAAAAAGTAATATTTGTTTGATAGGAAGAATATTGAAGAGAATGTTAGATTACCTCCAACATTACCTCATACATTCCACTTACCAAACATGACATTAGGGTAGTTATAAAAAAAACATGTGGTTCAGTGAAAATACAAATTTTAATTCTTAGTAAAAATTCAAATTATACTTCTCTTCCTTTTTATCTTCTACATAAATTGTTAAAACTAATTATTTTTTTTGTTTTTGTAAATAACTCTTTTTATCTCAGCTCTCTTGTTAAAATTAATTTTTTGAATATTATATTCGATAAAAGTGCTTTCTTGTGTGAGATGTTTGTTTTATGATTTTTTTTATAGAATTATGAATAATATTTTTTTTACATAAGTTATTAAAAAAATACTTTTTTATTAGTTTATGAATAAAAAAGTCCGGAATGTTACTAAGATTTTTTTGACAAATCAAATATTATAATTTATGACTACAGAATTTTTAGAATGTTACCAAAAAAATTGCAAGTAAATAGTATTTTATATATTTATTAAGGAAGTCAAAAATCAAATACAGTTAAAAGTTAATAAGTTTTTTTTAAAAAAAAATAAACAGTAGAAAGTGTGAATGACCGTGTGCAGTCATTCACATTTTGACAGAGTGATGAGTTGATGTCCCGAGGGTATTGCCTTTGGGATACTCTTATGCGAGTGGAAGTCTAATTTTTATCAGACTATCACTCGCATTTTTAATTTGCGAGTCATTCTTTGACTCGCAAATTTAAAATACGAGTGTTTTATATTAACTCGTAGTTCTGATGTGCGAGTTATTTTTAAAAAAATTTAAAAATTATGTTATAGTAATTTGTCACGGCGGCGGGAAATAAAAGACTTGATGTCTTAATTCTCAGATTTCAAGACTCTAACGTCACCCTCTGATCAATTTGCCATAAATCAGCTGGACCTAATCACGGGCTAGACTCATTAAAAAATAAGCCGAGCTTTTGCATTTGATTATTCACAAAATATGGGCTTGGACTGAGTTTGAGCACCTTTTTATTTGGGTTGGACCCAAGCTTGTTATATAAATATATATATATTCCTTTTTAAAAAAATAATTCGGGCTTTCAGGCTTTGTGCTGGGTTTGGAAAAAGTTCGAGCCCTATCCATATTTTATTCGAGCTCTTAAAAAAAATGGACTTTTATTTTTGGGTTCATATTGCACTTTTATTGGGCCAGAGAGGCTTTGGAGCTCATGATCAGATTTACAGTGAGCAAAAAGATTGGTCACTATACTCAATATTAGATACCTTAGTTTAAAAAAATAACAATTTATTTTTCTTTTATATATATATATATATTAAAAATACTCCTTAGATTCCTCCATTCAATTTTATCAAATATATCTATAATTATTCTCCAGGCTAGTTTGTTTATGCTTTGATTAATTTACTTATTCCAAAAAACAAAAAAATCTATTGCTTATCTCAGAACATAGACAAAAACCGAGTTTATGGATTATTTTTCAGCAATGCAACTAATTACATATACCATGTAGTGTACATATGATACTTTGGAAGTGAGTACAAGTAATTAAAATGCCTTCATAATCTCCACTGTACTCATGTCAATCCAGGAAGAAGAAGTTGGAGGAATGAATCTGAAGTTTAACCTCTCTTAAATTGTAATTGCAGTAATATATATATATATATATATATATATAAAGGTCCTTTATAGCTACTGAAAGCAAGGTAGAATGGGAAGAGAGGATGAGACCAGATCAGTGTTCCCTTGAAAAGTAGCACTCTTGTCACCTCTTAAAATTATTTTCAGATTGTGTTTCCTCTTTAGGACAGATAATCCTCTTAATCCACAACCGTTAGAATAATCATATTTCATTCTCCCACTTAATTAACTTGGTGATATGGTTATGTTACGACCTTACTTACTGACTGAACTTTCTCGATCAGTCGGTCTCACATCACTATTATGTACAAATAACTTAAATATCTCTCGTCCACTCAGTATAAATACCTCCTCCAAACCTCAAGTATGACATTGAATTCTTATACATTGCTCTTAGCAAGTATCCATTAGAATATGCCTAATGACTAATTTCTCGGGTATTGCGGGACCGTTGCTGGGTGCAACCCTCTCATCGGATGATTCTCTATTCCCACCTCTAAGATTAAACCCGACAAATGATAGTTAAGGAATACAGATCTCTTACCATCAATATATATATATGTGTGTTTATATAAAGTACTTTTGTGCTTGCTTGACTGAGGTCACAGTGGAATATTGACACAAGAATCTAAGCAAATTGTAGCAATGTGAGGAAGCAGAATCCAGAATAACTGTGGTTAGGATCAACATGGCCATTCCTTGTTCTTGAGGTGTTTTGTTTCTACCTTGTGTTTCCATGTTGAAAGTACCAGAAGATAAGCTTTGTGCATTCAATGATTGATGATGGGGGATCCTTCCATGTGCTCTTTTCATGTTGGTTTCTCTTTTTTTTTACTCAAAACTCACACTATAAATAGGTCAATGGATGATGGATTAATGCAACTCAGTACTACCAAACACTCACAATTTACAAACTTGGCTATTAAAGAAAAGGCATCATTCATTCATCCCAATGGATTCTAACACTTCCAGCTTTGTTTTGAACTCTTCAACTTTTCACTCTGCTTTCTACCAAGACAAACAGCATCATGATGATGGAATGATTGATCTGGGCCTTAGTCTCAGAACTGTGCAACCTGAAGCCTATCATTCTTCTAACAATTGTATGTCTCACTCACAATCTCTTATTTATTTTTTTGCCAAACTCAGTGCATGAGTCTCTATAGGGAGAGTCAAATGTAGATAGTCTTATCTCTGCAAGCAGAGAATCTGTTTCCAGCATTTGAATCTATGACCACTAGGTCTCATGACCCTAGAAGCAATCTTACTTTTGTTTCAAGACTCACCCTTCACATAAAACAACCTATCTTACTCCAATAGTTTTTACTTAACAAAAAAAATCTTTTTCATATATTAATTCAATTCAGTTTTGTCACGATAAATACTCTGCTAATTATGTGATTGTGTTTTACTTGTTTTTTTTGCCAACACAATCTTACGATAAAAGGACAGTTCAGTGTATGGGGCTCCTACCCAGTATAATCTAAGGAGGGTCAGATGTACGTAACTTTACCCTTACAAGTAGGGATACTGTTTCTAGGATTTGAACCCGTGACTTCTAGGTCACATGACAGAGTCACCCTCCTCCAACACAGTCTTACTATACCTGTTTAAAATTTGAAACAACCTGTCTAACTCCAAAAATTTTTGCTTACCCAAAAAGAAAATCCCTTGCTTATTTTCTAAAATTCAATTCAATTTAGTCATGATTATTACTCTGCTAATTATGTGACTGTGTTTTGCTTTCAGTGGTAAGTCTTGGAGGATATGATGACCTTATGGAGTGGCCACAATCTAATAATCTGAACCTGAAGAGCTCAAGCACAATGCATTCTAGATCTATCCCAGAGAACTTTGATGAAGAAATAGAGGGTGTCCAGAGCAATGAGAGGTGGGCTTATGTGAAGGTTAATATGGATGGAGTCACAGTTGGAAGGAAGATTTGTGTCCTTGATCATGAAGGCTACCAAAGTCTAGCAAACCAATTAGAAAACATGTTTGGTGAGCATAGCCATTATTTAATTTAATGCCTTAAATTTCAAGAAATTTGAAAGATTCTTAGGTACTAAATCAAGTTGGTAGGTAGAGCATATCAATCATAAATGTATGTGCAAGCATATCAAAGGTGAGTCTAACATGTTTACATGTCTCTTCAAGATTAGTTTGGTTTACTTTAATTTTTCCTAAATTGGGTGTATTAAGAAAATTCTTGATACATGTTATTTACTAAGATAAGTAGATCAAACAAATCGTTTGGAGACATGAGACGTGATTTCCTGAATCGCAAATTCTTAAGTGTGCAGTTTTTGCATATTAATCGGTAGGCAGGTTAATGTGTTAAACCGGCAAAAATAGATCCTCCATTTAGAGGGAAAAGTATTTTTCATGCATTTAAAGAGAGATAAAAAAAATAGTTGGTGGGCTCCACTTGTGAGTCCTACTTGATGTGGGGTCCACCCTTATCTTTTATCTACCACTAAATGCACATCTCTCTTTAAATGGAGAGAATTCATTCTCAAAACCATTACACTTCAACACTTTACGAAATGACCACTTCAGAGAGTCCCATCTCTCTCTAGAACTTGTTTGGTTGATGGCATATATGGGAGGAAATGGGTTTGGGTTTGCCAAACCCATGATTGATAGAGAGCTTAATATAGTCAAGGTTTGGACATTACCCTCAGGGCTATGTCCAAACCCATGTGAGACAAGGGTTTGGGAGGAGGTAGGAGGGTTTAATTTTTTTTCCCATTTTGTCTCCACTTTTATACTTGAAAAGACTATTTTATGATTTAATCAAGGGTAAAATTGTAATTTTACTCTAATCTCATTCCCTTTCTACTCTCCATTTTATCTTATACCAAACATAACCATATCATTCTCATTCCCAATCTCATTTCCATTTCTATTCCCTCAAAATAAATCCACTAACCATACGGACCGAGTAGAAAAGGATTCACCTTTAACCTGTCTACATGTCTTTTTCGTGATTGACTTGGTGCTATCTAGTCTTATCTTTACTATTACTGATTTTTTTTTCTAACTTCTTGTACCATTCAGGAAGCAAATCTATTTCTGGTTTAAAATTGTTCCAATATGGGTCAGAGTACTCACTGTTCTACAAAGACAGAGAAGATCAATGGAGAATTGTAGGTGATGTCCCATGGAAGTAAGTTCCCTTCTTTTCTTTTCTTTTTTTCCAATCTCTGTCTTGTTTGAGTTACCATATTAATTCTACTCTAAGATTATTCACTGTTTTGAACTCTTTTCCTAACATAAATTTCTTTTGTCTTTAATTTATACAGAGAATTTGTAGAATGTGTGAAGAGGTTGAGGATTGCAAGAAAGAATGCAGCCTTTGTTTCTTGTTCTTCTAGCTACACCTAAATTCTCTGTCTTTAATTTTCTCATGTTTCCACACCACCACTGAAATTATGCCTAAAATAAAATTATTTACAGTATTAATTAATGGAGATGACTTTTGGTGATCTAAATATTAATAGTTTCCTTTGTACATGACTAAACCACCTCAGACGCGTTTTCACCAACTTTTCTACGAAATATGTTACCACAACTTTCTCTTTAATGCAATCATTCTTAATCATATCATTTCTAGTTATCTAATATGTCCATTCATCCATCGCAACATTCTAATAGCAAAGTTATTTATAACTCGATTAAAATTCAACTTTCATCATATTCTGAACATGCTAAAATGAAATTACCAGAAGAAAATGATTTGCATAAATATCATGGACAAGAATATAACAATGCAACATGTGACACAAAAATTGAATAGAAAATTATGACAGTTCTATTGTGATTTGTGAGAGTAACCTCCCACATAACATAGTGGATGTATTGAAGTATCTTCAATATTGACATATGATTATGAAAGACTAAGAAGAAAATAACATTTTACAAGACAGCTCTATAATATTTATGTATTGCTCACAAAATTTTGCAAATAAGCTAAAATTTAGAATCCGACTCAACCTTAACGATAGCTAAGCATTTTTCATCAAGTTGATTGTTTGAAGTCTTGTCTGTGTTAGAAAATATTTTCTGGGCTCACCTCAATTATCTTGTTTTCTTGTTTTATTTTTAATTCAACAGGTTTGATAAATGGTACATTAAGATATATCAAAATTAGGTCCAAATATGATTAAGTATTGGTACTGTACATGCATATCGATGGACCGAGATAGGTATCAAATTTCATTTACATGGCCCCAGATGTCACATCAGTCATTCATTGCCTCTGTACATTCTGTTATGGCCACATGTCCCACGTCCCTATCAGGCACAAAAGACATAAACGCCCCCTGCTAGGTCAGTATGAATACCCTCGACACAAGCACAAACCAAGTATGAACCACTAAATTCTCTACGGTTACTATTATTTTGAGCCACCGTGAATTGACTTAGGCATTGGAGTGCCATCGTGAAAGCTTCCTCCCGCCTTGGTTCCCCCATTGCACGTACTTGAAGCTTGGAGCACAGTTCCAGGATTCACCCGTATTTATCACTTAACTAAGTCTTGGCTCACATTAATTTTAGTTGACTGCAAAGTTGTAGACCATTTGTGTTATTGAAAACCGTGATGAAAGGACCTAATAACACAATGACACAATCCATTTAAAGATTTGGTCTCTTTTTAACCCTAATATTATTGTGCTAGTCCCATTGAAATCGCTGCTTAGTGCTAGGGTTATATAATCAAATACACATTTCTCATCTATTTCATCTTGTTCAATGTTTTATACATCATACACAGTTATTTGGAACACACTAACATGGTGTAGCACAGATGATAACAGATATGTGTTTCCTTAATTATCGCCTCCCGAGTTCGTTTCTTGGAGGGATGGGAATGGAGCATTATATGTTAGGAGGATCGTCCCAAGTAATGAACCCTACAATATTCGAGAGAAATTAGTCATCTAGCCCACTCTAAAACATATCTTAATCATTAAAAAAATTATTTGGAACCCACAATTTGTCCCCAAAAAACTTGATAGGTTAGGTACATCAGGAATGCACATGGGAGGTAGCTGAAGCAGTAAAGTAAGTCCTTCTGTTACTGATTGCATTGCACATTTCATTTTCTAACTTCCAATCTTTCTGTTAATGCTTTGCAATGGGGACAATAATTGTTCTCTAGTATTTCTCAAATTCAATATTAATCTGGCAAAAAACAACTCAAGTTGCTTTCACTTTCAAACCTGACAATGACATGTCTCCTTCCATTCATAAATTAATTAATCAATCAATCCTAAATAGAGATCTAATATGCTTGCACCCTCATCAATTATAGCTATTTGATACTTGTTGTAAGAAACATGATGAAAAGGCTTTAATTTGTTTATTATGTTTGCTTTATATCTTTGGAAGATGTTTTTATGCACTTGAGTCTACCAAATTTTATATATGCTCGCTAATTAATTTTTCTAATACTGCTATATTCATTCATTGTTGAAGGAACTTTTTTACTGAATCACGCTTTATTTTCATCCATTCAAGATTGAATCTTAGAAACAATGGTTATGATTTTATTTTGTGGTCATCAAATTGGTAATAATAGAAGACACTCTCAAATATTAGCGGATAGGGTGTCAATGGCATGTTGAGAAGATCAACAGAGGCTTGACCTAAAGGATTACTGCACATGTCTAAACTGCAAGCTGTTTTACTCAGCTGCAACTACTCAACTATTCCTTAGGTATATGGAGATTTCTTTAGAGAACGATGTCCACAAAACGAGATTTTGAATGACTTCAGGAGGAATTGAACTCTCGCACATAAATAGAACGAAAAAATATTTAACTATTTAAATCCACCTTATGGTTATGGTTTTAAGAGGTATATGAATATATAATTGTTTATAAAATTTTTTAAAAAAGAAAGCATAGAACAATTGTGACCCACTGTGTTTAGTACGTTGTTTTGGACATTAAAGCCAATGACATAGGAAACTAGAAGTAGTAGAAATTTTTATAGTTAAATCTAATTGACAGCCAAGAATTGTTTGACAGTTGAGTCACAGGTTGGTGGAGTCCATTTCTCCTAAATTTGCGCCACATGGTTTGGTTATCCCAAAGTCCATTTAATTATGACATTGTGGGGTCTCTCATCTTCTTTCTATAATTAACAAGAACACATCCACCTCTCTATTTAGTACTTGGATACGTTCTTTACGCAGAAATGAAAATAGAAACAGAAACAGAAACGGAAACTGAATACGTTTCCTAGTAAAAGTTTGGTAATGGAAATGGAAAGGAAATGTATTAAAATGACTATTTTATCCTTTATATTAAAATAATAAAAAGAAAAAAAAGTTATAATTGTGTCAAATCATGTCAAATCAGAGGGGTATAATAGGTATTTTGTTTTTTTTATAAAGTTGATGGAAATAAAAAAGTAAAAAAGTAAGTGGAACCTGGTGGGCCCCACCATTTCTATTTTTATTTCCATTGGAGATTCTTGCAAAAAAACATAGAAATTTAGGGCTTGGATAAAAAAATTAATGTAATCATTTATGTAATTTAATATTTTTTTATTAAATATACATTATTTTTTGTAATATGATGGAATTATGTTTTTGTACTTACTTTTTTACCTACTTTTAATATAAGGATAAAATAATTATTTTATCTATTTTTATTCTATTTACATCACATCACATCACTTTTAACATTGTCATAATACCAAACATCATTTTCTCTAACTAATCATATGTTCAGTAGTATGATAGTATTGAACTTCAATACATCATTTCAATCAATTGATCTTTAATTCTTTCAAAGTAACCTTATTAATATAAATTTTTATTAATAATATTAACAAATTGTATTATATGATTTAAAGGATGAACTAAACTTCTATCCCTCTATTACATATTCAAAGTTTAGATCAAAATTTTACCCCCAAAAAAAATTTAGATCAAATAGATGCAAATGGGAAACCATAAACAAAGAGTGCGTGAGGGATTTGACATATTCTTCATTTCTATTGCAACATGTCCTTTTTTTATTATTCTTATATTTGACTGCAAAAATTCAATACAAAAAAAAAAGATTAACACAAAGTGAAGGCAGCATGGGAAGCAATACAGCATTCATTGTCTGATAACGAAAGCTTTAATGGTTCAAATCAGTGCTAAAAGGAAGAAAAGTATGGTCATAAACTCTTAAGTCATAATCATTAAGAATAAAACACCTAATTACTTTACTATTATTTATGGAGAACACACATTCCCATATCATGCTTACTTATAATATTCCTCAGAATCACACTTTTTCCCTATTATTTATTTTGGGTCACAGACCTACAGGTCTTGGATGCTAAGGCATGTCCTGGCTGGCACCTTCCACTTTTGACAAATAGAAGGGGACAAATGCACAAGAGAGTAAGAAACAACAGAAAGAACACACACTCACTGCCATAATAAAACCAAATATAATGTGATATATAGGATCAATGCATTCTGTCATTTTCCTAAATAGATAAAAAAAACAAGCCAAAACAAATAAAGAGACACATATGATAAAAAGTCTATATTCTTTTAACCATTGACTCTTGGGTTTGATTCTGTAGAGGTTGGAATTGAGCATGGTCAAAAAATCACTCACAACAATGAATTCTACAGTACTCGAGTTATTAATTACCAAATCTACTTTGGTAGATAACCTAATAAAAAAGTGGAGAAAAATGCTTCTGAAGCATGCTCTATCAGTAGCACACTAACACAAGCAATTCTAATGTTTGGATGCAAGGAATCAGTAAACACTCAATGAAATGGTTGTTTTTTCCATTCAGAGAATCAGTATGTCTCAATTTAATTTCTAAAAATGTAAATATCTCAGTCTAGTCCATGAAATTTTCCATTTACATAACTAAAGAGTTTTAAGGACTAAAATGTGACAGATTCATATTTCTGAGACTAAATTTAATATTTTCTGAAACTAAATTTGTCATTTTCATCTTTGAGGGACTATAAGATAGATTACATACTAAAAGCACCAGAATGAAAATTTACTCTATAACATACCAAGGTGTAAGAACTTCTCAACATGAACACAGTTCCTTTTGATAATGGAAAATAACAATGAGGAGAATATTTGGAGAGATTGATTATGCCTCGAACAAATTGCTTCATCATTCTCT
The DNA here is from genome assembly GCA_014851425.1 of Senna tora. Taxonomy (NCBI): domain Eukaryota; kingdom Viridiplantae; phylum Streptophyta; class Magnoliopsida; order Fabales; family Fabaceae; genus Senna; species Senna tora. The sequence goes on from CM026270.1 coordinate 7,702,826, forward strand.
TCTAGTACTTCACTTACAAGGGGGTCATATCTATAGTGAAAACTCTGGACAAACCTAGCAGATTGATTGAAACCCTTAAAAACATGAGCAAAAACACAAAGCTTCTTCACAAAAGAACTGGATTGATTCACAATTGATTCACAGATGATGGTTCCTAAATTTTTCTCAGTCAGAAGAAATGGACAACCTATCCAAAGCATCAAGAACATGCCTCATTGTCGGTCTCTTCTCGGGGCTACTATGCACACAAGCCATGGCAATCTTCAAAACTGCAATGATCTCCTCTTCTTTATCTGCATCTTCGGGTAAATACGGGTCTAACACGTCCGAGAGCGGCTTCTTCTCCTCAATGCAGAACTGAATCCATTGAACAAGGTCCATTTCTGTGTTTCCCACTTGGACAATTGCTAATCTTCCTGTGATCATTTCCAGCAAAATCACACCATATGAATACACATCCCACTTCTGTGATGGCTTCACCACTTTCAGTGCTTCTGGAGCTTGATAACCTGTTCCCAAGACATTAGCTGCGACTTCTGATGCTGATAAGCTCTTTTGCCTTTCATGGGGTTTCTCGGCCGCGACTCGGTTCGATTGCAAGGTTGGAGACCCTCCAGCAATGTTTGCTAGTCTTCCAAGTCCAAAATCAGAAATGTGGGGTTCCATGCTATGCCCAAGTAGAATGTTACTCGGCTTCAGATCGCCGTGGACATATTTTTTCGGGCTAAACTCATGCAGGTAGACCAATCCTTTTGCAATTCCTTTCATGATTTTCAGCCGAATCGACCAAGATAGTGGTGTGAATGCCACGAGTCCTGCCTTCCCTAAAAGACATTACATTGAATGAAACCACAAAGTCAAATTGTTAGAGACTACAATAATTCAAATACTATAAAGGGCGGCCTGCAAATGGAGAGGCTGTTTCCAAGATTTTGACCTGTGGCCTCAAGTCACATGGCTCTAAGGCTCACCCTCAATAATTCAAATGCTATGAACAAAAATAAAATATGCTTGCTCATAATGAAACTTACCATGAATGGCTGAAGCAAGGTTTCCATTGGGTATATAATCATAGATGAGAAGCTTCTCATCAACAGACCAGTAATAGGCTCTAAGGGTAACAATATTAGGATGCCTCAACCTTCCTATTGCTTCTACTTCAGTCTGGAATTCTTTAAATCTTTGAGAACCACCTTCCCCTAATCTTCTCACAGCTAAGGTAAGCCCATCTTCAAGCACCACTTTGTAGACAATGCCTATTCCACTCTTTCCCAGAACAAAAGCAGAAGCCTTGAGAAGCTCATCCAAATCAAAGGCCACTTGGGAATCTAATGGAACAAGATCATACTGCTCAACATTCTCAGATAAGGTCTCAGATTCATCCTTTCTGAAGCACAAGCACTCTTTCTTCCTTCCTTTACCTCCCTTGTCAAAACTGGTTTCATCACTATCCTGATTAAGACCACAAACCCTTGAGTAGCAGTAAGAGAAGAGCAAACCCAAAAGGCAAATCCCAACTATGTCACCCACAACAATCCCTATAATAGCACTCTTGCTTAGCCCTTTGGTATTCTCACTTCTCCCAAAATCATTATCAGAAGGTGGGTTGTTTTCTGGCATAAATGGAAATGAAGAAGGTGAATTAGCACTAGCACCTGGAGTTTCTGAAGAACACGGGTTTTTCAAAGGAGGCCCACAGAGACCAGGATTGCCTATAAAAGCTGTTGGTCCTCTGTTCATTAAAGCACCATTTTGTGGTATTGAACCACTCAAATTGTTGAAAGTAAGATCAATATAAACCTTCTCAGGCAAATTTCCAAGGGTGGGTGGGATTGAACCACTGAAATGATTATGAGACAAATCAACAGTTCCTTGTAGGCTTGATAGATTCCCAATGTCACTAGGGACTGATCCATTGAAATAATTGTAAGAAAGGTCCAATTTCTGCAGAGAGTACAAATCAGTACCAAATGGATCTGGGAGAGGACCTGAGAAGTTGTTTTGACTTAAAACAAGGGTTTTGAGTCTCTTACACTGGACAATCGTAGAAGGTAAAGACCCATTAAAGAAATTTTGTGATAAATCTAAGGTTTGAAGGTACCTGAGCTTCCCAATCTCTTTTGGAAGAGGCCCAGAAAAGGAATTGCCATAAAGGACCAAACTTTGGAGTCCTTGTGCTTCAAATAGCTCCGGAGGCAACTTCCCAGAGAGCTTATTGTTCCTGAAATTCACATGGCGGAGCTGAGAGAGAGATCCCAAAGCAGGAGGAAGAAACCCAGAAAGCTTCCTCTTTGGAATACTAATGGACACAATACTGTGTTCCTTGCATGTAACCCCATTCCACGAACATGGGTTTTCATCAGAATAATTCCAGTTACTCATAGACCCTTCTGGGTCGGTGATGGACTGCTTAAGAGTCAAAAGCACAGAGCCTTCGGCATTCAGAGCAGTCACAGGAGAAAGATAGTTGCAGAGAAGAAGGAGAAGGAAGGGAAGCATCTCCAACTTGACCGTTGGAGAAAACTAAACTCAGAGAAGAAAGGAAGATGGAGATTGAAGAAAGAACAGTGGAGATTCCCTTTTATTTATTTCTGTAGCAGAAAACAAAGTGAAAGAGAAAAAGTAGAAAGAAAGAAAGAAAGAGATAGCGAAAGCCTTAACGAACAGTGATGATATGAATGAAGAAAGGCTAATGGGAAAGAAGAGAAAGCATTGAAGAGTGGAAAAAGGTTCAGTTTTCGAAGACCTCGAAGAGAGAGATACAATATTTAGACGAAATGGAAATGGAAAAGAAGGTTGGTGAGATTGAGTGAGTGAGTGAGTGAGTGAGATGAGATATACGAGAATTCGCTGGATGCGATATTTTGGTGGTCCATAATCTATAATTCTATATTCAAGAAAAACAGAGAGAGTAAGGAGTAAGGAAGGAGTGAAGAACACTTTATTTTTTAATATACAAAAAAAAAAAAAAAGCAGATCCAGCTTTTCTTAACGGAGAGGCGTGGACATAAAAGTATTTTAGAAAATAAAAATGTTTTAATTCGTAAATGAAAAGTGTTAATTCTTTGTTTATTATATACTTTCTTAATTCTTTGTTATTATTAATTTATTCATTTAAATATTTAATTTTTTAGTATTTTAATATTGATAGAACTGGTCATCATATAATTTTTCGAATAAAAATTGCTTTTCTTACCCTAATAAAGAAAGACACTACTATATCATTGAGTATGACACGACTCAAAATATTGTAAAAATTGGTTAAATAATTAATTACAGTAAAGAGATAATATAAAAGATTATTTTTTATTTTATTAATTATAAAAGAAAGAATGTAAATAAAGTATATGATTTGACGAATCTTATAACAAAATATAAAGAATTTTATTTAAATTTTTTTCAAAGATCATTGTACATGAATGGAATGAGAGCTTTCTTCCATAGCCTTAACTAGTTGTCTTAACTCACAGTAGTCTTGTCTATTTACTTAATAACTAGACTTGATAAAGCAAGTTAGATCTACGTGATAATCTCTTTGGCCATGTAAAATACATAAGAGTGGACTAAAGAATTTTTTACCCTTAAAGATGGGCTAGCCTAATCCAATCCTAAAAAATTAAGGTCAAAGTAAATTAGGTTGGGACAATAATAAATGCTTGTGTTAAAAAATAAGGATTTATCTAATAAGTATTTTAAGGCACTTGTTAAGGTTTTATTTGATTGATAAAAAGGGAATTAATTTATTTAAAATTAATGAAAAATCGACAATACATTTTTTAAGACTCTCCTAATAATTGAAAAGAATTCTTAAAAAGTGTCCTTAGGACACTAATTAACAATACTGAAAAAGCAATTACTAAGTTATTGTCAAAACTAATCTTTGACATTTTGACAAAGAATGAAAGTACAAATATATTAAACTATGAACCGTATGTAAAAATAACATCCTACATTATTTGTTAAATTATTTCGTGTACTTTTCACAGTTTAATTTAGTTAAATTTGGATAAATTCGTATAAAAATGATATTGAATAATAAATTATAAATATGATTTAGGCATGGAATATGGTAAAGTGGAGCAGTGACAGGAACATAACAAATACCAAAATGAACAGTAATGATTATATAGTCTTTTGTTTCTGAACCGTTAAGGAGACATTGTAATGATTATGTTCTCTTTGTTCTCCTCATCCTATAATTTTCACTTATTTTTTTGCCAAATTGTTAATTTTTTCCACTACTATATTAAGAATGAAACATTTAAAAACTTCAATCCAACTATGCTAGTATATTGCCACAATCAGTAACTCACATGAGTATGACAACAATAATGGACTAGATCTTCAATATTCAATAATGTTGTAGTATTAAGTTTCAGTATATTCTTTTAATTAATTAGTTTCTGATTCATTTAAAGTAAATTCTAATTAATATAAATTTTTATTAATATTAATAAATGACAGTATATAATTAAAAGGATGCATTGAAATTCAATAATATGATAATACTGAACTTTTATCCATAATATCCATGCAAGTGGATTTTTAAATTGTGTACAAGTGATTGTCACAGTGAATAATTGTTGTCACCTCTAGTTTGTTTTTTATTAGTAAAATAATGTTTTAATATAAAAAAAATGTAATTATCTTAATTTAATCTTTTAAAAAAATCAAATTTAATGTTTAAATTAGACAATTTATTTCAATTTAATTCTTAAAATTTTTCATCAACAAAATTTTTTTAAAAAAAATTAAGGATTAAATTTAGAAAAATTATATCTTTTAAGAATTAAATATACTATTATTATCTTTCAAAAATTAAATTAATAAGATAAATTATATCTTTCATAACTTAAAATAATAATAATTTCAAAAAAAATAACTTAAAATAATAATTTACTTTTTAAACTTTATTTTGAAAAATAGTTAAATATGATTTTTGTTAACCTAACTTTTTGCTAAACTTAACTTTTATAAATATCTAAAACATAAATGTGACTTTGTATATGTATATACAGGAGTGTGCTATTGCTATTGCTAGTGCTAGTGCAACTATAGAGGATGAAGAATTGAAATAGTTCATTAAATAGATTAATAATTGAGTTAGCATATAATTTAATTCACACATTGGCTAATAAAGAATTAATTAAATATTGATTTCATAAAATATGATATACTTTTGTAAAGTGGCCACTAGCCAGCAACAAAAATATATTAACAATTAAGAGTTCACCTAATAAGTATTATATGCTAATTGTTAAGGTTTTTTTTATTATTATTAAGAAAGAATTTATTTTTTTGAAATTGATAAAAACAAACAAATACAATTTTTTAAATTTTATTATTAATTGATGGGACAAATAATTAAATAAATAATTGAATAAAAGTTTATTTAAGTGCATAAGACAGAGAATTTATTCTTTTTAAATAAATAAAAAGTTAATAAAAATAATTTTATAAGTTTTTTAATAAAATTCAATAAATAATATAAGTCAATGGTGAGATTTTTGCACATTTATATACCAAATAAAAAATATATACACAATTTTAGCCACCTTTTTAAAACATCCTTACTGAGGGCGTTTATATGGTCAAATGGTCAGTCCTATAAACGCTCACACTCAGGTTTGACCTGTAGCATTAAAAACGCCCTCAGTGAACCCTATAAACGTTCTCATTGAGGGCGTTTTTCTTGTCAAAAATTAAGAAAAATGTCCTCAGTGAGGACAACTGAGAACGTTTTATAATGTGCACAGTAAAAATAATATATTTTTATAGATAGTTTTTAAAAGTGACTAAATTTGTGAATATATTTTTTATTTGGTATATAAATATATAAAATTCTGAACGGTGAAGCTTTATTATGGTGGGCCCCACACTGGACACGTTGTGAACGTTGGCACTCCACTTCCAATTCCAGTATGGAATCGTATAAATATCGCGATAAATTGGCGAGTGAGCAGAAGTGTGAATGTGGAATCGTAATTACTAGTTAATTAGCCGTTTGCCACCCGCTACCCCAAGACCACAAGATTGGTAGAACAGGGACGATTATGCATAAAATTATAATTTTAGGGGGCCTACATGACATTTTTGGAAAGTGTAGGCCCCTAGGTTAGGTGTCTTTATTCTAGGTGGTCCAAGTGCTCGGTCTTAAGCTCCTAAACTCCTAACTCCCTCTCGCGCATGCTCTTTCATCTCTCTCTTCACTTATCTTTTAGGCTGCAATAAATTTTTAGGGATAAAATAGGAAAGTATTTTGAATTATCAAGAATTTAAGTTAATTAGTTGTAAGTCATTAAATTTGTTTTGAGATCTTTGTTATTTTAAATTTTAAATAAATAAAAAATTTTTGTTATAAATTTTTAGACAAATTCAACGGTTGACAGATAGTGAGTTTAAGCTCTTGATAATTAACTCTATAACATTATTCTGAAAAAAATGATATTTGGTATATAAAGAAATTTAATGCGTTATGAAATAAACTCTTATATTAAATATGTAATAGTAGATAAATAAAATGAGCTTAAATGTTTAATGTTTAAAATACTTTTAATATTTAAAGTGGTGACTATTGATAACAATAATGGTGATGATAGTCTAAAAGGAAAGACAATTTTGTCCAAACAAGTAATTTCATGAAATGGCCTCAATTCCATACATTTCATCATTTAAAACTAAAATTAATTCTAATGAAATTCCATTGACAAATCAAACACACCATGCAATGAAATTTTTAAACTAATTCTAATTTCATTAGAAGAATCTTGTCGTAACAAATGCAGCCTTAGTTTCACTCCCTGCTTCTCCTTTTTTTAAGCCTTTGGTAATTTATCTATTTATAATTAACGAGCAAAACAATATTTGATGTTAACAAATGCAGTCTTGTTTAAATAAACAACGCTTTTGGTTACTTCAATATTTGATGTTAATTGAGCAACAGTTAAAAGCAAGCTAAATTCTAAAAAATAATAATTCTTCTTTGTGGGGGACTAAATTGAAAAAAAACAATCATTTATACGGGGCTAAATTAATGTTTTAGTGATTAGAAAATATAAAAAATACTTCACTCATTCAAAGACTAGGAAGCGTTGGTTGGGTAGGGAGACGTTAGTAAGTGGGGACAGAAAGTAAGAAAAGCATAAACACGAGACAGCCAATTCCATGGAACAAGCGTGAATATTTCATTCTTTGGACCCCACTCTTCATTAAATTGTAATTCCTACCTAAATCCAATGTCCATTATTATTAAAGTTACACTTCCACTTTTTTTTTTAAAAAGAAATTTCTTATAAAAAAAGTCAATAAATTTCGGTTCAATTAATCTAAGTAAGCTCCTTTAAAAAAAAACATTTTAAGGCTTCATTTGATTACAAGAATGTTTGAAAGAATAAAAATGATAATAGGAATGAAAACGTTAGAAGGAATGAGAATGTGATGTGACCGTAATGTGAATGAAATAAAAATGGATAAAAAAATAAGGGTAAAAATATAATTTCATCATATTACAAAAAGTAAGGTATGTTTGTTATGAAGAATGTTGGGGTAAATGTTGGATTACATAAAAAAAAATATTGGTTGATAATATTTTAAGACAAAATTATCATTTATTCCTATAATTTTACATTAATTTTTAAATTTTGCTTGTAATACACTGTTTTTTTTGCAATTAATATTGTTTCCAAAATTATAAATTACAATTACTTTTATCTCTAAAATTTTGAATTTTGTTCAAACTCTTAAAATTATCTAAATTACTAACGACAAATGATAATATAATATTACACATGTAACACTAATCCTAGTTCATTACTTAAAATGATGTCATATTTTCATATTCATTTTTCTTAATATAAAAATGCGTTGTTAAGTGATGAATTAACATTAGAGGTGTCAAAGTGGGCCAACTCGGCCCACACGGGTTGAACCCGTGACTGGTTGGCCCCTCTAAATGGGTTGGGAATCCCAACCCGACCCACCTAACTCACCTATTTTTTATTTTATTTTATTTTTTTAATTTTAACTTTTTTTTAAAAAGAAAATCTATACTTTTTTTTTTTACATTTTTTTATGAACTAAGAAATTTAATATGATAAAATAAAAGAAAAGATTTATCATTCATCATGTCACTCACAAATAGTTAAAAATAAAACAATGAAAGTATGAAACATAGTCAAAATATCACAATATTACTCATTTATTTTCCTCCTGACTCCTGTAAATATGGTGAAAAATGAAAATATCAAAAAAAGAAAGAAACATGATTAGGAATTATGTTTCTTTTTTTTTTTAAGTTAGGTGGGTTACGGGCCAACCCACCTAACCCGCGAGCCAACGGTGGGTTAGGTGGGTCGGGTTCTTCCAACCTGTTTAATAAACGGGTTGGGATTTTGAAACCCAACCACCAAATTGGTGGGTTAAACGGGCCAACCCGGTGGGTTGGACCCGTTTTGACAGCTCTAATTAACATTATATATGTGTGATGTTATGACATTATTTACCGTTAGTAATTTATACGAAATTTGAAACTTTGAGAATATAATTGATTGCAAAAAAAAAATGCAAGGATGAAATTGAAAATTAATGTAAAATTTGAGAATATGAAAGGAATTTTTGCCTATTGTTAATTTCAGTATAAATTTGGGTGTTGTTGTTAGGAAGATCGGCCATTATTTTTTTGGTTATGATCTCAATTTAGACCGTCTACATCAATCATCAATTGAAATGAACTATCGAGATTGTGTAGTTTCTTGAAGTGATTTTATTGGATCGTGGTGTAATTAGTGGCCTCCCAAAATATTTATTTTATAATACAACCAAAATGAAATATACGAAATGAGGGGAAAGAAAGTAAAAATAAAGAAAGAGAACTTTTTTAATCAAATACTCGTTAAATAATTAAAGGGATACTTTATAACAACCCCAACATTATCATTCTTAGAAAGGTAGACTTTACAAAGTACATTTAATACCATTATACCACCATGCACATTTTTGGTTTAATATTTATTATAATAAAAGACCTCATATACTTTTTTTTTTTTTTATTGATAAAGAGCTCGTATAGTTGGTTACTATATCACTCACATTATTATATTGGGCCAATTATTTGAAACTCTCATTTTTTTTTTTGAGATTGACGGGAAGTCATTCCACATTAAATGAATGAATACAAGTGTTTTAACCTGATGATGAATAATATATTTATTTATTTATGTGTTTTGAATATTTAAATATAAAATTTCAAGACACAATACATAAGATTTTTAAAAATTAGTCAAAATCCTAATTCTAGAAATTGATGTTAATATAATATCAATATTTGTAATATTCTCATGATATGGAAAGAAACTTTTTAAAAAGAATCAGTAGTATCTATTTATTGAGTTAAAAAAAAAATTTATTATTATTATTATAGAATAAATAAATACCTAAAAAAATAATTATGGGCCAAAAAAGGGTCTAGCTGATAATAATGAGTTGGTCTGAATATTCGCTTCGATCCAACTTAGTTGGGCTTGGCCCACTTAACGGGTGTATATGGCCTCTTTATACCAAAACGACGTGACATACGGAGAAGAAGACTTGTCGTTTTCGGATCTGCTTTCGTCAAACGGCATCGTAGCGATTGTCTTATCTTCGCAGAGACAGATCGTCGATGGCTGAAGAGAGACGCGAAGAAGACAATGACGGACGCTTGCATCCGAGCCGCTGTAGAAGCCATACACTCAAGTCCATTTCAGGCCGTCTTCTATCTCTCCGGTGGAGCCTCTCAGGTTCCTCTCTCTGTTTCTCTGTGTTGTTATGTATTTGTGAATTTGTGATGAAAGACTTGGGTTCAGTAGTAATGGGAATCTCGTTGAATGCGATCAGGTCTTGGGTTCGTTGCTTTCAGTTCCTGGTGCTTCAAACACAGTGCTTGAAGCTGTGATTCCGTACTCCAGGATGTCCACTATCCAGTTACTTGGGAAGGTCTGTTATTAAATTATTCTTCTGAGCAATCCAATTCATGTTTTTTGAATGTTCTACTTCGTTATTCTCATCTTCGTTTTTCATTCTTGCAGATTCCGCCTCAGTTTTGTAGTAAACGGATTGCTGAAGAGATGGCTTTATTGGCTTATAATCGTGCTCTTAAGCTCTCCAAACCAGGTTGACTTTTCGAAATGAAAATCATGCACTTGGGATGAGACTCAATTAAAAATTTGATGATCGTTCTTGGCAAAATGGGCTTATTATACCAATCGTCTATTTTTTTTTTACTGATAAGTATTTTGCCTTATCAGGATCCCCTGTTCTTGGTGTCGGTTTCACTGGTTCTTTGGCCACTACTAGTCCAAAACTGGGGGAGCATAGGTATTATCTAATTTTAGGATATACTCAAAATTTAGCCTATGCAAAGCTTATTATGGTTTTTCTGCTTTGCTTAATTTTAAAAGAGATTACTCATTGCACAGAAAATAACTATGGATGCTAGTTGCCAACTTGCAGTTATTAGCATTTGGGGCTACCATAACTTTGGTAAACAAACAAAAGATAGAGATTATTAACTACCACCATGCGAGTAATATAAGAGCACATATCATTCTTGCTTGATGTTAGCTTGCTATTCTTAATTCTGGGCTTCCGGGGTGGTGATGTTCTTCTCCTTAGCTGTGTCAACAGTTATCTTAGTTGTTGGGAATTTATAAGGATACTCCAAAATCTGAACTTAATTTATGCTTAAGCTCAACTGTAGCTAGAAAAGTGCATTACCACTATATTTGCTACTATTTGAATATATTTCATAGCTGTTTGACCATGTAAATTGCTTAAATTTCCTTTCAAGGGGTACTTTCCAAGTTGTGCTTTATCCCGTCTCATTTAAAGTGACTGCAGATTGTATGGCTTTTTGTCCTTGGAATTCCAGCTGAGCTTTTTTCTTTTATATTCTTTTATAGATTTCATATGTCAACAAGAACAGCTGACCGGATGTGGATATCAACAGTGACCTTGAACAAGGTAGTGGTATTTTCTTGACTGCTCTGTAATTTGTTTCAAACTTGAACCTAAGAATTTAACACATATTGTACTATTTATATACACATCTATAATTATTTATTTTGCTTATTGTTCTAATTTAGGGAATGCGTACTCGAGAAGAAGAGGAAAGAGTTTCTAGTCATCTTTTATTCAAGGTGTGTAGCTATTGTAAAGGGAAGTTGTCAATGAGTTGGTTTGCCCTTTTATTTTCACGTATGAGCTACTTTCTTCTGTTTACTTATTATACATCTTTTTCTTATTGTAAGAACATTGGAGTTCTCATATAATGTGAATGGACATATTTGGCAGAAAAACTACTTTTTTCTTTTTTTTTAAAAAAAAAAATTATTTTATTCCTGAATTCAGTATTGTGTCAAAGTCTTGCTATATTTTGTCCTTCTCCCGCCTTTTTTCACCTCTTCTCTGTTCTGGTTGTAGGCAATTGCAAATGCATGCAAAGTTCCAGCAACATCTATTTCTGAGTTGACTGAATCTGATGTATATGATGAATGTGAAATGCAATTCAATGAAGATCAAGAATTAGAACAACTAATTAACGGTCAAATTTGCTTTAAAATTTATCCATTTTCAAGTGGTAAGGCCAAATTGTTTGGAAGAATCAATCTTAAGAGAGTTACACATAACAATTAAATTCTACTTTTGGAATGACTTTCTTATTCTTTTGGTTGCAGAAACGTATACATCAGCAGAAAGGAAAATAATACTACCTGGTTCTTTTAATCCATTACATGAAGGGCATCTCAAGCTCATGGAAGTTGCCACTCGGTAAATAAGCTTATTTATATATTGCATAATTTTCTACTCATTTTATTATTCTAATAGACTAATCGTAGGATATAACACTCTTCGAATGTTCACTAATGTTATTTTAATATGCCTTTTATGTTCATTTCAAAGTTATGTTATATTATACTTCTAGAAATTAATATTTGTTCATATTGTTAATTTGGTTCTAGTTGTCGAATAAATTAATTTTATAAAAAAAATTGTAGGTATTGGAGTAAAGAAACAAATTTAACCTTGATGTAATGCAATAGGGTGGATCTATGATGCAACTTGTTGCATCATGCAATGGGTATGTGGCACAATTGGTGCTCCATTGATGCCACATACCATTGTGCCACATACCCAATAAGAATCGCATCAATGGCGCCAATTGTGCCATATACCCATTGCATGATGCAACAAGTTGCATCATACCCACCCATTGCAATAAGCTATTCCTTTCAGATATAAATAAATTAATAATATAATCAATGTTATAAATTTCAATATCATATACAATTAGGTAGTGATAGTTAAACATTTTATTGTATTATCATAAAATTTAATTCATCTAATTATGTCTTTTCTTGAAAATATATTTAGGATTGCTTATGAGTGTCAACTCATTTAAATTTTTTTTGGGGCTTCTGTTGGTAATTTCATTTTATGATTTCACTTATTGAGAGCACATCTATGCAGCATTTGTGGTGATGGCTATCCATGCTTTGAAATATCTGCAGTCAATGCAGACAAACCTCCATTATCAGTGTCTCAAATCAAGGATCGTGTCAGGCAGTTTGAAAAAGTTGGTGAGGTTTCTTTTTCATACTCTTCCAGGTTCTTTATTCTAAAAGGTGCTTAGGTTGTAAACGCAATTTTTAAAATAAATATCTGTTTAAATACTGATCGATGATGGACTCTGCTCCACTTTTATATGTAGTGATGAGCTTTTGCCTTTTGATTTGCGATATAATTGGTATTTGGTAGCATACAACTCAAGTTGTGTATGCATGATTACTGACACTTTTCCATTGAGAAAAATAGCACGGGTCATTTGTATTTACTTAATAGTTAATGCTGGTGCTTCAATCAGAGAGGAGAAAAGGAGATAATCATGTAAAATTGTTTCCATAGATAGTATGTTTTATAATAATGAATAATTGGTATAGTGAAAAGGGTTTATATGTTTCTGTTAAGGTCAAAACTTTAGAATAAGCTCTTTTGGTGATGTATGGATTTTTTTTACTCCAACAACAAATTCTTTGGGAGACAATATGCTACTTACATGATTTAGCTTTGCCTATCATCCTGTTAAGACATCCGAGCTTAAGATTTTTTGAGTATTTAGTTTGTTTCTTATTTTTAACTGTATGTTTAAAGTTGTAATGATTGCTCTACTTTGGTGGCAGGAAAGTCTGTAATTATATCCAATCAACCTTATTTTTATAAGAAGGCTGAACTTTTTCCAGGCAGTGCTTTTGTAATTGGTGCTGACACAGCAGTGAGGCTTATTAATGTATGAAATCACATACTACTAGAATAAATTTTGCATGAACTTAACAAATTTCATAACCTAAGCACTTCCAGTACATGGTTTTGTTTTACTGCATACTTACTACAGAGGTAACCTGATTCGTAAAGCAGGCCTGTGTTGTAGTACATTATGTCCCTATCCTACAAGATTGCCTATTTAATTTGGGGACACTGGGCAGTTCTTTCACAGCTATGAAAAATCACATTACTTATTCAGACAACATAATTTTCTCACAGCTGAGAGCAATCTCACTGTGTCTTGTCTTCTATATGATATTCAGTCTTCAGTCCTAAGGTACTTGTACATGTCATGATGCCCTTGAAATGGACTCATCTGATTTCTGTGAAACTTGTGTATTTCGTTGAAGCATGTTCATGTAGCTGTATGACATGGACCATTAAATTGATATTTTTTTATATAAGTTTTGGGGAACAAGGTGGATTAGTTATAGGGGTGAAAGGTTGGTGCAAAAAAGAAAACTTTATGAGATGCTAGAGTATCATAAAATATGGACTAGTGAAAATTGATTAAGTTTGGTGGCCATATGCCTAGATCTATTTGTGCTTCAGTTGTGAAATGGTTGAAATTAAATCAAATGAAAAATGAAAGGGGGTCAGTGATGAGCGGCGAGTGTCCGGTGACGGTGAAGTAATGAAGATTGAAGCGTTTGAGTTTGAGAAAGAGTTATCAGGGGCTACAGCTATAGATCGAGTAAATAGGTGCAAGGAAGATATTTTGATAAATATTTACTGGTTTTCAATAAGGATCCATGTAGCAGATGGGTTGCTTTAACTAGAATAATTAAAAGGTGTTTAAACCATAAATATCCTTACAAGAATATAAAAGATGATAAAAGTAAAATTTAAAATAGTAAGAAAGAAAGAAGAGAGGAATACAGAAGATGTCTCGTTTTTGTTCCTTTACTGTTTGTGTGGAGTAAAGACAGAACATGTTAGCATTGCTTGATTCTTATAGTCAGTCCCATCTAGTGGTAAAAGCTTTATTGTTATACTGTTTGTGTAGAGCCATTGAATCTGAATGGGATATGAACTGGCCAAATCAGTACCCAAAATTCATAGTCTATAGTCTATACTATTTAAATAGTTTATAGTAAGTTTACCTTTTTTGTTATTTAAATAGATTTGATTAGCTAATCTCTTCAAGTTCTATGTTATGCAGCCTAAATATTATGATGGGGATTACAACAAGATGATGAAGATACTTATTGGTTGTAAAGAAACAGGATGCACCTTCCTTGTGGGTGGTCGGAATGTAGATGGCGCTTTCAAGGTACTCCTGCATACTTGAAGAGCATTGTTAATCTTGACATTCTTATACTTTTATGTTCAATGTCAGTGAGACCATTGATATATGCTGCAGATTCTCGAGGATTTTGAAATTCCAGTGGAACTAAAAGACATGTTCATCTCCATTCCAGCTGAACAGTTCCGAATGGATATATCCTCCACTGAGATAAGGAAAAGAAGTGGAATGTGAATAACTGAATATTATTTTTGGTCAAGATCACTATATATTCAATGATGACTTGACTTGTAGCTGAATAATAATCACGACTCTGATGAAAGGTATACTAATTATTATTATTATTATTATTATTTTACAGATAAAAAGTCAGTCAGCGTGTTAAATATCAGTATATTATTCTCTTTTAGAAAATAATAAGAATTAAACTTGCTGCCTGGATTTATAGTGCAAAATGTATACGAGTGCTTCATTCTATGCATCTAGTTTATAACTGTATTGTAGGAACACTGGGAAATTCTTGATTATACATGGTGCAATACTAGAATTGTGCATCATACTCGGGAGAAAATGCCAGTAGGTTGAAAGTTACATACTAGTTCTTCATTCCATGCTAGTAGGTTGGAAGAGAGATATGCTAAGATAATTTCCCTTGCCAGGTTCCAGTAATTGGTGTATTGCAGGAGTCATCAAGTACGAATGCATGGTGCTTTTGCAGTTGTAATAATAATCTTTAATCACTATTAAAATATGCCCAAATTTTATTATATGCTCTAATAACATTGTTTGCATCTACGTACAAATACAGTATTCAAATATGCCCAAATCTTATTTTATAGTTTAATAACACTGTTGACATTTACATAGTTAAAGCAGGAAACAACAAGTTTGAAGCCTTTTTTTTTTCTTTTGCAGATTTAATAGAGTTTAGCTTAAACTTTTCATCTGAATTCCTTTTCTTTTCACAGGTCCCCTTGGAATCTTGCCAAGAACTTTAGAATCCAGTGTCCTGAACAATCTGTTCAAGTCTCTGTTGCCTTTGCTTGCTAGATAATCTACCTCATATTCATACCGCTCATACATAATTGGTATGGTTACCATGCAGAGAAACACTGCAGAAGAATATATATCAGATCAATTCGGGTTATGTAAGAAGCTTGATGATGACTTTGCCATATAATAAAATAGGTTTGTTTGGGATCTTACTGATATATAAAAGATTCAAAGTAGTGAAATAATCTCCAATAGCTGACATGATCCATAGACCAAGGATAGTCTGAAATTCAAGCACTTAATGTCAGTTAACTGATGTTCCAAAAGAAAAAAAAGAGTATATCTACAAGTTTGTGGAGAAAATGGTCATTGAGAGGATTTGAAAATAGTATCTATTACCATTAGAAAGTGTTTCAGATCTTTCCCAGTTGAAATCTCATAGAATATTCTCAAGGACCAGTTGAGTTTCTTGAATAGGTATCTAAAGGTGGATTCTGGGATTCCCACATCATAGATACAAGGAGGCTTCCTGCAATACAACAAATTTATATATGAATATATGAAAAATTTTAGGTGCAGTTTTTATATTTTTATATTTTTGTTATAAGGTTCAATTAGTAATTGATACGTGTATAATTTATACAATTCATTTCTCCCATGATTAGTTCTTAAAAAAAAATATTTCACATGTTTTATTTTGATTGGAGAATCATATAGTAAAAGATATATCGGTTGAAGAATTTTCTTTCTTAATAAAAAGAAGTGTAGTAATCAATGTTACTGAGTAGAAAATTTTACATTACCAAGTGATTAGTCTTGCTGCATTATACCAGAGGAAGAAGAAGATCATACAGGCCATGAGAAAGTAACAGAGCAAAGTAACAAAATGGAATTCCACCACTTCAAAGAGAAACCAAATCATGGAGAACCCAGTCAAGGTTGCAGCTGATAACAACTTGTCCTCCCATAGCAATATATCAGCAACTGCAAAATCATCTCAACAATACCACAAAAAATAATAAAATTTTCGATGCAGCCTTGTTTCCAATTTTTGATCTTGCATGAAATTGACCGAGCATACAGTAAGAGGTTTGTGTTCCCTTAACTATCGGTTGAGTTAAATATCGTTTGGTCAAAGATTTATTTTCAGAGAATGAGAATGAGAATAGAAAAAATACAATTACGTTTGGTATAATATAAAATTGAGAGCGGAAAAAGAACGAGAGTTGACAAATATCTTACGCTTTCCTCCACCAAGGATGGCATGAAATGACCTGCGACGGCCAAAAAATCTTGCTTGAGGTGAAGCTTCAAAGGAACGAGTTGGCATTGCTGCAAAATGAATCAGTGAAAGTGTGTTCAAGTGATTATGCTTCTCAACTAAACAATTTCTCAGTACTAAAAATTGTGATTCATGATCGTGTGCCATGAAGGATCTTATATATATATACACACAGACACAAGATGGTAATATAATTAAATCTAAGCTTTGTAACAAAGAAACAAACTCATTACAGTGAAGGAAAGGAATGACTTTGCCATGTCCTTCAAGTTTTTAGGCTCACGTGCTCACGCTGGATTCACCCACGTTAATCAAATGCTATTCAGATAGCAAAGTATACATATAGATTTGTGTGTTAAGAAAGAGGGATAATTTTTTAGACAAATAGGTAGTTGATTGGATTGTATTGATGTGTACTTTATTTCTTAAAGAGTCAAAATACTATTTAGTTTTTGAAATGTTGGTCAAACTACTATTTAGTCCTCGAATTTGCAACTCTGTCAACTCTTTATTCTCCGAATTTGACAGAAATACTATTTAGTCCCCGAATTTGTAACTCTGCCAACTATTTAGTCCCCAAATTTGGCAAAAATACTATTTAGTCCCGAATTTAGAACTCTGTCATCGATTTAGTCCCCTGATCGTTACCTATTAAATAATCAGGCATCAAGTAATATAGCCGTTAAATGCTGATGTGGCACTGTTAAGTGCCTGAGCACATGCTACCTCACATGCCACATTAGCTGGTTATCTAATGGATAATAGTCAGGGGACTAAATAGTTGACAGAGTTGCAAATTCGAGGACAAAATAGTATTTTTGTCAAGTTCGGGGACTAAATAGTTGACAAAATTGCAAATTCGGAGATTAAATAATATTTTTATCAATTTTTGGGATTAAATAATAATTTAACTAACAATTTAGAGATTTTGCCATTTTCAAGTAAGGTTTTGAGGTTTGAATCTTTTGTATAAAATTTTTTTCTTAGATAATTTTATTGTGGGGCTATCGCTAGTTTCAGTAGTTTGAGCCAAGATTAGATACTAATAGTTTCTAAAGAAACAAGGAATTTAGGATATGAATTTTTTGAGAGGTTGAATTTATTATTTAATTTTTTATTGGTTCAATGGTTCATTTGAACCTTTTTGCTTTGTTAAATAATTTTGAATTTTTTTTTTTAATTTTGTTCTAACACAGTCAAAATAATTTAAAAAATAAACTGACTCAACTAAATATATGGCAAGCATAAGTTAAAAACTTTTGGGTAAATTATACTTTAGTGATATGTAGTTTGGTCTAATTTTAATTAAGTGCTTTTATTTTTGTCAATTAAGTGCCTTAAAGTTTGTACTGTTAATAATTTAGTGTCTCATAATTCAATCCGTTAATTTTTTAACAGAAGTGTCTCATATGCATCGCATGTAATCCCTAATTCCAAATCCTTCCCCTTCGTCCATTTTCCGAACCTGAACTCAAAACCTAATCTAATCTTAACTCACATGAAAATATACTTTAAAACATGAAAATGAATAGCGAAAACGATAAGAATGATAATCTGGTCATTATCATTTTATTAAAATGATAACAATGAGTTGACTAAACTCTGGCTTGATTCTTATTCAGAGATGGAATGTCTCATTGATACAAGTTCTTATTTGTTTCAAGTGGATCTTGT
The DNA here is from genome assembly GCA_014851425.1 of Senna tora. Lineage (NCBI taxonomy): Eukaryota > Viridiplantae > Streptophyta > Magnoliopsida > Fabales > Fabaceae > Senna > Senna tora. The sequence continues at coordinate 7,721,377 of CM026270.1, forward strand.
ATTCCCCAAATTCTAGTTCTGGAAAATATGGATAATTTGAGTGAAATAGTCATGGTCCACTTCTGGTTTGTTTCTTTGAGAATTTAGGTGTCACGTGCGCAGCATGTGGACACTTTCATTACAATTTTAGAAAATTAACGAACTAAATTAACAACCGAGCAATGGAATACTAAGTTGTTAATGGTGCAAATCTTAAAGTATTTGATTGACAAAAATAAAATTACAGGCCACCTAGTTAAAATTAGATCAAACCACAAGCTACTAGAGTATAATTTACCCAAAACTTTTTTAAGGATAATCATTTTTATTTGAAATAAATGTGATATTTTTCTTAAGAATATGTTTTTTTTTTTGGGTTCTTCGCTGTATCTTTCTTCACCTCTTCAGGTTGGTTGCAAATTTTAAGTTAAAATTATTATATTAGTTTATTTGTAATTTCTCTCTTAATTATGTTTACCTTCTTACACTCTTTACATATCGAATCAGTTATGCGTGGCCCATTTTGGTCAAGCGCTACCATTAAGATTAATTCTAATTTAAAACAATAGAATTATGCTTGGTATAAATGTACAGATGTAAAGTATTGTAAAGAAAGTACTCTAGAATAAAAGAAAGTACTGTAGAGAAAAGTGAGGAGAGTGATAGAGAGAAAAATTAGGAGAGAGAAAAAGTATGATAAAAAATATGTTTGGTATGTATAAAATATGATGTAAAGTTTTTTTTGAGAATCGTGAAACACCACGATTTTACTGTTTGGAGTTTACACCAAACATACCCTAAAGATAACCATTGCAACTACACATCTCAACACCCAATAAGAAAATTTTAGAACACATTTAATTATTAAAAGGAAAAACTTTGTATGTAATTTCTTGTATCTTTATTACAAAGTTTTTCAATCAAAATAAAATATGTGAATGTTTTTTTTTAAAAAATAGAATCAAAGGAGAATTAAGTTACATAAACCATATAAAAACTGCCTAAAATTTTCCCTTATTAAAAAATACAACTTCCTATCAAACAGTAAAATATATCTTCAAGTCCAGCCATAGGCAGCAATCACTAGTCATTACTAAGAGCAAAGTTAATTGCCAATATGATGAGAAAGCAAAGCTCTCAGCCTCATGCTATAAAAGGCAAGTTTAAGGAGAATTTTACTTTTTATGAAACCTCTTCATCATGTATGCATTTTAAGATTCTCACCTTAGTATTTAAAAGTTTGTAGTGAAAAGATAAAAGAGCTCAGTCTAGAGATATAACCTAGACAAACTATAAAGCCAAAGTTGAGAAATATAAACAACCATATATATAATACTATCTATATATCTCGTTTCAAGCAGTATGACATAACATATTATACATTCTCCCATAATTACTACACCATGAACAATTCAGGATTGGAAATCTTGTTGTCCCCAATCCCTTCCTTGTTTTAAGCAAATTAGAAGGCCACCAAAATTGTGTAAATTAAACCAACCCCCATATATATATATATATATATTTCAGGCCTTTCCAAACTCACCCCCTGCTTGCTGATGATTGAAATTGGAAGTAGCCAACCCAACGCCTTCATTGCGATGCTTCTCCCAGCCACCAGTATCAGCCTTGGAGTGTGCCCAGTAGTACACAATGGAAGCCACCAAAGACAACAATGTCAAGGCAGCACCAGCAGCAAACACCCCCTTGCGAAGGGTGGCACAAGATAAGTTGTCTGTGCCGAATATCCCTCGGTACTTCGTGTGGTATGCGTTCCTCGCTGATCCTGCTAATAAGCATGCCTCTGCTCCCACAAAAGTTATCCTAATATTTGCAGTTAACAGAAATTTTCAATTTCCACATTCCATTTCGATTCAACACTATCTCAAGAAGAAGAAATTGACACTTTTCACTTTTAACTCCAAATTGTAACCCAGAATTGATTTGACTGAGTTCCATTTACTAGTTTGAAAGAGTTCCCTCCAACTTTATAACCATAAATAAATCCATGCTCGACACTGGTTATGGTGAGAGAGTCTCCCATCAATTAACAGTATAAGAATAGTGGCCTCTCAAATATACCCATAACATGTCATTAAGTACTATGATTAGTTCACAGTTATGTAAATCATTGAACAAGAGGAATTTTTTTCTTGCCAAGTGCAAATAACTACCCTCAAGTGATTTGATTTGACAGACTTTCAATTACTAGTTTCAAAGTCTCAACCTATTCAAATTACCTTTCAGCTTCAATAGCATTTTTTATGGACTATAAAAAAAGACAAATCGATGCTTTCAGAGGAGTACAAGGGTTAAAAAACGTTTTTACCCCAAATCGCATCGCACGGGGTTAATTCACTCCCTTTTCCATAACTGTATCATACTATTGGACCTAATTGATTCTAATATGTAATAAAAAAAAAGCACAAATGGTGATCAGATGCAGATACTGAACTAACAAAAAAAATGAAAACAAAATTCGAGAAGATAAGAAAACGATTGAAGATAGAAGAGGGCGAAATAGTAAGATTTACCAAGAGAAAATGAAGAAGAAGATAGCGCAAGTGGTGGAGCAATTAGTGACGAGCCCTTTGCCGAAACAGAGGCATCTGGTGACGCCGTTAAGCACCGTCTGGCTCACCAGCAGCAGCGCAAACGCCGCCAGACCGTACACCGTGGACGCATCGGAGCCGTAAACACAGAAGGTTCGCTCGTCGTACTCATCGGGCTCAACGTGCGCCTAGAAAAACGAAGAACGAAACCAGAGCTGAGATTCCACACATATATATATACCGTAGAACTCAAATGCATTTGCAGAAGCAGCAGAAAGAAAAAGGAAGAGAAAGAGAGAGAGAGGGTTATATACCGTGCTGCGGCGACGTTCGGCACCGACGGCGAGAACGAAGGCGATGAGGTGGAGGGAGACGACGACGGCCAGAATTGGGACGGAAACGGCCATGATTGCTCTCTCACACAGTCTCTGATTCTCTCTCTACTTCTCTCACTCACTCTCTTACACACACTCTCTCTCTCCACTCAACTTCACTTCACTTTACTTGCTGCTGATATTTTATTCCTTTCTCAATGCTCTTCATTTTGCGGCTTTTCATGGAAAAAAAATCCCTCCTTTCTTGCTTTTCTCTCTCTTCCCTACTGTCAAAATATCCATCTTAACGAATTTATGATTAATCTCTCGAGTGCTACTAAACACGTTATTAAGAACAATGAATGACGTTCATCCCTCTAAAAATAAAATTTGAGAAGTTATAATTAAAAATACACAGATTCTTTATCATATGTTTCCGTTAATTCTCTATCCATGTTACATTACCATAAGATAAAGGTATTTTGTATGCTCTTAAACAAGTGTGCTAATAACAATTGTTTTAATAAACTTTATAGTAATTTTATTATTCACCCAAAATTTTATATAAATAATTAATAATTGATGTAAATATGACTCATAATATATAATATTGATTATAATATTAAATCAAATATTTAATAATTTTATATTGTCAATTTAGTTATGATTATCACTATATTACTATAAAATAAAAGATATTATGGTAATTAAATTGACCAAAAAATTATTGTTAAATATATGATTAGACATTACATTCAATATTATATATCACAAAAATAGTGACATTTGTATCTACCATTGATACTAGAATTTTGAATGAGAAATAAAATTGATTAAAATTTAAAAATTTAGAAACACAATGAATAAAGTTTAAAAGGTATAATTAACATACTCTAAAATTTAGGGACATTAATTATAGGTATTTTAACCTTACTACTATGAGAAACTACTAATGAAATATCTTGAAATGACATAAAAACAAGAAAATGAAATATGATAAGGCAATGTTAATACAAAATTAGTGTTCAAATAAATTATACAAAATATTTATTTTGTTTTGTTTAATATATATATAAACAAAAGAAAACGTTGCTACCAAATCAAATCTGTCATATTTTAAAAGGACATGTCACATATTAATAATTGAGTAAATAAAATTAAGAACAATATAATTTTAAAATGAGTTTATTAATTTTTTAAATTTATCAATTTTAATTGGATGCTTTTTTTCTCTGCTCTAAAATTAAGAACAATATAATTTTAGGTTATGAAATAGGTTTTTTCATAATTTGGAGAAAGGTGGTGGGAAATTTTGTTTTGGTCTAAGCGAGGGTGATGATTGGACAAAAAGAAAGAAACGGTGGGGATTAAATTGAGTGCGTGCGGGTGCATGAAAGATTGATACCTTAAGACCGTTGATGGAGCTAAAACGGCAAGACATAAAGGCTCCGTTTGATTTGCGACATGGAGGATGTAATTAATTTTGTTATTTTAAATATTCTAGTTACTAAATATATATTATTTTTTATAATGTGATAAAACTATATTTTTGTCTTTATTTTTTTATTCACTTTTAATATAAGAATAAAATTATCATTTTATCCACTTTTATTTCATTCACATAACATCATATTACATCACTTTTATATTCCTAGTTCTTTCAATATTCTAGTAATCAAACGAGTTTTATAAAATTTAAAATATTACACTCAATAATTTTTTATTTTTGAATTTTTGGCATTCAACTCCTTCCTGTTAGAAAATTTTTTAACTTTTTTTTGTCAATTTTCAATTACGTTAGAATTTTTATTTAAATTTAAAAAAAAAGAGAATTTTGATAATTTTTTTTAAACACTCCTTAATTATGTCAGTATTTTTATTTAGGATTAAAAGTGAAATTATAAAAAAATTCTTTAATGATCTAAATAAAAAAATTGACATGACTAAAAATGTTAAAAATATAGATAAAAATATGACAAAATGAAATTGAATAGTTGAAGTTAAAAGATTAATAGAGTTAAATATAAAATTTTAAAACTCGAATCCTTGATAATAAAGCTCAAGAATCTTATGTGTATTTTAGTCAAAGCAAAAGTAAAACATAAATAAGATTATGGAGAGCTTAACATTTTGAGACTTTAAGGTGACGTTTGGTATCCAGTAAGTATTTTAATGGGAAGTGGAAGTAAGTAATAAAAAGTATGTTTGGTATGTAGGGAAATGGAAGTTGAATGTAAAAATAATATTGTTTGGTATGGTAGGAAGAAGATAGGAAAATAGAAGATAAAAGTATGAAATACCTTTTTTGTCCTTATTTTTTTAAAAGCCACAAATTTTTTAAGGGCATTTTGATCTTTAAACCAAATCTCACCTCACCTTCCCTCCATATCATAAGGGAAGCCAGAGGGAACCTTCACCTCACTTTCCCTGTCTTGAAGACGGATAAAAGTTCAATGGTACCGTACCACTGAACTTCAGTGCATCCCTCCAATCATGTAATGCCATTTGTTAATATTAATAAAAACTCACATTAATTAGGGCCCACCTTGAATGGTTTAGGGACCAACTGATTGGAGGGATGTACTGAAGTTCAGTATTACCGTACCACTGAACATCTACTCCTTGAAGACATACCAAACATGCAACAAATTTACCTTACCTCACTTTCCCTGTAAGTAAAGCATAACAAACATACTCTAAGTATTTTCTTTTCATCTTTTTCTTACTTTCTCTCTTTTTATTTAAATTTTTCATTAAAATAAAAATAGACACAAAAATTCAATTTTTTAAGATATAACCCAATAAACACAAGCTTTTATTATAGAAGTAAGAAGAATTAATTAGTTAATTAATGATGTATTTATAGGAGAATGTGATATGTGTGAGGAGTGGGACCCCCTTTATTTGTAGTAGGAGATGGATGGAGGGACATAAGTCAAAAGAAACAGCTGGAGAAAAGCTTTCGGTTCGGTCTTCCGGGTTTCCTTCACTCTTTTTCTGGCTTTTTTTTTTCTTTAATCCTCTTCTTTAATTTATTTGGGAAGAGATATTTTATTTTATATTGTCTTTTTTTAAGAAACCAAAAATTATTAGCTTTTTAAATTAAAAAAAATTTAACTGACTCCCTTTCTTATTGAGAATTATATTTGTATATATTCTATATTTTCAAATTATCTAGTAAAACAATCTAATTTTATTCACTCTAGATATTTATTTCAAGTGGAATCTAAGGTCACGTTTGGTAGGATGTGAGTGTTTTTATGGGAGGTGGAAGTGGAAGTGGAAGTGGAAGTGAAAGTGAAATTGAAAGATAAAAAGTGTGTTTGGTATACAGGAAAATAGGAGTGGTTGTGAAAAGATAAATTTATTTAGTATAATGAGAAATAGATAAGGAAGTGGAAGTTAAAAGTGGAAAATACTTTATTACCCTTCAACCTTAAACCCACACCCTACCTCACGTTTTTGCCACAATATTAACACACAAGCACTCTTTATTAAGGGTATATGAGTATTTTTATTCTCACTTCCATGGAAGCTTCTGCCACTTCCTTGCTGCTTCCCCAGGCACCTTCTTCCTCCCTCTACCTGGAACCTTAGTCACCTTGTAAATGTCTTCACCTCTTACCAAACAAGTTTGAGTAAGTGAACAAACTCAACTTCCTTAAACTTCCGGCGTACCGAACGAGTCCTAAACTATTTTGACAAAATTGTCTTTTTTTTTGTTAAACCTGCACCACCTCCATCACTATGGCCGCCGCGGCCACAACCACTATTTTAGATATTAAAGGTGTTTTGGATAACAAATTTGTTTCATAATATATTTCATTCCTTTAAATATGAAACATATATATTTTTTGTCTTTAAGATTATACTTCTTTTTATCCCTAAAAAAATCATTCATATATATCAAAAGTAGCCTAAGAGGTAAGAGAATCCAAATGGGTTGTAGACAGTGTGCTATATGATTCAACCAATAAAAAATAAGGTTAAAACATAACAAGTATATATATTTGGATTAAGAAGAATAGAAAAAAAAGAGAAAAGGATAGTAAAGTTTTTATTTTGATATTTTTTAATTTGCATTAAATAATAAATATCATATATTTTTTGATAGATTATAACATATTTTAAAGGTTAAAAATATTATATTTAAATTAAAATAAATTTAAAATGTTGATTTCCCTATCTTCCATCCATTCTCGTCAATCCAAAAATATACTAAGCAAAAACCAAACATCTCTATCATTGCTTGTTTGGTATTGTGAGGGATGGATTAAAAATCTCATGTTAGAGTTTAATATAAAATAGAAGGTGAGACTATAATACCTTCTCTCTCTCACTCTCTCTTACTTTTAATTCTTTGATAATTTTTTTTATTGAAAGAAAAATGAGAAAAAAAAAATAAAAAGAGGTAGATGTAGAGATTTTGATTGAAAATAGTTAGTCTCATATTGATTGAAATTTAAGATTGGAATGGGTCTCAAACCTATAAAAAGAATTTTATATCTTTGTTTCGAATTGCATCGGTGAATATCTGCTATAGAAAGTGTATATGTATTTGAAGTGCGGAGTACTATATGAAAAAATAGTGTGTGATGTAAAAGTTTATATATTATTTTTCTTTTGTTGTCTTTTAGCAATTGTCATAATTCTTTTTTCAATTTAAAATTTTTTCACGTTAATTATCGTGTGGTAATTGTAGTTATATTTTATCTTATTTTCTGATTTATTCTTGAGGGTGAAAGGATAATTTATTTATTGTTATTTTTCTCTGCAATTGGTATCAAAGTAATTAAATGAGGGATTCCCAGAGGGATAATTGTTGAGAAGGAGAATGTTGATCAAGATGTAACAACAAATATTCTTTAAAGTATAAATTTTTACTATATTTTTTCTTTGGTTGTCTTTAGGCAAATATTGTGATTTTTTTTCCGATTTAGAGTTTTTGACGTTAATTATTGTATGGTGAGTGTGGTTATATTTAATCTGATTCTCTATTTTATTATTAACAGAAAAAAATATTTTATTTGTTATTTTTCTATAGTAATCTAACAATTTAGCACTTAAAATCATTTTTTTTGTCATTGAAGGAATATGAAAGTCAACATGCATGTTAGCACTTGAGTTGTTTTGCTATTAACAGAGCAGGTAAATTGATTGACCGATTAAATAATGACATGATGCTATATATTAAATATTTTATTAGGGGTCCAATAAATAACTTGACTTGACGGAGATGGGTTTATGAGGTAATGTTACATTGAGATGACATAGGTAAACTTATTTGACATCCAACAAATTAACTTAACGATAATTACTATTTAATAATCATGTCTCCTGCTTTGTTAATAACTGACGATTTAAAGACTGACACTTTGGTGTAGGGGTGTACAAGAAAAACCGGACCCGGCCAACCCGGCCCGGTCCATTTCGGGTCCAACGGGCCGGGTCACCGGGTCGGGCCCGGGTTGAGCTGTCCAAAACCCGTCCCGACCCGGGGTAGGCCCATTCCTTTTTTTTTTAATTTTTGTTATTTTTATTATTTAAGTATCTTTATATGTAAAAAAAATTAAAATTGATGGCTGAAAATAAGATATCTTACCTATTATTTAATATTTTATTAATCTATTCCTAAAAACTAGGTAATAAATCAATTTAAAATTTAAAAAATCTATTCAAAATGTCAACATGTATTAATTACTCATCATTTTCAATGCCCACTCTCTATTTTCTATGCCTACTCTCTATTTCCCATGTCTATTCTCTATTTTTCATGTCTATTTTCTATTTCTCATATCTTAAATTGAAATTTCAAAAAAAAAAAAGTAAAAGCCTGGCTGACCCGGTTGACCGGTGGACCCGGCCCGGCCCATGTACACCCCTACTTTGGTGTCTTAATTTCTTAAGAATAAAATAATGTATATTCTGTTAGATCATTAGAATATGTTAATTTTGAAGGACCAAAACTAAGGGCATGTTTACTTACAAGTTTTGGTTTTCATGCAATGAAAAAGTAAGTGAGACCCACCTACTTTTTCACTTTTTTATTTCCATCAACTTAAAAAAAAGAAAAAAGAAAAAGAAAATAAAAATATCTATTATACCCTTTTAATTTGACATGATTTGACATAATTATAACATTTTTTTTCTTTTTATTATTTTAATATAAGGAGTAAAATAGTCATTTTAATACATTCCCATTCCATTTCCATTACCAAACTTTTATTACTAAACACATCAAATACATTCCGTTTCTATTTTCGTTTCCATTTCTATTTTTATTTCTGCCTAATGAACTTAGGGACGTGCCCTAAGTGTTACTCTAAAATAAATTAAGTCATGAAAACAAGTTTAAAAAAAAAAATTGTGTACATTTGTGTAAGTAGGGAAAAGTTCCAATATTGCACACATATGCCTTCTTGGGGAGAAGCACAAGTAACAAAGGTAAAGAAACAAAGAATGTCACCACCCTGCATACCCAAGTGGAAGCAGTATGGGGGAACAAGGCTCTAAGAAAAGAAAGAAAATTAATGTGAAAATGGAAAAAGCCTCTTGTTGTGGGGAAATGGCCAAGATTGAAAGAATATTTAATAGGTCGATAATATTGAATTTTAGTAGATTTATTTAATTATTTGGCTATTAATTCATTCAATGTGAGTCTTTATTAGTGTCAGCCTGTATTAGTATTAAAAAATAACACTAAATGGTTGGAAGAATTCATAGTTCTGAACTTTTATCCTTTCTTCTACAATAATATTTCAACTAATCACATTTATTATTAGTAATATCATTCTCTTGTTTGAAAATTTAAAAATTCAAGGAAAAATAAATAAAAGATTAATTTTTAATCCTCCATTATCTCTATCCTTTACAATTTTTAAATACATCAATTTAAAGTATCTAAACATTGCCTTATTCCTTTCAATTTCTTCCCTTTCCTCTCCTCTAAGTGCCAAAGTTACTCATACTAATTTAACACTTGTGCTACAACATTATATTTGTGGGGTTCTCTTATTTATTACATCTAAAGTTATCTCATAATATCAAAAGCTTTCACACTGTGCATCCATGGCCAATTCAGATCTCTCAAGATCATCATCAATGGCTTTGCCAAGAGTTCTCATCGTCTCTCGCCGTGCCCTTCGTAAGAACAAATTTGTAGATTTTGTTGGTAAATTTCTCACTTTAATATTTCTCTCTTGACTCACTCACAAACACAAAAGTATTTAGACATGGAAGAAGAAGATTCAGTACTACTCTATTTTCTAGCCATTGTTGCAACAAGTTGATAGATATCACATACCAACATGAGATAGATAAATTAAGGGTCCACCAGAGATATGCGAAAGAATAATATGACAGTGTCATGTAAAAAAAGAGATAGACACAAATAAATTAGTAAAATATATCATTTATATATAATTTTTATTATATAAATTAGACCCACCACTCACTCAATTTTGTTTCTCTCTCTCTTTCCTTACCTAACATGTAATATGAGTCAAAACTTAAAGGAAAAAAAATCAATTTGAATTTTTTGGGATTCGGGTCCAAGAATTTCAATATTCAATATTCAATTTTTTCTCGCTCATATTTGGATTTGAAGACTATAGTACTTACCCATGATTATTCCTAATTAATATTTTGTTATTCAAAATTAGTCTCAGATTGCTTGAATCACAAAAGTGAGGAAAGATTGAAGCCTATAAAAGAAGAAAGAGTGATTTGGGCTTCAAATGACACCACTATCACACCACTTCTATTAGCATACAACCAAAGGGTGCATAAGAGTTTGGGCAGTGTCTAGTGTGTGTCAAATGAGAGAGGGTTTTATCAATTATTTTGTACAAAAATTATATTGAGGAGGGTTTTAATATTTTCGTTAAAAAATTACAAGTAGTAAAATTTGTCCCAATGGGAGCCGTGGTGATAAGTTTTAAGATACTTGTTGAGAATATATATATTATTTGTTTAAATATATTCGTATTTGTATAGAGATAATTAGATAAGGATAACTAAGATTTAGTTATCTATTAGGATTTGATTAGGATTTGAGTTTCCTCTTGTATATATACATGTACTTCCTATTATGCAATACACACAAAATTCTTTCATTCAACATGGTACCAGAGCCTGGTCGATCCTAAATAGCATTCACGGCTGTGCTCTCTTTCCAGCCTTGAACCCTAAACACCTCTTCCTCCACTGTTCTTCTCGGCCACCCTCAGATCCGACGGCTTCCCGGCGTCTACTTGGAGCACGCGCCGGACCACCGAGCTCAGAAGCCTCCGACCGGCCAAACCCCAATTTCCCGTCGCCGTCCGCCGCCGCACGCGCCTCCACGCGCCGTCCGACCGTCCGCCGGAGTTGCCACGCGCCGGCGCGTGACGCCTTTTTCCGGCGCCCTTTTCCGCCGTGCTTTACACCGCTGTGATCTCCGGCCTCTTCTCCTCACGTTTCCGGGGTTGGTTTGCCGTTTCCTCACACTTTATTTTCGCTCCTCTCTAAGTGGAGCTTTTCTCATCCCTTAACAGCCATGGCTACTACCGCCAAGTCATCTGTGACTGCCACTATTGTGCAAACCGGTAACGTAACTACTTGCTTTGCCCGTTTCTCAGACATTGGACCATGGGTTCTTGATTCAGGTGCTTCTGAACACATCTCTGGTAATAAAAACCTTTTTACCCATCTTTCTAGTTCATCTTTACTTCCATCTGTAACTCTGGCCAATGGCTCTAAAACTCCTGCTATTGGAATTGGTAAAGCACAAATTCTTCCGTCCATATTTGTTGATTCTGTTCTTTATGTCCCTGAATCTCCGTTCAACCTTATTTCGGTTAGCAAATTAACTAAATCTCACAATTACTCCATCACCTTTGCTAATCAATGTGTTTCTATTCAGGATCGGAGTACGGGGCAGACGATTGGCATAGGACGAGAGTCACATGGCTTATACCACCTTTCACCTCCTATATCCCCAGTTGCGTGCACATCCAGTTGTTCTCCATCTATTATCCATAATCGTTTGGGGCATCCAAGTCTTTCAAAACTTCGCAAAATGGATGCCTCTCTTTCTACTTTGTCTGCCCTTCCTTGTGAGTCGTGCCAATTAGGTAAACACACACGTAGCTCGTTTTCTACTAGTCTTAATAGTCAATCTTCATCTCCTTTTCAACTTGTTCACTCTGATGTTTGGGGTCCTAGTCGCGTGACTTCTACATTTGGCTTTCAATATTTTGTCACGTTTATTGATGACTATTCTCGTTGTACTTGGGTGTATTTGATGAAAAATCGTTCTGAGGTATTTAACATTTTCCAAAACTTTTGTGCTGAAATAAAAACTCAGTTTAATACCTCTGTCTCTAGTTTGCGTTCTGACAATGCTAAAGAGTATTTGTCTACACCTTTTCAAACATTTATGGCCACTCAAGGAATTTTACATCAAACTAGTTGTCCTCATACCCCACAACAAAATGGGATAGCTGAACGTAAGAATCGCCATCTTATTGAAACAGCTCGTACTTTGCTTATTCATCATAATGTTCCTACTAATTTTTGGAGTGACGCTGTTCTCACTGCATGCTACTTGATTAATCGCATGCCTTCTTCTGCCTTGCATGATGAAATCCCTCATTCTTTGTTGTTTCCTAACGACACTCTTTATCATCTTCCTCCCCGTGTTTTTGGTTGTGTTTGCTTTGTGCATGATTTGACCCCAGGGAAAGATAAGCTTGCAGCGAAATCCGTCAAGTGTGTTTTTCTCGGTTATGCTCGGCTCCAAAAGGGCTACCGATGTTATTGTCCAGCCACTCGACGTTGTTTCACCTCTCCTGATGTAACCTTTTTTGAGTCTTCCCCATTCTTTGTATCCTCTACGCCTGTATGTCCCTCTGTGATCGAAGTCCTTCCTGTTCCTTCTCTTCCTTTTCCAGAGGCCGTACCCCAAGACATACCTAGTCCTCCTCTTCTGACATATCATCGCCGTCCCCGTCCTGAGCCTACAACCACTCTTCCTGACTCACTGCCTTCGTCTGAATCACCCGCTACTCCGGTCCAACCGCCACCTGCTAGTCCTCCTATTGCCATTCATAAAGGTACTCGTTCCACTCGTAATCCTCACCCTGTTTATAATTTCTTGAGTTATCATCGTTTATCTACTCCATATTATGCGTTTGTGTCTTCTTTGGATTTTGTTTCTATCCCTAAGACTACAGATGAAGCTCTTGCACATTCGGGTTGGAGGCAAGCTATGCTTGATGAGATGACTGCCTTACATTCTAATGGTACCTGGGACTTGGTTTCGCTTCCTCTGGAAAATCTCCAGTTGGTTGCCGGTGGGTTTATGCAGTTAAAGTTGGTCCTGATGGCAAAATTGAACGACTCAAAGCTCGTTTAGTGGCTAAAGGGTATACTCAGATTTTTGGATTAGACTATGGTGATACCTTTTCTCCTGTTGCCAAAATTGCTTCCGTTCGTGTTTTTCTATCCATTGCAGCTATTAATCATTGGCCACTTCATCAGCTGGATATTAAGAATGCCTTCCTCAATGGAGACTTAGAAGAAGAAGTTTATATGGAGTAACCACCTGGTTTTGTTGCTCAGGGGGAGTCTGGGAAAGTATGTCGACTTCGTCGTTCTCTTTATGGACTCAAGCAGTCACCAAGAGCTTGGTTTGGTCGATTTAGTTCCGTGGTTCAAGATTTTGGAATGACTCGTAGTGAAGCTGATCACTCAGTTTTCTTTCGCCATACTTCAAATGGCAAGTGCTTATACTTAGTTGTCTATGTGGATGACATTGTTATTACAGGAAATGATGATTTAGGCATTGCTCAGCTCAAACAACATCTGTGCAACCACTTCCAAACTAAAGATTTGGGGAAGCTTAAATATTTTCTGGGAATTGAGGTTGCCCAATCTAGTTCTGGTGTGGCTATTTCACAACGGAAGTATGCACTTGACTTATTAGAAGAGACAGGCATGCTAAACTGCAAACCAGTTGAGACTCCAATGGACCCAAATGTCAAATTCTATCCAGGACAGGGGGAGCTGATAAACAATCCCGAGAGATATCGAAGACTAGTGGGAAAACTCAATTATCTCACTATCACTCGTCCAGATATATCGTTTGCTGTGAGTGTAGTTAGCCAGTTCCTACAATCACCATGTGATAGTCATTGGGATGCAGTTATTCGAATTCTTCGATACATTAAGGGAGCACCAGGCCAAGGACTGTTATATGAGGACAAGGGTAACTCCCAGATCGTTGGCTTTACAGATGCTGCAGATTGGGCTGGTTCACCAGATGATAGGCGATCCACATCTGGATACTGTGTTCTCTTTGGTGGGAATCTAGTTTCTTGGAAAAGCAAGAAACAAAATGTAGTTGCAAGGTCTAGTGCAGAGGCTGAGTATCGTGCTATGGCGTTAGCAACTTGTGAACTCCTATGGTTGAAACAACTTCTTCAGGAGATGAAATTTGGAGACATTGGTAAAATGGAACTGGTATGTGATAACCAAGCAGCTATGCACATTGCTTCAAATCCAGTATTCCACGAGAGGACCAAACATATTGAAATTGACTGTCACTTTATTAGAGAAAAAATTCAATCAGGGTGTCTTGCTACTCGATTCGTCAATTCAAATGATCAGCTGGCAGATATCTTCACCAAGTCTCTTAGAGGGCCTCGAATAAAATACCTATGTGACAAGCTTGGTGCCTATGATTTATATGCTCCAGCTTGAGGGGGAGTGTTGAGAATATATATATTATTTGTTTAAATATATTCGTATTTGTATAGAGATAATTAGATAAGGATAACTAAGATTTAGTTATCTATTAGGATTTGATTAGGATTTGAGTTTCCTCTTGTATATATACATGTACTTCCTATTATGCAATACACACAAAATTCTTTCATTCAACAATACTGAACCATGTTAAAAAAAATTTTGTGCTCCCTCTTTTTCTTTCTATTTTTGAGTGGAGCCCAATAATATCATCCCTAATTATTGCTACCATATGAATTAAGAATAGTTACTTGAGCATTTTTTTTTTCACGTAGACAATTGATTGAATATTAAAAAAGCACTTAATATCGTGATGCCAATATTTGATAAGCTACATCGCCTGAACCATTAATGACTAGCAACTTAAAAGACTTACGAATTGACTGACATGATTTCTTAGATATCAAAAACACATTATGGTCTTTTAAAGATTAGACTATAAGATTACATCTCTTTTAGCCTCTCTAGATAGGTTTACTCTAAAAAAAATGTTTTAAATATTAAAAAATAAATCATTATTCATTGTTTATATATATTTATGATGTTATTTAATTGAACCAATTCAGATTTCATAGAATAATTTTTCTAATTTTTTTTACATATATATACATAGAGACACAACTATAGTTTCTCGGGTTCGATCCCTTGAGAGATAAAAATAAAGCATTATCAGTTGGGAGGGTTGTCCCAGTAATAATCCCACAGTATGCAAAAAAATTAATCATCAAATACATTACGATGAATACCTAACAAATATATATATATATACACACATATATAACATTAACATGCAAATGCAATGAATGAACAGGAGAGTATCATCTTGATCTCATAGTAAGATTCGGAGCCGTCCCAGTGATTGTCCCAAGAGTCCCAAAAATTGACACTCTCCTTCAAAGCTTCGGGCCCTTCCATGGCCTTCTTCTCTGTGAAGGCGAGGACATTGATCCTTCTCTCTACAATGCTCAACCATCAAGCACCCTTTCAACTCAGCAACTTGATCACATCAGGAAGCTTCACCCAAGCGATACTTCCATTGATAAACACAAAGACTCCATTGAACTAAACCTAACCAAGCTCTGTCTCCAAAGAAACATACCCATTTTGGGAATATGCAGGGGATCTCAGATTCTCAATGTTTCGTGTGGGGGTACCCTTTACCAGGACGTAGAGATGGAGATGATGTTCAATGGGTGTGATTCTGATGATGGATTTGAGAGAGTTTGTCATATAAACTACGAGGATTATGATGGGCATCGCCATTTGGTAAGGGTGATGGAGGATTGCCCGTTAGGTGTTTGGTTTAATGACTCAATGAAAGAAGATGGGGGAATGGAGATTATGGTGAATAGTTATCACCATCAGGGTGTGAAGAGACTAGCACAGCGATTTGTTCCAATGGCGTTTTCTCCTGATGGGTTGATTGAAGGGTTTTATGATCCTCAAGTGTATGATCCGGAAGAGGGCAAGTTCATTGTGGGACTTCAGTTTCATCCGGAGAGAATGAGACAACCAGATAGTGATGATTTTGATTACCCAGGATGCCCAATGGTTTATCAGGTAGTATTGTGACTAAGAAATGAGACATTTTTTGTTAATGAATCTTTAATTTTCTCTTAATGAATCTTTAATAATTGGTTGAAGTCGTAGTTATTCCATTTCTCTTAAAAATGGGAAAACCTTTGTCAAAGAAGCTCTACCCCTATTATGAAACATTAGTTAGCTCGAGTCAGATTTTACAGGACCTAATAAACTTCTGAAAACTAGTGTTTTGGACCAAATTTTTTCTTATTGATTATTAACTAGATAAAAGTAATCACAAAAATTTACACAAGGTACGTACAAGAATTGTTCATTGCTTCAAGATTGAGAGTAACATTGATTTTTTCTGTTTGTGGTTATGATATAGGAATTTGTGAAGGCTGTAATTGCCCATGAGAAAAAGTTAAGCTGCTCAGCGTTTGTGCCAAGGGCTCCAAATCCTAGTGAGGAGTTGGAGCTAAAGAGAAGAATCATAATGAAAAGCTTATCAGTTGCTAGAAATGTTTACAAGTGTGGCTGTGAAATGGTAACAAACCAACATCCTCAACTCGAACCAAGAGAAGATTTTCTGGACGTTTACCATATGGAAAAAAGCTTGGTACAATTTATATATCTTTGTTATCAAGTTTTCTAATTAGAATCTGATATGTGTATGATTTAAACATCTAATCTCTCTCTTGATTATTTTTTCATTTTATTCTGATTGATGATAAGATTGAAGAGATGGTCCTACTTAATTATGATTTTATTTCATAGTTCTATATGGAAAAGAGTTCAGTAATGATGGCTATATTACATGCTTGCAGGAAAATACAGCACTGAGCTTGCAGCAGGAGAAAAGGCTGAAGCAGGTGGTTGAAACAGTTAAAAATGGTTCAGAGTACACACAGAAGATGAAAATGATGCAGGAAAAGGAAAAAGTTGCTAGTAACATGATGGAAAATATGTACATAGAACAATTATCCGAATTAATGTCCTTTTACCAGTTAATGGGTCACTTATGTTCTGAGACTTTGGAAAGAAAATTAAATGAGCTACTACTCCAAGAATAAAGTTGATATTATTTTTCGGTAAAAACCCTTCTCTCTCTTGGATGATTTTTCTTTAGGTGAAGGGTGGAGGTAGAGCTAGAAGTGTTTAAACTCAAGTATGGCTGTGTTTGATATCTTTGCATCTCAAGGGAATGGATGTAATTTCATCATTCTCAATAAATTTTACATCATATATTTTACATACCAAATATACTTATCAATTCTCATCATTTTTTTATATTCTTAACACATTTTTCTCTACAATACTTTCTTTTACATCCATTTCCTTCCTACTAATCCTGGTATGTATGTATATATATATCCGATTAGAATCCAATTCAACATACTTGTATTAAATTAGAGATTATGCATGCTATTTCATTAATTTTTGAGTAAACAATGAGGATGCAATCAACCAAATCAGTAACCTATTTGACCTATGAACTCAGTTCAAGCTTTCATTTTTTATGATAGACGAAGGAAAGGAAAAGGAGAAGATGAAGAGAAACTGGAGAAAATGAGGAGAGATTGGACTTTCAAGCTTCCATTTTTCTAGCAAATGAAGAAAAAGAAAAGATGGGGTGCGAAATGTTGAAGCACCTTACATGGTTTTTTTCCATCCTTTTTGAGAGGCATACACTTTATTACCCAAAATTTATCAGTTGATCACCATCCAAAATAGACAGAATTATGAAACAAAACTCAGTTTAACCCTACTAAAAAAAATATTTTATTAGTATCAAAAGTCAAAACCCTATTAAGCATTCTACATCTAATAAACGTATCCACTAGTATTCAAATACATAGTTGGGCCAACTCAAAGACGAGCAAGATTTTCTACTCAAACTCCTCAATAAATTAAAGCTAGCCCTAGGTAGTGATCATCAGGACAGAAAAAATACAGCCTGTATCTTTAACAGTTTACCAACATAAAATAGTTGGGCAAAATACAGAAAACAACAAATGTAAGGCCTTCATATCATAAGCCAACCAAACCCATCTCATAACAGGTATCAACCATCACTTCTGAAGCTTCTCTGACTCTGTCCATTCAGCATTTTAACACATCCCCTGAGGTTCCTCAATAGAGATGCTTGTCTAGAGCTTCACTGCTTTTAATTCCATTATTTTCTGATTCTTCGCTTATTATATCAGGAAATTAAAGCAGGGGATTACAAAGGCCACTTATCCTAATGCTTCTTTTCTTGCTTTCTTATTTTTTTTCCATTTTTCAATTTTTTTCTTTTTTTTCTGTCAATTTGGTGAAGAACTGACTTTATCAAGTTTCACATATGATATATGGGCCAAAATGGTATGAAATGACAGACAAACTCACTCCTAACATGGCCGAGGAAAAACTGTTGCAGCAACCTTAACATCATCGCCGGCTGAAAAACAGGAAATCTGGATGACTGGCCTGAAGGAATCTTAACCATTTATCAGCTGCCTGCAAAAGAGAGCTAGCTAATTGGCGCTCATATCCACCATTGGGAGTCCACAAAGGACCTCTGAACTTGTATGAAGCAAGACCAAAAACAGGTAAAGACAATCTTGGTACACCATCTATTTCACTGGGATATGTCACTACGGGAGCCTGCACTCTTTGCAAACCTGAAAGAAATAATATAATTAGTCTGGTTAAAGCAAAAGCAGGAAATGAACTAGCCATCAGTATCACAGACACAACACTTCTAATTCTAGGTACATACAATCAAATGAAATTATAGAAACAATAATCAAGAAGAAACATAACAGAATATATTATAACATATAAACATTTATTATATTTCATAACACGTTAATGGTAAACGCCAACAGCCCAACACAGCAATGTCATTTAACATTATATTATCTTTCTCAAACTTCATTACAAAGCAAAAGCTCATAAAACAGAAATGAAGGAAAAAACGATCCTACCTTCCATTGGCGTATGAAGAGAATGGTATGTCAGGAAACAAGCATCAAGATCTCTCAATGTTGGTCCAGTTGGTATCCTATAAATTGGATACCTACATATAAAAAACAGAAAAGTTCAGTCACTTGTGCATCTGTAAGTTGATGGTCAGAGAGTACAAGTAAAGAAAACATACCATGCTACAGATATCCAACTTGAAGACAGTATATCACAACTTCTAAGCGTCATCAGCTCCGGGATACGAAAAGCAAGGTCCAATATCTGTCCCAAACACATCAGAAAGTCTAATCAAATGCTAAAAATGGAAGGTCTATAAACATATGATGAGATAGGGTATGAAGTATGAACATATAAGGAGGGTCCCGTTCAAGATACTCAAAAATCAAGTATCCTCAAAAAACTGAAGAGGAAGGCAAGAAGAGGGATGGGGGGAGAAAGCTAACATACCTTATCAGCCAAAGGTTCACGGCTATAAGGAGGATCCCGTTCAAGATACTCAAAAATCAAGTATCCTCGTGAATTGACTGATTCTCCATCATCACTAGAAAATCCATCTTGAGGGACATTATGATGATCTCTCATGGATAATCTGCCCATCCAATTAGATACTTCATCTGACTGATGGGGAAGATTCCTCTGCTCACTCAAGTATTTTAGTCCCCTTGCAGGCTCACAATCACTGCTAGCATCACTACTTGAGTCCCTGAAATCACTGTCACTGTCCTCACCTAGTTGCCTATCAAAGAAGGAAAGAATCAAATTAGTAAGAGAAAAGTGCATAAAATTAATCTAAATTCTCTGAGAATGAAGAAATATGCAACTGAAGTTGGTATCCTATGCAAATAGTGGAGCATCACCATTCACCAACATCATGACTAAGGATCAGATGTCCCAGGAAAGAGGACTTTTTTTAAAAAAAAAAAAGTAAATATCATCATCATAAAGACCAAATTCAATTGCCTTTGCAAGCAGAAAACACAAGAAAAACTTTAAAACCAAAACAACTTAAGAAAGCACAAAGTAGAATAGGAAACACTATGAGCAATGAAAGGCAGCCAGAAGAGAGCACTAAAAACTGTATTTCAAGTTACAATATGTCCTTTCTCTTATTAAACAATTGGCACAAGTATCATTATTGGAGATGTAATGTTGTTATACGACCTTACAAAATGTCAAGTCGACATCTATAATTTCTGATGCATGGAGTAAAAAAGGAAATTGAATAAAATAAATTTTCAAAAAGTCAATTATGATTATGAATAACACGTGGCTTCCCCAGCAAACTTAGTACAGTAGCATATTAGTTGAAAGTGTCAAAAAAAATAATCATAATAACTCCATTCTTCGGTAAGCAAAAAACTAAATGTGGCATTCTATGGTATTCCTATAAGTTCAAGTAATAGCCATTCCTATGATAGTTTGAAAGAAGGGGAATCAAGCAGGACAAATGCTTTCCCACAATCAAGAAAGCATACTATCATCTCAAAATAAGGGGGAAAAGGGGGGAGAGGGGAGGTGTGGGGCATGCATATCAACCCCATGAAAAAGGAGATTTTAAAAGTATCATGTTGAAATTTGTCAATTTTCTATATCTACATTCATCTTAACAAGTTACCTTGACTTAGAAGAGGTTTTCGTAGGGTTAGCATATATTTGAATTCCAGACAGATAGGGAACATAATATTGAACAACACTATCATTGTCATTTAGTACTAGAGGCACTCCTGCACCATATGCACTCCACTCCCTGAAAGATTCCCACAGATCACCAAGAACAAAGTGAGGCTGAGACTCCCCCTCACATGTCCTTAAGCCTCTCATAGACCTCTGCAACAATAATTAGTCCACAGTTAAAACACACGGCAAACACACATTCATATCTACACAATTCCCATTTATTCCTCCGTTACACACAATAGCACAAACACTTAAAAGAAGAGCTTTAAATTAAAACCAATGAATATATATAACTACAGTTAATTTTGAAGAAATTAACATATAAGCAATTCAACAAACAAACCTTAGAGAGATACTGAGCAGGCACAGAGGGAGTGATCGCCTGCAAGAACCGCTCAAGATTACTCAACCGCTTCATTTCAGGTTTAGAGGACGGTACGGAAACGGCCTTCTTGGGCTCCTCAGACTCTATTCCGTTCTCACGCTCCCTACTTACTGAATCCACCGATTTCTCTCTAACCAAAGGCGACGAACGACTCGCCGTAACGTCACTGTGAGCTCTACGCAATTTATCACTTTCCATATTGCTATGTATGGACCGTCGCGCCTTCACTGGATTATAAAACCGATCCTCTCCGCGAGCACGCCCAAACTGTAACCCAGTACCCAACATTTTCCTATACAAGAATTGTAAAGTAAACAAAGAAAAAGAGAACAACAGAACCTTTTTTTCTGCTGTTCAATAAACCCCAACTTAATAGTTAACGATATATGGATTTGAAAGGTTAAAAATTCAATTGGAGCAATGAGGAATCAGAGGATCTGTGGGTGTGCGAGGAAAAAGAAAAAGAGGGGTTTTGATTAACGAAGGGTTTGCAAGTTTCGATTGAATCGGAACAAGAGGAAAAAAAAGGTGATGCAACTTTGGAGTTAAATAGAAAGCCCCCAACGTGGAGGATGGAGGCGGAAAGTGGATCTGGTTCGAGAGTGCAGTGGGTGGGGACGAAGGGCAAAAGGGTAAATTACAGAGAGGTAAAGCAGAAGCACAGAGAGATGTATTGAATTCAATTCAATGCAAAGGAGACGAAGCGAAGGAAGCAACGGAGGAAACAAAAAGAAAGAGATCGGTGAACCAGGATGTGAATATAAAGGATGGGCAACGAAGAAGAAAACAATATTTTAAATTATTTCATTTTTATTATTTTTTTAATAAATTTGAGATCGTTATTTACTTATTATAGTAGTAGTATTTTATTTCAAGTATTGCGAAAAGACAATTCTACCCTGCATGGAAATTTATTGGAGTGCTGAGGTTGAGTGGAGTAATAACTAATTGGCTATATTATATTTGGTTGTGTATGGAATTAATTTTATGTGGGATTATATATCCTTTTAGAAATTTTTAGTTTGGTTGGGTTATTTGGAATTGGTTTTGTGAAATTAGGTGTGTAAATTTTGTGAAATTAGATTGTAGGGTATTTTTTTAAGAAATTGGGATAACTTTTGTGGAATTAGATTTAAAAAATACTTTTGCCCCTACTCTCTCTCACTATTTTTTATTTTTTATAATTATTTATTAATGTTTTTATAATTAAATAATTAATTTTTTTTATAACGAATATAAAAAACAATTATATACCAAAAAATAATATTTTAATATTTATTGAGGGGTAAATTAATCTTTTCCTCACATTCTTTTACAAACTTTCAATTCTATCTTTTCATACCAAACACACTTTTCAATTCAAATAATTCAATTTCAATTCGTCCCACCAATTCCAATTTCATAATTTTTTTAAACCAAATGCAGTCATTAAGAAAAATATTTTATTGTGGTATCTATTGTTTAGTATTATTTTCAATTTGGTCTTTAATGTTTACTCAATTTAATTTGGTTATTATATTTAAGATTAGTATCAATTTGATTATTATTTAATGTTTGTTTAATTTTTGGTGCATATAAATTTAGGTGAGGGGATGGCACTCCAGTCTAGGGGTTAGGATAAGCCTCTGGACTCAAAAAGCACTTATAGAGATTTTTATAGATAACCCACAAATGAGAAATCATCATGAATCGAACCTAAGCCATGCAATTGTCATGGACGAAAGGTGACCAAGTGAGCCAACCCTAATTAACATGTCAACATTTTGTTAAGCAATTTTAATATGTGAATAACAAAGAGATAAAATTGATACCAATCACAGACATAAATGATCAAATTAAAATTGAGCAAACGTGAGTGAGTAAATTATTATCAATCACAAATATGAAAAATTAAATTGAGACTAATCAAATATTAGGGACCAAATTAAAAAAAAAAATGTTTAACATGAAAGACAAAAAAGAGGCTTTTGTCAACTAATAAATGGTTTGAGCGAAGGGTATTTTGGGTATATTAAGTAGCCAGATTACGAGGCACTATCTTAATGGAAAAGATGAAAGATTGAGTAAAAAGAGATTTGATTGGTGGGAAGCAAAGGCATTCGGATTAGTGACTAAGGTGGGGTAGTGATGTGGAGACACGTGTGAGATGAGAGAAAGGGAGGGACACGTGTATGGGTGAGATTGAAGGAAGTTGAATTGGAGAAGCTGTCTCTTTCTTATCCAATTCGAATTTCTAAATATGAAATTCTAATTCTGAATTTCTGATAAATCTAAAGCCGCCTTCTTTTACCTCAAAAATATTAAAAATTTAAATTTTATTTAAAATGGCCGCCCTATTATTTTAAAAATTAAAAAAGAGAAAAAAAGTATAGAAGGTGGGACGCTGAGAAACGCAGCATCACGGCGCGTGAGAGACGCGCTATGAGATTCGCCACGTCACTTTATTTTGTTTTCTCGAGTAGGAATAGCACGAAAATTTTTATGTTAATACTTTTTTATGTTAATATTAAAATTGGGGGAGAATGAGAAGGAAATATAAAATTAAATTAAATTGGAGTATAAATTAAAAATTAAAAAAGAGATTTATTTAATTGAAAAAAATATAAAGAACAAATATAATTACAAAAAATAAGATTATGTTTATAATTACATCAACAAAGCAACAAGGCAAACGAAAGAACAAAAACTCTTACATTCATGTGATTAATAATTCTTTATTTTCACTCTTTTAATTAATGCGATACTTTTTTTATTAACTTATTACGATACTTATTACTTAGTCTTAAATAATTTGTTTACATATTTTATTCTTATCATATATATATATATATATTAATGTAGCCTTAACTTTTCTTGCAATTAATATTTATTGTATTCATTTTCAAAACTTAGGATACGTTCTTTACGCACATGTGTATACTTTATATATATTTTTTATATATAGATATTAATGTAAGATTAAATATGAAGAAAATTCAAAGTATGGTTAATTGGAATGAATTTAATCGATCAAGTGTTAAGAGTTTAATCATTGGCCTTAAGTATAAAGTAGCATTAAATTTTTAGACCAATTATTCTATTTTTCCTATAATTTAAAGAAGAGATTTAATACTTTATTTTAGATAAAAAAATTGAAAATAAATATAATAAAATACAATAATGGCATTAAAAAGTAGAGCAATCTGCATTCTTAAATGCTTTCAACAATTGGTGAATTATTTGTTAGATTTAATTAGCAATCTGCATTCTTAAACGACGCCATTTTGCATCACTTGTCTCTCACTCCAACTCAGTAAAACGACGTCGTTTTGCTGAGTTGGAGTGAGAGAAGGTGTCATATCATCCAAATATGACACGTAGGAGAGAGGGTGTGCCACATAAGCCTTCCACGTCAGCATTTAACAAAAAAAAAACCAGACAGAGTTATGCTGGAGGACCAATTTTGACCAAAATAAAAACGTTGAGGACCAAAAATAACTTTTTGAAACGTTGAGGACCAAAAGAGTAATTTGGCCTATATATATATATATGTGTGTAAAATACTATAGAGAAAAGTTAGAAGAGAGATAGAAAGAAAAATAAAAAGTAGAAGAGACAAAATATGATAAAAAATATATTTGATAAGTATAAAATATGATATAAAATTTTGTTGAGAATCACGAAACACCATAATTTTACTGTTTAGCATCTTTACCAAACGAATGCTAAAAGTTTCTAACTTTCTTCATCATAATCATAATTAAGGAGGAAAGGGCATGTTTGGTTGCTTGAAAAAAATGATGTAATTCATTCTGTAATCCAACGTTCATTCAAACACTTTTTTTTTATCAAACATACCTTACTTTTTATAATGTGCTGAAATTATGTTTTCATCCTTACTTTTTTACTTATTTTTATTCTATTTTCACTTTTAGTATAAAGATAAAATAGTTATTTTTCTCATTTTTATTCCATTTAAATCACATTATTTTCATATTACTATTCTCAGTTCTTTCAATATTCCCGTTACATTCAATATTGAGACAACCAAAGGTGCCCTAAAACATTCAAGCTAGCGTGTTAAATATGCATCCAAACATAGAATAAATTTGAAGACATGATCACATGCACATAATTTGTATATTTAAGATATTTTGTTTCATTGTCTCTCTCGTAGTATTTTGATATTCTTGGTCAGCTATGATTACGGTTCTTCTTTAATTATTTTAGGAACACGTTCTCTCCCATAATAATGTAGTATATATGTTCCAAATTTTATTCTTACTTTTTTTTAAAAGATTCAAATTTTAGTTGAGAATCACTTTAGAATTTTTTTTAATTGATAAACATAATTTTACATTCTATTTCCATTAGTTCTAAAGATCAAGAGCATGTTTAACTAAGCTTAATTTCACTCAAAAAACACTTATTTTCTTAAGTTGAAGTGTTTAAAAATTATCCAGAATTGCTTTTGAGTTATAGTAAAAGTAATTTTTTAATTTTAAATAGAAGTTAGAAATTGAAACTTCTGCTACTAACAAAAAGCAGAAGCTAAAATTTAATTATTTTAGAACAAAAATACTCTTATTAACATTATATAAACTAAAATTATTAATTTTTTCATTAATACTTTGTTAAATTAATACACTAATTTCATAAAAAAAATCAATAAAATTATTATTATTTTAGTTTTTTTGGATAATAAAACTTAATAATAATAAATATTTAATATAATTTATCTATTTAATAAAATTAATAACATTTAAATTTACATATACCCTTCTAGGTAAATTTACACTCAAAAGCACTTTTTAATACAAATTTGGCAAACACAAATTGTTTTTGACAAGTACTTCTCAACTCAGTTTGCCAAGCACAAACTATTTCTCTCTCACAACACTTTTTCTTAAACTTCATTTAAAAAAAATCATTTGAAAATCAGCAATTTTCATAAGCTTGGCCAAAGAGGCCCTAATTCATGTACTATTATTCTCTTTATCATAAAAAATTTTAAATATTATTTCTACATTCGTTAAACCTAGCTAGATTAAGATTAATTAAAAATTATTATTCAATTAATTATAATATGAGATACCAAATGAAAAAAATTTAGATAAATAAGACTTTATATGTATTGTTTCTCTTTTATGTTTGGTCATAAAAATTTTGTTTATCACGCATATTATTGGTAGAGAATCTCATAGCAAACTTATAAAATTTTTTACCTAAACTGTATATTAAACAATAAATTATTAATTCACTAACATTCATAATTATTCTAAAAACAAATTAGTTTGTGTTGGTCTTCACTTCTAAAATAAGTACGATAGAATTTTCTCCTTTTTTTCAGATATTTATGTCATTAAAAAATAATTATGAAGATTTTTAAATAGTTAATTTTAATATATATTTTTATAAAATAATGATCTATTGTAAGTTTTTTTTTTATATTATATGTGTTAATTAAGCATGAAGCATCAAAAGTTGTGTCCAATAAAAAGGTGAAAGAGATATGGGATTTGATTTAAAAGAAGCACCGACCAAATTGGGAGATCATAATGTGCTCAACAGTCAACAACATACATATTATTATGACTATATACACAATTTGGTCTTAAAAGATATAAAAATTGACATTTTCGTCCCTGAAAGATCTGGCGTACCCAACTTGGTCCTGGAAGATTGGGCCGTTACACAATTTGGTCTTTCCGTCATACCCAGTTAAATGCATTTAACGGAATTGCTGAAGTGGCATGTTAAATGCACACGTGGCCCGTTAAGTGTTGACGTGGACTTGCTTACATGGCAGAAAACAATAGCATATACACAATTTGGTCCCTGAAAGATTCTAAAATTGACATTTTCGTCCCTGAAAGATTGCTCCGATGGACAATTTGGTCCTTCTATATCTTTGAATTCATTTAAATTATTATGCTTTTCAACACAACACTCAAAGCCAACAAACATATTGAGGACAAATTTGTTGTGAACTTAATTCTCTTTCACTTTAGTTCCTTTTGGAGGCAAAATATATTGTATTCATTCAACTTTTGCAATACGATGCTTGCACAAACCAATTGTAAGGTAAAAGCCATATGACTTGAATAAGGCAACCAGACCAGAAGAGAGATAATGTGTTAAATGACATTTAGAGATAACTTACTCATCTTGGTCCCACGATTGGATGATGTGAAATCTCTTGCCACTTTAAATATGCATAATTGAAATTTCTTGCATAATGAAATAAACTATAAAAAATTCAAAAATATAGATTAATATGGAAATTTCTTAGTTCATACACATATTTTCTTAGTTAAGTATTGACAAATACATATTTTTGTACCTTCTCCAAAGGGCATATATATATATATGTGACCTTTAGGCTTTAGTTGGTTTTTTATTGGTATTTCAATAGACAAATTCCCTGCATCAATAGAAATCACTTATACGGCTTTGACTGGATGCAAATAACAATTAGCTTAGTTGGATATAATCATTGCCTTGGACATTATATCAAAGTGGATGACTTGAACATGCCTCCAAGATACTACCACATTGCTTATGTTCGTAGAGCAAGAGATAAAAATACTACTAAGATTCATTATTGTCATCAAAGTGCATGGATATGGAACCAGAACAAAAGCTTTATGTTGTTTACCTTTTAAACATAACAACCATACATAAGAATTGGAAAGCCTTGAACAGAGAGCTGAAAGGTGCAAACATGAGCATCATTAATTAAGATCTCCAAGCTGATTCAACTGTAAAAATCACTACCTTATTTTCTATACAATGAGAAAAAATCATAATGAGCTTTTTTTTAATAGCATACTATAAGAGTACTTTATGATCAAGATAAATAGTTTTCAGTTGAAGATAAATATTATATTTTGCCTCCAAAAGGAACTAAAGTGACATAGGATTAAGTTCACAGCAATGTCCTCAACATGTTTGTTGGCTTTGTGTATTGTGTTGGAAAGCATAATAATTTAAATGAATTGAGAGATACGGAGGACCAAATTGTCCAATGGAGTAATATTTCAAGGACGAAAATGTCCATTTTAGAATCTTTCAGGGACCAAATTGTGTATATGCTATTGTTTTCTGCCATGTAAGCAAGTCCACATCAGCACTTAACGTGCCACGTGTGCATTTAACGTGCCACGTCAGCAATTCCGTTAAGTGCATTTAACTGGGCATGACGGAAGGACCAAATTGTGTAACGGCCCAATCTTTTAGGGACTAAGTTGGGTACGCCAGATCTTTCAGGGACGAAAATGTCAATTTTTGTATCTTTCAGAGACCAAATTGTGTATATAGTCTATTATTATTATATTACATAATGCCATACCCTCAAAGCACTGTCGTTTTATACTCTTCTCCCAAGTTGTGGTGGCCAATGTGAGCACGACTGATCATCCAATTTAAACCGAACTCAATCGAATCACTTCAAACCGATCAAATCAAAATGGATTAACACCGATTAAGTGATTGGATAAAATGCTTTTTTTTAGTAAATCAACTTTACGGGTGGTAGAAGGTTCGGTCGAATCTGTTAATCCGTCAAATCTAACTCAATCAGTTAGTTCGGGTTCAAAATCTCAGCCCGTGCATCAAAATAAATTCACTCTCTTAAAATTAATCCCAATTTATGTCTTATATATCAAACACAGTCTTATCATTCACTAATCAAGCGGGCCGAAGCTTTACATCAATTTTCAATTATATTCTTAAACTTTTTGGTTGTTATTTTTGTGCTAAAAGTTTCGAATTGCAATCAATTTCATCATAATATTTAATATTGTCCAAATTATTAACGATAAATTATGATATGACATCATACAAGTAATATCAATATTAATTCATCACTTAAAACAACATCATTTTTTCATATTAATTCAACTCATCACTTAAAATGGTATGGTTTCTTCATATTAAAAACAGAAATATGAATACCACAACAAAAAAATAATTATATAAAAAATAATATCGTTTTAAGTAATTAGTTAGTATTAATATTATTACTTGTGTAATATCATTTATTATTAATAATTAGGACAAAATTCAAAACTTTCAAAAAGTTTAGAGTCATAAAATACTATTGCTTATTATTAAAATGTCAAATGCCCATTTCGATCCTCTATGTTTCACCAAAGTTCTAATTTAGTCTTTTATGTTTCAAAAGTTTCAAATTGGTCCTTCCGTCCAAGTCCGTCCATTTCTTCCATTAAGTGTTGACGTGGCGTGCTGAGGTGGACATATCATCTCTCCTACGTATCCATTTAAGTTGATGTGTCACTCCATGTCATTGCCACGTCATCTTTTATTTCATCATGTGTGATAATGTGTCGATGATGTGCCGATTATGTGGCGT
Organism: Senna tora; assembly: GCA_014851425.1. Classification (NCBI taxonomy): domain Eukaryota; kingdom Viridiplantae; phylum Streptophyta; class Magnoliopsida; order Fabales; family Fabaceae; genus Senna; species Senna tora. Next base: position 7,750,909 of record CM026270.1, read on the forward strand.
GACACGTCAACTTGAACGGATACGTCAGCACACCACGTCAGCAGTTAACTTAAAAAATTGACGGACTTGGACGGAATGACCAATTTAAAACTTCTGGAAAAGATAAAGGACCAATTAAAAAATTTTAAAACATAAAGGACTAATTTGAAATTTAGGTGAAACATAGAGGACTAAAATAAACCTTTGACCTTATTTAAAAAGCTTCAACTTGTATTTTTTTTTTGGGTAAAAAACTTTTGATCTTACTCTTACTCATCCAAATCGCATTTGCATAGGTGAGATATTTCATTTCAACCCAAATCCTATCAACTTCGGTCCAGCTTGGCCCATTAGTTGAACCCACTATGTATTATTGGCTTAGCCCAATAATAATTTTAATATTTTTAGTGGCTTGAACCTTTTGTTTTGACTTTTGACTATGACTTTTCAAGATTTTTTATTTTGATCACAATTAAAAATGGTAGAAACTATTTAGAATTTTAAAAAATAGAAGGGAAGAAGCATGAAAAGAAGAAAGAAAAATTTTAATAATAAATTAATATATCTGATTCCATTTGCATGTGATTTATGGGAACTTTCACATATCATATCAACCTAAATGTGACCAACAATTAATAACAAGTTGTATCCCAGGTAGTGCAATTATTCAAGGATCACATGATCTTAGCAAGCATAAAAATAAAAATAAGATATTAAATATATATCAGAAAAAAATTTAACATTTCAAAACATAAAACTCAAATGCATAAATAGTTAAATACTCACACTTAAAATCATAGATTTTAATGATGGCAAAAAAAAAAAAAAGTCATAGATTTTAATTATTTTTTATTTCTCACAAATATATTTTTACTAGAGGTAATCTTATTTAAATAAGCACAACCATAAACTTTAATATATAAATACTTAAACATAATCAATCAATATTAAACATCATTCCTTCCCATATATATACACTAGATAATCCATACATAACCAAATCAAAGACTTTAAAATAAACACTTTGCAAAAAATCTTGACAATTCCATCCTATCTTGATAATATCTATAATCAACCTTCAGATTCCCCCAAAAATTTTACTATATATGTGTAAGTATGGCTCCCTCAATATCCAAAAATTCATATAAGGTACACATTCTCCTTTTGCTTTGTTGTTAAAATTTTGAAGGGAAGGAATTAAAGTATTTTGTGTTAATTCTTTTTTATCATTCTCCTTGTTAATTTTATTCTCCAAAATTGAGGGAGTTTGGGAAAACTTACATAAAAATGATTATTAATAATTAATTTTTCTTTATTTTGCAACTTTGTTATAAAGGATCTATAATTAAAAGTTGGGTTTTACAAACCAGTACTTATGTTTGGATTGAGGATTAAGGAGGAGAAGAGAAGAGAAATGGAGATGATTAAGATATATTTTCCTTGTTTGGGAAAATGAAAATTGAAGTGGAAGATAATGAAAGATAATACGTAATCCTTCGTTATCCTTCCCATTCACAAAGTTAAGATACCCCAAATTGAAAGGTAAACCTTCCCTTCAGTCCCTTCTCCTCTAATCACTCCCCTCCCTTCTTAATTCCCAAACAAACCCTAAAGAAATTTTTTATGTTTCTTCCCAATAGTTGAGACTTGAGAAATAATTTATTAACTTGAACTTTGCGAAAAGTCAATAAGAAAAATAATTTTTAATAACAAAATTTTTTTTCATTGGTTGAAAGAAAACCTTAAAGAGTATCATTATTAGGGCATTGGTTAGCAAAAGTTCAAAACCCTTAAAAAATTATTGGTCAAAACCCCAAATTGATCCTTTATGTTTGCACGAAGTTTCATATTGGTCCTTTATGTTTCAAAAAATCTAAATTGGTCCTTTATGTTTGCAAGAAGTTTTAAATTGGTCCTTCCGTCCAATTCTGTTTATTTTTTCCGTTAAGTGCTGACGTGGCATGTTGAGGTGTTACACTCTCTCTCCTACGTGTACTACTTAGTTGACGTGGCCTTAGTTAAACTAAAATGAAACAAAATAATTTTTCATAAGATAAAAATGCAATTTTCTCACTTTTTCATCATTTCTTCCTCATCGCTTGGAGAACCTTTGTGGAATTGCAGGCACAGGACTCACCACAGCCATGCTCGAGTGATGAACGATGATTAGTTAGTTAAGCCATTCAAATATCCTTTTCTTCTCTCTCTCGCTTAAAGACTCTTTCTTCTACTAAACAGTAAACAACATTTCCATCAACTTAGAGAGAAGAATATGCAAGTATTGAACCATAAGAGCTATGAACTTTCATCATCAAAATTGGGGAAATCCGAATGAATCTCTGGAAAAGCCCACAAAATTAATGAATCGGTAAAAAGAATGACTCCGATTAAAAAGATAATACTTGTCTTAAGCTGAAATGAAATCATTGTAGCTACAAGAAGAAGAGACTAAAAAGCATGAAGATACAATGGCAAAAAAATGTGAGAAATTATGGAAGCAATTTCATTGTTCAAGCAGACGACGTCGTGGTCTGCGATATGCTTGGATTTGTATGGATTAGGGTTAGGGTTAGGGTTAGGATTAGGATTAGGGTTGGATTAAGAAGAAGAAGCCATGGATGCGATGAGGAAGAAGAAGATGAAAAAGTGAGAAAATTACATTTTTGTCTTATGAAAAATTATTTTGTTTCATTTTAGTCCCTGATTTTAGTTTAACTAAGGCCACGTCAGCTAAGTAGTACATGTAGGAGAGAGAGTGTGACACCTCAACACGTCACGTCAGCACTTAACGGAAAAAATAAACGGAATTGGACAGAAGGACCAATTTGGAACTTCTTACAAATATAAAGGACCAATTTAGACTTTTTGAAACATAAAGGACCAATATGAAACTTCGTACAAACATAAAGGACCAATTTGAGGTTTTGACCAGAAATTATTCTAAAGGGGCTCATTGAAGATGATTAAAGTATTTAATTTATTGTATATTTGGTTTGGAGAATATGCATATTCTTTTCTCTCATTTAATTATTTACAATTTGTTCAAATTTTATAAATTTCTAATATTTTTTTAGTTATTAAATTGTCAATTTTTGTCTTTGCATTAGTCATTATTTCTTTTAGGTTGTGTGATATCTAAAAATAAAATTATTAATCCATGTAATTAATTTTTTAAGAGGAAAGAAAAATAATTGCTGAAAAATTTACTACAGACAATAATTACATATGACTTTTTCTGAGCACAACTCAAAAAGTAAATGATTGAAATAAAAGAGATTGAGTTAGTATGGGGAGAGAAAACAAAAGAGATAGAGTGCATGGATTAAAATGAAAGTTCTGAGGTTGAAGAAGGGGTAAAAATATAATTTTTAAAAAGTTTTTCATCATGTTCTGTCATTAATTAACGAACTAAATTAATAATGTTACACAAAAGGGTCAATTTAAAAAAAATTTGCAAAGATAGATAATTAATTTAAATTTTTTAAAAGATAAATGACTAGTATGAAACAAGTGAAAAAAAAAGGACTAAAATAAAATGTTAGCCTTAAAAAAAATTTGGCCCCACCTTGATTAAAATCCTGACTTCGCCCCTGGTTTCTATGTTTTCTTATGGATGTAGTCAAATTTTGGATAAACTTGTTTAAGGATAAAAATATTTTTATAAAGTTAAAAAAAAAAAGAAACATACACACAAATGAGCTTTTTCATAGTGTTAATATAAAAAAAAAGCAAATTTTTACCAAAAAAAAAGAAAAATTGGAGTTAAAATTACAAGTTTGTCCTGAGTTTACCCAAGTTTAAATGCTTTTATCTAGAGCCGTCAAAATGGGTCCAACCCGGTGGGTTGGCCCGTTTAACCCACCAATTTGGTGGGTTGGGTTTCAAAATCCCAACCCGTTTATTAAACGGGTTGGAGGAACCCGACCCACCTAACCCACCGAGTTAGGTGGGTTGACTCGCGGGTTAGGTGGGTTGGCCCGTAACCCACGTAACTTTAAAATTTTTTTAAAAAAAAACATAATTTCTAATCATGTTTCTTTCTTTTTGTGATATTTTCATTTTTCACCATATTTGCAGGAGTCAGAAGGAAAAGAAATGAATAATATTATGATATTTTGACTATGTTTCATACTTTCATTGTTTTATTTTTAACTATTTGTGAGTGAGATGATGAATGATAAATCTTTTTTATCCTTTAACATATTAAATTTCTTAGATCATAAAAAAATGTAAAAAAAAGTATATATATATTTTTTTAAAAAAAGTTAGAATTAAAAAATTTTCAAAAAAAAAAAAAGGGTTAGGTGGGTTGGCCCGACCCACCACCTGGTGGTGGGGTTGGGATTTCCAACCCGTTTAATGGGATCAACCCGAGTGGGCCAACCCGTCACGGGTTCAACCCATGGTGGGTCAACCCGTGTGAGCCGTGTGGGCCGACTTTGACACCTCTACTTTTATCCGATCTTTGAAGTTTTGTTACAATTTAATATGTTTTTACTATATAAAATTATAAAATTGTGTTAAAAATTAATTTTAACACGCATAATTTAAAAACCACCATTATCTATTTGGATTTGGCCGAAGGAAAAATGTGGAAATAGAAATTTTTAGATGAGGACGCAAAAAGAGAAAAGGTAAGAGGGAAAAAGCATGTGATAGATTAATTGAATGGCAAGGCTAAATTTAATGGTGGATGTCAAAAAAAAGAAAAGAAGAAGAAAGAGCCTTTAGAGATTTGGCCAAAACTTGAAAATCTTGGTCAAATAGACATTTGACGATGACAGTAAATGGAAAATTTGAAGATACATGTGGATATTCAGATTGAATATTTTTATAAAAATAGTGTATTTTTTTAATTTGGAATAAAATAAAATTTAATTTTTGAGTTAAAATTATTTATTTATTAGATATGAATATAAATATCTAATATTAAAAATAATATAATAAATAAATTTCATTGCTTGCCTTGATTTTCAAAATTAAGGGGTGTTAGTGATGAACATTTAGCTACAAATTGTGATGGATGATTCTGTCTTTTGTTACAATGATAAATGTTGTTATGGGAACGAGGTTCCAAGTTCCAACTTAAAGGTTCGGAGTAATCTAAGAAATAGTTACTGAAAAATACGTAGTTGATGAGAAATAAAGTATTTTAGGTAAATTGTAAATAAGATAAGAGAGTTTAAATGTTAATAGATAAATCACATTCTTATTGAAATCAATGATTTGGAAATTGTCAGCAATGGAAATGAGTTTTTCTCTATTAGCTGCATCGCAAAAGTCTCATCGAAAGTATCTACTTTGAACATCTGATAGGGGCTTATTTATAGTGAAGGATAGAAGTAGTCAATTATTAATCAATGAGTCTTCTCCTAAAAAGACATGTAGTGTATGCACGTTCTCTGACATAGTAGTGATGTTAAGTGTTAAAGTTAAGGGAGGTGGAGAATGCGAGATGAAGGATAGAAGTAGTCAATTATTAATCAATGAGTCTTCTCCTAAAAAGACATGTAGTGTATGCACGTTCTCTGACATAGTAGTGATGTTAAGTGTTAAAGTTAAGGGAGGTGGAGAATGCGAGATCACATATGCATGACATACATAGTGGACAAAAGTTGAAGGAGCGAGAAAATGTGCAGTTCACACACACATAAGGCATGTGGATGTGATTACGTATGCATAATGTGTCAGTTATTAATGACGTGTTTGTATGTAGGATGTGAAGAAGTCAACACTAGTATGATGAGGCTAGGGAATAGTATTTGGTTCTGACTTAGCTAGGGGGTTTAGAGCTCAATAAAACAATAATAAATTTAATAAGTATTAAACCCTTACCAAACTTATTTGAGTGATCATGCTTAAGCATAAATGACCTTCTTTTCAATCCTACCATCCCACTCCCTATAAGCATGTTTCCGAGGGAAGAAAGACGAAAATCACTCTTTCTCGACATTTCCAACCTTGTCTAAAGTGAGTGTCGCGATGATACTTGGCCAACGTCAAACCTCCTCTAAGACCATTACTTCCTTACAAAGTCAGAGTAACCTTGATGTGTGATTCTTCTTATGTCAGAATTGTATTATCCCTAAGGAAGGGGATAATCCTATCATACTTTCCACTACCTCATACTTCTTAGGATTATTAGTTTACTATCCAAGGACGGATTTATTAGACACCTTGAAACACTTTGCTCAGCAAAAGATTTATCACTTTGCCTAAATTTATTGTTCGAATGACGGATTATAAGGAGTGCGATGTGGAGGCATCTTCTCTTCTTAGGTGGGGACACCCCTGTTCTTCATGAAAAATTTGGGAGAGGTGGTCAAAGCACCTTGAGAAGGTAGAGACATCTCCAATGTTTATATTCATAAGAGGTTGGGGCACCTCTTATATATGCAACGTTGTTAAGATCGATATCTTATATTGGATCAGAAGAGATACAAGATAGATCGAATCGTAAGATCAGATCAAAGATCGTAAGATCCTACCAATATTGAAAAAGAATATTATAGACACATAAAATTTTGTAAATAATTATAAAATTACTTAAATCACACCATATATTAATAAAAACAAGAACTATATGTTGTCAAGAATTCAAAAACAAGTACTATGTTGTACAAAATCCCCCAAAGCTTTAAATATAGACAGCTTAGGGAACGAATGAGAGACGAGAATCATATGATAGAAATTTTCGATTTGTAGAGAGGAAGTTGTGGATTTGCTGAAAGGATTTAAGAAACAGGATGTTGTAGCTTAGGGAAGAGGAAAAATCATGATTCCTTAGTGAAATTAGGGTAGAGATGTTCCAAAATAGGTTTGGGCCTTTGGAGAAATGAAATTTGTTTTCTTCTTTTTAAAAAAATTGTTGGATCTTTGTAGGATCGATGGGATCGTATGATCCTACGATCTTGCTTACAATATCGCGAACCTACCACAATCTTACCCAATTTCGATCCTACGTGAAGTCGAACAAGAAAATAAGTTGCAAGATCGTAGGATCATACGATCCCACTTAATATGGGCCTTATGTATGTGTCACTCTCCCTCTTTATATTTCTATACTAGCTAATATAAGATTCATTCTCATCCTTATACTTAAGAGGAGGTGGAGGCCCCTAGAGTGTATGTGCCTGCTATACTTAAAAGGAGGCTTCTACATTTATAGGTGGTCAAAACTCCAAATTAGTCTCTTATATATGTTTGCACGAAGTTTTATATTGGTCCTTTATGTTTCAAAAAGTTTAAATTAGTCCTTTATGTTTGCAAGAAGTTCCAAATGGGTCCTTCCGTTCAAGTCCGCTTATTTCTTCCGTAAGTGTTGAGGTGGACTTATCATCTCTTCTACGTGTCCATTTAAGTTGATGGTCATGCCACGTCATCACCACATCATCATCTACTATCATATGTGATGACGTGGCATGCCATGTCAGCTTAGATGGACATGTCAGCATGCTACGTCAGCACTTAACTTAAGAAATTGATGGAAGTGGACGGAAGGACTAATTTGAAACTTCTTGCAAACATAAATGACCAATATAAAACTTCGTGCAAATATAAAGAACCAATTTAGAGTTTTGACCCTTATAGGTGCATGCACTTTTTATATGCTTGTAAGGGTGCCCCTCTCTTAAAAGAAAACATCTCTTCATAATTATCATTATCACGAATTTAATAAATGAATAAAAAAAGACTATGTAAGAAAAAATGCTAATGATAAAAAATCATTAAAATTTAATTAATTGTGTGTCGACGTTGATTTTACTTTTGTAACATTAACCTCACCTTAACTACTTTTTCGCTACCAATCAAATCTAATTTCTATTTTTTTTTTCAAATTTTTCATAGATCTAAGAGCTTAAATAACCTCTTTTAACAATAAAAAATTATCATGGATTGGACATTTTGTTTTTGTTTTGTTTTTTTTTTCGTCCAGTCTTTAGAGTTATAAAGTCTTGAATTCGAAATCTTATTTAGACGATATCAAATCGTTTACCACTTAGATCAATAATTACTTATTTTTTTAAGATTCTTCCGTTAAGTGCTGATGTGACATGATGAATACTTTCTAGAAATTATATTTTCACTTTTCTTCAATCTCAAAACTTTTGTTTCGATCTCTATACTTTTTATCTCATGTATTGCACAATGAGAATGATTCCAACTTCCTATGTTTTTAAGCTCCAAAATTTACAGTAGAAGTAGAAAGGGCAAAATTATTCATTTGATAAAAAAATATCACGAAAACACCTTTCGTATACCGAAAAGATTAATATAGACTTAACTCAAAAGATTATTATATAAATTTAAATTATAAAAAAATTTATTCAATTACAAATGTTATTCTAAAAAAGAATTTAGAAATAGCGAACACTTTGTAAGTGGGTCAAGTTGTTCAACTTGCTTGTGATGTGTGGCCGAAGTCCGTAGGCCTAATTTTGGCAAAATTCCCTCTTTTGCATATTTATTCAAATCATTCAAATTTCAGAATCCAAAAAAAAGAAGAGGATCGAAAGTCCAATTTTGAAGGCAGACAGCAACTTAACAAGAGATGCCAGATCTACAACTGGACCAAATTTTCAGGCAATGATATGGAGGCCAGGTTGACTTTTTTTTTTTTAAATAAATTTTTATATAAATCATTTTATTATTATGGTGTGTATGAGACCTTAGATAGCTCAAATAAAATTATTTTCAATAGGGAGTAAACATTATTAATTATTAATTAGTTTATATATTGATTAATAAAATTTAATTATTTATTCTTATTATATTATATTTATTATATAAATCATTTACTTTGAAATATGAAGGATTGTAATGGATGTAATTGTAAATTTCTAATACACAAAAATAGATACAATATGTGCATTTTTGGATTTCTCGTTTGAATTATTTCATTTGAGAAAATGATATAATGATGTTGTATCAAAAGAGAGATAAACACAAGATTATTTAATAGTAGATCTCACTTATATAATAAAAATTAAAAATCATGAGTGAATGATATATTAATTCTTGACATCATTATATTATTGGTTAAATGTCGACGCAATCGTAGACATAATTCCTTTACATTATTTCAATCATACACACTCAATTTTTTGTATGTGATGAAATTTTTTTTTGCCTTTACTTTTTTATCCACTTTATTCCATTCTCACTTTTAATATAAGGGCAAAATGGTTATTTTCCTCACTTTTATTCCATTCACATTACATCACTTTCATATTACTTTTTTTCCTTCCCTTCTGTAATCCCATTACATCCTCCATTCCCATATCTTCCATCACACAAACCAAACACACCCTTACATTCTAAATTTTAACATGAAAATTTAAATATAGTAATAAAATTTTAAAATAATGTTACTATTTTAAAATTTAAAATAAAATTAATACAAAAATGGACATCAAACATAATCTTATAAAATTAGTGTAATAAAATTGAACGTGAATACACTAAAATACCCTTTGCATAAAATATATAAAGTATATATGATCTACAATATCAAATAAAACTTAAGATTCATATTCATATTACTATATTTTGAAAAGAAAATATCAAAATATAGTAATATGTTAAAATAAAGTTGTTTGATTTATTATAAGTGTTGTTGGACTTTTCTGATGAAGTTTATTATTATAAAAAATATTACTATCTTTTGATTGGTAACTCAGATGGAATAATTTATATATTTAAAAAAATTCTAATATATATCTACTTCTTCTGGCAGAGAGAAAAAGGGAAAGGAGGCTGCTTGCTCTTCTTCACTCTGAAGTTTCAGGTCAAACCCATATATCTTCATTCAAACCCTTCACCTATATTATTAATAGTAATCAAATTATTATTATAATAGTAATAATAATTTCTCTCCTTCTCTTCCTCTTATCTTCTCTCCATGACAACCCCATTTGAGAAAAGTCCCAAATGAACCAAAACACCTTCTTCTTCATCTCTCTGCTCACCAGATTGATCACCCTCTGTTCATCCCTGAACCCAAAGTTCCAATCTTGCGAACCCAAATCCTGCGGCAATGTCCCAAACATAACCTACCCCTTTTACATCGAAGGTATCCAAGAATCCTACTGCGGGTATCCAGGTTTCGCCCTGTCTTGTCCCACCAATAACGCCTTCCCAATCCTCAATCTCTCCGACTCACACTACACCGTCCACCAAATCTTCTACCACAACCAGTCAATCCGAGTCTCCGACACCGCCTTCTCGTCATCATCAACATGTGTTCCTCGCACGAGCAATCTGACTCTGTACGGGACCCGATTCGACGTGGCTCCGAAACAGAGGGACCTGTTCTTGGTGTTCGGGTGCAAAACAGAGTCTTTAACGGAGGGGGATAGGGTTGGGTGCTACGGAGGGAATGAGACGGAGGTGGTTGTGGGGGTGAGGGAGGAGGGGGAAGCGAGGAGTGTGGCGGAGAAGTACTGTGAGGGAGGGATGGTGAAGACGAAGATGATGGAAGATGATGGAGGAGGAGGGAGGATTGATGGGGAAGTGTTGAGAAGAGGGTTTGTGTTGAATTGGACGGTGGCGGATTGTAGATTGTGTGAGGAGACGGGAGGGAAGTGTGGGTTTGATTCGGAGGCTTATAGCTTTAGCTGCTATTGTCCGGATAGAGATCATGCTCGCAAATGTGATCCTGGTAATTTCTTTCTATCTTAATTTTTGAGGCAAAATACTATTGAGTCCTGAATTGTTAGTCAAACTATTATTTAATCTCTTGACTGTTACCCGTTATAGTTGACAGAATTGTAAATTCGGTGATTAAATAGTATTTTTACCAAGTTTGGAGATTAAAAAGTTCACACAGTTATAAATTCGGGGACTAAATAGTATTTTGTCAAATTCGGAGACTAAATAGTTGACATAGTTAAACATTTCAGGGACTAAATAGTATTTTTCATAAATTTGGAGACTAAATAGTAGTTTAACTAACAATTCAGGGACTAAATAGTATTTTGCTTCTTAATTTTTAGTTATAGAAACTTTTTTGAACCTTAGACACTATTGATTAATCTAGATTCGATCTGTGTGATATATCAAGCTAGACACTTAGATTCCTGTTTATGAGACTTTTTCTTAATTAATTTGGACCGGACCCGGTAACTCAAAATCTTACTTAGGTGAGATAACTCATTGGTATATGTTTTAGTGTTTAAATATGGTTTAATGGACTGAAAATGGCACACATTTGATCCCATAATTGATAGGTGAAGGTAACTGGATTACTTACTGGTGTGAGATAGATTAGAAAGTGAATTTTTCCACTATTTAGAAAACTTTCTCATTTTCCCCTTAATTTAGGCTGAACTGGACAAACCTATAGAAGAAATAAGTGAGAACTAGATACTACATATAAAAAGAGTAGATTATCATCATTTTGGTGCTAAAAAAATATAATTTGTATCAATTTAATTTTTAAATGAAGAAAATATTAAATTTATTTCTTGAAGATAGAATTTGTTTTAATTTAGTTTTTTTTTTAAAATGTCAAATTTAATTTTTAAAAGATGTAATTTGTTTTAGTTTAGTCTTTCGAAAATTTTATGTTAGTTGTTTTAACTAAGATTTTCAGGAATTGAATTGAGACAAATTTTATTTTTTTAAAAGTTAAATTGAGACAAATACATGACTAAATTTAGCATTTTTATCTATCAGAGTTTAAATTAAAATAAAATACTTAGGACCAAAATGATAATTTAATTTTACACAAAATTTTGTTAGAAAACTATGTTAGATTACTCACTAGGATGCATGCACTGCCTTTAGAATATTGAAATGAATAGATCTACATAGTTATTTAATTATTTATCAAATTTTAATAAACAAAAATTAGTGTGGAGTAATTATAACATTCCTTTATCTTTAATTGGTGCTGATCAACATAGTGAAAAGAGAGATATACATTGTAAACAAATTTTCACTAAAATTTTGAGAACACTTTAATTTTCTTCCACATGTTTTTTTCTTTTGGGGGAACAATTTATCTGATTTTAGTTAAAACGCAAGTCAAATCCAAATTGTTTTGAATTTGTGATGTGTCTATATAATGATGAGTTCAGTAACTATAAAAGAATGCATATAACCTACCTGATAGAGACAAAAAAAAAAGGTGATGATATCTAAATTTGTTTTTACTAGTAGTAGTGGATGTCTTATATTTGATTTTTCCAAAGCCACTTTATATATGATTATTGAAGTTAATTAATTGTCAATATTCAATAGTATATAAAAGGAGGAGATACTGACATCATGAAAAAGAGAGGTGTTTGCTACATTTGAATTAAGTTCCTATTATTATTATTAAGATTCGTTGAATAAGAATAAGACTCTTTCAAATCAAGCTTTTCTTCATCCATCCATCGCACAATAATTATAAGTAAACCATAAAAATAAAATAAAAAGAAAAGAATGGTCAACCATTGACTTCTTATGCATTTAAGTTTGTTAGACTATCACAAGTCATTTATTGAAAAATTAAAGAGTAATATGTCTTATTAATCTTGTTAGATGAAAGACTAAAGCTTAATAGACGCTTTTGTAGACATACACTTCTCTAATAATATTTATTTCATATATATTGTCATAAAAACCAAACATAAAAAATAAATGTTCAAGTATAACAATAGTATATGTGATAATGTAAAAAAAAAAAAAAAAATTAAAAACAATGCTGAATTATTATATGTCACATAAGGTAAAATATAATAATAGTGGGTAAATGTTTGAGGCCTGCATGGAGCATGCAGTGGAAGTTCAATTTTCTTTGTTGGATTAAAAATATAATGTTTTATATTAATTTAGAAACAAAGAGAATTATGACCATTCAATTCTATTCTTGTCCACACTCTTATATATACTAGTAATAAATTTCCCACTAGTTTACCAAAAAAAAAAAAAAAAAAAAATTCCCACTTGAATTGAAACTTTAAATAAATATAGATAAAACAAATGGGAAAAAATCAGGACAGTGTCTAGTTGGTAGATTATGTTTGGTATTTATTACTACTTTAAAACCATTTTAAAAATAAAATATTCAAATGAAACTCGAAATTTCTTGCTTGATAGAGATATTATTATTATTTTAATTATATCTCATAAGCCTTGATTTGAATGTGCTTTTAATATGTACTTAGCTTCAATAGGTGCTGAGGTAATTTTCATACTCAATTTCTTGTAAAAAGAATATGTTTATGCAAGTGAATATTGGAGTAGAAGTTTCCAATGATTTAATATATGACTAATTGAGCATAAGAGAGATTTTTATATGGGAATATGGAGTTAAAATGAATATTTAAAGTCTAGGATTGGAGTCTTCAATGTTTATTCTAAAGCAACTACTTTCAAAAGTTCAAGTTGTGGACTTATGAAATTCTGAATAGCTTGATATTATAAAGACTTCAAAAAAACTTGCTGTAGAACATTATCTTATATTATTTTGAATTTTGTTGACTGAAATAAAGATTTGAATGAGAATTTTAGAGAGTAAGCATCTAAGAAATATCACTTCAATTTCTTTGCCTATGTCCATGAATTGTATATTTCGTGAGATGTGTAAATTATGTTGTTTTTTCACGTTAACCCATTAATAATTAATATATAAAATAGATTGTCGTTTTACATATTAATTTATTAACGAATTAATGTGTAAAATAATATATTTATGTACACTTTAAAAGATTTGTTCTTCAACCCAAAAGAAGAAATTTCCATTTTTGTTTATTGTAGATGTGTATTTGTTCCATTGTTTTACCAAAAAAATAAATCTATTTGTTCCATTGCATATTTCCATCTGATTTGAATGATTTGGGCTCTTGTCACAAAAAAAAAAAAGATTTGGGCTTTGTACATAGACTTGACATTAAAATATGTTAATTAGATTAGTTTAAGCTCAATTTGGCCCTAAAATTTTAGGATTGGTTTATGACCGAGGTATCTAGAGTAGGTTTGATGACTAATTCCTCAAGTACTGCGGGGTTCATTACTGGGAGCGACCCTCCTAACGAATGACGCTTCATTTCCATCCTTCCAAGGATCAAACCTGAGAGGTGATAGTTTAAAAAATACAAACCCCTTTACTATCTGTACCACACTGTCATAAACACATCTAAATAGTACACTAAGAATTGGTCATAATAAGCATAGGCTAATCTATTTTAGTATTTTTGTGTAAACAATACTATGATATTTACATACAACATAAATTTGTCTTTTAAACCAAATATATCAAATACTTAAACAGAGTAACGAAAAGAAACATGAATGATTTCGTTTAAAATATATCATTTAAATGTTGTCCTTTTTTTTTATAAAATTTTGTGGGTTTAATAGGTTAATTTATATATAAATATAATTAAGTACACTTTTTATATAGACTAAGAAAAGTAGCAAAATAATTTTGGCTGTGCTGATTGTTGCAAACCACCATAACAAAGAGAAATATATAAAAGCTGAGTACACATATATCAATATCTATTTTCCTTTTAATTTGATGTTGTACAGTACTGAATTCTTTTTAATCATCATCCCTTAAGAAGGAGGATTAGTTTAGAAGTTCTATACTTCGGACAGATAATATCGAATATTCATTTCTTGGGTACTCATTACCACCCTATATTAGAACGGTGAAGAATTGGAAAGAGGAGTCAAAAGTACACATTAATTCAAGTGGTGTTGGAGTAAGACAGAGGAGAAAAAGGAAAGTGTGAAGAAACCAAGATGTGAACTATAAGACTCTGACATAGTCAAGTATATAGCAATTGAATTGAACGCGTTTACACTCTATCCGCCGCAAACATTTCTTCTTCTTCTTTAATCTTCATCTCTCTGTTTTTTCAACATGACACAAATTGAGCTTCATTAAATATTGCCACACACTCAATGCACAATTCTTGAGGTGATATGATGGCTCCTTCGGTTTATCTGTGTAGTAGGATCCTAATTCTTCTTTCACATCTTCTTCCTCTTCTCTGGGCTACACAAGGATGTGTCCATGAGCATTTACCAAACTGCCCTTCCTCATTTGACTGTGGATATCTTGGCAAAATCCACTTCCCTTACACCACCACACAACACACAGATTGTGGCCTTTTACAAATCAATGGCTGCAATAATCCCAGAGCTACTAAAACTATACTAACCAAAGGAAGAACACCCTTTGAGTTTGAGGTTATAAGTGTGACCACTGAATCTACCATTCTTCTTAGAGACTTGGACCTCCACGAGCGTTTAAGAAACAAAAGCTGTGAGGCTTTTAGTAAAAATTACACTCTTCCACCTCCTTTGAGTTCTTCTTTCAACATCATCAGAAACAATGGGGTTTTGTTTAGATGCAATAGGAATAGGACTCTTCATGTGATGACACCTCCTGATGATGCACGTTTCTTTACATATCCATGTGGTGATGACTATGATATCTTGTATGGCTATAGTAGTGCTTACTCAAATAATAGTGAGAGGCATAGGTTGTTATTATCTGAAAATTGTTCCGTTATTTATTTCCCCATGAAAGACCTGCCTGATAATTCTGACCCTTTCACTTTTGTAACCTCTGAGATCGTTCTTCGATTGTCCGATGATGAGTGTAGTGAGTGTTACCGTAAAAGGACAGGACATTGCAGATTTGTCGGCAACCAAACGTTTTACTGTCATAGAGGTACACATTAGTGTTTGCCTGTTTGGTACAGAGTCATATGTTATGGTGTCTTTGAATTGATTTGCTTGTGAGTTCCGTACTAATTATATGACTTCCCCTTAGTGACAAAAACTGAGATTCTTGCTGTTTCATATAGCAAACTCATCAATATTGTCACATCATAGCTAGATTCTGATTTTCTGAACCAACCATGCACTTGTGAAGTATGCTATTTTTGTATATTAGTTAGCTAGTAAAAAATAAATCATTATTTTATTCATTAACCCATTCGCGGGTTAATGTTCAAATTAACTCAGGGATGCGCACTTCAGCGAGATTGGATCCTCTGTAGTTACACTCTTTGCATTTTTACTTAAAACCAACTTTGGTTTCTTCGCTGGGTGAGTCTATGATGCAATTTGTTGTATGCATGCAATGTAATTTCGGTCGATAGGATTGTGATATGTGGGTAGGATGACTTGAGATGCAATGCAATTTTCCACGTGTCACAATCTTATTGGCCGAAATTGTATTGCATGCATGCAACAAGTTGCATCATAGATCAACCCTCGCTATTCCCTTACTGTAGTGGTCTTCATAGTATTTCACTTACCAAAATTCTTGAGGAGATCAACGTTGGTTCCTTCATATAGAGAGAACTACAGGTGGATTCACTGTCATAATAGCCTTAAGCTATGGACCTAATTAAGAATAATACTTCATTACTTTTGTAATTGCTTTATCTAAGTAAGTTTTTTTTTTTTGGTTTCAAAATTCTGGTGCAGATGGTATGAGCAGGGGATTGAAGATGGGGCTTGGACTAGGACTAGGTAATGTTCACTTCACAAAATTTTTCCTTCATTTGAGAAGTTAAATATTTGTGGAATATTGAAGCTGGAAATTCCTTGTATTACAGGTTTTGGAATTGGGCTTCCAGTGATTGTGATAATTGGGTGGCTCATAGGACGGCATTGCAAAAGAAAATATTATTCTTCTAATGATCAATTGGAATCAAGAGAGATGTATTCTGATACATACTCAAATCCAGATCCAGAAAATGGCAGTATATACTTTGGAGTCCCACTTTTCTCTTACAAGGAGCTTAAAGAAGCAACCAATAACTTCGATCACACGAGAGTACTTGGTGATGGAGGCTTTGGAATTGTTTACTATGGTAATCCACTCACACTACCCTTTTCATTAGAGTTTCAGAACATATCCTAACACGTTAATTATTTCACCCAAGATTATGAGCTTCAGATCATGATATAGTATAGGTCTATTAAATTGGCACTCCAAACTTACTAGGAAATTTAAAAATTTAAGTTTTAACCAAATGGATATCAATAATGTTATCAAGTCTCTTCTGTCTTTGTATGTTGGTATTTAAAGTAAAAATTTACAAATCTCTCTTATTATTATTCTAGTTTTAAAATGTACACTTATTTTTTGTCACTAAAGATAATATAATAGTAAATACAATTAAATTTTAACATAATATTTTTAAATATCTAACAACAAAGATAACTAAATAATTTTGTTTTGAAAAAAATATGTATAAACTGTTAACTTCGTGTAACAATGTTGTACTAATTTAAGTATTATTAAATGTAATTTTTAAAATAAAAGGAATACCGAAAATATTATTAAGTGTAATTTTTTATAATTTGGAGTAAATTACCATTTTAGTACCAAAATATTTTATTTGTCTCAACTTAATTCTTGAATCATGAAAATATTAATGTTAGTCCCTGAAAAATATCTTGCCTTACAATTCTGTCTATGCCTTTCATGTTTTTTACTTTTTTAACCAAAAAAAAAACGAAACTGTAATATAAAGTATCCTTTAAGAATTAAATTATAGGGTCTAAATTGTAACAAATAATTTTTTTTGAAGTTCAAAATAATAATTTACCCAAAATAAATTTATATGTTTGGTTTCATTTTATTATTATTTTATTTTGGCCTTTTAGTTCCATTTTATTAACTTACGATATATTTGAATAAGCAGGAAAACTACGAGACGGTCGAGAAGTAGCAGTGAAGCAGCTATACGAGCACAACTTCCGCCGCGTAGAACAATTCCGTAACGAAGTAAAGATTCTCGCTAACCTCCGTCACAAGAATCTCGTCTCCCTCTACGGTTGCACTTCACGCCAAAGCCGTGACCTCCTCCTCGTCTACGAATACATCTCAAACGGCACCGTTTCATCTCACCTCCACCACTCCTCCTCTTCCTCCCCCCTCCACCACGCGCCTCTTCCCCTCTCCTGGCCCACGCGCCTCAAGATCGCCATCGAAACCGCCAGCGCCCTCGCCTACCTCCACGCCTCCGACATCATCCACCGCGACGTCAAGACGAACAACATCCTCCTCGACGCCAATTTCACCGTGAAGGTCGCCGATTTCGGGCTCTCCAGGATGTTCCCGAACGACGCGTCGCACGTGTCGACGGCGCCGCAGGGGACGCCGGGGTATGTGGATCCGGAGTATTACCAGTGCTATCAGTTGACGAGCAAGAGCGATGTGTATAGCTTCGGAGTGGTGTTGATGGAGCTGGTCTCGTCGAAGGCGGCGGTGGATATGAGTCGGAGCAAGGAGGAGGTGAATCTGTCGAATCTGGCGGTGAGGAAGATCCAGGAGAGCGCGTTTGGGGAATTGGTGGATCCGAGGTTGGGGATGGAGAGGGATGGGGAGGTGAGGAGGATGGTGGTGTCGGTGGGGGAATTGGCGTTTCAGTGCTTGCAGAGAGATAGGGATTTGAGGCCTTCGATGGATGAGGTTTTGGAGGCGTTGAAGAGGATTGAGATTGGGAGTGGAGGTAAGGTTGATGTGGAGGATTTGGAAGCGGGTGAGGGTAATGTGAGTACGGTAACGCCGGCGGCAACTCCGCCGCCGCCTAGTCCGCCGCCGATGTCGCCGGATTGGGAAGAGGTTGGGTTGTTGAAGAAGATGAAGGCGCGTCCTAATTCGCCCAATTCTGTGACTGATAAATGGAAGAGTGAAGCTACCACTCCTAATGTTAGTCATTGATTTGGAATTCTTGTGCAATGATTATAAAGGGTTTCGGAAGAATTGTAAATGATTCCAATTAATGTATGGTGATTTTACTCGTCCACACTGTAGTTTTGTTTGTTTATACTACAAATATACGATGATTATATATACTTTAAGTGCCAGAGATATGCATAATTAATTTGGCTAAAGACTAGGTAAAGTTACTTAGGTGCTTGCTATAAAGTTCACCAATATAATTGAAACACGTGACAAAAATTTTTTGTATAACCAATCATGGTAGAGAGAGAAAATGAAAAGCAATAAATTACATAACCAATCAAATTGGAGAGAGAATATAAATAAAGTTTATGATTGGTGAACTTTATAGCATGCACCTAAGCAACTTTACCTTAATTTTTTCCTTTGGCTAAATGGCTAATGAGCGGGAAAACATATATAAATGTTTTTTTTAGAACCATACACAAGATAAAATTTTCTTTGGAGGGACGCAAAAAGAAGGTTAAAGTATTAAATTTGTATAAAGTTTAATGTTGGTCCTCAATGTTTTAAAAGTTTAATGTTGTTTCTCAAAATTTTTTTTAGTTGATTTTTGTTCTCGAGCGTAACACCATTAACTTTTGCCGTTAAATGATGACGTGAAATGCTTATGTGGCACACTCTTTTTTTACGTGTTATATTCTAAATTAGTCAGACTAAAACTTGAGAGATTGGGCGAAAAAAAAATATAAAATAATAACTTTATTAATAAAATAAATATATCACATCAAACTAACATATTTTGTAAACGTAAATATTGCAATTTATTCATAAAAATGTGATGCTTAGCTTGTAATTAGGTTAGCCGGTGACTCTCAAGTCTTTGCAGTTTGTTATACGGTTTAGTAATTTCTCTGGTTGCCTTGCCATGTGTGTCTCACATTATCATATTCCAATTAGTTTATTCTTGAAATTTTGATGCTTCCCTTGGCATTTGCGGTGACTAAAGTCTTTCCTGCTCTTAGTCAATAGGATTGTCTTTTGGTGGATGCATTTCTCTGTATTTTTTCATCCAAGTCTCACATTATTAGTTATTACTTATCCATTTCCTTTTCCAAAAACGTCAAACATCTCCTTCATCAGCGTAATATAAGTCTTAGGATAGCCAGTGACAATTTAATTCAAAAATTTTAAGACTTAGAATCCTGTATGCCTCTGTTTGTTTTTTCTAACTTTGGTCCTTTTTCTCTTGCTCTGTAATTTGTTTTTTATAATAAAAAAAAATATATTCATCACTTCTATTTGATATATTCATTAAATAAACAATATAAAAATTAAATGATGTATTATCTTTTGTTTGTGGAATTATTGGCCAATTTCATTTATTTTAATATTTCAATAGATAGGTATTTCTTGGATAAAAATATATATATGCCTTATAAAACAATTCTGGTATACACCCATAATTATTTATAGGGCTATACGAATAATTTAAAAGTCTTTAATCATGAATTACAAAGAAATAAACACAATACTTAAAAGTATAAATGAAACGAAACATTATAAATATTTTAGACTCGATTTGCATAAGAGCTCATCAGGCTGAGTTCATTTATTATAGGAAAGGAAATGAGTCTGAACTTAAAGTAAGTTTATTGGGTAAAGTATCTTTGGTACCCTCAATGTTTACGCGTTCGGTCAAATAGACTCCAAACGTTTGATTGTTGTCAAATATACCCCCAACGTTTCAATTTTTGGACAATCTTATACCCTTTTCACTAACACCGTTAAAATAGTTAACGATTTTTGCTGACTAGGCATAATATGTGGCATTAATATATGACTGGGATCAATTTTTTTCATTTCATATTTTATTTAAAAGAAAAAAAAAGAAAATTGTTTAGGTTGAGGTTTTGAAGAAGTACGTTTTCTTTTTTTATATTAAATATGAAATGGAAAAAATTGATTCTAATCAGATATTAATGCCACATGTTACGCCTAGTCAGCAAAAACTGTTAAAATGGTTAATGGTGTTAGTGAAAAGGGTAAGATTGCCCAAAAATTGAAATGTTGGGGACATATTTAATTTGATTGCAATAAAACGTTTGAGACATATTTGACCGAAAGCGTAAACGTTAAGGTATCAAATTACTTTATCCAAGCTTATTTAGAAAAGACATGTGCCTTTGACCTTCGTAATTAGTGAATTTTCCAAGTCAACTAATGAAGCCGTATGGAGCACTTGAGAGATGTGTATTGTGTGGTGAAGGGAGTGTAGAAGAATTGAGACATGATATAGTTGAGTCAGTGAGTTTATTATTTGAAGCGTATTAGGTAATTTTGAATTGGGTGAATCATCAGTTAAGTGAGGGTTAGAAGAAATGGTTGAAGCAGTTTATTATGTATTTGTGTTGATATTCATGTTCTCTGATTCTGAGCTCTCTTCTGCTGCTGGAGATGAAGGAGACAACTGTCCTCCTTTTTTTGAGTGTGGAAATCTGGGCAACCTCAGCTACCCTTATACCACCACTCAATACAAGAGATGTGGCATATTTCCAATTCATGGTTGTGATAATCATAATCCCAACGCAACTAAAACTGTACAACTCATCAATGGAAGGAAACAGTTTCAAGTGCGTGGCGTTGAGCAAGAGCCACTGCATTTCAGTATTTCGGTTAAGGATGAACAATTGGAAAATCTTTTGGTAAAAAGTAGCTGTGAATTGTTCGGCTATGATATTGATCTTCCTCGTAGCTCTGCCGTGGGATACTATTATATCAGAAATAATATAACACTGTACAAATGCAACCGCACGCTCCCACATATCCCTTCAAATCAATTTTATAGCTACAATATAAGCTGTGCCAACAAGAGTAATGAAACCATCTATTTCAGAACTCAGAATATTCCAGATGATTATCTATCTTCTTCAGCAGCGTGTTCAAAGGGGGTTCAGCTTCCAGTGAATAGCCATGTTTTTTCGGGCAATCCGTTTAACTTCATAGCTGCTGAATTCCCCATTGAATTCCAATTTTCTGATGACTGTCACCAGTGTTACTCTGAGAGAAGCGGTGAATGTAGACTTGACAGCAAAGGAAAATTTCTCTGTTTCAAACCTAAAGGTATGCAAGAAATAATAAGAAAAATTCTCAAGTGTAACAAGATGAATCTGCCTATAAGCATTCTCATAATATTTTTAAGTAAGATTTAGCTTTCACATATTTATTTATATTTTGTATATCGAATTAACCTAACAAAGTTATTCTATTTTTCACCTTACAGTCATAACCCTGTAAATCATGACAATTAGAACTAACTAGGTGCACTATATTTTCACCTTTTGTATCATTTACTCGTCAGTTACTATTGCTTCTTTTAACTTAAGCAGAGGATAATTCACTCTACACAACTTTCAGTCTTCCACAATACCCAGCTAGCCTCTCCACAAAAAAGGAACGAAAGTGAAAGTGACAATAGATGTTTGTTATTTCAAACTATAAAACTTAAAAGTTAAACAGATTTAAACAAGGCTATGCCTAAATTGTGTTCTTTTATAAGTCATGACTCTGTAAATATTGCTTGCATGGCAATTAGTACTAACTAGGTGCACAATATATATTTATTATTTACTCATCAGTTACTATTGCTATCTTTTAACTTAAGCAGAGGATAAACGTCATAGGCCTTGGAAGCTATTGGGAATAGGTAATTCACTCTACACAACTTTAATTCTTTCACAATACACAGCCTCTCGAAGTGATAATAGATGTTTGTTATTTAAAACTCTAAACTTAAAAGTTGAACAGGTTTAGGAGTTGGACTTGGTGTTGGAGGATGGATCGTGGTGTTGGGGTTGATCCTCTTGCGACATTACAGACAGAAATGTGTTGTTTCACATGTTCGACTCCGATCAGCGAATGATGCAAACCTAGACAGTGGCAGGCTCTTCTTTGGAGTCCCCATATTCTCCTACAAAGAGCTTCAAGAAGCCACCAACAATTTCCACCCATCAAGAAAACTAGGAGATGGAGGCTTTGGCTCTGTTTACTATGGTCTTCCCGAAAACTCTTCCATCCTAAATTTTCATTTAATGGCTGTAATTTCGTTCTTAATACTCTCATCTTTATCAAGCAGGAATACTCCAAGATGGTCGACAAGTTGCAGTGAAGCACTTGTTCAATCAAAACTACAAGCGAGTGGAGCAATTCATGAATGAAGTTGAGATCCTCACTCGCCTGCGCCACACAAACCTTGTGTCCCTCTATGGCTGCACTTCCCACCAGAGCCGCGAGCTCCTCCTTGTCTACGAATACATCCCAAACGGCACCGTTGCAACCCACCTCCGCGGCAAAACAGCGAACCCTGCTTTACTCACATGGCCCATACGCCTCAAAATCGCCATAGAAACTGCAACCGCACTTGCCTACCTCCACGCCTCCGATGTCATCCACCGCGACGTCAAAACCAACAACATTCTCCTCGACAACAACTTCACTGTCAAAGTCGCTGATTTTGGACTGTCTAGATTATTCCCCAATGATGTCTCCCATGTTTCCACAGCTCCACAGGGAACACCTGGATATGTTGACCCAGAGTATCACTACTGTTTTCAGCTTACAAACAAGAGTGATGTGTACAGCTTTGGGGTAGTGTTGATCGAGCTGATATCTTGTATGCCAGCTGTTGATATCGGGAGGGAGAGAGATGAGATTGCGTTGGGCAATCTAGCGGTGAGGAAGATTCAGAGAGGTGAACTTGAGGATATGGTGGATCCATGTTTGGGGATAGAGAAGGATAGTGAGGTGAAGAGGATGGTGGTGTCCGTGGGGGAAATGGCTTTTCAGTGTCTGCAGAGAGAGAAGGAATTGAGGCCTTCCATTGATAAGGTTTTGGAGGTGCTGAAGAGGATTGAGAGTGGTGGAGATGATGCAGAGGAAGGTGGTGTTTCAGAGGGTAAAGTAGATTTTCATAATCCAGGTGCAGTAAGTTCACTGAAGTGGGATCAGGTTAGGATGTTGAAGAATATGAAGTCACCGTCTTCACCAAACAGCGTGGCTGAGAAATGGAAAAGTGACTCTACTACTCCTAATGTCAGTGTTTGATCTCTAGCCCTATTATTCAGTACTGGTTATGTTTATGCTGCTTTGATATGCTGGTGTAATTTTCACTTCTCACCCGTCAAGTAATGATTACATACTTACTAGTTAATGAAGTTTTGTAATCAAGACTATTTACATTTAGGTTTGAAGTGAAGTATGTTGGAGCGAAGTTAATTTTATGGGGACAAAAACAGTATTACATTGCTATTTATTTTGCACATAGCTGCATAAATTACAGGCAATTTTACTTTTAAACCCCTCTTTAAAATATTAAACCCCAAAACCGTTTTAGACTTCATTACAATTTCCTTTACCTGGTTAATTAATGTCATTCAATTTTTACTTTTCCAAATTGCAGCCAACGAATTTTCAGAAAGAATGATAACATTTTGTTAGCATTCATATTCAGTTGTGGATAAGTTAAATTGTCCTCATATCTCACGGAATGAGGGGATGGTTTTTTATGCCGTGTTGAATTTGGTGTGTCGTCTTGTGCTTGTCGTGCTCATGTCTGTGCTTCATAGCTTAAAAGTAATGAATTCCTTCTTTCTCCTTAAAATCATCATTGAACATTCACATTCAAAATCACGCTAGATTGAGAGCTACTGCTACACAAGGAGAGAAAGAGACTAACCTGGGAAAGGGGAAATTCGAGCCCCTCGTGATGCAATGCGTTGAGGCTAGGCTTGGCGCTGCAGCACACAAAATCCGCTGGTTCATCTCCGGCGCCGGAAAACAACCCTACTATGCTGCTTCAGCAGAAGAATTAGTTGGATTTACGCGAGAAGGGCAAAGATTTGATGCGCGGGTGGGTACACATGGAAAAGCCTAACGAGTAACGATTCGGTTGGAAACAGATCTCGGAATTTCGGTAATTTGGAGGGACGGATCCGGGTCACCCAAGTCCAATTAGATGGATTTCAATTTTAGATTTATAATTAGAATAGAGAAAAGAAAAATGAAAAAAAGGTGTTTATGATATGTCAATCCATAACGTTCTTTTTGCTCTTTAATTATTTGTTTCATTTTTTTATTAATGTTATTATTTTTACCAATGTTTTTAAAATCGGACCGGTCATTGAACCGGTCAAGGCACTGGTTCATGGTTCAATGGTCGAACCGTGGTCGAACCGGTGGCATTTAAAATATATATTTTTAATTAAATATACTAAAATATATCATAAAAAATTTATATATTTCATAATTATATGTTTCCATCTCGATCTAAACATGATAAGAAATAGAACAAGTTGCAAATTACCACAATATCATATTAAACTTTTCAAATAAGTTCAAGGATCAACATATTTAAGTCTCAAATCTTATCACAAACCCAACAATAAATACTAAAATAGAACAATCCTTACAACTACAAGTCACAACAAATTTTCAATAAATATTAAATCATAAACAACACAAATTTTTTTTAAAAAAAAATGAACAACCGGTCGAACCGTCTAAACCACCGGTTTTGACCGGTTCTGACCGGTTTTGACCGGTTCTTGACCGGTTTTATATCTTACCGGTTCATTGGTTATTCCGGACCGGACTGGCTGGCGGTTTACCGGTTTTCCGGTCCGACCGGCCGGTCCGGTCCGGTTTTCAAAACAATGATTTTTACTAATGTCGTTAAATAATTAAAATTTTTTGTTGGTGTTGCATTACATGTGACAAAATAAGTTGACCGAGCAAAAGTATTTTTCAACTCAGATTTTTTTTTTTCTATACCAGCCTATACAATATTACATCATTTTGAACCATAAACCTTTTCTTCTCAAACAAGTTGAAACATTACGCCGTTGTGCTCTTATTTTTTCTGGTTAGCTCATTTTTGCCACGTGTGAAAATATTTTTGACCAGTAAATTCATTTTGTCACATGTGATACCACATCAACAAAAATCGTTAATTATTTAACGGTATTAATAAAAAGGATAATATTAATAAAAAAATAAAATATTAAAAATATAATTAACAGCAAAAACATTGAAAATAAAATTGACAGTGATGTATGATTAAAAATACCTTTTGCTAAAAACAAATGGACATATAAATCACATAACTTGCTAAAAAAAATATCATAGGTGGGAGTGGGACTCGTTAAAGATAGGACTAGACCTCCATACGTAGGTAATTTACATATGAAATCAATTCCGTGACTCTCTAATAGTATAAAATTTTAAATAAGACATATAAATTATACCAAATATAAACTTTTTTTTTTGGTAAGTTATACCAAATATAAACTTTAAATATACAATGAATATAAAATCTTAACAAATTTATATTTTTAAAATTATGAAATATATATTCCATAAAAAATTATGAAATATAATAATTTACAAATTAATATTATATTTAAACTATTAGATCCACTTCTTTAATACCGTAACTCAGATCTATTGAATAAAATTCCGTGAGTATCTAGCTATAAGATATAAATATTTTGATAAAAATAAAGTTTAATATGCCACTTATTAATATTAAATAAAAATTTGATCACGAATTCATACATAATATATCTCTATTAGTGTGTTATTGTGTGTAGAAGAGATAATGCGATAACCACTCTTATCTCTAGTACAATAACACAATAAAGGATCCTCTGTCATTACTGTTAGTCATTTAATTTTTATTTAATATTAATAAATAATAAATAATTCATAAATAATATAGTATATTTTTATCCAATTCCCATACTTCCTAGTTAATGAAGTTGTGTAATGGAAACAAGCTGCGTTGGATTTTACAACTGCTTCATAATGAGTTTAGGTTTAAGCACAGAAAATCTGTTTTGTGACCTTACTAGGCAGCTTCACATGAATTTTGTGACCTTCTTAGCGTGCACATTAATCTATATCTTCATTCCATTCTCACCAAAATCTATTTATTAGTAAACCCTACCACCCAGAATATTGACTTGTTAGCTTTTATTCAAACCTTGTATAACCAACTGATATAATTTGCAACTTCTTATAATTAGACAAAAATACATGTAAAATTTATCCAATTTATTATTTTTATGATTGATTATTTTTTAAAATAACATTTTCACATATTTTATTTTGATTTAAAAAATTACGAATAAAAATTTTCAGAGAATCGGAAACACGTTCTGAAATCTCTAAAAGCTAGAATATATAAAACAGATCGAAGTGGACGGTGAGAACTGAGATGAATCGTGCTTTAATAATCCCATTAACATCACAAAGCACCTTTCTCCTCTTTTTTTATTTCCACAATTATTAATCCAATATATGCAGTTCTAAGTTTTTAAATATATTTTGGACCATATATTAAATACAGACGCGTTAACATCATCATCACCCTTTTGCTTTGTTTTTAATTACAACTTTGGACTATAGAAAGATTTGAATCCTCTAGTGGAATGGTGTTTGGCAGTGATGTAACTAAAGTATTAGCCACGATTTAGAAAATATATATATATATATATATATATATATATATATATATATATATATTAACAACCTGTTTTTCCAGGATGTTGTTTTATCCAAGCACTTAATTTAATGTAGACCATTGAGCTATACAATATTTTATTTAAGGTAAATTAGTTTTTAGTTCATAAATTATTAGTTAAATTATTATTTAATCTTTAAATTTTGAATATTGATTATTTGTCTTTGAATTTACATTCTGGTCAACTATTTAGTTCTTGAGACGTTATCCATTAAGTCATCGCGCGACGTAACTGTTAAATACTGAGGTAACCTCGTTAGCTTGCCACCATATGGCCACCTCACCTTGTCACACTATCTGAATATTTAAAAGTATTACTAAATAGTCCTTGTATTTGCCACATTTAATTAATATTGGGAGTACTTACTACTTAGTGTTACTTTTCACTAATATACGATTATTTAGTATTACTTTTAAATATTCAGATAACGAGACAACATGATAGCAAATTAATGATGCCATGTCACGCGATGACTTAAGGGATAACTAAATAGTTGACACAATTGTAAATTTAGTATCAAATTATTTTCAAAATTCAGGAACTAAATAGTAATTTAACCAACAATTTATGATCTAAAAACTAGTTTAGGAGGTTTTATTTTGCCATTGAAGTGTTTTGTTTTCTCGTCAAAGGTCAAAATGTCATTGCAGTGTATGAAAGTGAAGAGAAACAATTCAAAAGTCTTGCGAGCGATATAGACATTGGAAGAAGGCGAGTAGGATCCAAAGTCGTCATCTTCACCATACCCCTCCCTCCCTCCACTTTTTTTTTTTTTTTATTTCTTTTTCATGACGCAAATTTGTCAAAGTCTTGCTAAGTCGTTGTCCAAGTCAACTAAACTAGCTAGCGTACTAGTAACAGAGGTTATTACTTGAAGTTAGGCACAGAAGAAAGCAGAGATTATTTTTGTGGCTGAAACGTTTGGGACTTTTGATTATGGCTCCCCATTATTCTCTGCTTTGTTTCCTTCTTCTTCTTCTTCTATTGGCTGCACATGGAAATGGCTACACCAACACAACGAGCCCAAACTGTGGTTTGTCCTTACAAGTTTGTGACCATGGAGGATGGGTCCAAGTGGGTGACCAATTATGGTGCAGAGAAGGCACCTATGAGGATCAGATGGGTTACTCTGAAATTCTCATCCAAGACCATGATTTTCAAGAGCTCTTGGATTCCCAAGATTGCAGTGCCTTCGATTATTGTTTAGTTATTCCTTCGGGCTCTCCCATAACGTCCTTTCAGATCCCTCACAATACTACCTTCTTCAAATGCAGCCACAACCTCAATCTCAAACCCCAAGACACTAAAGACTTTTACAAACACCACTGTTCTGAATTCGATATCTACCTTAATCCTCACATAAAAGATGATGGCAAGTCTTTACATGAATGTTCTATTATCAAGCTTCCATTTGGAATGAAGCCACCACTTCAAATGCCTCCCCCAGTGGACATTAACCTATTTGCACACTTAACTCCTAATGCCACTATACAAGGAAAATTGTGCAGTGGCAATGGTAAGCACTTCCATTTTTTACTTTAATTTTCCCATATATTGATCATTCCCATGACTTAAATAAAGTGTGTTTGGCTTTTCTGAATTCTAACTCCAGATAACAGCACAACAAAGCCTCAGAAAGATGAAATAAAAGGTATTTAATTAATTGCTTCAAAGGACCACTCATCCTGTTAATAAGTATTCAATATACACTTCATGTACTGTTAATAAGTGTGTTTGGCTATTCTGAAATCTAACTCTTTACCCTTCATCACCAGAGCACAGGAGAATGGCTCCCAAAGCTGTGATAATAGGTATATTTGCATTTTCCACAAAAGAAATTTCCTACATATATTCAAGTTTGTATTACAAGTCCATAACTTCCCTCCTACAGGTTTATCCTTTGGAAGCACAGGCGTGATTACAGCTGTGGTGATTATTCTACTGCTGAACAGACGAAAGCACAAATCTGCAGGATTCCAGATCCAATCCAGAAACATTCATTCTGATGCCTACACTAATGCAGATACGAATACAGAGAGTGGAATTATCTACTTTGGTGTCCCTGTCTTCTCCTATGAGGAACTTGAACAGTCAACAAACGGTTTTGATCCATCTGGGGAACTTGGAAAAGGAGGCTTTGGGATTGTGTACTATGGTAAGAGGCTTTCACTTGTCAAACCTCATCATTCTTCAGTAGTTGAAACACTAGTTTTCCTTTCATGTTTTTCACTTTCAAATCTCTTCTAACAAGTATTGAAATGATAAAAGTCCTTTTTTTTTTTATTATTATATAGGCCAAACCTAGCCTTTTAATACCCTATTTTATTTTATGGGAATAGTATATTCTTTATTTGCAGGAATAAGACTATGTATATCTGACCCTCCCTATACCCCACCTAGTGGAAGCCTTGTACACCGAGATGCCCTGTTGCTACTAGTAATAGCTTTCAGCAACACAAATTTCTGCAAACAAGTTAATTTCTGTAAAACTAACATAGATACAAGACACAATTCAATGTGGACATTATGATGCAAATTCTATATATACTGTCCAACCATACTCCATAAATCTAATATGAAGCAGCACAAGTGAATCTTTATGTCTTGATGAATAACTTTTGGTTTTATTTTGAATTTTTACAACCAGGAAAGCTGAAAGATGGCCGAGAAGTTGCTGTCAAGCGCCTATTTGAACGCAGCTTCCGGCATGTCGAACAATTCAAGAATGAAATCCACATCCTCACACGCCTACGCCACAAAAACCTCGTGTCCCTCTACGGCTGCACTTCTCGGCACAGCCGCGAGCTACTTCTGGTTTACGAATACATTCCAAATGGTACTGTTGGCTGCCATCTCCATGGCAAATTGGCAAGCCCCGGCTCAATGCCTTGGCCTACAAGAATGAGAATTGCCGTGGAGACAGCGAGTGCATTGTCATATCTCCATGCTTGTGACATAATCCACCGCGATGTCAAAACCAGCAACCTCCTCCTAGACAACAATTTCTGTGTTAAGGTTGCTGATTTTGGTCTTTCAAGGTTGTTCCCTAACTTCCTCTCCCATGTCTCCACAGCTCCACAAGGAACACCGGGTTATTTGGACCCGGAATATCACCATTGCTACCAGCTTACGAATAAGAGTGATGTCTACAGCTTTGGGGTTGTCCTTATTGAGCTGATTTCATCTCTACCAGCTATTGACATCACAAGGGATAAGGATGAGATCAAGTTGGCAAATCTAGCCATAAAGTTGATTCAAAGAAGAGAATTCACTCAATTGGTGGATTCTTCCCTTGGTTTTGAGTCAGATAATGAGGTTAGGAGGATGATAGTTTCCGTCGCGAAGTTGGCTTTTCGGTGTCTGCAGAGGGACAAGGATATGAGACCCTCCATGGATGAAGTTATGGAGGTTCTGCAGAAAATTGAGAGTGGGGAGGATGATAGTGAGGATTTTGGGTTTCATGGTAGTGGGATTTCTGAGATAAAGATACATGCTTCTCTTCCAACTTCTCTTGGTAGAGATGAAGATGGATCATTGATGAATTTGAAGCCACAACCTTTTCTCCAAACATTGTGATCATAAATGGGATAGTAATGCTACTATAACTTAATGTGTAAGAGCATAATTAGTAATTACTGTACTTAGTTACTACTTACTAGTGTTATTCTTGTTATACCATATGATTTTTCAGAAGCTATGATACAATTTTGTTAGCATTGATCTTTAGGTGTGAATGAATTAGTATAATATGCAGCTTTGAAGCAGGGGAATAGGGCAAAGAGAAGAATTTATATAAAGCTTGGCATATATATATATATAAACTACTTTCTTAATAATGTTTAGTTTAAGAGATAGCAGAAATTGGCCATAGTGATATTCCAGATTTTAATATAATAACTTTAGTAAGTATGAGTATGACTTTCTTAATGGAGATGTTCCTTACACTTCTATTTTCTTTTCACAACTGCAATCTCAGTATTCTATCTTGGTGATTTTTTTTTTAATCTCATCATAGTTGAGTGTGACTAAGTTTCTCTTCTGTTGTAGTAAATGATCAATATGAAAACAGATGCCATTTTCTGTGCTAGAAGTAATCAAATTTAAAGAGAGAACTCTGAACTTCATGAATCATGATTACTTTCTTTTTTTTTAAATGAAATATAGAATATAGTGGGAGAATAAATTTTTTTTTTTTATAATTATAGTGGGAGAATAATTAATTTCCCTATTGATGATATATTGACCAAAAGCAGAATTTTTAATAGGAAGAAGTTAAATTTCTACATGTCGTAGATTCGAGGAAGCTGATTATGTAGTCATTGTCTTAGTAAAATTATTTAATATAAGAATATCTCTCAAGTATGACTTTCTCCATGGATCGGTTTTCTTGTACTCGTATTTTCTTTTTACTGGTGCAATTGTTTGGTACAGTTTGCGATTTTCCATTTCCTTAGTTGATGATCTGAGTATTCTATTTAGGGAATTTTTTACTATTTTGTTCTCATTATCCTTGAGCTTTGAAGCACTTGCACTCAAACCACATAAATAATAATTTTTTTAATTTGGATGTGTGCTTGACACAGCTTGACATGAAAAGTTAATTTTTTTTTTTAAAAAAAAAAATGGGGTAAAATGTGTCTTTTGTTTCCCGTCTATCTCTATACTAAATTAAAGCGTGTATTTTATTTGGCTTTTCTTTTTTTATTTGCTAGAATACGTGTATCCTCTCCAACCCATTTTCCTTTTCTTTGCGGCCTATCCCTTCTCCCTTCTTCTATTACTTTATGGTGTTCTTCTAACTTTTATGATTTTTTTAGCATCTTCCTCTTTTTTTTTTTTTGTAATTTAAACTTTTTTTACTCATACCTATTTAGCTCACTATTAATAATTGAATTACAATTCAAAGAATCAGTCCCACGAACAGAAGATGCCGATCTATGGGCAATACAAACATTTTCTCCCTTAGAACTTGAAGAGTAGTTCGACAAATTTTTAGAAGAGTCAATCATGTGTCTATTCGCACAAGAATCAATAATACAAGTAGAAATTTGAGCATTAGAAATCATACCGAGTGCACATAATTTGAAGTGCTACCATAAAGATGTCAAAAGAGAAATGTTGTTTTTGATGTATAGGGATGATTATTTTTAATTTTTACACACACACACATATATATATATATGCCGTATCCAATAATTTCAGAATTTGATGTAATTACACGATAAAAGTTTAATGTTACCGTATTACTGAACTTCAGTGTATCCCTCCAATTACGTAGTGCCATTTGTTAAAATTAATAAAAACTCACATTAATTCGGGTTCATTTTGACCAATTGATTGGAAAAATGTATTAAAGTTCAGTACTACCGTACCACTGAACATCTACTCGTAATTACGTCTGATGTCCGTTACCGTGTCCATGATTCAACTTGACTCCTTGATTAGTTGAGTGTGATTGATACCTTCTTTGTAAATATTTCAAAGCTTTTTTTGGACCTAAACTGTTAAAGGTCAAAACTCTATTAGTTGGTTTAATTGTTCAAACTGTTAAAGCTTTTTTTTCTACATTTTTTTTTTTTGGTGGTCTCTCTCTTCTCCACCAAAAAAAATGTAGAACGCAGATAAGTAAGATTTATCTTCACACACACTCTCTCTCTCTCTAATGAATAAAAATACTCATTATTCCTTCTCCTTCTTCATCTTCATCTTGTCTCTGCTGATCGCAATCACCTTGTGTTCTTCATCTCTGAACCCAAAGTTCCAATCTTGCGAACCCAAATCCTGCGGTAATGTCCCAAACATAAGATATCCTTTTTACATCGAAGGTGTCCAAGAATCCTATTGTGGGTACCCAGGTTTCGCCCTGTCTTGTTCCAATAATGCCTCCCCAATCCTCAATCTCTCCGGAACAGAGTACATCGTCCACGAAATTCTCTACAACAATCAGTCAATTCGAGTGTCCGACGCTGCGTTATCATCAAACGCCACAGACACCGCATGTCTTCCTCGTACCAACAACCTCACCCTCGACAAAACCATATTCGGTGTTGCTCCCAACCAGAAGGACCTGTTCTTGGTGTTTGGATGCAAATTGGATGATGGGTCGCTTCCAGAAGGGTTTTTAGGGTACAGAATTGGGTGTTATGCGGAAAACCAAACGGAGTCTGTTTTGGGGATGAGAGATGAGGGTGAAGACTTGAGGTCTGCGCTGGACAAGTGTGAGGGAGGGATGGTGAGAACGAAGATGGGAGATGAGGAAGGAAGGATTAATGGAGAGGTATTGAGAAAAGGGTTTGTGTTGAATTGGACAGTGAGTTATTGTAGGTCGTGTGAGATGACAGGAGGCAAGTGTGGGTTCGATTCAGAGATGTACACTTTTATGTGCTATTGCCCATCCAGTGATCATCTTGTCTCATGTCCACCAGGTTACCAACTCTACCTCACAATTTGTTTCTTTAATACAGGAATCTGTTTAGACATTAGACTTTAGAGTTAGGAATCTGTTTGGAAATTTTCTTAAAGGTAAGCTTCACTTACTTTTTTTTAGAGATATAAAATTTATACTCTTCTCCCCTTTATTTTGGATAATTATATTTTCTTTTTTTATAAATCTAAAAAAATTAAAATTTCATCTATTTTGACCAAAATTCTATCAATAATAATATTAATATATTTTATTGAAATTAGAATTTTTTTAGACCTGGCTGATATGCATATCTATATTTCATCTTCAAAAAGAATAATCAGGAAAAACTTGAGCTAGTTTTTATGTCATTTTCTGACAAGAAGTGATGTTTTATTTGGGCACATAATGAATCAGAGATAACTTGAGGTGTGTTTCCCTTTTTCTGAAGTCTAACTCGTTATTGTTCACCTTGTTTGATGACAGATCCTAAGAGACCAATCCGAAACCTTATAATAAAAGGTATTGCATTTCCAAAACCTTCCCAAATAGTACTTCAAATTAAGTTTCTTTCTGAAGGGACCAAGCGGAAAAATCAAGCCACTTAAATATTCCATCGAACATCTTATTCTACTTGACGTGAGATTTGGGTAGTCCATACTACTCCATCCCCATCACTTTCTCTCTCATTCATTTTTACTTATTTATCTTTTTGTTTTTCAACATTATTACTACAGGCATAATTATTGGACTAGCAGGCCTGACTACAATTTTCTTGTTCACTGTGCTACTGCTGATGAAGCGACGAAGATACAGTAGTTCATGCTTCCTAAGCCAATCAAGAAACATTTATTTCGATGTGAATCCAAGTATAAACCCAGATTATGTTGCTGACATCTTTGGGATCCTTGTCTTCTCCTATGAGGAACTGGTAAAAGCAACTAACAATTTTGATGCACTCAGAGAACTTGGTAGTGGAGGCTTTGGGACTGTTTACTATGGTAAGTAATTCAGTATTCAGATAACTCACTCTTCTCATTCATAAAATAGATTCAATATCTACATTATGATATATCAGTATCAACAAAGATCTGTTGTATCACAGCTTACAAATATATCAGTTGTTTCTTATCATGCTTACTTTAAATTGGACTAAAACTTCATTTTGGTCCCTCACATATGCCCATTTTCTTAGTTTGGTCACTCGTATATTCGCATTCTCAATTCGGTCTCCCACAAGTCACAAAACAAACTGTTATCAATTTGGTCTCTTTATTTGGCTATTAATTGTTTAAATAATTAATAGATCTGATGAGATGGATCATTTGGTGCTTCCTAGGCAACATTTAAAGTCTACTAAAACAATATTCCCTATATTTGTTCCAAATTAGCTACAGTGGGTAGAAATTCAACAAAATGTTGCGTTTAGTGAAGTTGCACCATCAATTAAAAACATAACATTTGGAATAAAAACAAGATAAAATATATTTCCGTAGAGTTTAAATGTTGCACAGTCAACACCAAATGGTCTACCTCATTGTAATAGTTAATTATTTAAACCGCGGTCAAATAGAGAGACTAAATTGAGAACATGAATCTGTGAGGACCAAATTGTTTTCAGAAAGGCATATATATGTGACCTACCAAAATAAGGTTTTAGTTCTATAAATTGTTTAACAAGTCACTTTGATCCACAATCTATTCATTTTCCCTCACCATTGAACAATGAATAAGCAGGAAAACTACGCGACCAACGGGAAGTTGCCGTGAAGCGCCTATACGAGCGCAAGCGTGACAGCAAGCGTGTAAAACAGTTCATGAACGAAATTCAAATCCTCACTCGCTTGCGCCACAAGAATCTTGTGACTCTCTATGGATGCACCTCACATCACAGCCATAGACTATTGTTAGTATATGAATACATTCCAAATGGTACTGTTTCCAGTCATCTCCATGGTGATCTAGCAAAGCCTGCTCCACTGCCATGGCCAATCCGAATGAAAATCGCCATAGAAACCGCGAGTGCATTGGCTTATCTCCACGCTTCTGGCATCATTCATCGCGATGTCAAGACCAACAACATTCTCCTTGATGACAATTTCTGTGTCAAAGTTGCAGATTTTGGGATCTCAAGGATGTCCCTCAATGATGTTTCTCATGTCAACACAGCTCCACAAGGAACCATGGGATATGTTGACCCCGAATATCTAGAAAGCTACCGGCTTACGGATAAGAGCGATGTATATAGCTTCGGGGTTGTACTTGTTGAGTTGATATCATCTTTGGTGGCTGTTGATGAGAAAAGGAATGTGGATGAGATTAAGTTGGCAAATGTAGCAATGAAGAAAATTCAGAGAAGGGAGTTTATTGAGTTGGTAGATCCTTCCCTTGGTTTTGAGTCAGATAATGAAATTAGAAGGATGATAGTTTCAGTGGCAGAATTGGCTCTCCAATGTTTGCAAAGAGAGAGCCAGCTGAGACCTTGTATGTATGAAGTTTTGGAGATGCTGCAGAGAATTGAAAGTGGAAATAAGGATGAACATGAGCCTTTAGAGAGGTTCATGGAGATGAATCATTGAAGCATTTGGATGGTGGTAAATCTCATAATTACTTAGCCTAATTCTAATCATTAATAATTTTACTACTTGTTAATTACTCCAATCTACCAAATGAATTTTCAGAAAGAATTATTAAATCTTGTCAGCATACAAATTCA
The DNA here is from genome assembly GCA_014851425.1 of Senna tora. Lineage (NCBI taxonomy): Eukaryota > Viridiplantae > Streptophyta > Magnoliopsida > Fabales > Fabaceae > Senna > Senna tora. The sequence continues at coordinate 7,787,232 of CM026270.1, forward strand.
GTTGTTTGGTCCAGTTTTTCTACTTTTGTTAGTAGTAAATGAGCAGGGACAGAGACAAATTCTCATTCTATTTTATATATTGATTGTTGATTTAAGGAGTTGGGTTGGAAAATGGGAATTGAATTTTCATTTGAAAATTCAGTTATATCAAATTGGAAAATGCAACAGTCTTATTGCTACATTGTGGTGTATCTCTGTCCATTGGCATTCTGACACAATACCCACTTATAAGTAAGTTATAACCTTCAAGCAATTGAACTTCTTCCCTTCCTTTTTAAATCACAAAGGAAAAACAAAATTACAAATAAAGACTTAAATTGGCAATTTGGTGTGTAGATTGGGCCTAGGTCAAATACACCCGAACAAAAATATAACTACATCCAATTAGAGTGCTATTAAAATTAACAACTTAATTATTAATGTATTAATTTTAATAATTTGATCGGTCCACAATTATAATTATTTTCACAAAATAATTCTAACGAACTGAGCTGGGAAGTTAAGATGCAAGCTGTGAAGTGAACTTGATCACTTTTTAGCCTAGTGTATTTGGACCCACAAGCAGAATTTTCAAAGGGAAGAAGTTAAAATTCTATCGTTACACAATTTGGTCCTTCCGTCATATCCAGTTAAATCAACTTAACGAGCGCGCTGACGTGGCACGTTAAATTTCCATGTGGCCCGATTGTGGATGATTCAAACTTGCTTACATGGCACCAACCAAAACTCAGCTCCAACTAAGCCTAAACGCACCAACACCAAGGGTTTATAAACCCAAACCACTCCACACTACCTCACATCACTCTCAAACCATCCTCCCGACCAAAATCTAATGGCCTGTTTGGTATAGCTTCCATGGGTGAGGTTAGAGGGAAGATGAGATTAAAGTGTGTTTGGTATGGTTTTGGAAGCGGTGAGGTGAGTTGAATGTTCTTAGCTAAATGGAAAGGTTGCTTCCTTGAAGAAGTGGAGGGAATGTGAGGTGACGTTTGGTTTAAAGACCAAAATGCCCTTAAAAAATTTGTGACTTTTTTGTAAGAGCAAAAAAGATATTTTCATGCATACAAACGGCACCTAAAACTTTAAATCACTCTACACAACTCTCAAACCATCCTCTTACACATTTTACCTCGTTTATTTTCTTTTTCTCTTTTCGAAAAGAAATTTCATGGCCATGTTATTAGAGCCGTTGGTTGATCGGCTGCAAGATTAATTAGACGCGTTGAAGTGTCCGTACTTCACACTCTTCATTGAATAGAAACCTCGCAGTGAGGGTATTTGGGATTTGGGTTAAAATTTTCTGCTTCTCATTTACTCTGAAATTGCAATTCAATTCACTTTCCCACCTTTCCTCAATCCGATTTTGATTTCGAGTTTCTCTGATCTTCGTTTCCGCTTTTCGAGTGTCTCCGATTTTCGTCTTTGCGATGGTTCTTGTCTGCACTGCGCGCCCAGATTTTATTGCCACTTGAGTCGGGTGACTTGTGAAACTCGTTTGAAGTTGAAGTTGCTTAATAATTCAATCCCCTGCACAACAAGGAAAACGTTTTGCTTGTTCTTTAAATTTTTGCTTCCAAAGTCTAATCAGCTATTGTAAGTTGAAAAGCTTTACCTAGATAATGCATTGAATTTGCATTGCATAGCTTTCTAGATTGATAATTAATGTGTCTAAGGTTTTTTCTCTGTATAAATCAATTTTTTGTTTTAAACTTGCTGTTGCTTCCTCATATTATTTTCCCCTTTGTTTCCTGCATTTTCAGCAGCCGTGAATGTGTTGAAAAAGTGAAGATTCAATGTCAGACAAAGAAGAAATACAAGGCCCAGATTCTTTGACAAAGAAAGCAAAGGATTTGAATATTGAGGGGTACCCTATTGAGGGTTTGTCCATTGGAGGGCATGAAACTTGCATAATTTTTCCCTCACTTAGTGTAGCTTTTGATATTGGTCGCTGCCCTCTACGTGCTGTCAGCCAGGATTTCCTTCTTATCTCCCATGCTCACATGGATCACATAGTTAGTCTTCCTTTTCCATACAAATTCATGTATAAGTATGAATTTATAATTACATCTATTGTATTGACAATCTCTCTTGTATAATGATTAATGAACATATGTTTACTTTGAACAGGGAGGACTGCCAATGTATGTTGCAACGCGTGGTTTATACCGTATGAAGCCCCCAACAATCATTGTACCAACATTGGTAAAAGAGGACGTAGAGAAACTCTTCGAGGTGCATAGGAAAATGGACCACTCAGAATTGAAGCACAATCTGATTGGCTTGGATATAGGTAACGCCAGTTTTCAATTGAAATTCTGCAATTTTTCGTTATCGCATGTACAGTTGTTGATGCAAGGCTTACATTTGCAGGAGAAGAGTTTTATTTGAGAAAGGATCTTAAAGTAAAAGCTTTCAAGACTTACCATGTAATACCCAGCCAGGTTATCAACTAGCAATCATACAACTTTTTTTTGAGTTTTGATCTTGATTTTATACTTGATAATACTATGGTCTGATATTTATCCATGCTTTTGCAGGGTTATATACTTTACTCTGTAAGGAAGAAGCTTAAACACGAGTACCTTGGCCTTCCTAGCAATGAGATTAAGAATTTGAAGTTGTCAGGTGTGGAGGTTGGTCTTGACTATTTATAATAAATATTTTATGAAGTTTATATCTGGGAAGTTGGAACTACCCTCTTTCAACCTATTTTACCTCAAGTGAGCTCCATGCATTAAGGCACAGGATGATAGATAACATTGCTATTTTTATTAAAAAGTGATTATGATATGACAATGGAGGAGGATTAAAAGACAACTGAACATATTTTCTGAATTCAGTACGTAACCACTTTATATGGGTTAATTGCCTTTGTCTCCCCTCTTCGAACTTAAGATCTATCTAATATAATTTGGAAATATTGAACACATGTAAAGTTGGCCTTATGCGAATAGTTATGTCTGTTGTTTATTGTTTCTGCTTTTGATAATTCTTTGATTTAATGTTAGATTATATTGAGATTTCTGTGACTTGCAATTAATTGATTGCTTATTGCACTTAGGAGGTCTAATATATCACCTAGATTTGTATAGAAAATTTCTAGTGAATCTTTGATGGGTCTCCTAGTGGGAGGGCCTATACAGGAGAAAAAGCAAATGGTGTAGTGATGGAAGTGAGCAGCATAGCCAGCATGAGTATGGTTAAGGAATAGGGGCCAGGTTAATAAAAGGGGTTGAATGAGACAGGATGATAAGCAGAATATTAGTGAGTGTTTTCGTGAGGGCCTAGTCCCTTCGGCACTGAGATATTTTCTTTCTTTTCTATTTATGTTTTCTTTAATTTTCTGGGTTTTAACTCTGTATTTTGAAAGATAACTAGAGGTTCCTATCAATTTTCTTTTGGTTTGACGTCACTTAGCTTACTCAACCAGACATGGTTGTGGGCAGATAACATACACTTTGGAAGAACCAGTGATTGCTTTCACAGGAGACACCATGGCAGATTTCATTGTCGATGAAACTAACATTGATGTCCTGCGGGCGAGGATTCTTGTTATGGAGGTGCTGTACTTTATCTAATGATTCAATGAAAGCTTTACTGCTGATCAAAATTACTGATTCAGGTTGCTTAGTTTTACATTATTGGAACTGATCAACGGCCTTCCCTTGATTCAAAATTCGCACCTTTTGCTGATGTGGATGAAATGGATTGGTATAGATATGAGATTTTCTGTTGAGAATTTGTCGACATTTCCACAAATTTATTTTTACCATGTAAATACATTTGTGAATTTTCTCTCTCCAAATTTTCTTTAATTATAATGCAAAGTCAGGCGATGAGGAACATATAGGAAGCATCACACTGGATCTTCCCCTTAGTCACGGGACTCTTAACACCCATGTAAATGATTTTTGACTGACTTTCCACCTACTTTTTTTTCCATCCAATGTAGAGAACAAGATTTTCCTAATTAGCAGTGATTAATCCATTGGTTAAGTTCCCTAATATCTAAAACCATTACTAAGGGGAAAATTTAATAGATACTATCAAGCACTACTGCATATGCTATAACTACACCAGTGCTTTTTCTTACACTTCCAACTTTGTGTTGTTTCTGGTTATTGCTCGTATGTTTTATGGAATAGAACATTGTTTCTTACAACAAATTTTTTTTATCTCCTCTATGATCCAGTGCACCTTTGTTAACAATTCAATCACAGTCGAGCATGCTAGAGATTATGGGCACACTCATCTGTCTGAGGTATGCTCTACAAACCTTCAGTATACAGTGTATATAAGATTTGTATCTCCATGGTTATTTCAATTTTTGTTAATAAATGTTCTCCAGATAATTAATCATGCTGGGATGTTGCAAAATCGAGCAATCCTTCTAATTCACTTTTCAGCGCGCTATAGAAGAGAGGTATGATAAACCCACTTTACTACTTTAGCAAATGAAATTTTACACCCACACTAGATCAATGTCTTCGTCCTTGTGAGTTGTTCTAAGGAGCTTTTATGTTTGTTGGTCTAAGCCACTCTAAAACATCTTTAACTTTGTCACTTTCTATTGATATACCCTATCCAGATATAACATGCCTCTGAGAGATTAACTTTGGTTTGCCCAAACAAGCATTTGGAGGGTTTGGTAACCAAGAAATTGTCCTGTAGAATTTGTAGAGTACGTCGTAGGTGTTCCAGATATTTTTCTATTGTTGGATTGTACACCCAAAAACACCAATATGAATTTTCATAGAAAAGAGAGAAATATATTGTTGGTAGCTTGGAAGGTGGATGGTGCATTTGTGAGTCACCCTTATGAGTACAGAGAGGGATAAAAGTTCAATGGTAGCATACTACTAAAGTCGGTACATCCCTCCAATCATGTAAAGCCATTTATTAATATTAATAGAAATTCACATTAACAAGGACTCACCTTGAATGATTTAGGAACCAACTTATTGAAGGGATGTACTGAAGTTCAGTACTACCGTACTACTGAACATCTACTCGTACAGAGAGTAATCTTGTGAATGTCTACCTGTCGGTACTCGAATAGCAACTTGAATATAGTAATATCTAGAACATAGATCAAATTTGGAAATAATGTGAAATCCATGTAATTCATCAATATTTGGGATATGATACTTATCTTGGATTGTGATTTGATTAAGTTCCTTGTAGTCCATATACAGGCGCCACACTCCCAATATAGAGTTAAAACCTCTAATCCACCCCACCCCATTCCCAAACCATCTTCCCAACCCAGCCTTAAGGGAGGACAGAACGGAGTGGTCATTAATGGAATGGCATGGAATGGAGTGGAATGACTTGAGTAGATATGTTATTTTGGAGTTTTAATGAGGAAAAGGAGGGACACCTATTAATTTGTCTAGAAGTTATAATAAAATGAATGGAATGGAATGGTTCATTAATAGATTAGATTTATGTATATCAATTAGAATCATTGTGATAGTTAACCCTAAGATTTAGCCTAGACAGTAGACATGAGGGTTTTATTGTATCAATTGTATTTATGTGTACTTATTCTTATTTCCTAGAATATGTTTTTTCCTCTTGTATAAATACCCTATGATATTCACATAGTATACACATAGAGAATTCTCTCCTTCCTCAATCCTCACCAATATTAATCCTCAATAATCGGAATGGAATGACTCATTAATTATTTTTTTGAAAGTTAGAAGGGTATATTGTATTTTATAATATCGAGCCATTCCATTCTATCGTTGACCCCCTAATTTGGGGGGACAGAAAAATGTGATTTTAGACGGCCAAAGAGGGTTTTGGAGGCTCTCCCTTGCCATTTTATTTCATCCCTCCATCCAAACATAACTAAACTCAAATACAAAGAAGACAAGAAATAATTCATACAATGAAAAACAACTAGGCATAAGGGTATATATTCTAGAGTTACCCAACTCAAAATTTAACTGTATTGTGGAAAATAACTAAATATGGGAAGTGGGCTATACTGAGAAAAAAAATGTAGTAAAATAGGAAAATATGCATCATGGGATTGGGTAGTAAAGTAAATCCCTCATGCTCATATTTCATTATTTTGTTCCAATGATATTGCTCTTCCCTTTTTTCGTTTTGGCGTAGCTAAAAGGCTTGTGGTGGCGTTTGTGATATTCAGGAAATTCAGCAAGCCATTGCCGATTTGCCTCCTTCATTAGCCGGAAGAACTTTCGCACTTACAGAAGGTTTCTGACACAGAAAATATTAGCAATTTGTTGATTGAAGAAACGAGAAATACTTAGATACATTGAAACATTATTAATATATGGACTAATAATATTAAGCAATTTATGTTTACTTTATTTATCACGTGAACCTTCTAATTTGGACGTGAAGAAATAGATTAATATTATTAATTATTTTACAAATCATATGATGTGACCTATGTAACTAAAATATTTTCGGAAGAAACTTCTTGGGATTCGGTTGATCCACTTCTATCTTTCACCATATTCTCTGAAGGTGTTACTTAAAGGTAAAGTTGGTTATGTATTTGTTATAAGTTCAAGATACGTAGCAAATTTTTTAAAAAAATTAATTATGATAGAGAGAATATAAAAAATAATAAATTATATAATTAAATAAATAATATATATATATATATATATATAATTATGTTTTACTCTCGTGCAGGAGCATCATTTTCACTAAAATTTATTAAAAAAAATCATATTAATCAGTTCAAGTAACTTTATTTTAGTTTTTTTATTGCATCATCATTTCCTTTTTAGTTTAGATTTAACAGGTTTGATTCAAGTCCAAAGTTTAAAGTTGATAACACAAATTTGGAGCATATTAATAAGAATTCACGAATCATGGATAATGGACCGAGTGATTAAAAGAAACCAAAGCATTAATTATTACCCATTAAGGGGCGTTTGGTATGGTGTCATCTCATGACACTCAAAATGTGTCATATGAGATGACACCTTTGGGTGTGAATTTTTTTAACATATCAGTATTGTCCTTATTAATTATATTTTGTTTTCATTTATATAAATTATTAAAAACCCGCTAATTTTATGAAAATGGAGAATTTAACTGATGATGAGATGCTTAGTGTTTCAGAGGTAATTTGTAAGGATCCTGCCAAAGTATATTTTTATTTTGATTTAACTTTAATATAAAAAATTAACTTTAACGATAAAAATTTTTATTCATCAAATTAGGCAAAAAAAATTGACGTTCCAATCGTCAAACATTTATATTTTGAAAATTATGATAAAAAATTTTGAAGCACCACTTGTCAAATTATTATGACATTACTCTTCAAGTTTCTAGAGTGTCATTTGACATATTTTTAGAATGCCACTTATTGAGATTTTTTTAGAAACTTGTTGAGATTTTAGATTAGTATAAATGCATACACATAAATATATATATACACACACACATATACATAAAGATATTTCATTTTTTGTAAGTTATTTTCATTTTTAAAAAGAATTTATAATTTTGCCCTACAATTCTATAATAAGTAAATTTTTACGATTTTATGATACGAATTTACCTATCTCTCACAATTTTATTTAAAATATAGAGTTTGAGATCCAGGACATTAAGGTTTACTTAAAATATATGATATATATGATAAATGTGGCAATAGGTTCCAAACACATGCTCACCTTATTGAGCATGAACCTCTTTATAAGTTCCCCAAGCCCAAATTGAAGGCAAAGTAACCCGAGGACAGTAACTAGGATGAGACCCATAAGTTGATATCAAATTAGGCTGGACCCATTTTTACAATTTCATTAACAGTGCAATTACCATGCAAGACTAAAGGTCATTTGGCCTAAAATACCATCATTATATACAAATTTTTTTCTTTGTCTACAACACACATTCTCTGGAGAAAATGTTTCGAAGGATTGCTAGTATTGGTAAACATAAATTCACCTAAAAAAATTATTAAAAAATGTATCATACTAGAAAAATTTAGAATGAAATGGTTTGTTGCAATGCTTATTCAAGCATGGGTGGGAAGAAGAAAATATACGAATATAATTGTCTGAACTGCCAGAAAGCTTTTTTGAATCTAAATGCAATAAAATCCCATGGTCATATGGTTCACTCAATGTTAGAACACACATGTGATAGTTGTGGTAACCGATTCCAGACATATGAGCATCTTACTTAGCACAAGCCTATTTGTAAGTTTCCCAAGCCCAAGCAGAAAGGAAATGAATAGGCTGGGGAGAGGAGGAGAATAAATCCACTGCTGTCAATTTTGTATATTGTCTGTGCATTTTTGTCTTGGTACGATGTAAAGACATGTATCAAATGTAAACAATTTAAGATTTTGTAAGAAAATATTATGTGCCTTACAGTGTTTAGTCCTAATAAAAGTATATTTTTACAATAAAAAGTATATTTGTCTTTTTTTTTAGTTTTTGATCATGCATTCATGTTAAATTTTATATTAAAAATTTTATTTTGGATTATATTTTTTATTGATTAAAATTGTTCAGAGACAATTTCTCCAAGCCTTCCTAGCGTATTAGTGATAGACTAGTGCTATATATAACAGAAATTGGGTTAATGTTATAGTTGCAAAAACTCTGATTTTGTGCTTCGTTTCCTTTTACTTTTTTTATCTTTTTATCAGAGACAATTTTGTTTGAGGCACTGTCGAGCACTAAATATAATAGCAGAGATTCAAATTAGGATTTGTCAGTTTGTGAGGGACTAATCCCTTTTATTAGACCCAACTTTTATTAATAAATTTTGTCAATTAAAAGTAGATTACATAACCCATGTTCCCCTGCTCCAAAATCAAAGCTGGCACAACTGAAAAATTAAAATAGGAACTCACTTCTATTTTATATGTTCATTTCCTCAGCCATTATTGAAATTTGGTCGACCTCTTAAAAGATCTCATTCTTCCCTCTCTATCTATCTCTTGCTTTTTCTCGCTCTTTTGTTAATTTTTGTATTAAAAGAAAAATAGAAAATATCTCAGAAAAGAAAACAATTAAAAAAGAACGCTCGCTCGCACAGTTTGGACTTCAAGTGGCTAATTTCTTAAAATCAACTTAATCACTTGGACTTACAAGATTTATGAATCAACAAAATTTGTCCAAAACCAACAACAAACCTTAGCTCAACTTCAAATATTCCTTGGCCCAAATATAGAAAGGAATTTTAATAAAATATATAGGGTTAAGAAAAGTACCATTAATCGTAAACTCTTAATAATCAGTCTGGATTTTAAACAATTTTACAAGTGCTGATTTTTTTCCCTTCACCTTTCCTGTTCTTGGAGCCATTTTCTCTATAAGTCTTCCTCAATCATCATCCAAGTCAACCAGCATAGTTAGCACACTCATTGATACAAAGGATAAGATAACATTATTGCTTTCTCATTGAACTCCAAGGGCACGTTTGGTATAAATGTACAGATGTAAAGTACTGTAGAATAAAGGAAAGTACTGTAGATAAAAGTGAGGAGAGAGATGAAGAGAAAATTAGGAGAGAGAAAAAGTATGATAAAAACTGTGTTTGGTATATATAAAATATAATATAAAATTTTTTGGAAATGGCAAAATTACATGTGATGCACTGTTTGATAAGTATACCAAACGTGCCCTTTATGTTTCAGCTCAAGTGAAATTTTACATGGCTCTTAAATATTGTGTCCTTCCTTTTTCTTTTCTCTTCTATTTTCTTTCTTTCTCAATTGCAAATGAAAAGTTAGAGTGTCCAACGTCTTTTCCCCGTAGAAACCTTGGGGAAATACACTTCCCCTTCACCAACAACACAAACAACCTAGAATGTGGTTTAATACCCATACGAGGTTGTGACCATCCAAGCCAAGATAAAGAAGTAGAAGTACTATTGGGAGACCAAAGATGGTTCAAAATAGAAAGCATCAGACAGGAGTATTACACTACAATTACCATACAAGACCATGAGTTACAACAAAACCTCTTGACCACCAAAAGTTGCAGGGCCTTCCATTATCATCCCCCTTTTCCTCTGCTGTCTCCTGTCATGTCTTTTCAAATCATAGACAATATTACCCTCTTCAGATGCAGCAACCATAATAACAACCTCAAAAACAACAGTACTGTCCCTAAATTTCACTTCTCCAGATATAACTGTCCTGGGTTCGATCTCTACTTCGATGATCCTCACAGAAAGAATGACACTACTGACCACAAGTCTCCTCCCACCTCTTTAAGTGCATGTTCTGTTATCCAGCTTCCACTCAATACGCAACCCAATGCCTCCTCCACCTTCAACGCCAGTGATCCCTTTACATTCTTAACTGCTGAGATACGCATAGAAGTAGCACTATCTGAGCCTTGTTATGTTTGTTATTATTTAAGAGGAGGACGATGTCGACTTGAAGGAGAATTGTGCAGTGTACATGGTAACCAAATTTGATTTATCACTCTGAATTGACTTATTGTGCTTTGCTACTTTTCTGACTCGTTATTCTTCACCAGAGGGCTCCGGCGAGAGTACTACACCAGGTTATAAGATTCTATCCGGTAGGCATTGCATTTCCAATGACATGACTAACTTGTTATCAATTATTAACAAAAAATAATGACATGACATGACGTCATTTCTTCGTATTAACGGTAACTCATAGAAGTTGCTTCTTCATATTGAAAGGAAGGGAAAAAAATAAGCATCAATCATCATTTTGATGTATTCTATAGGCTGAGTCATTAATATTATATATATGCTGCCACATATTCATTTGCCATTTGGTATAGGGGTTGAGATGAAACTAATTATAATTCATAACTTTTGAGACAAATTGGCAGTAAAAATAAGTTTAGGGGCAAAATTAAAATATTAGGGTATGTTTAGTAACAAAATCAAACAGTAAAATCGTGGTGTTTCACGATTCCCAAAAAACTTTACATCATATTTTATACATACTAAACACACTTTTTATCATACTTTTTCTCTCTCTTAATTTTTCTCTCTATCTCTCTCCTCACTTTTCTCTACAGTACTTTACTTTAAACCCTAACCCTACTTTACATCCGTACATTTATACCAAGCGTTAGTGTGAAGTTGAGAATATAAAAATTGTTTTAAAAATCTTGAATGCCAGTAAGTGGGTTGATTAGAATTCCTATGTTCACACTCCTACAGGTACAGCTACAGCTGCTGGAAGCATAGTGACGATGTTATTTGTGTTGTTTTTTATTCTACATCTGAAGGAGCAAAGATACAATTGGTCAGGCTTCCTAAATCAATCAAGAAGCGTTTACTTTGACATCGATCCATATACAAACCCAGAATGCCAAGATGTGGATTATGGGGTCCCTGTCTTCTCCTATGAGGACTTGGAAAGGGCAACTAACAGTTTTGATCAATCTAGAGAACTTGGAAGCGGAGGATTTGGAAATGTTTACTATGGTGAGTCACTTAAATAAAATACCTTTTCCCCCAACTAAAACGGAGAGTGAAATTTTGAGTAGTAAAAGAATTGTATTATTGAATTCACAACAGATCAACTGAAGTGCAAATTCTCTAAAGTGATGAAGTGCGTTAGTTTTTGCACATTAACCATGCTATAGCACTTTAACACTTTACGAAATACATTGGTGAGATCCGTTATGCAATTAATTGTGTGTCTTTGAAAAGATTGCTTGTACATAGTTTTGCTAGAAGAAATGATGGAAAATATACAAAATTTGATCCGATGTAATTCATTTTCTTGCAATTTCTTCAAAATACTTATCTGTGAAGTAATAATAATTTTTTTAGTAAAGACTCACACTAATAGGGACCTATCATGAATGGATTAGAGACCAAATTGCTATTAATATTGACAAATGGCCTTATAAATAACTGACATGCTATTTGTCAATATTAATAACAATTTGGTCCTCATTTATGGTTTACCCTTATTAGTGTGAGTCATTATTAAAAAAAATTATTAGTACTTCACAAATAAAACACTTTGAAGAAATTGCATAAGAGTTACAGAAAAAGGAATTGCACCAGATCCAATTTCAAAATATTCTGTACTAAAAACTTTAAAAAGAATGCATCATTATGAAATGTACTTTAACCCACATAATTTCTTTAAGTTGAAGAAGAAAGAGTATCTTCCTTCAATTTTTCATCTCAGGAATTGAGGAGTAACCTCTGCATTGATGTTTAACTACTAGGAAAACTTGAAGATGCAAGGGAAGTAGCCATCAAGCGCCTATACGACCATAAGCGTGATAGCAAGCGTGTAAAACAGTTCATGAATGAAATTCAAATCCTCACACGCTTGCGCCACAGAAACCTTGTGTCTCTCTATGGATGCACTTCACATAGCAGTCAAAGACTACTGCAAGTATATGAATACATCCCAAATGGTACACTTGCTAGTCACCTAGCAAACCCTGGTTCACTACCATGGCCTGTACGGATGAAAATTGCCATAGAGACAGCCAGTGCATTGACCTATCTCCATGCTTCTGGCATCATCCATCGTGATGTCAAAACCAATAACATCCTTCTTGATGACAACTTCTGTGTTAAAGTTGGAGACTTTGGGATTTCAAGATTATCCCCCAGTGGTGTCACACATGTCACCACAGCTCCACAAGGAACCATGGGTTATGTTGACCCTGAATATCAAGAAAACTGCCACCTTACTGACAAGAGCGATGTGTATAGCTTCGGAGTTGTGCTCATTGAGCTGATTTCTTCTCTGCCGGCAATTGATTTCGAAAGGATTAATGTTCATGAGATTAAGTTGGCAAACCTAGCCATGAACAAGGTTCGAGGAAGGGCATTTAGTGAGCTGGTGGATCCTTCCCTTGGTTTTGAATCTGATAAGGACCAGAGTGGGAATTAAGGATGGCCAGAGTTGGGATTTCACAAAGTTATAAACATTTTGTAAGCATTCAAGTCGCAGCTTTAAGGCTAAGTCTGTCTTTGTATTAGCCTGATGTTCAGATGTCTATGAAATAGAGACAGTCTGAGTATTATGAGAAGGCACCACCTTGTCATGTCAATGGCTGAGGAAATGTACATATATATAATGAAGTGTGCAGCTTTGATTTCGAAGCAGGGGAATATGGGTTAGGTAATATTAAACCACAACATTTCATAAAGATCTTTAGTTTAAAAAATTTCAGAATTTGAGTATCAAATAATTAAAAAGTTCGAAGTACGTATTAATACTCTTTTCCTCATTCTAGAAAGAAGTCTAACTTTCTCTTTCGTTTGTTTAAAATTCTCGTTGAAATGTAAACTAAATATAAAAGCCCGTTCGTTACTGAGAAATGGTGAAGGAATGAAAAAAAAAAAAAAGTAGGTAACGTCCACCGAATCCCACCTACTTTTACTTTTTTTTTCATTGTCAGATTTTTAAAAAAAATACAAAATATCTATTATACCCTTTGATTTGACACAATTCTAAACTTCTTTTCTTTTTATTATTTTAATATAAGGGGTAAAGTAGTAATTTTAATACATTCCTATTTCATTTCTATTCCAAATTTTTACTACCAAATACGTTAAACTCATTCCCATCTCCTTTTTTTTTTTCTTTTCCCTTTACTTTTACCTTTACCTTTATCTTTACCATTACCTTTCTGCGTAAAGATGGACATTTTTCCCTTCCATAATCAAATAAACTTTTTCCACATAATGCTTTTATTAACTGAATGAAATTCTTAAGCCCCACATTGGTGGGAAAATACTGAGCATATGTGTGAGTTTTACTTCAAACTCAAGTTCCAGGAAAACTAGTGTGGACCATAACCGTAAGAAGAATCTTTTCTAGGAAGTAGTTGAAAATCATACCAGTAGGACATTCGAGGAAGCTGATTCTTCAGAGACAATTTCTCCAAGTCTTCCTAGTTGACCCAGTCAACTAGCGTATTAAGCACAGTAATGCATGCACTAATGCTATATAGATAACAGAAATTGGGTTAATGCTTTTAGTTGCAAAAACTCTGATAATAATGAGGGTGCCTCCCCATTTTGTGCTTCGTTTCCTTCTACTCTTTTATTCTCTACTTCTTCTCGCAGCTGCAAATGAAAACAATTCCTCCGAAATTGAAAACTGTCCAAACTCTTTTGCATGTGGAGATTTCGGGGATGTTCATTTCCCTTTCTCCAACACAATGAGCCATGAATGTGGCTTACCCATCATGAATTGTAATGATTTAGAAGCAGTTAGAGAGGTTCAATTGGGAAACCAAAAATGGTTCCAAATTGAAAACATCTATCAGCAGGAGGATCGCAGTCAAATCAACATCCTAGACCATGACTTACAAAACCTCTTGTCCTCCAAAAACTGTTCTGCCTTCTTCTATAAGCTCACTATGCCTTCCCTGTCTCCTATGATGTCTTTTAACATCCTAGACACTATTACCATCTTCAGATGCATCCACAACAGTACTGTCCCTCTCCCTCAAAACTACTCCAAATATACAAACTGTTCTGAGTATGATATCTACTTTGATCCTCTCAGAACAGATGATGTGATTCCCAGTTCTTTAAGCGCGTGTTCTACGATCCAGCTTCCATTTAAAACGCAATCTCCTGACCCTATTTCTACGGTCAGTGATCCCTACACATTCCTAACTGCTCAAATGCATATAGAAGTGGAACTATCCAAGACTTGTCATGACTGTTACTATAAAAGGGAAGGCTGGTGTAGACTTGAAGGGAAATTGTGTAGTATTGATGGTAAGCACTTAGATTTATGACTATCCTATTTTGCCACATGATCATGCAGATGACTTACTATATATTTGGTTTTTTTCCTAAAATCTTATACTTCTCTGCTTATTGGATATCACAACCAGATACGGCGCCTACTCAGCACAAGAGAGGAGTTTTGAAGCCTATAAAAATAGGTACTGTATTTCCAAAACGAATTTGCATTCATAAATAAACTGTAGAGAAAAAATGGACTATGGTTGTTAACAAGGTGAGATTTTTTATTGGTCACTCACACCCAAAGTTGGTACTTATACTTTATTCACATCTTCCTAACTTTATTCTACTACCTCTCAAATTTGATACCCCATTATACTAAATGCCTACAGGTTTAATTATGGGACTCGGATGCGGAGGCGTGATTCTAATTGGCTACTTGTTTATTATTTTGCGGAAGCAAGAAGTATTCAATTATTCAGGGCTCGGTGTCCCTGTCTTCTCCTATGAAGAACTGGAAAAAGCAACAAACAATTTTGATCCGTCTAGTGAACTTGGAAGAGGAGGTTTTGGGAGGGTTTACTATGGTAAGTGATTTAGACACTGCCTTTTTTTCCCTTCATAAATCATAATTACATTTGACTATTTGAGTCAAGAGACATTACATTTCCTACTTCAATAGTAAATCCTATATGTCCATGAAAAAGATTAAAAGAAAGCCTATCTATTAATTTTCTGTCTTGACCAATCACTTATGGAACAACTATTTTGATAACTAGGAAAGCTTGAAGATGGACGGGAGGTTGCTATCAAGCGCCTACACGAGAGAAAGCGTGACTACAAGCATATAAAACAGTTCATGAATGAAATTAAGCTACTCACATGCCTGCGCCATGGAAATCTTGTGTCTCTCTATGGATGCACTGCACCACAAAGCCGCGAGCTAATGTTGGTATATGAATATATACCAAATGGTACTGTTGGAGACTATCTCCATGGTCATTTAGCAGAGCCCGGTTCGTTACCATGGTCAGTTCGGCTGAAAATCGCCATAGAGACTGCAATTGCATTGACTTACCTCCATGCTTTTGACATCATTCACCGTGATGTCAAAACCAACAACATTCTCCTTGATAACAATTTTTCTGCTATACTAGCAGACTTTGGGATTTCAAGATGGTTCCCTCATGATGCCTCCCATGTTTCCACTGCTCCACAAGGAACCTTGGGTTATCTTGACCCACAATATCAACAAAGCCACCACCTGACTAAGAAGAGTGATGTATACAGCTTTGGGGTTGTGCTCATTGAGCTGATTTCTTCTTTGACTGTCGTTGATGAAACAAGGGATGTTGGTGAGGTTAATTTAGCAAATCTAGCCATCAAGATTATCAAAAGAAGGGCGTTCACTGAACTCGTGGATCCTTCCCTTGGGTTTGAGTCAAATGAAAATGTTAAAAGGATGATAATTTCAGTGGCGGAATTGGCTTTCAAATGTTTGCAAAAGGACAAGAAACTGAGGCCTTCTATGTTCAAAGTTTTGGAGGTACTGCAGATTATTGAAAGCAGAAAGGGTAGGCCTGAGCATCTAGGGACTCATGGAGTTGGGATTTCATGCAGGGATATACATATACCTTCACTGACCTCATTAGATTTGGTTGGGGTTGCATCGTTGAAGAATCTGACACCAAAGCGCCCTCACCAAACAATCTGATCATAAATGTGTTAGTCATTCCAATGTATCTTTGAAATTTTAGAAAGATGATATGATGGAGAATCAAATAATGATGAAAGTATTGGAAAACATATTCTAGAAAGAAGAAAAGAATTATTACTATCTAGGAAAAAGAATAAAGAAATAAATTGCACCTAGGAAATGATATATTTTGAAGTTGATACATGAACCTAGTTTTATTGTTTTTGGAACTTGTAATTGCTTAATTATTAGGGTGAGTGTTGTGTTTATCAATGTTGACTTGGGCTCCCTATATATATTCAGCCCTCTCTCTTTTGTAAGCAGACTTGATGAATAGAATATAATTTTTAAGAGTTGGTTCTCACTCCTCTCTCTATTTCTCCTCTCTCTTTTATTCTCTTCTCCCTCCCTTCATCTGTCAATTTTCTCCCTCCTTTCGTCTATCAATTTCCTCTCTCCTTTCTCTTCTCTCTCCTTTCTTTCTTTTCTCCCCAATAATCTCTTCTATTCTTTTTCCTAGATAGTAATAATTCTCCCCCATAATCTCTTCTATTCTATCTTGTCCTACATCATGATAACATCTTGTCAGCATTCATCTTCTTCAGTTGCGGATGAGTGAACTAAAATATCATCATCACTCATCCACAATAATTTCCACCTTTTAAAATCTCAAAGATGGAAATTAAAGAAATAGACAGATGTAGAATCTCAGGAGTCAGAAAGATTTGAAAAGAACTAATCAATAAATGATGCGTTAGGAGAAAAGATGCAACCAACTTAGAAACGATCTCATTTTATTAATTACTTAGAAGTAATGAAATTTAAAGAGAGAACTAGTAAACATCATTGAAATGAAGTGGGAGAATAATTCATTTCCCTTCCATAAACGAATAAACTACATCCACCCTATGTTTTTAAGAACTGAATTAGAAATTCAAATTTTAAGGACAATCGCAATTGTGTTTCAATTGTCATATGCTTAATAGTATCATCACTCTTACTGCTCTATACGCAGTTGTGTAAACTTCAAGTTCCAGGTAAACAAGTTTGGACTTTGGAGTTTAAGCAGAATTTTAGAAGTAGTTAAAAAGCTCATTAATTCTTTATATTTTCCTTTTTTGGAGTGAATTTCCCAGGTCTTCCTTAGTCCATGTCTTGTCAAAGTCAACTAGCGCAGTAAGTGGAATGCAGCTATGGATAAGATGACAGATGTTAGCGTTAGGCTATTGTTTTCTGATCAAACTCCATATATTTTGGCTGCAAGAATCATGAATTTTATCATGGCCCCCAATTCTCTGCTTCGTTTCCTTTTCCTCTGGTGTTTTCTTCCCTAAAGAGATCTTGGGAACTTCACTTCTTCTTCACCAACACAAAGAGACCAGAATTTGGGAAAATGAGACCTTCTATGTATATAGTTTTGGAGGTTCTGTAGAATAATGAAAGTGGGAAGGAATGCACGTACGCCTTCACCAACCTCACTGGAATAGTATGAGGTTGGATCATTGAAGAACTTGAAGAGGCAGCGCCTTCACCAAAGACTAGAAGTATTTATATGATATACGACTGAGAATGGGATATCGAATATTTTATCTAATGTACTCAAAATGTTAGTGTACAATTACTTAACCTTGTTCCAAAGATTAATTCTTGATACTCGCTTCTCCATTCTATCATATAAATTTTCAGAAAGAATGATAACATTTTGCCGGCATTCATTATCAGTTGTGCATTAATGAGTTACAATATCATTCCCTCTAATGCACTTCTGTTATTGTTTAGAGGATGATTACATAACATGGCACATCCTTGTCATGTCCATGGCTTAGTGTACATGTGAAATGAAGTGAGTGTCTATGTTACCTTATCATTTTGTTTAAACTTTAAAGTAACAAGCTTTGATGATATTTTGATAAATTTTACTTCCTGCCCGACATGCGTTTTGCGTTCTATACTGATAACTAAACAGCTCTAAAGCAGGGAACAGAGAAAATATAAGCACAAACTTAGTTTTAAGCTACTTTCATTGGTTTTCCTTGTACAATTTGTCTATCATCTTATTTTAAATTTTAAATTTTAAATAAAACAAACAGTAAAAGTGTTTCTTGACATATTAACCGTCTTTCCTCTTTATTGAAAGAAATCTAGCTTTCATAATTGGGTCTATTGCCTAACAGTCCTATTTTCTAGAAATTGTTTTAAATGCATTTTTGGCCTGCACCGATTTTTCATCTTGTCAGTTAGTTGATATATTTAAAGATTCTTTCGTGGGGGAATTTCAAGTTTAATTTTCTTTATCATGCTTGAGTGTGACTCTTCTTAGTTTATGCATTGATTTGTTTTTATATAAGGAGTTAAGATGGAAAACTGTAAAGAGTTATATTTCTTTTCAAATTTTTAAATAAACCCACATTGGAAAATGTACTAGTCCTAGTATACCATTACGCTTTCCCTTTTTCTATCTTTTGAACCTCTTTCCTTCCTTCCTTTGAAATCTCCAAGGAAGAAAGAAATAAAAGAGAACAAGCCAATCAATGATGTGTCGAAAGGAAAGATGCAACCATTCCCTAAACAGATCCCATTTTCTCTCTTTGAAGTAATCAATTCCCGCTGTCCCCATACAATCATCACTGAACACTGAACATTCAAATTCAAAGTCACTTCAATTCACACAAATTTGAGAGCCACATCCACACACACACAGAGTCAGAGAGTGAGAGTGAGAGTGAGAGAGAGAGACTTACCTGGAAATGGCTACGCTACAGAAATTCAAGCTCCTCGCGCTGCAATGTGGCGTTGCTCCAAGTCCCACACGAAGCCCCAGGACAAGCCCGCTGGTTCAATTCCGTCGCCGGAAAACCACCCTAAAGATGCTGCTCTGCCGGAGCACCAGCCGCCGGTCACCTCGACGGCGAGAATCGCCGCTTCAGCTGAAGCACCTGTTGGATTCACCACATGAGAAGGAGAACGAGGAAGAGGAGGAGAAGAGCAAGGACTTGATGCGGAGACACTCGCTGAAAGACCTCTTCGTGTCTGCGCTTCCAACCGAAGAAGAAGAAGAAGAAGCAGAACGCAACGGAGAAATCAGCGAGAGCGAGAGGAGGATTCATTATTCCAGAGCATTGGATTCCGCCAGAAACATGGACCTTGTTCCCGGACTCGGGTCGCCCAAACCGGGTTGGAGCGGTCTTCGTTGCAGGTCGTTATTGTTGAGGAGAGGTTGGCGTCCCGTACTGGTTACTATTCCAGAGTAATCGAAAATCGTCGTTAAGTTTTTCAACAGTTTTTGATCCAATTATAGTATCTATCTTTTCATTCTGATGCAATGTGGAATTCCAGTTCAGAAAAATCGAATTCCGCTTCATCTTCCTCTATGAATTGGAATTTGTCTATTCTGAAGACATTTTGCAAATTTGTGGAATCTGCGTTTTTAATTTTGTTTTTCTTTTTTTCAATTATGATGAAGATTTTTTTTTCTCTCATTATTCTTAAATTTGGTAAATGTGTCCTTGTCATTCATGATCATAAACAGAGTAACTTAACTAGTTACCTTGATTATAATTATTATTTTGTGCATTCTTATTTTTATGACAAAAGTATTTTTGTTCAAAATTACTTATTTAAAAAAAATTGAGTTTGTGCAAATTTTTGAAAGGCTAAAAAATAATTTCGAGGTGTAGTAGATACAATTTTTTAGTTTTGAAATTAAAAATTTGAGTTTTTGCTTTTATCCAATAGCATAAGCTAAAGCTTAAATGTTTTAATACAATATTCTAAATGAATTTTATTGATATCCTTTGTTTAATTTTAATCAAACCTTATTATAGGTCTTGCACACATGGGCATTTATAATTATTTTTTTTATTGAAATACTATTAATAGATATTTGATTAATAAAAATAATAATTATAGATAA
Source organism: Senna tora (assembly GCA_014851425.1). Classification (NCBI taxonomy): domain Eukaryota; kingdom Viridiplantae; phylum Streptophyta; class Magnoliopsida; order Fabales; family Fabaceae; genus Senna; species Senna tora. The sequence continues at coordinate 7,807,517 of CM026270.1, forward strand.
TAAAATTACATTAATTAAAATTAGAAATTTATTTAATAATATTTTATTGAATTAATTAGTATTTTATATTTATTTCTTTAAAAAATAAAAATAACAAATATTTATATTCATTTATCTAATTAATAATATTTTAATTTTTATATATCCTTCTTGATAATTTTAAAGTTGAAAGTATTTTTTTAACAAAATTATCAAATATAAATTAATTTTTAGTTATTAATAAAAATATTTTTTAACTTCATTTTTTATACACAAACTGTTTATCTGTCATAATATATATATATATTTTTACCTGAATCAATTTCTATTTGAGAACAAAATCGTTTAAAAATATGTAATTTTCAAAAACGTGCACTTGTATGAACCCAAAATCATTATTATATTAAGAGTAAATGACATTAACTTGTTGATGGATATTCTCAAATTTTGTTCATATAATATTTTGAAAATAAATTAAGAACACTCTCCTATAGACTTGAAATATCAAATAATCGAACATAGATTGAAATGGGAGGAAAGAATACTATTTACTCTTATTAAATAAACTAATCTTTTTGGCTACAACATAGTTAGGATTTAAAGTTTAAACTTATGATCATACTAATTAATTATTATATATTGCATGTTTGCCTTTATAACTACATCAAATCACTTGAAGCTAGCTAGTAATAAAAACTGTTGATATAATAATTAGCATTTTTCATGCTAATCAAATCGACATCTAAATTATTGGCATGTTCATTGGATTATGGAAAAGACATTCTTTATTGTTTCTTATTCTTCTTTTTAGGAATATAATAGGGATAAGAAAAAGTTAAAGCATGAAGAGAAAAAGAGAGAGGAGTGGGCCATGTTAGAATTAATATGGATGAAAATTATGGTTAAAGCATGAAGAATCAACGTCGCCAAAAAGGCTAAAGATGGAGGACAAGCATGCTTTATGTAAATAAGCACAAACAATGACTTTGGTCTTGCCTGCCATTGAAAAGATCACATTAAAGCTTTAGTTCAGTAGAGACAAATGTGCCTCGAGATTAATTATAATACCACAATGCCTTCAAGTATGGCTCATGATAGTGTTTGTCTTCAATTCATGAACTTTGACATATATAATATCACAATTAAGGTGAATGTTATGGAAGGACAGAAATGTTACAAATTCATTTATAGAGGACTATGTTTAAATACAACCAAGACTAGAGGTTAAAAATCAAATTAAAAAAAATCCTCAAACCCTCTTTTTATCCGCCTTTCTACTCTGCTTAAGAAAAATTGCGTTAAACTTATTCACTACACCCCCATTCTTTCTTGGGGCTAAGATTCTTGACAATTCAGATTAAATCAAAATCTAGCAAAAAAATGAAAGAAAAAAAAAAACTATAACTACAGAGAATACAAGTCAGTTAAAAAGAAGACAACTTTAAGTCTTCAACTATCAAAGTTATGTTAGCCGCTCTTTATTTCCCAGAAAAAATCTGATGAAGCTTTCTCAATTGGTGACTCATCCAAAAGATTCATATTGTTGGCCATGGCAGATCCCACTTGAGCAGAAGTTAGAGAAGAATCCAGAGTTCAGTCCCAAAAATACTATGCATTAGAATCATAACACAGGGCCTTTCTTTAAATTTGTGTCACTGTTTTCTGGCTGGGGCTTGTTAAGGTCATTGGATTTAGGATAGCCTTGTGGATACCCTTTGTCCTCAGGTATAACCCTATGGAAGAACCTGTATATCATCTCATAACTGGTGAATGTAATAACAGCTGATGGAGTAGTTCTTATTAGATTGGTTGCACAACCGCGGTAAAAGCCAGCAAGGCTTTCCTTTTGGAACACCTTCCTAGTACAATCAACAACCCCGGCATATCGGGCCTTGGCATTTTTGGACTGGCCTTGCTCCTGTAGCCGGGATCGTATTACCTGGAAATGAAATTCTAATGGTTAACGAAAGAGAACAAAAGAGACGTGCAGAATTAAAAACATGTTGCTGATGGTCATACTTCACTTCCATTGAATAGCAATTTAGCTAGAAGGTTAGACATACCTCATGAGGATAAGTAATTACAGAGGCAACTACTTTGGAAATTGAAGATGCAATGGCAACGTTTCCAGGACTTAGTTTGTCAACCGTTGTGTTTTCTGAAATATTTGAAATTTTCATTTGGTAAGCAACTACACATAAGAAGCAGGAAAGGATTCATTTCATTCCAACGACAAGTAAATAAATAAAAAATTTACAGTTATCATATTTACCTCTTTTTGCTATGTATGACTTGATCTTTTCGTATGATGGAAATTGTATTGCAACGTGACTTATGCCAGCCAATGAAGGCAAAATGCCACTGCATCACAAGAAATAGAAACTATCACACAAGTTTTTTAAAAAAAAATATTATTGATATATAAATCTTATCACTTTTAATTTCATAGAAGATTTCCTAAAATGGAATATCAAGAAAGTGTGAGTTCGAAGAAACTGACCTATATAGCCCTCGCAAGCCTTCCTCGTGGGTAATCCTTCTCAAAGCAGAAAGAACACTTTTGTAAGGAACAACGTCAGGCCTCATTCCCTGTGTCTGATAGTTCCATATAAAGACATGAATTATTGTCCAAAATAACAAGAAAAAAGCAAACTATTTGCAACATGTTATTGTAGGGGACCTTCAGGATAAATGGATAATATTAGCTGAATAAGAGTAGGCAAATTATACAACTTAACACATGATGTATCTTGAGTTTTCAGTTTCCAAAAATCAAACTGTAGCAAATCAAATAATTCAGACGTTCATGTTGATAGCACCAGGACCCAGTAATATATTTGCAAATGAGGGGTTACTTCTAGACCTAAATGAATCAAGCATTTATCAAAAAATAAACTAAAGGATTGACAATTTTTAATATTTTAGTTTATCAAAACAAATAGAGGTTGCCAAGGCATATACATTAAAGCATAAAAGATCAGAAGATGTCCAAACCTAAACAATCTAGCATACAAATCAGATATTAGCTAAGGTGCTAAAATTGAATTTATACAAACAAGACAGAACTATATAAGATTTCTATGCATGCCTCTAAGACTGAGAAGTGAGAACCAACTTACTTGGAGTCTGGTCTTAACAACCCACAATGGATTTGTTGACAATGCTGTTGCTGCCCCAGCACCGGCAGCAGCGATCATATTTTCACCGGTTGTAAGGTGGTCACAACCATCTGTTGCAATTTACCCATGAAGAATGTTATAGAAAATCAAGTCATTCAAGCAATTTTTTATTCAGGCTTGGATACAACCAAAATTGGAAAAGATCAAGTAACCTATTATCATTCTTCTAATATAGATGTATTAACTACACAACACTAACTTGATACTTACCATGTGAACGGAGCCGGCCTTTTAGTTGCTCATAAACTGTGAAGTAAACCTACAATTAAGGAAAAATTTTGTCACTATTATATATGAATAGAAACTGTTACAAACATATGACTGGAAAACATTAGCATGGTTGTTATTCATCTTCAGATATGAGAAATATTTTATCCCTTAAGTATAATAAATTGCTTCAAAAGTCAGACATTCCTCCAGCAAGATGACCAAGAAGTTATTTAGATGATGGTTGTAGTTAATGTTACTTCATCCAGCCTCAGTGGGGCTTTATTTACTTGGAAAAAAGTAAATCATAAAAGTAGCCAATGAGGAAAAAATTACAAGACTACTTTCAACTACAGTCAACAATCAACAATAATTGAGTAAATGTTGAAGATCAAATAAGCCCTTAGGTCTAAACAAGAAAACACAGTATATGGTCAAAAACGATGCCTTTAATGGATAAATGAAAAAACCTAATCATGATTCTAGATTTAAGCAGTAGTGGAGACAAACCTTAACAAGTTCCATTACAATATGTATACGGAATTACGGAGAAAGTTTATGTTATAAGTCATAAGAGAGATACCAAGAATTTAGGGGCTAGAGATAATCAAAAACACAGTTGCAAGTAGGTTGGTGAAGAATGTTGGCCCAGAGAGGACTACATGGCAAATGAGAATCAATATGAAGATAGTAGTTTGTTCTGAATGCTACATACTTAACCCCAAATTCTAGGATTGCGGCTTTCTTCGATATAATATAATAAAACAAATTGATACCAATGTAGGACAGAATAAGAAATACATCAAAGCATAAAGATGTAGTTAGAGAGACAAGAGTAGGAGAAACATACTGCCCAGTTTGGAAGTAATGCCAGTATTGTAGGTGACAAGCCACGGTACATTCCCCTGAAACCTTCAGTCCTTACTATATTCTGCAAGCTCGTGACTATAACACTACCTAAGAGCACAACAAAAGTTACTTTGGGAAGCAATCACTCAAGAATTATATGACAGAATGTATTAATATAGACACAATACAGCTGACACTTGGAATTAGATCACTATGATCTAGAGTATCAAAAGTAGAAAAATACAATCTTCGGCCTAAAGATGATAACATAAGCTTACTTTTCAAGAGACAATAAGCACTTTTTAACAAAGTTATTCTATAATATTCACAAACTTTTGCCAGCCATCAATATTTTAAACTCTGACCCTACTTCTCAATCTTATTAGCACCTTTGAATGTTGTCTCCGACCATTAAGTAATTAACTAGAAAATCTAAAGTCCTCTCTCATAGCAAAGTGAACTAACTTTGAAAGAGGGGGAATCTAGCATACCTTTCTGTCCTTGGGGAAGACCATGAACTTGTAGTCTAGTCTTGATCACATCCAATGGGCAAACAAATGTAGCCGCTATTGCCCCTATAACAATAGGAATTAAGAATATTAATGAAGAAACTTTCAAAGAAAAAATAAAACAATAAAACTGAGCTTACCGGCAGAGGCACCCGCACCGGCGTTGCAGAATAAGTCTCTGACGTGATGGCTACCGCCGGAAGATTGTCCATTGGTAGTCATATTAAAAATAATAATAATAAATGCACTCGTAACACAATTTATCCTAATCAACGAATTGAACGCAATTCCCTATTAAGAAGAAGAGGAGGAGAATTCTCATGGAAGATCTTCGCGAAACCGTTTACGAGATGGCGAAGTAATTCTGGGATTGTCTTGTGCGAAGGGTTTACGCGGCGAATTGGGTTCAAAAAGGAATAGGACGTGTAATACACTTTTCGGGAGGAAGAAACAACGAAATTGAAACTTGGAAAAAAAAAATCCTTTCTTTCTCGCGCTTCTTCTCTTCCTGTTTGGGGTCTGCGTTTTAGTCTATAGGAGTAACGGATGCAGAATTTGGGGAATTTTGAGTTTGTTGAATAAGAATCTCTCTCTGAGTCTATCGCAACTTCGACGCTGGTCTCCCTAAATTCTTGAACTCATGCCGTGTTTGGTAGGGAGAAATCAGTAAGTAACGGGATTGGGAATAGGAATAGGAATAGGAATGTGAATAAAAATAAGAGAATAGGAGGGAATAAAAAATAAAAATGTCATGTTAAGAATGCATTTATTGTTTTAGATTAGTCAAAAAGTTTATAGAATTCCTAACTTATATTAAATGAATCTATATACTTTTTTTAAGACATAAATACCTCTAACCCATATCTTTAATATTTAATTTTCTTATCAAATCTAATATTTTTTTATTTTACCTGCACGTATTTTAACTCTAATAATTTTTTTTATTTTTTTTATAATTAAAATTGCTCACTCAACCAACAAATTAAAACTCAAATATAAAATCTAAATTCTTCAATTTTATAAATATATGACCCAACCTCTACGATTTCATGTTATTTAACTCTTATAAGCACTATTCTCAGAATCGGACCGGACCGGCCGGTCGGATCAGAAAACCGATAAACCGGCTGCCAGTCCAGTTCGGAATAACCAAAGAACCGGTCAGATATAAAACCAGTCAATAACCGGAAAAACCAATCAAGAACCGTCCAAACCGGTCAGAACCGGTGGTTTAGACGGTTTGACCGGTTTTTCCTTTTTTTTTTGAAAAAAAAAAAAATTTTTGTTGTTGTTTATGATTTAGTATTTATTGAGAATTTGTTGTGACTTGTAATTGTAAGGATTGTTCTATTTCAATATTTATTGTTTGGTTTGTGATAAGACTTGAGACTTAAATATGTTGATCCTTGAACTTATTTGAAGAGTTTAATATAATATTGTGGTAATTTGAAACTTGTTCTATTTCTTATCATGTTTAGATCGAGATGGAAACATATAATTATGAAGTATATAATTTTTTATGATATATTTTAGTATATTTAATTAAAAATATATATTTTAAATGCCACAGGTTCAACTACAGTTCGACCACGGTTAGACCATTGAACCGTGAACCAGTACTTCGACCGGTTCAATGACCGGTCCGGTTTTAAAAACATTGCTTCTAAGTATTTATAAAAAAACTCTTATAATTAATTTTTTTATTTAGTAAATTTATTAATTTTTGTAATATAAAATATTAATTTTATGCATAATACTCCAATATACCTAATATAGTTAATATTAAAATTTAATACGAATTTAAATTTCACTTTTTATATTACTATAAAAATAATTCAATAATTTTATATTTAAAATATAATATTTTATAAAAAATAAACTTTATTTATAATAATAAATTAAAAATAATTCTTAATATATATATATATAGCAAAATTGAATGATAAATAAATAAATTGGGGTATTTATGTCTTTAAAAAAAGTATACAAACTCATTTAATGAAACTTAAAAATTCTATGAACTTTTTGACTAACTTACAATAATAAATACATTATATGCCCTGGTTAACAAAACCCTATAAAAACCTATAATATCTTCTTTTCTTTTTTGCCTGAAAAAACCTATAATATCAATTAACTAATTCTAATAGGATTAGACAGTTATCCAAAAAAAAAATCTAATAGGATTAGGCTTATATTCTTTTAGGAAAAATCTTAGGTCCATTTTCTTATGTCCATTACATCCAATTCCACCAATCATATATTGTATTTACACTCTCTCTCTTCTATTATTGGTTATATAAAAGGTGATCTTCTATATTCTCTCTCTACTGTGATTGGTCATTTAAACACTTTTTACCATGTGTCATAATGGACATAAGGAAATGGACCTAAGTTTTTTCCATTCTTTTATCCCAGTAAAACTAGGATTATATATCTTATATCTATATTAATATAGTTGTTGGGTCTTTTAATCATTAGCCTTCTAAAATAGTTATTTAAATAATTTAAAAAATAAAAATATATAATGGGAGAGAAAAAATTAAGATTATGGTAATTTATTTTTATTTTTTAAAAAAGATGGATATGATCATTATTAAAAATAATAAGAAACAAAATAACTTCTTAAATTTAATTTATTGTTTTAAAAATTAAGAATAATAATTTTATATTATATATTATATATTTTAACAATTAAAAGAAAGAAACGACGGGCACGTACATGTATATGAAACCTCTAATATATATACATGTATGTGAATTTTGCTTTGCTACGTTTTTTATTAAAATAAATCAGTGTAAATTTAAAAAATCATCATCATCATAAATAGAAACATTTTAATATTAAAAAAATAAACCAATAATATCAATTAACTCATTCTAATAGGATTATTATACTATAATATCAATTAACTAATTCTAATAGGATTTTTTTATAATAATTCTAATAGGATTGGACTTCTATTCTTTTATCCTAGTCAAACTTTTTTTGGGGGGGCCTGGTATCCTAGTATACAGTTGTGTATGAGTTTCTTTTGTTATAAGTTTTTTATTAAAATAAGTAAGTGTAAATTTAAAAAAAAAACCATAAATAGAAAAATTATATAAATAACATCACATATCAAATACATGTACGCTGCGTTTGGTTCAGTGGAGAATTGGAATTGAAGGTAGAATTGCACGGATTACGATGAATTCTTCAGTTTGGTTCGTCACGTAGAATTGGAATTGGAATCCACAAAATTTACTCAATTCCATGGAATTCAATTCTCAATTCCATAAAGTGGGTTTTGTTTGGTTGGACGTGGAATTGGATTCCACATGGAATTGCACAATATTCTAGGAATTATTTAGTTTGGTTGAATTATGTTGAATTGGAATTGAATTACGTGGAATTGGTTTTTTAAAATTGGGTGTGTAAATTTTGTGGAATTGGATTGTAGGGTATTTTTGAGGAATTGAGATAAATTTTGTGGAATTGGGTTTAAAAGACATTTTTGTCCCTACTTTCTTTCTCTCTCTCTTTATTGTTTTTTATTTTTTATAATGAATATTAAAAAATAAAATTTTAAAAAAATTATTTAATATTTATTAAGAAGCAAATTAGTCTTTTTACCTCACCTTCTTTTATAAACTTTCAATTCCATCTTTTTCATACCAAACATACTTTTTCAATTCAAATAATTCAATTCCAATTCCATCTTTTCATACCAAACACACTTTTTCAATTCAAATAATTCAATTCCAATTCCAATTCCAATTATAATCCAATTCCATAAAAATTTTGAACCAAACATAGCCGTAGTTTCTTTTAAATTTTAGGTCAAAATCCTATTTTGATCTTTTATCTTTATCATAAGTTCTAAATTAGTTTTTTATCTTTCAAAAACTTTAAATTAGTCATTTATGTTTTTTATAAGTTCTATATTGGTCATTCCGTTTAATTTCGTTGCTTTCTTCCATTAAATACTAACGTGACATGTTGAGGCAGACTTATTATTTCTCCTACATATCCCTACTTGCTTACGCTTATTATCTCCATCTCATTCTCCTCCTCCTCCTTATTATTATTATATAATTAGTTAAGTTTTTATTATTTTATTATATCTCAATCATGTTAAATATATTATTAAGTATATTTTATAATATGAACTAAAATAATTAAATTTTTATTATTTATATTTTAATACATAGAAGAATATATTATTAGGCACATATTTCAAACTAGTAATAGTTTTTTTTTTTTATAAGGAAAACTAGTAATAGTTATACGGCTAAAATAATAAATCAAACTGTAAATAGTTATTGAAATCTTCTTTTTGTTTGTTTTAACTTAATTTTCCACAATCTTTACTTTCTCTCCCTCTTATTTTTCTCACATCACAACTTTGTAGTAGGTCGGGGTGGCAATGGGCGGTTACCCGCTCGTTTTTTCACTATCCAAATTCAAATTCGCCCATTACACCCAATACCCGAACCCTAATCGAATCCAAAAAAAATTACATTTTCAATATTCGTATCCAAAACTACCCGATACTCGAAATACCCGAAACTACCTGATATCCGAAATACCCGAAAAAAATAATGGATATAGGATACCCAATAACCTATATCCATTACCCAATATCCATCCACTAAATAAATTACTATAAAAAAAGTTAAATTTTTAAAAAAATAAAGATAATTTTTATAAATTAAAATTAACAATACTAATTTTATTAATTGAACCATAAAATTTTATTTAATAAAATATATTTTATTTAATATTATAATTTATAATATATACATTATTTTATATTTAAATATATATATATATATATATAATTATTAATATATATAAAATATTATATTTAATTAATATATTATATAAAAACGGATATCGGATATCGGATACCCTATCCGCCCGTTCAATCGGACGGATATAGGGTATCCGAGACTAATATCCTAATCCGACCAATATCCGATGGGTATTTCAAATATTCGATATCCGAAATACCCGATATCCGATATCCGATGGATATCGGATGTTTTTTCGGACGGTTACCCGCGGATACCCAAAATACCCGTATCCATTGCCACCCCTAGGCCTAGGCCGAGAAGATAAATTTATTTATTATTTTTATTTTATATAATACATAATGTAAGATATCGATGATCAAAAGAAATGAAAGCCATTATTATGGCATTTGCACGGTATATACTAAAAAAAAAATTTATACACAAATTCAGCAGCTTTTTAAAACTATTTACAGATTTATACCATTTTTACTGTGCATCCCAAAAACGCCATCCGTGAGGGCGTTTTGTTAATTTTTTGGAAAGAAAAACGCTCTCACTGAGGGCGTTTATAGGGTCAAATGGTCAACCCTATAAACGCCATCAGTGAGGGCATTTTTTCCTGAGGGCGTTTTGTTGATTTTTTTACTAGAAAAACGCCCTCACCGACGGCAATTTATAGAGTTGACCATTTGACCCTATAAACGTCCTCATTGAGGGCGTTTTTCTAGTAAAAAAATTAACAAAACGCCCTCACGGATGGTGTTTTTGGAGTTGCACAGTAAAAGTGGTATAGATCTGTAGATAGTTTTGAAAAGTTACTAAATTTGTGTTTAACTTTTTTTTTGTATATACATGTGCAAATGCCCATTATTATTGTTGTTATTTTTATTTTATATAAAAAATATAATAATACAGGCAAAAGTACCTTTCCTACCCTAACGTTTGGGGTACTGTCACTTTCGCCCTTAACGTTTTTTTGCTTTCAATTGTACCTCTAATATTTTGTATTTCTCCCGATGTCGGGCTTTTGGCTAACACCGTCAATTTTTGGACGATTTTTTATGATGTGACATCCTATATGGCCAACAGTTTTAACTGGACTTCATTTTTTTCACATGAGCAATATATTTTAGGGGTTGAATAGACCCCAAAAAGTCAGTACTATTGATTACTAATGTGGAAAAATTCAAGTCCAGTCAAAATTATTGGTCAAATAGAATGTCACGTCATCAAAAACTGTTAAAAAATTGACAGTGTTAGCCAAAAGCCTGACATTAGGATAAACACAAAACGTTTGGGGTACAATTGACAGCAAGAATACGTTAGGGGCGAAGGTAACAATACCCCCGTTGAAGACAAGAAAGATACTTTTGCCTAATAATATATTATATATTCAAAATCTATGCTTAGAAACAATTACAAATCAAGTCATTCGTATTCTAATTTCTAAATACAAAATTTATATTTTTTTTTGGTAGAAAATCTATAATTTATATTTGCTTGGGCTTATCTAAACCAAAAGGAGTCAAATGTGCTTTCAAAATCCACATTGTTAAGTGCTGAGGTTAGCTCATTACTATATTCTTTGGGCCTTTTAATTACATGCTTTTTTTTCAGAAATGCATTTTTTATAAAAATAATTCAAATAAATGAAAGTGCAATGGTCAAGAGTCTAAAGTCTAAACAAAACATTAGTATTTTGTTTTAAATTTAGCAATATTGGGATTTCAGTGTTCTTAAATCTTATATAAAGAAAGAGGTAAAAGTTTTTGGAATCCATTTAATGATTTTCATTTGAATAATAGAAAATCTTATATATGTATATATATATACATATGGACATATGGTATCTATACCAAACTGGTAAGCAGTAGTTGTTTGTTCCCTGAAGGTGGGGCAAATGAGAATGGATCCTCTACATTATAAGTTAAAATGCTCTTTAAAATGAAAATAGAGATAGAAAAAAAAATTATGAGCCCTACATTATCACAATTTCTCTTTCATAGTTATTTTTTCTATTTCTCTCTTCACTCTAGAGAGCACCTCACCTCACAATATAAAGGATCCACTCTCGGGACAAACTGGGCTCTGACACAGGCCCTGAAAAGGCCCATCATCCCAGCCTGTTTTCACTGTGCTTGCAGTTGCAGTGTATTGTTGCATCGCCTTTGCTTTATTTTTCTTTGCTTTTAATTTGTTCAAAGCATGAACTATATATTCTACATGTCTTCAAAACTGGATAAAATAAATGCTAAATTAAATTAAACTCAATCAAGATACAATTGAACAAAATCTATCAATATTTGATTTTAGTAAATCTTTTTGTTAGTTTTTTTAGAAACAATTATGTTCGATGTACTATTAAGTATTAAATGTAGGCATCTCTTTTAATGAAGATTCGAATTCGAATTCATTACATTGTGATGGACTAATCACTTTTATTAAATTTAACTCCCGTTAATAATCAATTTAATATAAATAAATGATATAAACGGTTTGATTTTTTGTTTATTATATAAAACGAATGGAATCATATATATTGATTTTATAATTTTTGGATTGGATTAAAAGAATAATACAATTGTTATCTTGTTTATAAATTATATGGGAACCTATTGATGAGCTTAAATGTCTAAATTAGACAACAAAAAAGTCTAAATCACTCAAACAAGATTGTTAATGCATTATTAATAATTTATTATGTAATAGATGAAAACTTATTTATATATTTATGGTTCAATACTATAAATTCAAGCCCATAAATACACTATTTCATACTTAAACTTAATGTATGCAACTCAATTTAAAATTAAATCTCTTTAAACCATACAAAATGAACCCCCTGCTTGGTCTGGGAATTCTCAATAATTGACCCCAAAAAAAATGTTTTCTCTCTTCACTTTGAGTAGATGTTCAGTGATACAGTAGTACTGAACTTCAGTACATCCTTCCAATCAGTTGGTCCCTAAACCATTCAAGGTGGTCCCTAATTAATGTGAGATTTTATTAATATTAACAAATGACACTACATAATTGAAGGAATACACTGAAGTTCAGTGGTACAGTACCATTAAACTTTTATCCCTTCACTTTGATGGAAAAAGAAAGAGAGACCTCTTCATATCCTTTCCGTACTAATTTTCACAAGAATCATACTTATAAATAATCACATTTATGTTAAAGCAATTAATAACTCAACAATTTTTTTTACTTGAATAATTTCATAATGTTAATGAATTACTGTGATTAAAATAAATAGTTTCCTTTTTCAAATGTCAGATTAATTTTAACAATAATCTTATTACATTATAAAATCATTTTACTTTACTTCTAGTGACAGAAAACACTAGAAACTTGTTAAATAACAATAATGATACAAATCATATATATGAAGATTAATTAAATATAGTATTTTACAGTACGTACATGAGTAAATTAATTTTGGAAGCAACCATACCGTAAAAAAGTGTAATATAATTTACCAAATGACTAATAACCTTACAAACCTGCAGGGATAGCATAACAACATTGCTTTAAGGATACATAAGAGTCATGTTCTCACCTGATTGTGAATACTTTCGAAAATTGTTAATTTTTAAATAACTTTTGTTCAAATAAAGTTTGGGTAAATTATTTTTTATATCTGTAATGTTTGAATTTTGGGTTAAAATATGCTCTTAAAATTTAAGTGCAGTCAATTATATCCTGAATATTTTATTTTATAAGCAATCTTATCCTTTTTACTAACAGCATTCAAAATATATAACGATTGTGGTTTACTTAGCATGACATACTAAAAAGTGTAACTGAGTTCATTTATGCCAAGTTATATTTTCTTCTATCCTTCATGTTATCATAGAACGCTACTGTTTATCTTAATCCTTATTTCTCAAAATTTTTAAAGAATCACCTTAGACAGACCATTTTTGTTATTATTTTATTTTAAAATTTAACGAATCGACATGTATTCTACAATAGAAGAAGTTTCTCTCTAAAGATATCACACCACATAAGACACAACCATTATCTAATTTAACAGTATTAGTAAAAAGGATAAGATTACTTGGAAAAAAATGTTGGGGGCATTATTGACCGCAATTAAACGTTAGGAGCATATTTGACTGAATGCTCAAATGTTGGGGATACCAAAAATACTTTACCCAATAATTTTTTAAAAAAAAGTGTCGTAAAAAAGAAATAGTTTATATTATTTGACAAAGTGGGTTTTTTTTTAAATAAATGATTATTGAAAAACTAAGTACTTCTTTCATGAAAATAAACATACAGAAACAAATTCTATAAATAATTAAGATGTAAAAGAAAATTTATTTAAAAAAAAAACTTTTCCTTATGGCCTGCAACTGCAAGAGGATACAGAGGACCATATAGTAGAACTCTTAATGGAAAACTTAAAATTCTTTGTATGCTATGATCAAACTTGGATTCTTTCAAATTTTTAAAGAATTTGACGGTGCCAATTTATGAAAAAAAAAATCTGAAAAACCCAAAAGTTATAATCTATATAGGGTAGATCTTTTATTTATATATATATATATATATATATATTTTCTATTATATTATGTGTAGTATTGTAGATAATCCAAATACAATGTCATGACATAAGTCAAATTAATGCGAATTTAAATCCGCTAAAATAAAAGTACATAAATTACACCATCTTAAACGTCAGATGAAAATATTATAGTATAAACACATCTAAAAAAATGGGGCAAATACAAGGCCACATATTGAGACTTAAGAGAAACAATATACAAGAGAGAGGGGTGAATTGTAATTATTGAAAATTCTTATAACATTGTTAGATGATGATGATTAGGGGTGGTTACTGGGTCGGCTTAATACGTCAGTTTGGGTTGGTTGGATTCGTGTTAGCGGGTTGGTTCAAATCTAAAATTTTAACCAACTTATCAATTAGTTTGGTTAGCGGATTTGAAAATTCTAAACCCGCCAACCCGCTAAAGTATATATTATTATTAAAAAAATTTATAATATATTAAAATATTAAATCATTAATACATAAACAATAAATACAAAATCATTATTCTCTTAAATATGCTAATTTTAGTTTCTTTCAAGTTTTTTACTTTTCTTTAAATGAAAATAAATCTTTTTGGTGAAGAAAAATAACTTAAAAATTCAAAAAAAAAAATGACGGGTTGAACCCGAACCAACCCGCTATTTTTCTCAAGTATATATCATTAGTGGGTTGGTTCGGTTCGGATTCAACACTCTTTTTTTTTCAAACACGACCCAACCCAACCCGCTAAATTTTAATTGGATTGGTTCTATTTTTTTATCTCGAACCCAAACCAAACCGACCCGTGATCGATGATGCTACAACACAAGATCAATACTTTGAGTTATGCCAACTTGCTTTGTGTGTGATGTTGTTGTTTTAGGATAACCACCATCTTGTCTCAATGTCACTTTCAAAACTCCCACAACACACACTCCTTCTCTTCCCCAACTACTTCTCTTTATCTCAATTATGCTTCAACATGTTTTAGGCACATTCAATTTATATATACAAGATAAGTATCAATTAATGTATTAGGTTAGTTACCAAAAAGAGAAACAAATTAAAGATTAGGTTTGGACATTTATTTAAATTCTTTAAGAAATTGAATTTAAGCTCTCTCTCATTTTATTAACATTCATTGCAAAAATAATAATAATAATAATTTCAACAACCTATATTTTGACAGTCAATTAATTATTAATCAGCGAAAATACTATCGTTGACTTTTCTTAACAACTTATTTCAACAGTCAAAGTTTAATTGTTAATAAAGTACCTTTTTTTCAACGATTAATATATATATATATATATAAAAATTTAAAAATACTCATTTTTCTTGTTGAGATTTTTGTTAATAAAAGTATAGTTAAAGTTGCATAATATTTTCCCTCAATTATTTGATTCTCTTAAAATTTTAAGTATATGTACAATATATATAGTCTCTCAAACTTTCAAATGTTTACAATATAAATTTTAAAACTTAAAAGAGGGGTATGTTATACAAAATTGAAAGTTGGAAGCACTTTTTTCCCCTCAAAATTTGAAGTTAAAATAGAATAAACTACTTAACTCCAAAAATTTACAATTTAATATATATATATATATATATATATATATATATATATATATATATATTGAAACATATATGTAAGGGACGAGAGAGAAGTTCATTTTAATCGTTAGATTAAATTTAACAATTAAAATGATCATGTGAAGTTTAAAATATGTTAAGATAAAAGTCATGTGATTTAAAATGATATTTAAAATTTAATCGTTCAATTTAGTTCAACTGTATATCTCTTACATGAGTATACTCTTTGGTTACGTAATTATTTGATGTAATGAGAATATGAATGAGAATGTAAGAGAGAATGAGAATATAATTTATGTAATGCGAATGAAATAAAAGTGGATAAAATGACATTTTATCCTTATATTAAAAGTGGGAATGGAATAAAAGTGAGTAAATAAATAAAAACAAAAAAACATAATTTCATTACATTATAAAAAATCCTTGGTAGGGGTGCGATCATACCAGCACTAA
Organism: Senna tora; assembly: GCA_014851425.1. Classification (NCBI taxonomy): domain Eukaryota; kingdom Viridiplantae; phylum Streptophyta; class Magnoliopsida; order Fabales; family Fabaceae; genus Senna; species Senna tora. Next base: position 7,823,602 of record CM026270.1, read on the forward strand.
TGCACCGGATCTCATCAGAACTCCGAAATAAAGCGTGCTTGGGCGAGAGTAGTACTAGGATGGGTGACCTCCTGGGAAGTCCTCGTGTTGCACCCCTTTTTTTTTTATGAAACCAAGTTTGGTTGGTCTAGTGGTTAGCTCACTAGGTCGCTTAAGCAAGTGTTGGGGGTTCAAATCCCACCTTGTGTATGCAGCAACCAATTGGCCAGCGACAAACCCTTAAATGGAGCTCAGATCCGCGGAGGATTAGTTCTTGGCCTGTCGGGCTGGGGGATACCTTGAGAAACAAAAAAAAATATATTTGATAGGATGAATATTTAAAAAAATATTAGATTGCATAATAATTTACGTTAATTAAAAGTAATAACCAAACATGACCTAAATATATATGTATATTAATTATAAGTCGAGTCTATCTAAAAAATGTATATATATAAAATTTGTGTGTGTACCGAAATTGATATTGAATGCTTTGTTTCCTTGTCATGTCCAATTGGGATATCACAGCAACCACATAAATTTGTGCCCCCACTGCTGATAACTACATAGATAAGAGGGAAAGGAAATAAAGTGCTCCAGCTAGCAACTTCTATTCTTGAAAATCAAGTGCTTCCTCATCAATTATTATTATTATTATTATTATTATTATTATTATTTTCTTCCCAATTAATTAATTAATTAATAGTACTATTCTATTGTTATAGTGGGCTTTATGATGATGAAGATTCCCCATATGCATCAAAATCATATGAAAGCTGAGACTGAAGACACACTGTATATATATATATCTCTGAAAAGATGAGATACTGTGTGTTCTCAGATGCTCATGCCCAACTCATTGCTACCCACTATAATCCATGATTATCTTCATGCCAATTCAATTTTTTTTCTTTTTCTTTTTTTAAAAAAAAGTGTGGTTACTCTGCCTAGCTATAATAATAATAATAATAATAAAATTTATATTTTGTATATTAAAACTCTAACTAAATCTGAATTTCAATCTCTCAATGATGATTAGGGACAAAAGTTTATTATTATGAAAATACAGAAAATTCAATACTCATTTTTAAAAGTTATTTGTCAATAATAATAAAATTTTAATTTATAATTAATTTAGGCGAATTTTTAATATTATTACAAATGATAAATAATAAATAAAATGAATATTAAAATTTTAATTTATAATTAATTTAGGCGAATTTTTAATATTTTACAAGATAAATAATAAATAAAATGAATATTAAAAATTTCATACTTTTATAATATTAGACTTTTATTTCTTGAAATATGTTTAACTTATATGGACTCTTAGTATTCTTACTCATTTATGGGTATGGCCGTATGGCTATGGCTAAAAGAACAATATAATATTAAACATTATTATTTTTTGGTTATCTATTTCGGTGCTCGAGGTATAATTTTGGCTAATTCAGACTTTATTAATATTGTGTGTTGGCTATATATAGTAGAAGAGTTTTTTAATAAGGATAGCTATATTTATAGCTTAAACGATATTAAACTATTTACTATTTGAATCAATCCGTCGTATAAAAAATAAATTCTTTTATCAATAATTAGTCAGATTCACATTGTATTCCTTTATTCTCAATAAATATGTGTTCAGGTAAATTTATTTTTTAGTCCTGCAAGTAATTAATATTATGATTTAGTCACTAATTAATTAATATTAAATTATTTACTATTTGGACCAACCCACATATAAAAATAAATTCTTTTATCAAAGATTCACATTGTATTCCTGTGTTCTCAATAAATATGTGTTCAAGTAAATTTATTTTTTAGTCAGTAATTAATATTATAATTTAGTCACTAATTAAATTAAAATTTCATAATAATTTTTTTTTTCTGTCCTTGAAAATCATAATCAATCAATTCATTATCATTAGAACTTGAATGGGTTGAACTGTATGTTAGCCATTAACGTGGCATATATAATAACTGTTTTATGTCCAATCAACTATGAACATGAAAAAATATATTAATTGTAAATGCACTAGTAAATTAAAGCTATCTGTTTTGTTTGTTTGTTTTCTGCACAACAAACAAATATTTATTTGAGGCAAACAAAAATATGTTTATAAAAGGAAAAAATTTAGGTCCATTTCCTTATGTCCATTACATCAAGTTCTACCAATCATATATTGTATTTACACACTCTCTCTTCTATGATTGGTTATATAAAAGGTGGTATTCTATATTCTCTCTCTACTGTGATTGGTCATTTAAACACTTTTTACCACGTGTTATATTTATATTGAAGAACTTGATGTAATAGACCTAAGTTTTTTCCTTTATAAAATACTGAATTTATCTTCCTGAATCACACCAAACTGAACTAACAAATCGGAGTAAATCTTACAACAAATTAATTAGTGCTATATATGTAGTAATATTTGACAATCTTTTGTTTTGGGTGGCATTTTCACCCTTTTCAGATCTGCAATAACAGGTGGAGCATATTATAATTAATGGATTATCAGTACTGGCAATGGACAATGGTATAATTGCTCATTTGCCTTTAAATTTTGATTATATATATATATATATATATATATATATATATATATATATATATATATATATATCAAAATACTATTTAGTTCCTGAATTGTTGGTCAAATTATTATTTAGTCCTTGAATTTGGCAAAAATACTATTTAATCTCAAATTTGCAGCTCTATCAAATATTTAGTCACTGAATTTGATAAAAATACTATTTAGTCCCCGAATTTGTAACTCTGTCAACTATTTAGTTCCTGAACTTGACAAAAATACTATTTAGTTCATAAATTTGCAACTCTGTCAATTATTTAGTTCCCTTACTGTTACCCGTTAGATAATAGCTGACGTGGCCATTAAATGCTGATGTGGCTGTGAGGTGGCATGTTCCCAGACACTTAACGGTGCCACATCAGCATTTAACAACCACATCAGCTGGTGTCTAGTTATCTAACTGGTAATGGTTATGAGACTAAATAGTTGACAGAGTTACAAATTCGGGGACTAAATAGTATTTTTATCAAATTCGGGGACTAAAGAGTTGACAGAGTCGCAAAATCGGAGACTAAATAGTATTTTTGCCAAATTCGTGGCCTAAATAATAATTTGACCAACAATTTAAGAACTAAATAATATTTTTCCTTTTATATATATATATGCAACATAGGATACCTATATTTAACTAAATTATTTAATCCATTAGGCTGCAGAGAGCTATCTTATATATATGTATTTGTGTGGAACAATGTAATATATACTCATAGAATCACATGCATTTGCTTTTTTTTAACCCTTTATTTTTGGGGTGAGCTGCATAAACTTGTTCCTCTATTTCCCAACATATTATATATTTAAAGAAATTGATGATGTTGACAATCTCTTCCATGGCTTTGTGTGCTTTTGCATTACTTAATTAGCACAAGACATGGGCCAAATAAACAATCAATTATTATCCTACATATAATCATTAAGCTTCAATCCTAACTTAATTAATTTTTCCGAGTCATGTGATTACAAAGACTAATTAAATATATAGTGAATTTTCGAATTTCAGTTCAAATCGGTTTCTTTCTTCATTGGAATATAAAAATAAAATTGAAGAACATATGAATTGGGTCGAATACCTGGCTTTTAATTTAAAATTTTTTTTTCACATGCTGTTAATTATGGTTGTCAAATTATGCAAGTTAACTCGTAAACTCGTCCCATCGAGTTTTACTCCCTATAAAAACTAGTTACCTCGCATGAAAACTAAGAATATGATTCAAGTAAAATCGTGAATCTAGGACTGAGTCAACGATTTTGATTTTTTTTTTGTTCCAAATGAGTAACATTATCTTATTTTTTTTGTTCTAAATGAGCAAAATCCGAGAACCCTACTTCAACATCACTAGAAATAAGGGTATGTTGAGCTTGAGCAGTTAATTAAAAGAATTAATGAAGTAAATTAATTTTGGCAAAAGTAACATGTCACCCTGTGCATTGGAAAGGGAAAATCACCAATTTTGAACTGTGTTTTCTTTCTAGGGCAAATTTTTAAAAGTTATGAATTAAGTATATTTATATTGAGTGATTTAATTACCTTGTAAGAATTTCAATTTATTATTAAAATTTATGAATTAAGTATATAAATTTTTAAAATTATTAATTTATTATCATAGATAAACTCTTACAATTTTATGATACAAGTTCACCTTCTTTCATCAGTTTATTTAAATTCTTAAGTTTGACAATCTTATTCTCAATAACATGGCATGTAGCAATTTAACTTTATAGTTTTTTGTTCTAATTTTTTTTTATTCAAATGAGGCATGGATGCCTTATAAAATGAGCCTTAATTCAAAATTAAGGTAAACATTTATTCAAAATTAAACTTATTTCTTACATTATTTAAATTCATTAATTAATTCTTTACTTTTTTTTGTCGGATATTCCTTTTATCCATTTGATTGCAAACAATATAGGAAGGTTTTTGCAGTGAAAACCTATTAACTTGACTTTGATATCAATTATTAACTAAAGTGTTTATCACTTAAGCTGAAAAGTTTAGTTGTTAATAAAGATTTACAGCTTTTATTTAACTGCATCTATTTCAAGTATCACACAGCTAGATTATGACTCGACTCTCTCGTATGAACTTTCAATTTGGGAATATTACTACAACACATTAACTAACAATCATGTTATTTTAAAAAAAATTATTGAATGTAGAATACTTGTATTAAAAAGTTATTAATAATATATAGTTATTATAAAACATGTTTTGTTTTAATTAAATTAAGAGTCTTGGGTTTGAGTCTTATAAATGTAACTGCCTTAAAATTGGTTGAAAAAACTTTGTTATCTTTGTGATTTCGACTTGAATGAAATTAATTTTCACCTAAATGATTAACCGATTATGGGATATTCATGATTTTTACAAAAGAAATACTTTGTAAATAGATATTATTAAAAACTTATATTATAATAAATATTTATAGAAATAAAAAGAAGTGCCCTCTATTGCAACTTACTTACTTTATTTATTATTTAAATTTATTTTCCACTTATAAAGAATGATTAAAATCTCATCAATCACATTTGAAGGTAATAATAAATCAATTTCTTGATATATAGACATGTTAATTACCTTGCCTTAAGTGAGAGACATAATCTTTAAAAAAGGACAAAAGTTTGAATATTGGAAAATAATTGCAAAAGTTTATTTAATTAATAATCATTATGTCATTATTATCCAAAAATAATAATTAGTCTCGCAAGTCACATGCCAAGATACCTTAATCTAAGACAAGAAAAATGACATTTTTTATGGATAAAAAAAATATAAGTATTATATGCACATGAGTTTTCACATCTATTAAATATTTTTCTTTTATGTATCTTCCAGAGTTTTCCATCTCATTGGTAACAAATTTAAAAAAAAGAAAGTATTAATTATCTTAAAAAGAGCATATGGCATAATTTGAATATATTTTAAAAGAATTATGTTATATATCTAACAAAAAAGCAACATATTTCAGGAGATCTAACTCTATTGAATTGTATTAAAATTCATGTGAATACAAAAGAAATAATTTTCCATTAATTTTCAAAAAATATTAACGATCGATAATAAGTACTCTACATCTTAAAATCAATATCTTTTATCTATATATAATAGCATAATAATAATCATTACCATATTTATTTATTTGTTTGGTGAGAATTATCCCATATATCTAATCTAATCATTATACAAAGAGAACAGTGGTCTGAAAAGATTTTTTTTTTCTCGATTGAGTTTTTTTTTCATTGTTGGCTTTTAAAACGATTAAATTGAAAAAAAAAATATTTATAGAGATTAAATTAGACATATTTGTTAGTCTATCATGAACTTTCACTAAGATGTGATGGGTCGGGCTTGTTCTATCTTAGAAGGGTAGGCCTAATACACTGGTCGAGTCCTTGATAGGCCAAGGCGAGCCACTTATTTATTTTAATTTAATATTTATTAAAAAATATATTTTATTTTATCAAATATCAACATCTTAAATGTAAATATTACAAGTTAGCTTGCAATAATAGAATTTAAAAGTTATTTAGTGTAATTTATTGTATTACTCAACATATCACGAATGAATATTATAAATTGGTCAATGAAAATGTAATTTATTTTACATATTAGCATATAAGGAATGAATGTTACATAACAATATAGACTATAATATTCTATATAACATAAAATACTTGTAATATATTTTTTAAAATCAAGACAAAAAAAAATGCCCATTGAACCGACCTGGTCCAACCCTTGAAAGCCCACCATGGGCTTTGGGCCAAAATAGGTAAGGATTAAGGAAGCTAAAAGTTATTTCTTAAAGGACAAAACTTATATGTTGTTGCTTACATGCTTTTGGTAAGGTTAACCAATTAAAAAAAGACATGTGTCAATTTTTAATTGGTTAACCTTACCAAATGTATGTAAGCAACAACACATAAATTTTTTCCTTTCTTAAAATGGGTCACAATTTTTTTGGCCCAGTCCTTGTTATGTTAGCTCGACCTTATGGACCAAACATATTTTAACATTCCTATTTTCTATATTTCAAGAATTAAATTAAAATAATTCATATCTTTCAAAAACTAAATTAATAACCAATTAAAAAAAGACATGTGTCAATTTTTAATTGGTTAACCTTACCAAATGTATGTAAACAACAACACATAAATTTTTTCCTTTCTTAAAATGGGTCACAATTTTTTTGGTCCAGTCCTTGTTATGTTAGCTCAACCTTATGGACCAAACATATTTTAACATTCCTATTTTCTATATTTCAAAAACTAAATTAAAATAATTCATATCTTTCAAAAACTAAATTAATAATTCACTACAAACAAAATGAATATCACATGGGACTCCAAAATAAATATCTCAAATTTCGGTGAGGTAATTAATTATTATATTTGAGTATTTGACACTAAATATTTTCGTCTAAACAAAAAACATAACATATCAAATTTCATAACAGAGCTGGACCGGGTTCGCAGGAAGCCAGCAATAAAGGCAAAGTGTGGTCCACTGTAAATCTGCAAAGGTGCAGCACACCCTAACAAATGCACCATTGTCCACGTCATCATTGCTTTTGCGGAAACACATGCAATCTCTCACCCGCGTGTCACTTTCCTCATTCTCGACTTCCCATGCTCCATTCCCTCTCTTCTGTTTGTTACTTGCACACTTTCATGTGGTCCCACTCCAGCTTCCTCTTACCTTTATTTTTTTTTCAAAATAAAAAAATTTAGTATTTAATCATAAATCTTATTTATAATTTTTTTACAATGAGTTATGTAAATTATTATTTTTATATGTTTTTTAAATTTTAAATTTTTTTTAGTATTTTATTTAGGATTAATTTAATAAGTCATATAAGTATATTGTTTATGAATTTATTATAATCAATAAAAAAATTTTAAAAATTATTTCTATTGGCTTTTCCTTGAAAACAATACATTTTGGTTCTAAATAAATAATACATTTTTTCAATCAATGAAAAAAAATCTTAACAAATGCTTTAAAAAACGTCTAAAGAACTTTATTTAAATTTAAACTTTTTTTTTTTCTCATTAGCACATAAAATTTTGAGTTTTAAAATTTCGCATTTAACTTGTTAACCTTTTAATTTCGGATTTTCAACTCCTTTAATTATGTTTTTGTCTATTTTTTAACACTTTTAAACTACATTAATATTTTTATTCAGATTTGTAAATAATATTTTAATAATTTTTTACAACTTTTCCGTCACTTCAACATTTTATTTAATGTTTCAAGTAAAATTGTCAAGATAAATAATTTGAATAAAAATATTGACATAATTTAAAAAGTATTAAAAAATATACAAAAACTTAATGAAAAGGAGTTACCTGCTTAGAATTGAAAAATCAGGGGTTTGAGTGCAGAATATTAAAGTGCATTTTATTTTTATTTTGAGAGAAATAAAATATTGAAACAAAAAGATTTATGTGTTTTCTTTTCTTTGTTTTTATCTAATGTAAAATATCAGTTTGATCGCTCCACTTTGTTCTTGACGAAAATCGGTCTCCATTTTTTCTGATGGGTCATTAATTCAACTCGCTTTCGCATTTTTTTGGGTATTAAAGTTTTTTCTTATTTGTTGTTTTTCCTTGCTCACTGGAAATTTTCCCGGAAAGAAAAACCGGGTCGGGAAAAAGGAAGAGAGGAGAAAAGAGGTTTAAAGAAACCGACTTTTAATAGAAACAGAATGTGGGGCTTTGGACGGAAGGCTTTTAAGTAGGCAAAGCCACTTTCTTCCTTCAGTGTATGGAAGCTAGCTAGATCCCAAGATCCCACGGCATTTTCATGTTTGGTTCAGAAATGGATTATATATATTATTATTATTATTAATAAATAAAAATCTTTGCGCGAGTGTTTGGTGGAGCAAAATTGTTCCCAAGCTGACATGGGTTGGTCTCACCCTAATTTTTTATTCATGCCTACTACATTTACATCTCTCTAGAAATTGGGTGTTTTAGGTGAAGATTTTGGGTTTAGATTAATGGGTTTTACAGTTCATATCTTGTCATCAATACGCGTTTCGTATCCGTGTTGATATCTTTGCTTCTTCTTTGAATTTTTGCTTACTGTCGCAGTCAGATCTGCATCTGGTTTTGCGCTGGACGCACATCTAGACATTCCTGCTGGTAATTCCCCAACTTTTAATTATTCTTCTTGGAATTCTTCTTCTCTTTTTGGCTCTTGTGAAAAACTGTGAAATTGAAGTTAAATTTCCCAAAACCATGCTTATTATCGTAACATTGAAGCTCCATGGTCCTTTAAGTATTCCATTTTCTTAGATCCTAGGTTGACAACTTCGTTTCTGATGAATGCAGATCAAGTGGGACTGAGTTGATTTTACTTTGAGGGAGAATTTTGTTTCCTCGTTCTTGAACTTGTATTCTAATATGCTTGTGAGAAGGACAAGGACGGTTTAGATAGTTTGAATTATTGGGTGAGGAAGAAGTGTAGTGGTAGGGTAGTAGATATGGCTTCAGGTGAAGGAAGGCGGCGTCATCATGATCTTGTACCTTTGGCTGCATTATTAAGCAGAGAGATGAAGAGTGAGAAGATGGAGAAGCCCACTGTGAGGTATGGACAAGCTGCACAGTCTAAGAAAGGGGAGGATTACTTCCTAATTAAGACCGATTGTCTTCGAGTACCTGGGAATCCCTCAACATCATTTTCTGTATTTGCGGTATTTTTCGCCATTTCTATGTATAGCAGACTTTATGTATTTTTCTTGAACTAAATGTCATAGTTACTGGCATTTTAGAGATAAAAAATTTCCTTAATCTTTCAACTCTTAGATGCAGCAAAAAGTTTTTTGTTTGTATCTATAAGTTGTGTGCTGAGCCTGAACTGCATATTCATTGGATTGAAGTCGAAGATAGTCACTGATATCTTCCTATTCTTCAGATCTTTGATGGACACAATGGAAATGCTGCAGCCATTTTCTCTAGGGAGCAATTGTTAAATCATGTGTTGAGTGCTGTGCCACGAGGTCTTGGACGGGATGAGTGGCTGCAAGCTTTACCTCGGGCGTTGGTTGCAGGATTTGTGAAAACCGACAAGGAATTCCAGAGCAGAGGTGAGAAATAATTCATTAAGTTGATGTAGTTTGACCTTTATTCTTAACTAATTCTGTGTGTGGTTATCTGGTTTTCTCCAGGTGAAACTTCTGGAACCACAGCCACATTCGTGATAGTTGATAGATGGACTGTGACAGTTGCATCTGTTGGTGATTCCCGTTGTATATTAGACACCCAGGGTGGAGCTGTTACAAACTTAACCGTCGATCATCGGCTCGAAGAGAATATTGAAGAGTATGTTTTAAAGTCTAAGGCTTTGTTGCAAGCTTTTATTCCTTTTATGCATATGGTACTCACATGTCGGTAATACTGCTTGTGCAGGAGGGAGCGTGTTACGGCCAGTGGAGGTGAAGTTGGGAGGCTGAGCATTGTTGGTGGTGCAGAGGTGAGCATACAATATCAGATTACTGCTTTCGTCTTATCGAAAAATAAATTAGGAAGAGATTACTCATTTCTGTTCATTTCTTGAGTTCTTTTCAGCGTCCAACTCGGGACTTTTCTTTTTTGCTCATTCTTATATTATCATTTTGAATGTAGTGTGTTCCTAATGTCATTGCAGATTGGTCCCCTCCGATGCTGGCCGGGGGGTTTATGCCTTTCTAGGTCAATAGGAGACATGGATGTTGGGGAGTTTATAGTTCCTATACCATATGTCAAACAAGTGAAGGTACGATTTGTGTCTAGATCATCTCTTCTACTTCCGGTTTTCCTTTGTGTGTATATTCATTCTGCTAGGTTGTCTTCATAATGTAACCTGAATTACTTGTTAAATTATAGCTATCAAATGCCGGTGGGAGGCTTATAATTGCATCTGATGGCATCTGGGATGCATTATCCTCAGACATGGCTGCAAAATCTTGTAGGGGTTTGCCTGCAGAACTTGCAGCTCGGCAGGTTGTGAAGGTAATATGAATTACAATGCTTGCTACCTGCTAGTTACTGTCAAATCAACATGCCTTCTTGCTTTTGATTTGCCATAATCTTCATGTTCTTGGTCTTATTCAGGAAGCATTAAGGACAAGAGGGTTAAAGGATGATACAACTTGCATTGTAGTTGACATAATTCCACCTGATAATGCATCGCCGCCACCGCCTCCCCCGAAAAAGCAAAATATGTTGAGAGCTCTACTTTTCAGGAAGAGGTCTCGTGACTCAGCTGGTAAGCTGTCAAAGAAGCTTTCAGCTATAAATATAGTGGAGGAACTGTTCGAAGAAGGATCAGCTATGCTTGCTGAAAGGTAATGTCTTTATCTTTTTTAGACAATATTTCAATTCACAACTATAAAAAATCTTATGACACTGTCCTGCATTTTCCCCCTTCTTCTTTTAGTAGTATGCCCTGCATATGGGTTTTTGCTGTTATGAGTATAAGTTAATAAATAAGCGATACAAGGACACAGAGATAGAGAGAGAAAGGAGGTTAGTGGGTAGGTGGTCCTTCAAAGAGATTTTATCATGGAGGATACTGCATGTGTGATTTGTCTCATTTTCAACCAAAGAAAAAGACATGATTTTTGTTAGGCTTGATGCCAATATTTTTATACAGAGAAATTTGAATTTGAGTTCAGAGTATAATATAGGACAAGATCATATATATAATAAAGAGGACGGTTCTGTGTATGAGGTTCCCACTAGGTGGGGTCTAGGAAGGGTCAGATATATGCAACCTTACCCTTGCAAGCAGAGAATGTTTTTAAGATTTAAACCCGTGACCTCCATATTATATGAAAACAACCTTACCGTTGCTTAAAGCCTAACCCTCTAAGATCATATATAATACCTTTGAATTTTCTAGTGGACATCTAATTGAAGACATGAGGAAATAGAATGGGATTATTTTTGAATGGATGTCCTATTTCTTGCCTTCCGCCATTTTGACACCAACAAGAATTGATGAACTTTGGAGTTTGGAGTATCTAATACTTAGCACATCTTGCAGATTGGGAAGCGACGACAACACAGGACAATCAACATCCGGCCTCTTTGTGTGTGCCGTGTGCCAAGTCGATCTTGCTCCGAGCGAGGGCATCTCTGTTCATGCCGGTTCCATTTTCTCCACCAGCTCAAAACCCTGGCAAGGTCCTTTCCTATGTGCCGACTGTCGCGATAAGAAGGACGCCATGGAAGGGAAGCGTCCCAGTGGAGTGAAAGTGTCATAGATTTATCAACTATTTCTTTTCTTCCTTCCTATTCTTTATGCCATCCATCATTCATTTTGTTGTAATCATAATTTTTCATAGGTCAAGTAATTGCTTGATCCTCACTAAGTGACTATCAAGTAGCAACAACATATGTATATCTAATATCCACGAATTAATGTAAGATATATGGGCATTGCAATTTTTTAGTAGCAAGCAAAGGGTAGGACATAATCTGGATGCTTATAGCAGAAGCAGTACCAAGTATATTCTTTCGATTGGCATTTGTATTTTTTTTTTTAATTTGAAGTGTTGGCAATTAGATTCTTCAAAGTAAGACAAGTGGATTAACTTTGATAAGAAGTCAATAATGAAATATTAAATTGTAAAAAATTTTCAATAATAAATAAACATCTAAAGCGTGCCTTTTCGTTCTATTTTTCTTTTTCTCTTTCTCTCTACACTTCTTCAAGTGACAAGTCTGAACTCCGAAGCATAGACTCATCAGTTTTTAGGTTGAATATCAATTTTAAGTTTTTTATTCCCAAAAAGGCCCTCCAAGCAAATTTAAAAGATTAAATTGGGGCCATACATAAAATTAAGGAATAAATGCAATGGATTTGGACCTTTTAATCCTTCCTAGAAATTTACGTATACAATTGGAAAACAATCTGATACATTTTAAAAATAGGTGATGTTTGTTGATTAAATAGTAAATTTCAATTGTTATCTCATTCATTTTTAAAATTTAGAGGATTTTAATTCTTAATTTAATTGTTTGAAATAATGATACCTGAACTTTTATTTCTTTTATTTTTAAAGAGTGGACGAATGCTCTCCAAATAAGATTTTAGGTAGTTTTAAAAGAATTTGTAGTTATTGAAGTTTTTCTTTTTGATCTTTAATCAATTGTCTCAAGTTTGACTTTATTAGAATATTCTAATTCAAGATAATCAGTATTCGAAATTCTAATATGAAAAAAAACCAGCTTCTAGATTTTACTTTACCAGTCAGAAATTTAGATTGTTGTGTATTGTGTGCATGTGTGCTAATAAAATTTCACATTTTTAGAACAATAGAAACCAATTAACTATATATAATTAGTTGTGATTTAGGAAATGTAAATGGACCAAGTGAAAGATGGGCCTCGTATACACAACAACTGGTTACAAGAAGAATTTCGTAAAATTATAGGACACGAGACACGATGAAGAATGAAACACACTTTTTTAAGAAAAGAAACCAAATAAAATGCACTTTAGTATATATGATATGAAGACAGATCGGAGACAACACACATTTTTTCCCTTTGTTTTCTATTTTTTTTTCTAAAAAAAATTCAACTTGTTGTGTCTGAGCCGTGTCAAGCGCATATCCAAACTAAAAAAATATTTTTTATTTGGACACATACCGAGCGTGTCGGACACGTGTCATACAAGTGTCGATCTGTATTCAATATATGTCCGACACGTCAACACACGTACATTTTAAAGTGTCCGTGTTTTATATAAAGGCATACCCAACCCACCAATTCATTGAGAAGTTTCTTGAAGAAACCTTGCAGCCAAAAGGTACAGTTACTTGGAGGTAAAGAAAGCGACAAACTCTTTCAAAAACAAGGTGGATTTGGTAGTGTATACAAAGGGGATTGCATTTTCACATAAAACCCTCTCGACATAATGCTAGGTGAGGGTTCTTGTCCAAAGATCTCAGATTTTTTGGACTAACAAAAATTTGTTCTAGGAACTTTGGTGGGGCCTCCCATAAATTTGATGAAGAAATAGTTAAAAAGTAGTAACAGTGAGTTTATGGTGCATACAAATTGATCCTTCTAATCAACCAGCAATGAGCAAAGTTGTGAATATCATGGAAGGAAGCTTGGAATCATTGGAAATATCACCCTTGTTCTTTTTTCACCATCCTTTTCTCCATCCCATCAAACTCAAAACAAATCAGACTTTGAGTAGCTTTTTAAACAAACTGACCCTTGCTTGAATCCAAAATTAAGAGGGCGAACCTTACAGCAACAATAAGTTTGCTGCATTGTGACCAAGAGGTCACATGTTTAAATTATGAAAACATCCTCTTTGCTTGCAAGGATAAAGCTAGACCCTTCCCAAATCTCACCTGACGAAAGCCTCATGCCTTAAGCCACCCCCTTGAATCCAGAATTACAAATTGTCACTTTCTTCAATAGAAAAATAAGTGGAATTAGAAAAAGGAGTGAGTGATCTTGTTGAAGAAGAAAAGAAAGGTTTAGGAGGTATTTCTATGCACTCTACCTTTCCTTCTAGCATATCCAACACCCTGCTCATCGGTGGCCTATTTGAAGGCTTAGTCTGAATGCACCATAGGCCAATTATTATCATCTTTCTCACTCTTTCTTTATCACCTTCAGTTTTAATAATCTTCACCCCACAATCCTCTAGTTCAAGGCTCTTGTATATCCAATCAGGGAATATTTCACTAGTACAATCACCAGTTTTAACACTAATATTCTTCTTTCTTCCACCAACTATATCTAACATAAGCATTCCAAAACTATATACATCTGACTTGTGAGACACATTTCCAAAAGTTCTAGAGACTAGCTCGGGAGCTATGTATCCTATTGTTCCTCTTGCACCTAACATGGAGACAACACTCTCCCTTTTAGGATACATTTTTGCAAGTCCAAAATCCGAGATCTTAGGACAAAAATCCTCATCCAACAGTATGTTGTGTGGTTTTATGTCAAAATGCAGTATTCGAGTATTACATCCTTTGTGCAAGTATTCTAAGCCTTGAGCAACCCCTACTGCAATATCATACAATGTTTCCCAATCTAGTTGGGAATTCAACTTGGAGGCATTCTCTTCTTCCCTGATGAACTTTTCAAGGGATCCATTAAGCATAAACTCATATATTAAAGCTCTCTTGGAACCCTCAAAACAAAATCCTAAAAGACTAACAATGTTGATATGAGAGGTCTTACTGATACTAGCAACTTCATTGATGAATTCCTCGCCGTTGTCTGTTGATTTATTTAAAACCTTCACGGCCACTAGATGTCCACTAGGTAATTTCCCTTTGTAGACACTGCCATAGCCTCCTTGGCCTATTTTGTCTTCAAAACCATTGGTCATTTTCTTTATGTTTGAATAACTATATCTAGTTGGAAGGGGTCCATGGTTCCTCAGAAAGTTATGAAAAAGCTGATGTTGGGCTGAATTTTTCTTCTTCCATACCAAAATAAATTTCATTGATGAATGATTTCTTCTAAAGCAGTAGGCTAAGACCATTATGGCTCCAATCCCAGCGGCCATAGAAGCTGTAGAGTCAGAAAGGAAAGTGATAAAGATAAGTGATTAAAATGTGACTGGAACCTCAATAGTCTACAGATTTCTTACTTGGATGAATACTAAATATTTCGTAGAGCAAATATACTTTTTGGTCCCTAAAAGATTAGCAATCTAATGATTTAGTCCTTGAAAGGTCATGACGACCAACTTATTAGTCCTTGAGCGGTTAACCATTAATGACCTAGATGACGTGGCCTGTTAAATGATGATGTAGTGCCATTAAGTGCATTGTCGGAAACTTGCCTATATGAAAAAAGATGTCATCTGCCCAGTCATGTTTCTGTCATTTATGATTTCCTCTGTTATTCATTATTAGAACACAATTAGGTGTTGAGAAGACATTTTTTCCACTTAGGCAAACTTATTTGATATCCAACAAAGCACTTAACAACACCAGTTATTATTTAACAAGCCACGTCACTTGAGTCATTAACGGAACCCTAAATCCTAAATCAAAAAGTATAATATGATCTTCTAAAGACTAAATCGTTATGTTGCTAATCTTTCAGAGACCCTATACTTCCCTCTTTCACACAAGGAACAAAAGTTCCCTATCCATAGGGAAGCTCAAATCCCTTTCCCTCTCACTGCTTTCCCTCTCAAATTGGTGTACCGAACGTGATCTTAGTGCTATAATTATGAATTTCACTAAATCTATTGCATAATCAATCTCCAGGTTGGTTAATTACCTGCTATAGCTATAAACACAAACTTTTGAGTCTTCCCTGTCAAAGAAAAAAAGAAAAGACATAAACAGCAAAGAATTGAAGCTCAAAAATTAACCATAACAAGCACTTTGGTAATTAAAAGACTAGTTTGCTTTAGGAGCTAAAGGAAACAGAACACAGCAATATTCTCCAAAAGTAAAGAGGATTTCTCTGAGTATATATCTGGATAGACAGATAGATCTATGTATGACTATGAAGAAGCAAATGAGATTTTGTAGATCTATTACTTGCTTACCTTTGGCAGTACAATAAAATTGCCCTTTTCTGTCAAGTTGACATTGACCTCTTCTGTCATGGTAACACTTGTGACAATCTTGAGACAACCTTACATCAATGAAGGGCTCAGGGGTGAGGAACGTAAATGGGTCAGTGGACTGAAGTGGAGGTTTAATTGGGAGCTGAATAATGGAGCATACAGATGAATACTGACTCAGAAATTTGGAACCCATTGGAGAATTAGAACTGTAATAGATATCAAAACCATGGCAGATTGAACTTTTGGAGAAATTATCAGGGAAACTAACACTGAGGTTGGTGTTGCACCTAAATAAGGTAATATTACTCTTGATCTCAAAGGAAGCTAAAGGAGAGGTGAAAGGAAGGGTATAGTTATTGGTGAAGATTTCACAACTTTGGGATTGCAAGTGGCTTTGGAATAGGTCATCACGAAGCCAAATAATGTTATGATTGTCGTTATCCTCTTGGGAGATGATGATGATTTGGAAGGATGTTCCTCCTTTTTGGAGTTGAATTGTTTTATTCTGTGTGGCATTATCACAACCATCTAGCATGCATAACCCACAATCTGGGCGTTTAGTGGTGGTGAAGGGGAAATGGAACTCGCCAAATCCACAATCAAATGAGGTGGGACAGTCTGAAGCACAAAGAAAGGGAACAAGGAGACAAAGCAGCAGGAAGTGAAACAAATCAACCGGAGCCAACATCCTTGAGTTCATCGCCAACCTTAATTGTATGTGTTTCCAAGTTCTTGTACTCGTTTTTGAGTCTTTGCGTTTGGTCTTCTTTCCTTCTCTACTTCAGTCTGTAGCTAAATGCGGGTACTAGGCTCTTATGCACTGTAGTGTGATAGACAGGGTTCGAGAAAAACGAATTTTATGGAAATCAAAATGTAAGCGAGGTTTACTGAGTTTTATTTATTTTTTTATTTTTATCAATTTAAAAAAAAATACAAAATATCTATTATACCTCTTTTATTTAATACAATTATAACCTTTTTTTTCTTTTTATTATTTTAATATAAGGGGTAAAATAGTCATTTTAATACATTCTTATTCCATTTTCATTATCAAACTTTTACTACTAAATACATCAAATGTATTCCGTTTCTATTTCCGTTTTCATTCCATTTCTATTTCTACCTAATGAACGTGCTCATAATCTCTTTTGTAATATATTTTTTTACTTAAATTTGAGAAATTATACATTCTTTTATAAAGAATAAAAGATATAGATATAAATTTTTTTTAAAAGGAATTGGAATCCACCGTGTATAGTTTAGAGATTAACTTTATTAGGAACTAAAGATAATCCATAATCCATTTATGGTAGATTTTGATTTGTGTGAAAATTTTAATTTTTTTTATGTTTATATCTTTCATACTTTAAATAAATGTATCATTTCTCAAATTCAAAAAATTCAAAATAAAAAAGTGAAGAAAACGACGTAAAAAAACAACTTGACATGCTAAAACACATAAAAGTTAGCACCGAATTCGCTCTTGTTAGGGTGGAGATCCGGTGGTGGAGATAGGAGAAATAAGAGAGAAATTTTTTTTATCTCTTCTAATTTCACTGCTAATTTTACCGTTTAACTATGTAAGATCCATTTCAAGTCTTCAACTAGATGGTTTTCTTTCTCTCTTCTCTCTCACAAGTCGCTCCTTCTTCCTCCAAATTTAACGCAGGATGGGTTGTCAAATTTGATAATTTTGGCAAACCCTTCCAAATTTTAGTTTAGTTTGGTGTTGTTATATTTAAGAATACAGGTGTTTTTGGATCCAAGATCTATAACTTATAGAGTTATAATTTGTGGACCTTCCGTCAACAAAATTTCACTCTTTCATCGAATTGTTAGAAGAATCTATGACATTTTCAACTGTAACGATAATGTTTATCATCTCAAATTTAACTTTCAAATAGAACTATTTAGACTTTTAAATTTATTCTCTAATTCAACAATATTTACAATTTACTCTTCAATATTTACCAGAATGGTAATACCTTATCTGTGTAAAGATAATAATGTTGACTCCGCCTGGAATTGTTACGGTTTTAGCTGCACCGCGGCAATTCACAGGCTCAAGCAGCTGGTTAGCGTGTTTTGTCATTGGTTCTTCTTAATGTTTGAGTCAGTGCAGAGATTGCCTTATTATTGCTTTCATTTGCATTATTGCTTTCATTTAGCCAATAGTATGGAGATTATGGTAACCAAGAGAGTTCAAGAAGCTTGGGTTCAGAATCATGCAGTTGTTATGGGCTACTTCAAATACTTTGGTACAGATCCAAATGGTAGAAGGGGAAGGAATTTGACGTCTTTACAAGGTTCAGCAACTTGTGACAGGGTGGATGTTAAAATAGGCGCACTTTACATCCCATCAAGCTGGTGGAAAAGATTTCAAAAGGTAAAGAAGTTGGTGTTTAATCATCTGCAGTGGCAGGCAAAGGATGGCAAGTTTTACAAAACAAACCACCATCTTCGGTGGCAGATGCTTCGAGGTCGACCTGACCTCATACAGCATATTTGGGTCTCTTGGTGTGCCCGTTGGCTCAGTGGTTGTTGCCTCAATGCCATTTTTCTCAGCATTTGTGTTGAGTGGACTGATTTAATCCAAGCTTTTGTTATTGGGGATGCAAGCATGCTTCTTTCGATCCAATCGCAAGATGGGGACTACACAAGCAAGGAAGTTGGCAATCTTCTAGCATACGCCTATTCTAACCTCCGCAATCTTCAAGTTGATGTTAACTCTATTAGACTTATATGTAATTTAACTAGTTCTAGGTATAATTTTCATATAGGCTTTTGGTTATTAACTAGGAATGTTTGTATTATGGTTTGCATGTTCAGGTCGGGAGTAGAATTATATTGCGTGTGTAGTGTAGGTTGTGTTTTGGTTTGTATTGTAGTTGGTATGTTTTTTAGTGATTGTAAGATAGGTAATAGACTTTATATAAGACTTAGGATTGTATAATTTTTCATTAATGCATGTTATCGTTTTTACTTAAAAAAAAGAATCGACGTTGTTCTTTTTTTTTTTCTTAAAAATTTTTATTTGATAATTTTTTCTTTCAAAAATTAATTCACCCATCTTAAATTCTTAATTAAATTGTTTTGTCCTATAAAAAAATTAAAGTATTTTCATATTTATTTAATATGAAATAACTTTTTAAAATCTAACTATAATTTTATTTTATTGTTTTACATAAAACAAATGACATTAAATTGCATTTTTAAGAAATTTAGTTTTGATAAAAACTTTAATATTATATAAAAAAAATATTTTAATGTGACAACCATCATTTCTACCGCTCTTACTGCCATGTGAGAATGTAGAATGAGAGCCATGTTTTATTTTGACGAAGTTTTTTATTCAAAGATAAAATGGTTACTTTATTTAATTCTTATATTTTTATTATTTTTTTGTCAGTTAAATAATTACAAAGATAATATTTTTATGGAGTAAATTTAACTAATGTTTTTTATATTTTTGTTATAAGGTTTTTAAATATAAATAAGACACGTGACAAAAAATGTTTTGATAACCAATCACAGTAGAAAGAGAATATAAAAGATCACCTTTTATATGACCAATCATAAAAAAAAATGTAAATAAAACCTGCATTTTTTGTTTATTAGTATTCTCAATCATCAATAAGGTAAGTTTCTTGGTGAAGAGATTGATATTTTTCTTATTGTTTCCTTATTAACCATTGACATTTTTTGTATACTTCTAATCTATCATTTGTGGCTAATATAAAGATGATGATTCACTTAATGTAGAAAGACATAAAAGCATAGGTTCAATAAACATTTGGTTAACCAATGAAACTTTTAAACTATTCACTTAAATTTTGTTTGTAAATTGTTAAAAATAAATACTTTTTGGCTACGTGTCAAGAAAGGAAATGGAGTGTCAATTTAAAAGTAGTTTAATTTTTTATTTGCTTGAAAGATAAATGTGTCTCTACTTCTTTGTTGTTGCGAATGATGGAAGGTTAATGGGCAAATTATTCATTTGGTCCTCAACATTTGCACCAAGTTTAATATTGGTCATCAATGTTTTAAAAAGTTATTTTAGGTTCTCAACGTTTTTTTTTTGTCAAAATTGGTCCTCCAGTGTAACTCCGTCTGGTTTTTTTTGTTAAATGCTGACGTGGAAGGCTTATGTGGCACACTCTCTCTCCTACGTGTCATATTTGGATGATATGACATATTCTCTCACTCCAATTCAGCAAAACAATGCCGTTTTGCATCACTTTTCTCTCACTCCAACTCAGCAAAACGGCGTCGTTTTGCTGAGTTGGAATGAGAAAGGGTGTCATATCATCCAAATATAACACGTAGGAGAGAGGGTGTGCCACATAAGCCTTCCACGTCAACATTTAACAAAAAAAACCAGACGGAGTTACACTGGAGGACCAATTTTGACCCAAAAAAAACGTTGAGGACCTAAAATAACTTTTTGAAACGTTGAGGACCAATATTAAATTTGGTGCAAACGTTGAGGACCAAAAGAGTAATTTGGCCTTTTAATTTTTATTAAAAAATGAGAGATAGAGCCAAAAAAAACTGAATTGAAAAGTTTGAACTTTCCAAAGTTGTAATTTTGTTTTTGTAAGATGAGGGGCCGAAAGCCCAAAAAACTAACACCTACCTGACAGACCTGGGCCAACTCGTGCCCACTACATCAGCAAGAAAGAGCTGCGTTTCCAGAGTTCAGAGTTGTAATGTTGCATCTTGAATTACAAGCCTAATTTCATCTAAATGGTTTAAAGAACATTTAGTATTATATATGAAATTGTGAAAAAAATAAAAAGAATTTAATTTTTAAGATAAAATGATTTTATTGGCCTGATAAAAAGTTAATCAATACAATAAAGGACTAAACTTACAGAAGGTTCTTTTTATCTTTATTATAAGATTTTTCAATGGTAAACAAAAATTTATTTTGGTATGCTTCAAATGCTCTGGAGGCTGAGCTTTTGGGTCTGTTGCATGGAGCTAGATTGGCTTGGGAAGAGGGCTTTAGGAAGCTCTGGTTTGAAACTGACTCCACAATGGCATCCAAGCTTGTCTTTAAGGGGTATGATGTTTAATCACCCAACTTTGTTCAATGTTGAGAATAGATCTTATGCTAATAGAAAAGTAAAAAAAGAGTGTGATTCACATGTGAGACCTACTATATGTCACTTTATTTATATATATTTTTTATGTTAGGCAGCATAAAATTTATTTTTATATTTTGTGAGCCGCTTGAAGGTTGTAGTGAAATACTGTAGCGAATTCTGTGGGATTTTCTGTCCCTAGACTTGGTATAGGTTTGTTTACAAATTTCTTTTTCAAAATTACCCTTAACTTCAATTCCTGCAAGATAGCCACCGCCCACCAATATTAAGGGCATGTTTGCTTGCTAGAAAGGGAAAGAGAAAGGGAGAGGGAAAGGGAAAGGGAATGAGTTTGATGTGTTTGGTAGTAAAAATTTGGAATGGAAATGGAATGGGAATGTATTAAAATTACCACTTTGCCCCTTATATTAAAATAATAAAAAGAAAAAAAGTTATGATTGTGTCAAATCAAAGGGTATAATAGACATTTTGTATTTTATTTTATTTTTTCTTTTTTTTTTAAAAAGCAAGAAGGAGACCAAAAAGTAAAAGTGGGTGGAGTCCGATGGGCCCCACCCACTTTTAACATTCCATTCCATTGCCTAATTCAGCAACCGAACATCACCTAACATTGGGAAATCGATTCAAATTTCAACCATGAGTGACATTTAAATTTCAAGCACACCTCCTCAATATTTAATTATTCATTTACCATTTGGAAAACGGTTGTTCTTCTTCTCATCTCCTAATGCCTCCCATCATTCCATACTAATTTGTCCTAACAATTCCCCTCTCCACATTGTGCTTCCCAAGTATTAATGGCTTCTGATCTTGCATCATATGCCCTGCAATTTTTACCCAGATTTTGTGTTGCTTATCTCCAGACTCCAATGCTTGTGCTTCATTCACCATATTCTATTTATATTTTTTCTAGCATATGCCCTTGGTATAAGGATACGGATATAAAGTACTGTTGAAGAAAGAGATAGAGAAAAAAAATTACGAGAGAGGAAAAAGTATGATAAAAAGTATATTTAATATGTATAAAATATTATATAAATTTTTTTGGGAATCGTGAAACACAATAATTTTACTATTTGCTATCCTTACCAAACGAACCCTAAATGATTTGATACACTTAAGAGATATGATAGTAATCATTCTTATTTTTCTTTTTGTAACAGAGCTCTACTCCTGTTTTAATATCTTAGCTAGCTAGTTTGAACAAGATTACTTTTAATATGAAGAATAACTATGAAATTTTTTTTTAAAAAAAAAAATTTGTAGATTATTTATCTTATTCACAAGTAAACCTATTCGTCTTCATTGAATTCCTTTTCTGTGAAAAAAAAACCTATTAGCTATTAGTCTTCAGCCAAATTACTCTTTTGGTCCTCAACGTTTGCACCAAGTTTAATATTGGTCCTCAACGTTTCAAAAAGTTATTTTAGGTCCTCAACGTTTTTTTTGCTCAAAATTGATCCTCCGACATAACTCTGTCTGGTTTTTTTTGTTAAATGCTGACGTGGAAGGCTTATGTGGCACACCCTCTCTCCTACGTGTCATATTTGGATGATATGACACCCTCTCTCACTCCAAATCAGCAAAACGACACCGTTTTGCTGAGTTGGAGTGAGAGAGAAGTGATGCAAAACGGTGTTGTTTTGCTGAATTGGAGTGAGAGAGGGTGTCATATCACCCAAATATAACACATAGGAGAGAGGGTGTGCCACATAAGCCTTCCACGATAGCATTTAACAAAAAAAACTAAACGGAGTTATGCCGGATGACCAATTTTGACCAAAAAAAAAAACGTTGAGGACTAAAAATAACTTTTTGAAACGTTGAGGACCAATATTAAATTTGGTGCAAACGTTGAGGACCAAAAGAGTAATTTAGCCAAATTAAAAATAGAGAAAAAAATTGAGGCATGTGACAAGCCACTTGTCTCACCCTCTAAGAGTCTAAGATACTTCAACTCTTTTTTACTCTATGAAAAGTTTAGCTCCTGTTTTCTTTTTTATGAATATCTTTTTTATTGAAAGTAATCTTTTATTTGTTTGATATTATGTAGCTTTTGGTTCGGTGGAGATTCGAATCCAACTCAAATTTATGAGAGATTAGTTTCCTTCCACTAAACTCAATTGTATTAGATTAGGATGTGTTCAAATCCAATTCAATTTTAACTGAATCAATTCAATTTGATCCAACGACATTTGATCAAAACCAAAAATTTATTAGATTAATTGGGATGGACAGATATGAAAATCGATCCCATTAGACCAATTTATGGATGTCTCTGGATGCCAACCGATGAAATCTAATCCATCCAATCAATTTAATAATATATATATATATATATATATATATATATATATATATATATAAAATAAAATATTTTATTTTATGTTCATCCAATCAAATTATGTTCATACATTAGGTAATTAAGTTATCTTATTTTTTTAATTGATTGGTTAATATATGTTTGCAATATATTAAGCATCACTTTTGCAAATTTTTTGTACTGGAAAGCAATGAATTTTATTATGGCTGAATTTTCGTATTAGATTTATAATAAATATTAGTATTGTATTTGGATTATTAATTTTAGTTTTTATTCTCTAGTTTTGTTTATAATTTGACTTGTATTGTATTGAGATTGCTATAGATTTGAGATTATAAAAAAAGCTTAAGAATAAATGTGATTTTTAGATTTTTTACATAAAAAATATATGGTCAAAACCCCAAATTGGTCCTTTATGTTTACACGAAGTTTTATATTGGTCCTTTATGTTTCAAAAAGTCTAAATTGGTCCTTTATGTTTGCAAGAAGTTTCAAATTGGTCCTTCCGTCCAATTCCGTCTATTTTTTCGTTAAGTGCTGACGTGGCATGTTGAGGTGTCATACTCTCTCTCCTACATGTACTACTTAGCTGATGTGGCCTTAGTTAAACTAAAATTAGGGACTAAAATGAAACAAAATACTTTTTCATGAGACAAAAATGTAATTTGCTCACTTTTTCATCTTCTTCTTCCTGGCATCCATGGTTTCTTCATCTCTCTCTGTAAATTCTTTCTGGTACTTATCTAGAGCAAGAAAATAGAAAATAGAAATAATATTTTGGAGGGTGATGGATGGAATTAATTGGTTAATTGATGAATCATGAAGCAACCCATTCACCGTACTATCCACAAACTCTCCCAAACCTACGGCTCAATCATGTCCCTCCGTTTTGGTGCTCTCAACGTCCTCGTCACCTCCACCCCATCCGCAGTAGAAGAATGCTTAGTCAAAAAGAATGACATCGTTTTGCAAAACGCCCCTCATGCTTGCTGGGAAATATCTCAGTTATGATTACAAATCCATGGCTTCCATTTTTTTATAATGATTTTGGGAGTTAAGGTTTTCAATTTGGGGAAGATGGATTTGGCGGCCGTGGGGAATTATTACTATTGTTAGGTTTGAAGAACTTGTGCATATCAAAAGGCGGCGAAGATTGAATTAGGTTAGGGTTAGGATTAGGATTAGGGTTGGATTCAGAAGAAGCCATGGATGCCAGCATGAGGAAGAAGAAGATGAAAAAAAAATGAGAAAATTGCATTTTTGTCTTAAGAAAAATTATTTTGTTTCATTTTAGTCCCTGATTTTAGTTTAACTAAGGCCACGTCAGCTAAGTAGTACATGTAGGAGAGAGAGTGTGACACCTCAACATGCCACATCAGCACTTAACGGAAAAAATAGACAGAATTGGACGGAATGACCAATTTGAAACTTCTTACAAACATAAAAGACCAATTTAGACTTTTTGAAACATAAAGGACCAATATGAAACTTCGTGCAAACATAAAGGACCAATATGAAACACATCTTTTATCATACTTTTTCACTCCTAATTTTTTCTCTATCTTTCTTCTCATTTTTCTCTACAGTACTTTATTTTATTCTACATACTTTATTCTGTTTATTCTATACTTTAGCATTTATACCAAGGTACTTGATTGATTGAATAAAATGTCCAAATGTATCCAATCCAATCATTTGAATACCCCGCCTTGAAGGACTTGACCAATCGGATACTTGGACAATTTGGTGTTTGCTTGTGTTCCTCGAAAGTGATGGCAATGGCAGAATTTTCGAAATCGGTAAAACAAGATGTTTTCAACCTTTTTTTTCCTCTTCACAACTGTTTCTTTGAAATCTGGCCAATTCTTCAGACAGTTCAGTTAGATTTAGATCCATTTCATAGTTCATGGATATTGGATACTCAATGAGTTGCCCATTACAGACTTACAGTATCTTTAAATTTGTACTCTTTTATTATAAACCCTAATGATTAATTTTGATTTTTTTTTCCTGAAAATTGTTCTAACAAAAATGAGATTAGAGTAGTTAAATGATGAATTCTTAAAGATACAATTTGTTTTAATTTAGTTAATTTAAGATAAAAATTTTAAATTTAATTCTTAAAGATGCAATATGTCTCAATTTAGGTCATGAGAAATTTATTCTCAAATACTAAATTGAGACAAATTATGTATTTCAAGAAGTAAATTTGACATTTTCATATTTTAAGAACAAAATTAAAATAAATCACATAGGTACTACAACAATAACAATCAAAACCTTTTTTCATCTTTCAAGTACTAAATTGAAACAAATTGTAATTTCTAGGACAAAACCATAATTTACTCAAAATACCAAGTCAATCTCATCTCCTATTGACAACTCACAACTCAAGCAACCAAAGCTTTCCACTTTGTTTCTAAATTCCAAGTCAACAAACAACGTTTAATGAGTCAAAGAAAGCATTTTCTAATCCTCTCTATTCTTCTACCATTTCTCTATTGTTGCAAGAAAAGGGTATGGAATCTAATTGAACAGTGATTCAACAGCCATTCATTCATTCATTCCTCTTTAGTCATTTCACTTAGATTCATTCAAAACCAAAATGGTTTCAGTTTCAGTTTCAGTTTCGTTTCAATTCTGTTCCTTCCTCTTACTCTCATCCCTTGTATGGTCTGGAAGTGGTAAAAAGTGCCCACCATCCCTTAATTGTGGAGATCTAGGGAAGATTCATTTCCCTTTCACCAACTCAGAACTCCCAGATTGTGGCTTAGTGGTCATCCATGGCTGTGATGAGAATTACCCAGATGCCAAAAAATCCATAAAGAACAACGAAATTTGGTATGATGTTCTCACTCTTGGTCCTGGTCCCTTCACTATTACAATCAGAGATGATGACCTCCATGACCTTTTGCTTTCTAAAGAATGTAAGGTCTTCACCTATGATCAGTTTCCCTTTTCTAAACCTTCTCTTTTTGCTTCTTTCTACATCAGATATAATATAACTCTGTTCAAATGCAACCAAACACTCCATATCACTCCTCCCACATCTTTCTCTAACTTCACAATATGCTCTGAAGAGTTCTTCTTTCAGAATTCGGATTCTGATGATAGTGATGAGTTCCTTAGTTTCTTCAGTTCGTGTTCAAGAATTCAGCTTCCAATCACAAACACCACTGATGCTCTCAAGCCTTCACTCACAAATATTAGAGACCCTTTTGATTTCTTGTTGTCTGCTGATATCTCCATTGAGATTAAATTGTCTACTGATTGTTCTAGTTGTTACTATGTTCAAGGAGGACAATGTCAGATTGATTCCAAGGGCAGGTTTTATTGTGCCAAAGGTATGATTTCTCTGCTGAAAACAATTTTAATGCACTCTATATGGTGTTTGAATTGAATTTGCTGGTTTGAATGCTTCAAATAGGCCAAATATTTTTGTGCCATAAGGTTTTTCAATCAGAAACCGATACTAGTTTATACAACTCATTTCTCCCGTGATCGGTTCCTTTTAAGGAAAATTTGAAAGCACTCCAAATCTGAACAGTTCCTCTATATTGATAGTATAATTGATACTATAAGATGTTTGAATAAAATTTCTGGTTTAAATTCTTCAAATAGGCCAGATATTTTTGTGTCTGTGTCGTAAGAAAAACTTATGTCAAGCTTTTTATATCTTTGCCATAAGGTTTTTCAATCAGAAACCGTTTATACAACAAATCTCTCCCATGATTGGTTCTTATTGTTCATGGTTTTGCAGAGAAAACTGGAAGGACAGTGCATGTAGTGGCAGCAGGTAAAACATTTACTAAATCTAAATTGTTGTACTTCAGCTCAAGATGAAGATTCTTGGTTTTAATTTATTTTTTCCTTTTTCATTTTCTTCAGCAGTTTCAGCTTCTGGGGCACTGGTAATCCTTATGATCTTGGCTTTCTTCTTGAGAAGACGCTATTGCAACAAAGATAATCCATCCCACCAAATAATTGAGAAGTTTCTTGAAGAACATGGACATCTTGCAGCCAAAAGGTACAGTTACTTGGAGGTGAAGAAAGTCACAAACTCCTTCAGAAACAAGCTAGGCCAGGGTGGATTTGGCAGTGTATACAAAGGGAAGTTAAGTGATGGAAGTCTTGTGGCTGTGAAGGTTCTAAGTGACCTAGAAGGTGATGGTGAAGAATTCATCAATGAAGTTGCCAGCATTAGTGTCACATCTCACATCAACATTGTTAGCTTACTGGGATTCTGCTTGGAAACTTCCAAAAGAGCCCTGATCTACGAATACATGCCGAACGGATCCCTCGAGAAGTACATATACGAAGAGAAAGACTCGTCCAAACTCAACCTCCAATTGAGCTGCGAAGCAATGTACAACATCGCGATCGGTGTTGCTCGAGGACTAGAGTACTTACATAGAGGCTGCAACACCAGGATCCTGCATTTCGACATAAAACCTCACAACATACTGCTAGATGAGGATTTCTGTCCCAAGATCTCGGATTTCGGACTCGCGAAGATTTGTCCGAGGAAAGATAGTTGGAAAGATAGCATCATATCCTTGTTGGGAGCAAGAGGGACAGCAGGATACATAGCTCCTGAGGTGTTCTCTAGGAACTTTGGTGGGGTGTCACATAAATCTGATGTCTATAGTTATGGAATGATGGTGTTGGAAATGGTTGGAGGAAGGAGGAACAATAATGTCACAGATGAAGAATACTCAGGTGAAATCTTTATGCCTCATTGGGTTCACAAGCGTTTGAAATCAAATCAGGAGCTTACATTGCGTTGTATCAGAGATAAAAGTGATGAAGAAATTGTTAAGAAGATAGTGACTGTGAGTTTGTGGTGCATACAAATTGATCCTTCTAATAGGCCAGCAATGAGTAAAGTGGTGGATATGATGGAAGGAAGCTTGGAGTCATTGGAATTACCACCTTTGCCTGTTCTTTCTTCACCATCCTCATCTCCATCCCATCAAACTCTAAAGAATCTGAGTTCAAGTGGATTTACAGATAGTAGTGATCAATCTGCAATGTATGATCATCTCCGGTAGCTTCAATGCTGGTATGTTTAGTATAGTATTATGACTTGAAGTTTTAGCAACCTTCATTCATAGAAATTATAATCCAGAATTTGGATTTTGAATGCTGCAGCTTGTAGCTCTTTCGGTGTATTTGGTATATTAATGTTTTTTTTGTGTATCCGCGAGACTAGGCTTAATCACTTATCTCTCGAGTACTGGGTTCCATTGGTAGGGCGATCCTCCAAATGAACGATGCTTTATTTTCATTCCTCTAAGGATCAAACCCAGGAGCGATAACACAATCTCTTACCATCTTTGTCACCTGGTATTGTAAGAGCCAAACTTGAATTTTTTTAACAAAATATTAATGTTTGATAGGTTCAAAATCATTCAGAATTTTCACTGTTATTACCATCTTAGAATTGGTGGTTTTCTAACCTCGTTATTATGTCACTTCTCTGCACATTCTGGTTAGGATGGCAATGGGTAGGGTTTGGGTAGGATACTGTAATCCCCATCCCCGTCCTCGGCCTCGGTAGTCAATATTTTCCTATCCTCAGACCCGTCCCCGCTGGGTATGAAATTTGATACCCGTCCCCGGACCCATCGAATATTTAGATCCCCGGAGCCGGCCCCGGAAAATTTATTATTTTTTCTACAAAATTTATTACTTTCATCACAAGTATTGAACACACATTCATAAATTTAATTATTTTCAAGTTTAAAAAAAACAAACTTAAAACACACAATTTGATATGATATATAATATATTTTTATATAAAATTTATATATATATATTATATCACCGGGTCCGGGTTTGGGGTGAATACACCCTTACCGTCCTGGATCCGGATTTTTACCCGTTAAAATCTCCAGACCCGAACCCATTTTTTTCAATACCCAGACCTGAACCCAACGGATAAATTTTTCGGATACCCGTTAGGTCTGAATAAGATTATCATCCCTAATTTTGGTACAATGTTTTTGTTCTAGAAGGTTGATTTGTCCTTTTAATATTTAGCATTCTTTGACCTAGGTAATACTTGTATATGAATAAATTAAGAATCCTCTATATAAGATAGAAGTGAATGATTATTGAGAAAGGCAATGGCTCAGATCCATTTTTCTGTCTGCAAATTCTTGAAAAAAGGCAATGAAATTTTTACCTTGGCTAAATAAAATTTCAAATAATCTGTATAAAGACTCGTTCATTACATTTTTCCCTGTCAAAGAGGTTACCTACACTACAATTCAAAACTACGAATTCTGATTTTTTTTTTAATTATAAAAAGATGGTTAACTTGACAAGGGCATCAAAATCGAATCCGAATCTACTAAAGTGCAGATTTGGTGAAGTGTGTAAAGTGTACACTTAAGGGCCGTTGGATGAAATTGTTACAGTACGGACACGAATCTCGATTTTTATTAAACAGTCTAGATGATACACTTCATACACTTTACACTTTCTGCACTTCAGTTATCCAATTTCATCAAAATCCTGATAGAAACAAAAGAAAGGAGGTAAGGAACTGCATAATGAGGAGTTGAATGATGTCATGCTATATTTAATTATTTATAGTAGTTTTTTTTAATATTTTAATTTGTCAAAGGACAAATGATTTGATTTAAGACCCCTTTTTAAAACTATTATCTATACCTCTCATGAGTGGACTGGATTATATATAGTGAATTAAGATAAGGACACGAGGCAATACCAAAGGAAGAGTATTTAAGAAACATTAGTATAAATATAAGCCAATTCTAGCCTAAATGGAGAATTGATCAATGGGTTAAAAAAATCATATCAATTTTAGCTTTCTTATGAGAGCTCAGATTTAGTTGTACAAGTTCGCATAAAATCATAGATAAATGAACTTCTATGGTGTTTTAAAAAAATATTTATAATTAAAACACATAATACACATATTCATATATAATATTCAAATATTTATATATTATAATTTCTTTTAAATTGACTGAGCTTAAACCAGGTTTTGTATGAGCCAGCCTTGAATTATTGACAAATAGATTGGCTCATTTTTAGCTTCCATTGTAGAATGGCATAGGCTTTAGTTTTAGGCTAAAATGCACATATATCCCCTGAGTTTTGAGTTAGGGGCACATACACTCCCTGAGTTTTCATTTTGAGGCAGAGACACCTCTTCTGTTAGGGTTCCGTGAAAATTAGGCATTAAGTGCCACGTCAGCAAACATGTTCCCCTTACACATGTTTGCGGACGTGGCACTTATTGCCTAATTTTCACAGAACCCTAACAGAAGGGGTGTCTTTGTCCCAAAATAAAAACTCAGAGATTCTATGTGCAACGTTTTAAAACTCAAGGGGTGTATGTGCATTTTAACCTTAGTTTTATAAATCCCTTCAATTATTTCAAAAGCCTTTGACGATATAAAGGTCTAAATTTATTACTCTTCCAAATTTTCACGGTTATACTGTTATGCCTTACAACAAGTTTACTTCTTCTTCTTTTTTTGTGGGGGGACAATTATAACAAGTTTACAACTTTGGTACTTTCTGGATTATATGTATGAAAGGGTTTGGGCTATTATCCTGGGCCCATGGATCATTTAACAACTGGGCCACGGCCTATTTATCTCTGATTGCACTTGTCCAAGCTGCAATCTTTTTTCTCTTTTATTTTTTCGAGAGATTATTTCATTTCATATATCAAATGATGATAAGGCATAAAAGCCACCAAATTCAAGAGGACTAGCAAGACTTACAAATGATCAATGAAGACAAGATGTATGATGCACGTATTACAAAATTTATATGGCATTCCTTATATATTTGTTATTAGATTTTTTAATTAAAATGAAACATGTGAATTCTCTTTTGAAATCAATCAATTTTAAGAAAAATGAGTTGTATGAAG
The DNA here is from genome assembly GCA_014851425.1 of Senna tora. Classification (NCBI taxonomy): domain Eukaryota; kingdom Viridiplantae; phylum Streptophyta; class Magnoliopsida; order Fabales; family Fabaceae; genus Senna; species Senna tora. Next base: position 7,855,073 of record CM026270.1, read on the forward strand.
TTTGTACCATAAATTTTATTAAAGAATTTAATGGCAAATATATAAAAATGTACCTAAGCATTTTTATGTGATAACACAGTAAAAACTGTAGTTAAAAGTTAAAAGGTAAAATTCAATTACTCAAGACAAAGTGAAACTTGCTTGAAGATGACACTGATTATGTTGTAAGAACTTGGACTTAGCATAATGATGTAAGATTAGATCAAATCAATTATAACTACCTCCTTGTCTATATATAAACATATCATAAATAAACATGCTTATATATTTCTCTATACTCATTATTGACTGATTATTATTAAAATAAATAAATTCAACTCATTTTGTTGAGGGTGGAAACTGGAAAGAAAGAATTTGAGATTCTCAAGAACATCCCACCGCGAATAATCCTCCTTTTCGCATAAATTCTGGACCTCGCTTCCACAGTTCCACTATCAACTTATATATAATATTTTATTTTATCATCACCTTGATTTTTTTTTCATAATATTTTTTTATAAGAATCTTTCGATGGAAGGTAATTCTGTTCGAATTAGTTGAGGTTCATAATGAGAGTAGAGTTCTCTTAGAAGAGATTTTATAACGGGAGTATAGTTCTCTCGGCAGAAATTTTTTCTTACGCAAGACTCGAACATGAGACTTTACTTAAGGAGAATAGAGTATTTATCACTCCAATTAACCACCGGTTGGTCATAATATCTATCTTTCTATTGGTGCAATCTTGTTAAAAAAATGTGAGCACATTTTCTAATGAAAAACTGAACGAAAATTGATCATATGTTGTACAGTATGGAAGAGTAAGGAGAGAAAGTGATACATAAATGATATCCACATGTGAGATCTACTATGTGTCAACATAGGATCCATTCTTCGAATTTATTTATCACGTTGTAAGAAACTAGTACTGTCCACTAGCAATTTGGATACACTTTGCTTTATTTTACCGTTAAACCCCTTCATTTTCTCATTAATTACACATTCAACCCTCTTTAGTCTTTACAAACAAACGCACGTCACTGTTTCTCTCACTCCCTAGCTCCTTCTTCCTCTGCCTTTGTCTCCATCTCTGTATTCCCAATACCAAAAATGGCGATTCCCTCTTACTCTTACTTCGTTCTTCTAGCTTTCCATTTCCTTCTTCTCGTCGAATCATCCAAAAACCCAGATTTAGATGCTCTCATGGCATTCAAAGCCGCTTCCGATACCCACAACAAGCTCACAACCTGGAACTCCACCTCCGACCCATGTACATCCTGGACCTTCGTCTCTTGCTTCAAGAACCGAGTCTCGCGACTCGTCCTCGAGAATCTCGATCTTTCCGGCTCCATCGAACCCTTAGCCTCGCTCACTCAGCTCCGCGTCCTGAGCCTGAAACGTAACCGTTTCTCCGGTCCCATTCCGAGTCTGTCCAATTTCACAGCTCTCAAGCTTCTCTTTCTGTCTCACAACGGTTTCTCCGGCCCGTTTCCGGCGACGGTTACGTCGCTGGTCCGCCTCTACCGTCTTGATCTGTCGCACAACAACTTGTCCGGGAATATTCCGGCGACGGTTAACCGTCTCTCCCACCTTCTCACTCTCCGGCTAGACCAGAACCGGTTCTCCAGCCACATTCCCGTTCTGAACCTTCGCAATCTCCAAGACTTCAACGTCTCCGGTAACCGCCTCTCCGGCGAAATACCCAAATCGCTCTCGGGTTTCCCCGAATCGTCGTTCGCTCAGAACCCGGCTCTATGTGGGGCCCCTTTGGTGAAATGCGGCGAGTCCAGATCTGCGGGAGCCATAGCGTCGCCATTGAAATCAGGAAGCAGCAATCCTCCAATGCCTAGAAATTCAGCTAATGGAGCTCCGAAAATGAGCAGAGCGACAATAATCGCCATCGTACTCGGCGACGTTTTGGTTCTTAGCGTAATATCCCTTCTCCTCTACTGCTACTTCTGGCGAACCTACTCCGCTAAATTGAAAGAGGGAAAAGGGTCGGGCTCGGGTCCGGGTTCGAACCTTCTGGAAAGCGAGAAGATCGTGTACTCATCGAGTCCGTACCCGTCGTCGCAACCCGGGTTCGAGAAGGGGCAAATGGTGTTCTTCGAGGGGTTGAAGAGGTTTGAGCTGGAGGATTTGCTTCGAGCTTCGGCTGAAATGCTGGGAAAAGGAGGGTTTGGGACGGCGTATAAGGCTGTTCTTGAGGATGGGAATGTCGTGGCCGTGAAGAGGCTTAAGGACGCTCAGATTAATGGGAGGAAAGAGTTCGAGCAACACATGGAAGTGTTGGGAAGGTTAAGGCATGTGAATGTTGTGAGCTTGAGAGCTTACTATTTTGCGAGAGAGGAGAAGCTTCTGGTGTATGATTACATGCCCAATGGTAGCTTGTTTTGGCTCCTTCATGGTACGTTCGTTCATTCGTTCATGGTTCATCTATCTGATTTTGTTCTTGGTTTTTATTTTCTTTCCCACGTTTTCCTAGCAGCCAAACAGGAAATAACAAAATAGCAAACAGAGTAATATATAGGCCATGTTCTTTTACAAGAATTGGCAATGGAAATAACTATGGAATGGGTGGGGCCCACTGGGTCCCACCTATTTTTTACTTTTTCATTTCCATCAACTTTAAAAAAAAAATAAAAAAGAAAATACAAAATATCTATTATACCCCTCTGATTTGACATGATTTGACACAATTATAACCTTCTTTTCTTTTTATTATTTTAATATAAGGGGTAAAATGGTCATTTTAATACATTCCCTTTCCATTTCCATTACCAAACTTTTATTACTAAACACAAGAAACGCATTCCGTTTCCATTTCCGTTTCTGTTTCCATTTCCATTTCTGCGTAAAGAACGTGCCCCTAATGTGGGTCCATCTATAGGGCAGATTCAAAGTGTGAAGGTGGACCATGTGATTATGGATGGTTTCACATTCTTTGCCCAGTTCTTTACAATTTCTAGGCATTAGAGACAAGAAACTGTTAAAGGAGCAGAATTTGCATGATAATAACGGACGTTAAAGTGCAAAATGGTTAACTATAGTTTAGACTGTCATGTACACTCTAGCGAATACCAATAATAACCATCAGGGAATTGAAATCACTGTACTATTATTTTTATCCTTGTACAGACTGTTCTCTGAGCTGTGTTGGAACCCTGTAAAAAATTACAATAGGCGAAGAAAAAGTCAATTGAAGAGTGTTTCCTGAGTGGGTTCTAGCTCTGTAATTCTCACGTTCTCCCAGTACTTGCAGCCATAAACAAAAAAAAAATACCCAATACCTATGCATGTATAGAGGGTATCTCATATCTGCGTAAGTAACATGTTATGTGGGGTCCATCTGAAAGAAATTGGACAATCTTGTTATGAAAAAATGTTTATACTTACATTACATGCCTACGATGTTTGATACAGTTTGTGGATTTACAGATAATATTTATTTATGAATTTATTTAATACATATGTTAAAATTAAAATTTTTAAATATTAAAAATTATTTTCTTATTGAATAAATTTTTTATTTATTATGCGGGTCAAATTTCATTTGAAAGAATTTATTACAGAGAAGATTTGTTTGGAGTACAGTATAAGAACTTTCTTCCTTCTCCTCATTTGCACTATTAAATACAATTTCTAGGAATTGCAGACAAAAGAAATGCTAAATATGTTCACAATCATAACTATATGGGAATTAGAATCACGGCACTATTATTTTAAGAGTACCCTTAAAGATGATAATACAAGAATATCTTCCTCTTTCCCTTTTTTTTTGTCCCTTTCCCAGTTCACTAGCTAGGCCACGGCCAGAGTGTCAAATCTGTAATTCCAGAGAAAGTAAAGGGCAAGTTTTGTGTGTGTATCCGACAGGGAACCGAGGACCCGGGCGAACCCCTCTGGACTGGACCACAAGGCTCCAAATAGCATCCGGCGTGGCGAGAGGTTTAGCCTTCATTCACACCTCATGCAAGGCCCTTAAACTCACCCACGGTAACATCAAATCCACCAACATCCTCATCGACAAGGACGGAAACGCATGCGTGTCAGATTTCGGGCTCTCCACCTTCGCAATCCCGTCATCGTCATCTACTCCCAGATCCAACGGCTACCGTGCTCCCGAAGCACTGGACGGTCGAAAACAGCACTCCCACAAATCCGACGTGTACTCCTTCGGTGTCCTCCTGCTGGAGCTTCTCACAGGGAAGTGCCCCTCCGTGGTGGACACAGGTGGGCCCGTGGACCTACCCAGGTGGGTCCAGTCTGTGGTGAGGGAGGAATGGACGGCTGAGGTGTTCGATATTGAGCTGATGAGGTATAAGGACATTGAGGAGGAAATGGTGGGGCTGCTTCAGATCGCTATGTCTTGTGCTGCGGCCGCGCCCGATCAACGGCCCAGGATGAGCCACGTGGTGAAGATGATCGAGGAGATTCGCAGTGGGGTCGACATGTCGCCGCCGTGTCATGACACGTCGGACTCCGTGTCTGAGTCACCGTCCTTGTCTGAAGATGCATGCGGAGGTAGTCAGTAGTTGTAATTGGGTTTGTAATTTGTTAATTTAGTGATAAGTTTTTAGAGGTTAGGAACTTTAATTAAAGGGGAAAGGTTCTTCTTTGGGGAAACTATTGATCAGCGTACTTGGGCATTGGTGGGTGAAGGCATTTGTTGAATGATTCAATCGTGGATTGATGGCTTAATTCGAATTGGGTTTTTCTTAGATGCCAATTTTGACCATAAAGGAAGTATGGGGAGATAACATTCAAGTGCAACATTGCTTTACTTTTGCTTTCTGCACTTATTTATGATTATTGACCTCTATCTGTTCTTTTTTGTTAGACTACAATTCCGGATACTAACAAAATTACTTGGCTAACATATATATTTTTTGGCCAATGGACTTGGCTAGCATATATATATAGTAAGACAAAAAGTTGGTCCTCGTTCATAAATATGTTTCATGTTTGAAGTTTGACGTGTCTTATATGGTCAATTATGATGCCTATCATAACATATTTATTGTTGAAATAAAATGGGCAAAGACTCATTTTGTGGTCCCCTAATTTCTTATTTGTTTTCTACTAATCTTCTCTCTCTAAGAAAATTTAAATTAGTCCTCAATTTTTGTAACTTATTTTGAATTAATTCTTTTGTGTAATAACGCAGATTGCATGATGAAAACTTTTAGAAGAGAAGGAGATTGACTTGATGTGGTGGAGAGAAAAGAAAATGATATACAATATAGGGATTGAAATGAAAAAGAAGGGTGAAAGTATAATTTTTAAAAAGTCACTGTCATGCAACCTTATTATCAGTTAATGGACCAAATTAATGGTATTAAGGGTCAATTTGAAATAAGTTGTCAAGATAGATGATCGATTTAGAATTTTTAAAAACTAAAGAATTAATATAAAATAAGTAGAAAAGATAGGGATCAAAATGAAATTTTGGCCAAATAAAAATGATGTGTGTTAATATGTTATGTTTATTTTAACTTCATGAGATTACGTCTCTTAACAGATCATATGTCATCTTTTGTGAAATAGATTTTTCTACAAAGTGAGATAGAATTTCCTACAAAGTTTTTAAATAACTGTAAAATATATATAAAAAAAAGTGTAAATAAAAGGTTTTCTTAAAAGTATGTACCTTAAAAATTTATATCTTTAAATTTAACAAAATTTTAAAATTATCTAAGAGTATATACCATTTTCACGGTAGCAACAAAAGCATTTACTTAAAAAATGTCGCAGATAATTGCCATTAGTAAGGGCAATTATAGGATCAAATAGTCAATCTTATAGTCGCCCTTAATGAAGGCAATTATCTCAGAGCGGTGGAGCTTAATTAACTAGGCAAAATTTTTCAGATAATTGTCATTATTGATGGCGATTATAGAGTTGACTATTTGACTATAATCGCCCTTACTGATACAATTACCTGCAACATTTTTAGGGAAGTACCATTGTTGATAGCGAGTTTGTGCTGCTAGCCTGCTACAATAAGGTGGCGTTTAGTATCCGGTGAGTGTTTAGTAGGAAGTGGAAGTGGAAGATTATGTGTGTTTGGTATGTAAGAAAAGTAAAATAATGGAAATAAGAATAAAATTGTTTGATATGATAGGAATGAGATAGGGAAGTGAAAGTTAAAAAGTGTAAAAGACTATTTTACCCGATTATGCCGTCACATGGGAAGAAAATGGCAAAATAGTACTTTCAAGTCTACTTTCTTCCCTCGACCTCACCTTCCCTCTACATTGAGAGGGAAGCAACCTTCGCTCAACCTTCCCTCTCCATACCAAACACAATACATTCACTCTCCCACTCACTTTCCCTCCTTAAACTATACCAAACAAGCTATAAAAATAGTATATATTTGTGAATAAATTTTAAAAAGTACTAAATTGAAGGATAAATTTTTTTAAGAGTATATACCTCAAAGAAAGCTGTAAATAAAAGTTGATAAGATAAGCTCATGAACGATCTCTACTACACGCCGTCAGTCATTACTTTCCCCCATGATTAACGAACTCTGAAGTCTGAATATACCGTTAACGTATCTCACGTTTCTATCAACATGTAAATGAGACCATCTTACCTCGGTGATAACCTATGTTATAAAAACTAACATGATCCTAGATACACAATTAAGTCATTTTTTGATATATATTGTGTTAATTGGAGACTGACACGAGCGTCACATGTCCATTCATTTTGAAAGCTCCTTCCCCTTCCCATTGTGAATTCTCCTTACAACTACCCCACGAGGCTCGAAGCTCACTACCTAAAGTTTCATCAAAAGTGAAGAAACTCACCGAGATGAATGGATCCTAATAATAGTTTATGGATCTTACTTTTAATATTTATTTATCTTTAGCCCTTTATTTCTCCTACCAAAAAAATTAATATATATACAAAGGTCAAACATGAAATCTAACCTCTTTATTTAACAAGTTGAATATGGCTGAGATTAATCAGTATAAATTCAATCTAAAAATCAGAAAATAAAAAGAATGAATAAAATAATTGGGTATATATATATATATATATATATAGCTGTAACACTGGAATTTGTGTACCTATACCTCTACAGTAGTATAATTAGTTTTCCCTCAAAAGTGCAAAATCTTGGGCGCAAATCTGAGAAGGCGCGTCAAAGTCCCCGGCGAGAACTTCCTCGCGAAAAGATAACAAACATTGGTCTCATTCCCATTGTACTCACACTTCTCCCCCCTCAAGCCCCTCAGTAACTCCACCGTAACTTCGGGCCTCAAGAACCTCGCGGGATGGGGCCCACCCTTGGACCAGTCAACCCACGTGACGCTCCGATTCGAGTTCCTCTCCCACATCTCCACGCTCACGAACGTCGCCAAGTAATGCTCGTCCGCGTAGCACGACCCTTTGCAGTAGTTCTGGAACACGGGGAAGAAGCGCGTGTCGGACACGACCTCGAGGGCGACGCGGCGGTCCATCTCGAACCACTGTGAGCCCTTGCGCCACTGGGCGAGGGTGATGTTGGGGGACATGCGGTGGCTGTAGCGGCCACGGCCCACGGCGGAGGGGTCGTCGTAGGACATGACGTGGGAGAGGGAGGAGTGGAGGAGGTAGGAGTAGACGGCGGAGAAGTTGAAGAGGGGGATGCAGGACTCGGAGAGGAGGACGAAGCGTTGGTTGGAGACGTCGAGGAGGGCGTTCGCCAGGAGACGGCGCTCCGCTTCGATCATGTTCACGCTACCCCATTCCACTTCCTGCGTTCATACAAATAATGCCAGAAATTATATGCAAGGAAGTTGTGTGGATAATGGAGGGACTAAATTGATACTAATTGCAGCGTGAAGGACCAAAATGAATTTGAGTTAATATTAGACATTAAATTGGTATCAATTGCAAATTTGTAAGACTAAATTGAGACTGAGTAAAAGCTAGGGATTAGACTGAAAAAAGTGCTAAACGTTAGAGAGCAAAATGAAATTTTTGTCGATTTTAAAAGATGAAAATGGTGAATGTAGTACTTAAAAGAGAAAATTTGTCTTAATTTAGTTTAGAAAAGATGAAAACATTAAATTTGAAGATGCAATTTACTCCAATTTAGTTTTTTATGTTTGAAAAAAATTTTAAGGACTAGATTGAGATAAATTATATTTTTAAAGACTAAGTTTGACATTTTCTCCTTTTAGAAAATAAATTAAGATAAATATAGAAAGATTAAAATAATAATTTAGTTATATATTTTTCCCAATCAATATCCCAAATGAAATTTACACCAAATTGGCTTCATTACTTCGATATTTACTCTGTTTTGTTCTGTTTTATTTCTACTTCCAACGTTAGGAAAAAAAAATTGAACCATTGATTTGCATATTGGTGTTTCTAAGCTTCATTTCAAATATCCAGGTTATAACATTCATCAATCATATTCACAATTTATGTTAAGATAGAAAATAAGTGAAGAAATCAAAGAGAAAAGTCAGAAAAACTAACCTTACTGGGAATTCTGCGACCATGAAACACTGGACTTTCTGGGTCTGATCCATTGTAAGAGGGATTGGAATGCACATAAATTGAGTAATACCTTTCGTGCCCTTTGAAGAATAACTCCCAGAAGGGAGCCAAATACACAGGACCCCTCGTCAAGAACAAGAAGGCCACTTTGGGAACTCGATCAAAAGGGTATTTTTGTATTTTTGGAGCCATTGAAGCTCTCCACAGCAGCTCTTCATCGTCCATATCGTGCATCACAGGTGGAGGCTCCAGATAGGCCTTCAACCCCACCCGGCTCGAATTGTGAATCCCAGAACTCGAAATAATTTTTTGTGATGCTATTAATGATGGTGGTGGTGATGGTGGAATTTCAGAGAGCGAGAATTGGGTGAATCGGAGGCTGAAATTGCAGCCTTTGAGATAGAAACTGATGATGATTCCAAGGGTGATTCCACAGCCTAAAAGAAGGAGGTAAGAGAGGAAATGGAGGATTTGGGATTGGAGGTTGAAAATCTTGGAAACAGAGTTTAACGATGGGTATTGGTTATTTGAGTTCTTCATCTTTGTTTGGAGGAAAAGAAAAGAAAAGAAAAGAAAAGAAAGGAAAGGAAAAGAAAATAATATAAAATAAAGAATCTGAGTGGCTTTAAAAGGAGGTTTTCTTCGGAGCAAAGGCTGTAATTATGGGAATCAGTTGGTACAACTGAAGCATGCTCTACCAGAAGGCATAAAAAACGTTATCTGTAAAATCAAACGAGATTTCCATGAAATAATTAGGACCAGCAAGACGAAGAATTGATCCAAAATGTGATAGGCACTGGAAGTTTGATAGAGAAAGAAAGGAAGACGTATATATATATAGAAGAGATAGATACTTTTCAAAAGTGAGAGAAAAATAAGCGTGTTTGATTTATAGATAGTTTGATGATGGCTTCAAACTTAAAAATAATAATAATAATAATAATAATATAGGAGGAGGAGGCGGCTTTTCTCTTTCTAACTTTTCTTCTTCCTCCTCTCTTCAAGTCTTACCTTTAAATATCTGATGAATATAATTGAATTCATCTGCTAAAATAAAAATAACAGCTTCTTTAATTAATTATTTGAATAACTGTTTTTGCCGGTTTTGGAAACCATGGGAGAATTGGAAAGTCGATGAGTTACCTTAGTTTCTGCATTGCTTTTGGTGGTACTGATTAGTATTTGAAGAAGAGATAATTAATAATTAATATCAAATTATTTAGATAATTTAATTAATATTGGAAGTTATTTTCAATAATAAAATAGTCAAATACATTTATGTGATGAAACAGTGATTTTTTTTCTTCTTCTATGTACCAATAGACTTCTCGTCTTACGAAGAAACGAAGAACAAAACTTTGCTTTGGAGCAACAAATTTTTTTACTGAAACTGAAAAGAAATAGAGATTTTGTTTTTGTGGTTATTAGTAACGATCTTAGCAGTACGTTACTAATTAACTTGTATAGTTATATTTAATTAAGTCTATGAAACTGTTTTATAATATATATTTTTAAAAAATTTTTTATCAGACTTTCTTAATAAATAAAATATCTTTAAATGACAGTAAAAATAATTTCTCTCTCTTAGAACGGGAAAACATTTTTTTTTTAACATAATCATACATTTATAAAAAATATTTTTTACAGTAATTTTTTTTTTAAAAAAATTGTTATGTAATACTTTTGACTCAAAAAGAGTATTTATAAAAAAAAAAAAATTTGAGTAAATTACACTATCATGTTTTTTTGATTGGATGGAATTACATTTAGTACTCTTCTCATTTACAAATTATATTTACATCCCTTCTAATTTATTTTTAATATAGCGATAATCAAAATTTAATTATTTTATAATAAATATATTATAAATAAAATTTGATGACCAAAAATTAGATTTTTTATAAAATTGTATGAAACTCATAATAATAACTTTTAAAATATTTAAAATTAATAAATATAATTTTATCAAATTATTTTTAAAATATATTATTAGTGTGATTCAGACGATAATTTTACAAGACCCACAAGTCCACAACGTATTCACTCAGCCATTCCAGAAGAAGACCAAAACGACATGGGCGTTTACTAAAGAGCGGTAGAGAAGGCACATGTGTCTGAAATCTATACCACGTTTGGTATCCTTATTAGCAGGGAAGGTGAGGTGAGCTTAAGCTTGAGTATGTTTGGTATATCTTCACTACAGGTGAGGTGAGGTTGAGATTCCCTGTGGAGAATGAAGCTTTCTTCCCTCATGATAGGGAGGGAATGTGACTATGTGAGGGAATGTTTAAAAATTAAAATACCCTTAAAAGCTTTTAAAAAAGTAAAGGCAAAAAAGGTTTTTCATACTTTTATCTTTTATTTTCTTATCTTCTTCCCACCATACCAAACAATATTACTTTTACATTTCACTTTTATTTCCCTGCATACCAAACATATTTTTTTAGGATAAAGTATCTTTGGTACCCCCAACGTTTGCGCCTTCGGTCAAATATGCCTCAAACATTTTATTGCGATCAAATATGCCCCCAACGTTTCAATTTTTGGACAATCTTACCCTTTTCACTAACACCGTTAACCATTTTAATGGATTTTGTTGACTAGGCGTAACATGTGGCATTAATATCTGATTGGGATCAATTTTTTTCATTTCACATTTTATTTAAAAAAAAGAAAAAAAGAAAACGTGCTTCTTCGAAACCTAAACCTAAACGATTTCTTTTTTCTTTTTCTTTTAAATAAAATATGAAATGAAAAAATTAATCCCAGTCAGATATTAATGCCACATATTATGCCTAGTCAGAAAAATCGTTAACTATTTTAACGGTGTTAGTGAAAAGGGTAAGATTGCCCGAAAATTGAAACGTTGGAGTATATTTGACCGAACGCGTAAACGTTGGGGTACCAAAGGTACTTTATCCTATTTTTTTATCACCTACTTCCACTTCTCATTAAAACACTCACCAACTACCAAACGCCAGATAATGTTACATACAATTACAGCTTACGACTTACGACAAATGATAGAGACTGCGTTTAGTATTTACTTAATCAACACGCTCACGCAGTTAGATCTATCCCCGAAAAGACTATATTTTCTAAATATATATTGAGATTTTTTAATATTTATCTAAATTTTACAGCACGCATGTATTATTTTACTTTTTTTATTTTTACTGAATTTTAGGAATTTATTTTCTGTCTTTTTTTAATGAGTATTTTATGTCTTTTTATATTTGTGTAATAATAAAAAACATTATTTAATACTATGTGTATAAATATTTGAACAAAAAAACTTAATTTATTTGTAGACTTGATATATACATTTTCCAATACAATAAGTAGGCATTTTTTGTCCAAAAAATAATAATAATAAGTAGGCATTTGAACCGTTGTGAATACGAAGCTGCAAGCATAAATTTTTATGTAACGTCATTTGAGTTGGCTATTGAAGTAATGAAGTTGATGTTACACTAATAGGTCTTTTTTTTCCTTTTCTAGATCAGAATATCTATCGTCGAGTGACTAATCCTATCGTTAAATTGTAGGGTGGGATAGCTGGCCCAAAGATTTAAAGCTGCTCCATACCCAATGCAGAAATCGAACCTCTGACACTTGGTTAAGAATGGATGAGTCCTTTCCACTCAACCACACCCTTGAGTTCACTAATAGGGTCTTTTAATTTTACATATTTATTCCCATAATTTTTTTTACATATTTATTTAGTTAAATTATTCAGTTTAATCTTTATACTATTACTTAATTTTCAATTATATATTTATAATTTCAAGATATGAAATTAATTAATTTTTATATTTTATTTAGTTTCTATTTAGTTTTGTTATATAGTACTGAACTTCATTACATCTCTTCAATTAATTGATCACTAAATTATTCAAGGTGGAGTTCTTATTAATGTGAATTTATATTAGTATTAACACATGATTCTATATGATTGAAGAAATATATCGAACTTTAATAGTACAGTAATACTGAACTTTTATCCATAATTTAGGTTAAAAAAAACTACCATCCAAATATTTGCTGGAATTGCCCACGTTTAGCTATAGGACTTGACTTGGATGATTATTTGAAAGCAGTGTAGTGTGAGAAACAGTAATTAATTAGCTTCTAAACCTTTAATTAGTTGTATATAAAACTAACAAAGGGGATGATTTACGATAGTTTGGATTCGAAATCATCAAACACATCAATTTATAATGTATTATTTAATGTAAACACTTTATTATTTAAACCTCTTCAAATTGAAGAGTTTGAAATTATTTAAAATATTTATAATTATAATTTAATTCTTGTAACTTTATTTTTTTTCTTATTTTTTAAATGCATTAATATTATGAAGAAAAAAAATTAGAAATTTCACACATTTTAACATTTTTTTGGTCTGAGAAGTGCATTTCATCACATTTTAACCCATATCATCAAAGAAATTTATTTTTATTTTTGGTTGCCAACCCCCGATCCAAAATACTGCTTCAACTAATCCAAATTCGATTTATGTCGTACACTTGATTATAATGGGAGAGTTTTTAACGAAAATAACTACATTTATAAGATTTTAAACTTAAATTTTAAATAATACCAAACTATTTATCACTTAGACCACTTCACATTGATACGAAAGAAATTTACCTACACCGAACTATTAACAACTACAAGTAAACGGTTAAGGTGCCCCAAAAGTTGGGAATTACCCAGAAGAAGGCAGCACATGCTAGCTATCATGTTAATTGAAGAGTTATTTTAGGAGTCTCCATTTTCTATCAACAACTAACCAATGAATATGACTTAGAAAATAAGGTGGATGACAGAAATGAAAGCACCAAAATCTCAGAATGTAAAGTCCATTACTGTGGGTTTTCTTTTAAAATATTTCTAAAGAAAATTTCATAAATAGGTATTGGATGAATAAGTAAAATTTTTTATAAGAAATAAGTAATATTTTGTATTCAACAAAAATATTTAATAAACTTTTGTTATCTATGCTGTATAACTATATATATGGCTTTGAGTATTTGAGAAGGAAAATGGAGAAGAAACTATGAGAAAATAAAACATTTTTAGTTTTAATTCTAATTCTTGTTTATATTTAAAACTATATTTTAGAAAATTATCATCTTCAAAAAATAAAATGTAATCAAAGAAAATTAGTTAGAGTGATAGGTGTTTTGATTTTCTTTAACTAATTTAATAAACATGTTATTGAGGGAATACCACTTTCAGTCTTTTACTATGAGATTAATTGATTGATCATATAAGAAAACCTATAATTTCACATAGTGATCAATCTTTATTTATTTATTTGATAACCAATCTTTATGTTTATTATTTATATAATTAAATATGTATTTGAATAATATAAAAAATTATTTTTAAAATTATTTTTAAAATAATTTTTTGTATTTAAAATAAATAATAGGGAAATAATAATTTTTAAGAAATCACTCATGATGATTATAATAATTTAAAAAAAGTAATAATTCTATTAAGGGTATCTAATTTAGTCAAAATGAATGAAATTGTAGATTTTTTAATCATTTAAGGAAGGGGAATGAATATTTTCAAAATAGAGGGAATGAGAGTATAATTTTAACATCTCTTAATGGAAGAAACTAGAAAGTGTAATTTACTCTATAATATAACTTCTTGCTGTTATTTCTATTTTCTATGATTTTTTGCTTCTTTCTCACAAAAAAAAATTCATAATAATTTTTTGGAAGTTGGCTAAGTACTAAAAAGTAAATACAACATATTTTGAAATAAGTATTTCTTTAAAACGATCAATTTTTTTTTTAGAGTGCTTTTAAAGTTAAGACAAAGAGAAGGCAAGTTCAACATCTATAAAGATATAGTAATTTGCAATGTGCTCAAATTTGTATGAAATGCATGTATGTAAATTTATTATTGCATATATAAATAACTTATAGCAAGAAAAAAATTGACATAAAAAATTTATGGTAACCTATAGGCTATAACATTGTAAGAGGTGAAGGACTGAAAAAATTGGGTTGTATGAAATTCACCGAATGATTGAAATATTCCAAAATGTCAATTTATGTTCAATTTTTTTTTTTTTCCAATAGTCATAACACAGAGACGAACAGTCCAATATGGAAAGGAAAATTAGTGGGTTATGAGAAGTCCTTTTCCACCAGCAAGAAAAGAGAAGATAAGGATAAGTTTAAAGCAAACTTTAATTCATTTTTATTTTTTATTATGAGAGTTCAATATATTTTACGCGTAAGATTATTTTCAAAATGATCATAAAAATCATAACATAATATGGCATTTATTTATTTGTTTATTTCTTGGTCTATATTCCGATGTCTTCATCAGCCATCAAATTTTAGTCACTAATAAGGAAAACATATTTCGAAGCCCATGCCCCTTAATTATAGTCCATTGAAATTATTTATAAGAATTTTAAAAAAAGTGATAGAAATTCTGAATAGATTAATATATTTGATTTAAACTGATGTTAATTAAATTCCATTAGGAAAAAAGTAATTGAATGCTTCGTATATTGAATAAAGTAATTAAGAAAAGTCTGAAAAATAATGATTTTACATCATAATAGATTTCTGTTTAAAAAAATCTAATTTATAATAAATATGAACATTTTCATTTGTTTTATAAAATAGTGATTGTTTTTTTTTAAAAAAAAAATAGTTGGAGAGAAGTGTTGTTTAAGTGAAACTTGGACTTTAGGTCATTGAGAATAATTAATCATATGAGTGTGCCAAACAAATTATTTTTAAAAAATACAACTGAAAATAAACAACGAAATAAATAATACAACTCAACAATAAAATGTTAAATCCGACTGAGTCGCCATCAGGTTTGTGTACTCTTATTTTTCATTTCAGTTCAACAGTCAAATATGTTGTCTAAGGGTCCAATAATTTTGAGTACTTACTTTCCTTAAATTAAATTAATAATAATAAACTCATTTGAAAGTCGAAACTCATATTTCATGTTAAAGGAAAAATTTAGATGCAAATTTTTTTATTATTTAGATTTTCTAGTCAAATTATGACAATATATATACATATATATTTTTAAAAAAATTTAAATTGTAAAAATTAAAAGTTAACTGCTTTATTTTTATTCAATAATTGATAACAATCACCTAAAATACTTTATTTATCCAATACTTATCAAACACTAAATACAAGTGATTTATTTATTGCAAAAAAAAAAAACTATATCTAATTCACACTTTCACATGTATATCAACTTGAAGCCTTTCCTGCTTAAACTCTTTTCACCATTGAGGCTTCAGATTCTTCACTCTCAATTTGGATTCTTACTGAGCTTGCTTTATGACTGAGTAGAACACAGCAAAGCCAGCCATAGCCACAGACACAGCCATAGCAACACGAAATGGATGTTTCCTTAAATGGAAACCACCAGTAATGTAAGCCAATGTCCATTGAGACAGAAATTGCAGCTTGCAGGTGTTCTGGAACTTCTGAACCGAAAAATCCTATGTGGGGAGGTGCAGTATGCTCTGTCAGTTTCACTAGAGAAGAAACAGCCAAGCTCACGAAAATGGATCTTCTGTAGTTTGAATTAGATCAAGTTTGTGTAGTTCGTTATTTTACACTTTAGCCCTTATGCGAATTAATGTGTAAAATTGTAATTTTTTTTTATATGTGCACAGGGACTACCGTGTAAAATAACTAAATACACGAACTCCATCAAATTTAAACCACAGAGGATTCAGATCCCAAACTCAAACAATTTTTTTCTCAGATAAAGATACAAGAGTCTTATACAACTTTTGAAACAAGAAAGGATATTTCAAAGCAAATGATGAATTTTGAAGATGGTTCTACACATGGAAGAAGCTAATGGGTAGTCACTAGTCAGTACTTTGTAGGCCAATCAGAGCTTCCCCACCGTGTCAACAAATGCAACCAAACTGGAATTGTAAGTTTCTAGAGAGAAGTCCTGCAGTCTCACAGAAATTGTGTACGTATTACTCAACCCAACAATTTTCTCAAGACACAAGGGTAGAATTGCAATTTCAAGTATCATACATAGTCTCAAAAAATTTCTCCTTTTTTATAGTAAAATTGAGAACTTCCTAACTCATTCTTCTCTAAGGTTGTCAATCTTTAACAAAACCTAGCTAGCAACAATGGAGATTGAAGAAAGAAATAATTACCTTTGGTAACTTATCTTGCTGGGCTAGATAATCCACATGGAGCCTCACATTCCACGATGCAGGAATCCAGGCCCTACGGTCAACATCGGAATATACATTTGCAACAATGTCAAACAATGTTCTCGCTCCGCCTTCAATTGCTGCCAAGATACTCGCTTCTCTACTCCTACGGTTCCTGCAATATAAATTGCATTCCTTAACTGTTGAACTTTATTTGTTAAACTCTTGAGCTTGTTAAGGAAGAGTATTTTGGCAAACAGAAAAAACCACGGTGGAAGATGACTGATAATTTATACTTGAGATAACCACACAGCATTTGCTTTGGCCATAGGTTTACTCTCCCATGCATTGGTATTAAAGAATGTGGAGAGAGCTCCAGAAAATTGTAAGTGGTTTGAAAGTATTCCTGCAAATAACAATATTATTAAGCTAAAGCAATGTATTAATATAATTATATAAAGGAGTAATTTTGTTAGAATATGCAGTCTTCTTGTCCCTCGCATTAGAAAAATGAAAACTAAAAAAGAAAAAGGGAAGTTAAATTTTCTGCAACCACTGGGAGCTCACTAGCAGTTGCAATTTCTAAAGAGCATTGAATTGCTACAGGGTAGCACCTAACTGAGGTCAGAACTTCTACCGTAGCCCTTAGGGGTGACTAGCTTCGTTGGAGCATATAAATTTGGCTACAATGGACAAATTTTATAATTTTTATTGAAAATAGATCATGTAACATTATTAGTAGTCTATTCACACTTACAGCCATATTTCCACCAGAATTTATGTCCAACACAGCACTTCCATGGCTGAAACAAAGCAAAGCTTTATGTTAGCAAGGCTAACAAAAGAGACCTAGAAGATAAACTAAATCAATAATATTGGAACTGAGGAGTGGAAGGTACACAAAGACAAAGATGGCATACCAAATTAACAACTTAAAATTGTACCCACATCAGCAAGAGTAAGATTATAAAAACTTCAAAATAAGCAATATGAATACCGGTGATTCAATTGTCCCATGCCCTTTTTTTTTCCTGTTCCTTTTAAATTTTTATTTAGCCCAATACTAACTGTACTAGGGATAGGCAAAAGTTTTTCATTTTCCAAGGCTCTGCTTGCGCCAAAATCATAGTCTCTGTCTTGTTTGACTAGCAATCCAAAAGTCTGAACTTCTAAAAGCTGCTGAACACTTTCACTAATAACAGTTACTAGGACAGAAACCATTCCTCTCACCCACCAAACTGAGAAAAACAATGCCATAAAATACATTCTACAAGGTAGTGAAGTATTTAGAGAAGTTCTTGCTGAGACACTGTTCATGCGCAAGTAATAGCAAGGAGTTGCTCTTTGTTTAATCCATGGTTCACGGTATTCAACAGAATCTTACCCCACACAGTGATCACCTACAATCAATGAGTGAGTGTTCACATGATGCAACGCCATATGACCATCTGTATGTCCCTGAAATAGAGAGATTTTCATATTCATTGGAAGATAGAATCAAGCTTAGAGAGAACATATATATCTTACAGAAGAAAATTTTATTTGAAAGAAGATTACACAGACAGATCAGAAAATTATTGAATTTATATAGAATATAAAGTCTAGAAAATGAATTTATTACAAAAGCCAATAACCACAAGGTATGAAAGATGCTACTCTCAAATAAGCTATACTCTTAAATATAATTGATTGTGCATGCAAAAGAGACTGCGATGGCACGGAAATAGCTCTTGTTCATACCGGCGCAAAAATAACTCTCAATCTCTGATCACCAATGTAAATGTCTTCACCTCCAGAAACTGAGGTATAACCAAGTGACCAGTCATCTGTAATCATGCAATAATAGATTAACAGCTTGGAGAAGTAAATATTTTCACTACATCACGCAAGAAACTTTAAAAACTAAAGAAGATTGTTTAAGAACTACAAGTATCATAAACAATTTGGGCAAAAATATTAATAATAAAATCATGAGTTTTTAACTTGAATAGGTAAAAGGATAGCAAATCTACTTTAAAATTCACAACTCAGTGGCAACAATAATGTCCTGTCAGAATTTAATTTATCATTTAACTGTCAAGACTGAATTTAAGATGATTACAGCAGAAAAAAGTTAACAGGAAAAATCAGAAGGATAATATACTTCATTGTATACAACAGAAATTCATGTACATGTTTCTAATACAACAACAACAACAACAAAAATCAAAACCTTTTCCCAGTAGGTGGGGTCGGCTAGTACATGTTTCTGATATCTGGTTATTATTAAGTCAACAATTCCAAACTCAAAAGGAAATTAGAAGGGTATAAAAAATGCCAGCATTAAAATTTATTTAAATGAAAACAGAAACTTCAAGTTTATTATTACAACCTCTTTTTATGCGACGCATGGTGTTTTCATGGGCTAACAGAGTAGCATCGGGATTGCACCTCTGGATAACTGAAAGACCTGACAAAAAAGATTTATTTTTAAAAAAACATCAGATCATGAATAGTATACTCATCAGATGAGAAGAATATACTCATTACAGACAATAGCCTCCAGCAGAATGAAAAAAGTAATTGCATCACCACCAATACTGACTTAGTTAATCTACATTAGGAAAAAATATAACTCAGCATACTTTTTGCATAGACATACCATCTACATGATCAGGGTGATGATGAGTGACAAAGACAACCAATCTTTTTGGCAAAGCCGTTACGATTTTCTGTAGCTGATAATTTAAGAGTAAGATGTTAGGATTTAATTAAAGGGAAAGCAGAGCAGACATTTGTATATCAGATGATGTGGAAATAAGCTGCAATCTGCAGAGAGAGGGACGATCTCATATTTCATAGAATTAAGATGTGGAATTTACGATGGAAAAAATTATCAGCTAAATAGAAACATTTTGGACTTTCTGTTATTTTAGGTTAGATTAGGCTTAAGGTTCAGGAAATTACAAGGAACAATCTGCTACAATCAGTCTTGCGAATATGCTCTATACTATGATCCACATGAACAGTATTCCAAGTAACCTTATGACTTCATAATAGGACTTGGCGGGACTTGATGGAAAGCACAAAAATATATGTTGTTTCTAGATTTGTATATCCACAGAATTAAGAAGATATTTTGCCAAAATATGAGCATTTGAAGATCTCAAGACAAGTTAATATTTCTTTGTTTTTATTACTATCCTTTTATTTTATACAATATATACATAAGTAAGTGGGCATGTGCGCCTGTGTCTAAATCAATTTAAGTTTTCACGTTTTACCTCTTCATGGAATTCTGATAGACATCCTGGATCAACTATCAGAGCGTCTCCACAAGCTATTAAATTCTTATCCCCAAAATCACTTGGAACCTGTTCTGGTGCAAATACCACCAAGTTTGTTGTGCGAAAAGGCTTTACTGTCCTACTTCCCATTGGTATAATTATAACACCAGGAGGGAACTCCTGAAAAAGAAAATAACTCTTGATTTTGCACCAGAATATAAACACAATGAATTTGTTTGTAAGTAAAAGCTTCTTTTTTCCACTTTCATTCTAAATAATCTTAAACTGCAGAAGTAATCTCAATTAAAATGTTTGCCGAACATTAGAACTACATTCAGTATTTCAACAACTAGCTCAACTGGATGAGGTTCTTATCCTATTAACATCACAAAAAAGTAGGCAGGGATGTGAGTTTAGAAGTTTGCAAATCTGCAAACGAGTACATGGGGTTGAAAAATAGTGAATAAATCTCTCCAATCTCCATTAAGAAAAAATGACTCATCCATTTAAAATCCTTGTATTAATCTACAAAAGTTTACCTTCTACTACATGTCTGGCTGTAGATGTATTTATAAATTGTAATGCCTCATAATGAAAACAGACAAAATTAAAAGAAGACAAACCTGATAGTTTATGGTTGGAGGAACTTTCCACTTGGCAGGTGAGTCACTTATAAGACTAACAACTGCCAACGGTCCAACACGATCACCACAAGGTTTCACTTCCAAAAGCCAGTTGAGACAGCTCTGGACAGACATCCATCTACATGTATCTGCATATGCATTTCTAGGATATGTCACACGTGTCATCACAATCTAGGTTTTTATTTATGGGGTATAGAGAGAGAGAGAGAGAAAGAAACTTTATTACAACAAACCATGGTTATGGAGGAAATGAATACAATACATTGATACCAACTGAATAGGTGGCAGTCCATTTAAACTACCTGCATCGGTTATAAATGCTATGATAACCAAGGGGCATCGTCAGTGGGCTAAAACTTTTACTTCTCCATCTTCCATTTGGAAATTGACATCACTCAGAACAAACCACTCAATAGAAAGGAAGAGAAAAGAAACAAATCAGTGCAGGAAATTGACATTTGAGAAAGTTCAAGCCTCTCATAATGTCACCATGACGAAAGACAAGCATCGTATTTATTGCCATTACCATTAAATGGTACCACTTCTCTTGGAATTTTCCCAATGTATCAACCAGGCATCTTGCTCTATTTCTTCCCTGCCCTATCCCCTCCCTTTTTCTCTTTTCTCCTAGATTTTCTTCTT
This sequence comes from Senna tora, assembly GCA_014851425.1. Taxonomy (NCBI): domain Eukaryota; kingdom Viridiplantae; phylum Streptophyta; class Magnoliopsida; order Fabales; family Fabaceae; genus Senna; species Senna tora. The sequence continues at coordinate 7,876,294 of CM026270.1, forward strand.
ACTCTGCTCATAATTAACCAGCCTACAGCAACACATGAGAAGCCAACCACCATATGCCGCCAAACACCAAACCCCTGAAGTCTCTTTCATTTGGCTATTTCTACTAGAAGTTTACTCTTATCGTGGCGTTATCCAAAAATTAGTAAAGGGAGAGACTGTTACTCAGTGACACAAACACTTAAAAACATTACAATGCCTACCAAAAGGCCAAACATTAGGCTTTCTTACCAACCTGACATTACAAATCTAGTTTGGGTCGAGTACCAAGAAAAAGGCAAACCTGGTAAGTCCTTGTCCTCAGCTGCCAATGTTCCAGTAATGAAGAGCGTGTGAATGGGCAAACCAGGTCCAAATGCAGCTTCCTTCACATACTTAAAGAATTTCCACTCTCCCCGGCTCACTGCCCCAAACCCCAGTTCGTCAAACACCTAAAATGCAATCCAAAAGAACGCAAATTTCATTATCAAAACATATGGAAACCAAAAAAAAAAATTGCATATTCAAGAGCAAACCTCGTTAAGAGCCGAACTGATGTCGAATTCTTTCAAATTGATGTCCTCCAAATGCGAATCTGCAACTTCCACCGCAGCCTGAGACTCGGATTCTCCTTGCAGTGGATTCAAGTGAGCCGAAGGCAAGTCCCATAGGTCAGAATCGACATAAGAATCGTACTCCTCATGGTCGAATTTCGGAGGGCGCGACTGCTTCACGAGCAGAAAATGGTCGTCGTTTAGGGAGTTTTTTAGGATCAAGGCAAGCTTGTGAGTTGCCATAGACGAAATAAATTATATTTGCGAAAAGAGAGAATTTGCAAGATTAAAGAAATTTTGGGTATGAAAACCAGAGAGTGTATAGTGATGAGAGTAGAAGTGGGTGGAGAGGGAAAAGGGGTAGTTGAGGTTAGTGGTTAGAGTTAACAAGGTTTGATTACAACCGTTGGGGTGGGTGTTTTTCTTGTTTGGCCGCCGTCAAGGCTGGGACTCACTGTCCGATTGATGGCGGTGTACCAACAAAAATAACTATATTATTTTGAGATTGGGTATCGAAAAATTCTCTGTATTTTTTAGTGAGACTTCACTGAAAAAATATAAAAAATTACTCTAAAGAATTTACTTTCATATTATTTCATGAAGTGGTTGATAAGGCAAGAGAAAGATAAAAAAAAAATTATAAGAAAGATAATTTGATAAGATAAATTTCACAAATATTTTTTTATCTCTTATCATCTTCGGTTACTTCATTGGATGACCTAGAGGATCCAATTTCGTGTTGGAGAGGATGTAAACGGAGAGTTTTGGAGCTTAATTATTTTAATAGAAAATTTGATAAGGTAAAATTCATAAATTTGTTTTGTCTCTTCTCATCTCACTGATCATCTTCATTGGATGACTTGGAGGATCCAATCTCGTATTGAAGAGGTGTAAATAGAGAGTTTTGAAGCTCATTCTCGCAGAAACTCAGTTGATCTTCAAAGATAAAGAGGCTATTTGCATTAACGTTAAGATTGGGAATTAGGGAATGGATTAGGATTATGGATGCAATCAAACTTCAAAGCGTGAAACTTGCTTGAGTAGCTTACAATTTTGCAAATGGGATGAAATAAAAATATTATAAAGACGAGGGTCAAGCAAAGTTATTTTTAGATTGGCTAGAGATAGAAGCTCTGTCTTCTTTCTAATTATTTTCAAAATTTGACAATAATGGTCCCCCCCGACTCGCCCACCACGGCGTCTGCCGGAAATGCCTTCCTATGCTTCTCCTTCTCCTCCCTCTCAACATTTCCTTGATTTAGCACACCGAAAAATCCCTCCTTCTGCTTTTAAATCAAACCTCTTCAAGCCTTTCTCACCAACGCGCAAGCTTTCCTATCGATGGCTACTCGAAAAATGCCGGCAAAGTCGTTGCCTGTAACTCCCTTGCTAGTCTCCTTACTGTCTTCCTCTTGCACGACTACTTCTTCCTTGACGATTATAGGTGTCGTCATTACAACTGTAGCTGCCTCTGGTAGTGTGGGAACTTTCGCCGGTAGCATTTTTCAGCAGGCGTATGAACAACATGCATTCACTATGCAATATGGAAAAATGGGTTCTCGTCGGCAGCCCTGTGTTTCCGTGGTCTCTCTCAACCGTGTGTCTCTCTCGCTAGGCCATAAAGACACACCATCTTTTAAGGCTTTCATTGTCGTTGTCGCCACTATAACGGACTCCTTTCCTGTTGATGCTACCACCGCGTTGAACTCCTTTGCTAAGGCCGGAATTACCCCCATCCATGCCTCAATAGAAGTGGCCAAACCCACTAGCTTCATCACTAAAGCTGTCCCCGGCTTCGTCCCTTGGATGGTGTCTCTTGTCGATTGCATTTTTCAGTCGTCAATTAAAAATCGCGTTAATGCAAGTCTCTTTCCGTTGTCGGCATTCCCTGCTGCCTCGTCGGACCACCATCCCGTCACCAACGAAACTCACCAACCAGCAATGGTGCTGGCTAGCCATTTTTGCCGCCTATTTTTTGAATTCAAAATTCAAATTTTTTTGAGTTTTGCATTCAAGGCTATCCTGCATTTATGGGTTATTGTTTTTATCTTTAAATTATGTATTTATAACCCAGCTGACTTTTACTTAGTTATGCATTTATATTTTGTTGCATTAACACTTAGGCTACGTTTGATTGAAAAAAATATGGAATTAGAATTGGAATTGGATTATAAGTGAAATTGGAATTGGAATTGAATTATTTGAATTGAAAAAGTTTATTTGGTATGAAAAGATGGAATTGGAATTGAATGATTTGAATTGAAAAAGTGTGTTTGGTATGAAAAGATGGAATTGAAAGTTTATAAAAAAATGTGAGATAAAAAGACTAATTTGCTCTTTAATAAATATTAAATAATTATTTTTTAATTATATTTTTTAGTATATAATTACTTTTTTATATTCATTATAAAAAATAAAAAATAGTAAAGAGAGAGAGAAAGAAAGTAGGGACAAAAATGTCTTTTAAACCCAATTTCACAAAATTTATCTCAATTCCTCCAAAATACCCCACAATCTAATTCCACAAAATTTACACACCCAATTCTAAAAAACCAATTCCACGTAATTTAATTCCAATTCCACATAACTCAACCAAACTAAATAATCCCTAAAATATTGTGCAATTCCATGTGGAATCCAATTCTATGTCCAACCAAACAAAACCCACTTTATTGAATTGAGAATTGGATTCCATGGAATTGGGACAATTTCATGGAATCCAATTCTCAATTTTAGGGAGCGAACCAAACACTAAAAAAATTTGTTTTTTATGGAATTGGATTCCAATTTCACTTATTGGAATAGAACCAAACATAGCCTTAATGTGTGGATTGTTTTAAGTTAAGTTGTTAAAGTTGCAGGCCTTTAGTTTGTTGAGGGCTTATACTAAAGTCTAAAGGCCTTATGCCTCTTATTTTAATATATTTGTACTACGAAAAAAAATTATTTTAAATAATAAAATACATTTACGTAAGTAACCACTCAAAAGATTTTTCTTATTTAGTACCAATATTTTCTTACTTTTCTTATTAAACAATTAAAACATTTTTCGTACTTTAATTTCTCAAGTTATTTTAATGTACATCCTTGGGTACAAGGTTCATGGACTATATATTTATAGTATGATATAGAAGTTACAAGGCACGTGACGTGTCCAAGTTAGTAGGAATGGTAGGCCTAAATGCTGAAATGCCAGAGAAGGTCCACTAATGACTATAAGGTAGCCTAGTTTTAAATTTGCGCCCTTCTGTTTATGGGCACTTGGAGCCTAGGTGAGTTCCATGGTTTGTTCTTCTCGAATTGGGGTCTATGTCAAACCTTCTTTGTGAATTGTGATGAGTAGGTAAATCGTTTTGGACAATCCAGGTTCTGGGTTCAGGCGAGTGATCTAAAAAATGACATCTTTTCAAATTCACCCGCTTTAATTCTCGAGAGTACCATACTATTGAACTACAGTACATCTATCCAATCATATAGTGCTATTTGTTAATATTAATAAAAAATTCATATTAATTAGAATTCACCTTGAATACATTAGGGACCAACTGATTGAAGGGATACACTGAAGTTCAGTGCTACTGTACTACTGAACACCTACTCCAACTTATGATGATAGCTAGACGCATGCGAAAGGTTTTCCATATATAAGTTATGATTGGAAGGCTTTTTAGTCATTTACCCCTCGTGTCGTTTCATTTCTAGTAAGTGGTAACTACTCTTTTGACTTGCTATTCAAACTTTGCTTTAGACTCCATTTTTCTCCCATTTGCATGCATCTTTGAGATTTTCTTACAATATAGAGAGTTTGAGCAAAGTTATTTCACACTCTTACTTATGTTGTTTTTTAAATACTAGTGTTTGAACCCGTGCAATCTCATATAGTATCGTTACATCTATGTATATATATATATAATAATTATTTATTTGTGAAATAAGTATATGGAGATATAAACAATAATTATAATAAAATTTGTGATAATTGTGAGAATTCTTCTCTTAATCAAGAAATCTTTACAAAATATATATTTAAGAGATGTCCTTCTTGGCATACATATGGCCTAGTAGAATTCATGATTGATAAGTTGAGAATTTTCGTTTAATATAATTGTACGTCCGAAATATCTCTAAATTCTCGTAAGCACCATTATATATGTAGCTTCTTTATATATGGCAAAGCTGGAAGTATATTCTTATCACTTAATAGCAACAATGATACATTATCATTAAAAAATATGGACCATCATGAATTAGTCCCCAAGAGTGTTAGTGTCACAAGAAACTACATCAAATACCCAAATCTCAAAATTACTATTGTTTTTGTTTAATAATATGCCACCCTTTCTTTCGTAGTTTTGACTAACAAACCACTGTTTTTTTTTTTTGCATGATAATCTTGCTATATGCATGTAACCTATAAAGCCTAGTGATATATAGTAAGCAACATAATAACTATGAGTAAATTACCATTTTGGTCATTGAAAGATATAGTTTATCTCAAATTTAATTATCGAAAAATAAAAATGTTAAATTTAGTCATTGAAAGATGCAAGTTGTCTCAATCTAGTCTCTAAAAAATATAATTTGTCTCAATTTAGTTACTAATTTCCATTAATGTAAATTTCATATTTCTATCTTTCAAGAACTAAATTGAGATAAATTGTATTTTTTAGTGATTAAATTTGAAATTTTTATCTTTCAAAGATTAAATTGAGATAGACCGTATTTTTCAGAGACCAAAATGTTAATTTATTTCAATTTTTTATAAAGAAGATGATAATAAGGGAAAGCACTCCCGAGTAGAGACAGTATATGTTTTCAAACATTTCTATTTTTAAAAAAATTACAGAAAAACAAAATATAGAATGCCACTTTCTTGCAATTCTTGAGTATCATTGGTTTTCCTATAATTCTAATTCTAGAGTTATATATATATATATATATATATTGATGGTTATTTGGATCCTTTTCTTTCATGAAATAATATTTAAATAATTTATATAACCGGAGCAAGTATGGGTCTAGAGAGGTTTGAATTGGATATTTTTCTTAATATACTTGCATGTCAAACATAAACCAACTAGGCAACTATGTTGTGAATTAATTAGTTTTTGAGAGAATTGATAACACAAATTTTTAACAAAAAAAATAACAAAACTAATTTTGAACTAATAATGCATGCATGCAAATAGAGATCTTTAAATGAATTATTCATTAATACTTGATCAATTGGACCTTGGATCATCTTTGATAAAAAGTTTTAAAGAAGAACAGATGAATTTGATTCATGATTGATCAAGAAATAGTAGTTGTGCAGTACTAGAAAACTAAAATCAATATATCATATTCATAATTTGTATATATATAGAGATTTATAAAAGAGAAATTATATTGCATGTATTAATTGTAAGAGAAACATTTGAAACAATATCTATTTAATGCATAATCTATCTAATTACCAGTACATAAATGGAGAAAAAGAAATAGTATAATTAAGTTTAGTTCTTTCAATTTTGTATGCTTTAATTAGGTTAGTGAGATGAGGAAGAAGAAATAGTATAATTATAATTATAGTTGCCTTAATTGCAAGGACACAACATTTCTAAACTTGAAGGTGATTCAAGTAGTTTCACAAATCATTAGAATACAACTGTTATCATTGTGAAAATTGCTTTGAAAAAAAATCATTTAATAGAGCACCAAATCAATCACATGCAAATAATTCAAGCACACTTTTATTACTTGTACGAACATTTAATTTTCCTTAACACTTAGTTTCATCATATTTTTTATTTTTATGGATAAAAAATATGAGCCCTACAACGTTATGAATTCTAATCTTCTCATTCCCAAAATCTATTTTTTTTTCATGCGGCCACTTCTTGCACACTTTTAAATTTGCTAACATTTATATATCACTCTCACTTGTTTAGAATTGCAACAAGTATAGTTCTAGAATTGCAATAAGTGTCACCCTAAAATTATATTATGAATGAAGAAATAGTAGCTAGAATTAGAGAAAAATCATACTTGGTATGGGCGGTCTCATGGAAATAAATCAATAGGATGTAAATAAGTGTATAAGATTCAAATTCAATATTGATGGGACACTGGAAAAGGTACATGTCTCGTTTGGTTGCAAAGGGATATAATCAAGTTTTAAGAGTAGATTATTTTGATAGTTTTTCACCATTTGCAAAATTAGTCACAGTGAGATTATTATTTTCAGTGACAGCTAGGTAGAAGATGGCATTTTCATCAATTAGATGTGAAAAATGCTTTTTTACATGAACATTTAGATGAGGAAGTTTATATGTTACCATGTGAGGGTTATGTTAAGGTTAAGGAAAATCAAGTTTGCAAATTTAAACGATTTTTATATGGGCTTAAGTAAGCTTCTAGAAAATGTAACACATAATTCACACAAAGTTTGTTAGATTTTGGGTTTGAACAATTAGTGAATGATCAATGTTTATTCTTAAGGGAAGGGAGTAATTTCTTTTTAGCATTATTAGTTTATGTTGATGATGTTTTGTTGGCTTTGACAATTAGATTGAAATTATTAAAATAAAAGAATTTTTGCATAAGAGATTTAACCTTGGATTAGGAAGATATTTTCTAGGCATTGAAAATTATGAATTTTAATCCCCTCATCCCAAATAATTTTTTTCCCCCTTCATGTCTATTTCTTTTTCTTGCACACTTCTAAATTTGATAACATTTATATATCACTCTCACTTTATTTAGAATTGCAACAAGTATAGTTCTAGAATTGCTATAAGTGTCACTCTAAAATTGCAACAAATGATGCTCTTGATTTGCAACTTGTAAAGAAATATTTGAAAAATATAGGTATCATTTGAAAATGTTACTTTAATAAGAAAAACTAAAAAAAAAATACTTAGGTCAAGTTCTTTATATCCTTATTAGTAAATTCTCAATATAAATATGATATGTGACAAAAAGTGTTTAAATAACCAATCATAAAAAAGAGAGTGTAAATGCAATATATAATTAATAAAATTTGATGAGAAATATATAAAGAACTTGATATAAAATTTTCTTTAAAAAATGTTCATAAATATTTTCTTTTATTAAACCCAATAAAGGATTATAATCTCTTTATCTTTTTTCTAAGAAAAAGAAAGTTACCGTACATATATTTCAATTAAAAAATTATAAATGAAAAAAATCTAATACAAAATTTTTTGAATATTAATTATCAGGTTTTTAATAATATCTAGATATTGTCTTAACTTAATATTGTACCTCTGAATTTTGTCAAGACAATATATTATATATAGTTTGATTGAAAGATCTACTATTAAACAATTCAGATTCTGATTTGTTAGCCACTCATTGGTAATGACGTGATCTTGTTCTTGTAGAAGGGATGGAGAGACGAAAAAACAGAGGAAATTTTATTAATTTACCCCAAAAATAAAAACAAATAAATAAATAAATAAAAAAGCAAATAGCTTTCTCGGACATCTGCGGAGTAGTCGTACACATTTCTTTCTTCTCTTTCTGTAACTAAATTCAAAACCCCAATCTCTCGTCCTTCTTCGTTTCTTCTCCTTTGGTATTTCTGAGCTCAGCCAAGATCTCAATTCTCATCATTTCGAGGAAAACATTAGCGATCCAATGACGCTTTGAATCGCGTGTCTAAGTCTCGTTCCGGAAGTGTTCTGGGTTTGGTGGTTTTCGTTTGAAATCTTCGGTGGCGGATTTCGGTAATTGAAGAAGATTGTGTAGGAATCGTTCTTGGAAATAGAAAAGGGAATCTGTGAGAAAGAAAAAAGAGGGGCAGAAATGGGGACAGGTTCCAAAATGGAGGGAACTTCTGCCCCATCAATTCGACGAGACCCATACGAGGTATTGTCCGTGTCTAGGGACGCTAATGATCAGGAAATAAAAACGGCTTACAGAAAGCTCGCTCTCAAGTACGTTTTGCATCTTCCCCAAATCTTTTCAATCTTGGTTGTGTTAATTTTTCTGTCGAATTGTATATACATGAGGTTCTGTTTCTCTCTTTCGATGGGTATTTTTTCTTATTAACATACGCTTTTAGGTCTTAGGAGACGTAGCTCTTTGGAGTTAGTTGAAAGCTTAATTCTTGCTTGGTCTTGTTGCTACTTACTTTCCTTACACTGAATTAGTTATTTATCCATCTTATTTGCATGCTAGAAGGTCTTTTTAATTTGATACTTAATGAAGATGAGCTTCCTTATTCATATTACAGTTTGCATTGGTTTGTAGACTGAATACTTGGTGTTTTGTGATTCTTGATGTATACTATTCTTCACTCTCATTTTTTAACAACATTACAAGAAAGATAAATATGATCTTATCATGGTAACATTCTTGGAAGCTGGAACTAAATGTGGCTTCTTGCAAAATTCTTCAAGTTATCTTCCATAGCAGCTATGTAGCATAGCTATGTAGCATATGGTGTTTACTGATATTGTCTACTTGTATGTCAACATATATTTTGACTTGGTGGATTTATTAGGGCCTTAGGGGAAGTGCATGATTCAGTTAGAAGATTAGTTACTTAAATTGAGTGTATTTTTTAGTTTTACCCTCTTCCGAATTGAGTGTATATTTTGGTCTTCCTTTCCTTTGCTTCTTAGAAAGGTGGGGTGTGGTGGCAGAACAAATCAACTGAAGCCATGTACAGATATTCTTTGCTTCTTTTACTCTGTAAGCATATTGTATTCTTTCTTTGTAGAGTCAAAGAGTTTATGTAGTTGCTTATGGATAAGATGAAAACAATGATGATGAAGATGTGTGGGATCTTTTACATATTTTTTATACCATTTGATATTTATTCGATTCATCTGGTAGGTACCACCCTGACAAGAATGCTAACAATCCTGAAGCTTCAGAATTATTTAAAGAGGTTGCATATTCTTATAATATCTTATCTGATCTGGAGAAGAGAAGGCAGTATGACAGTGCAGGATTCGAGGTCCGTTTCTTCCTATCTTTCTCTTCTTTTTTCTCCTTCTCTATTATTTGCTACAATATTCTTAATTAAAACATGAATAGTCTGCCAAGGGGGGGTTGCTTCTAGTGGAAGTGTTAGTCCAAGGTTCAAATCTCCGCTAGGAGAGGTGCCCACATTTAGTGTCCAACAATGTCTCAAATAGGATTGCTTTTAGTAGAGGATACCTGTGGAAGAAAGAAAAAAATAGTCCACCTACCCTAAATTGTAGAATTCACCAAATTCTAATAGATTGTTGAGGCCATCCATGACTTATTTATATTCTTTATTCATTCTTGCTTCTTCAGCTCTTGGATGCTGTCTGTTTCAGTCATTGTCTTCAAGATTCAATCTGCTTGAACTTGATAAAAATGAACTATGTATACACACACAAGAGTGAGCAGAAAAACAATTTGAGATAAAAGATAGACTGGACACCTTTTGTCTTGAGTCTTGACTTAACGAATTACTTGCTACACCCTGCCTTAACTTTATTTTAAAAAAAACAATGCCAGGTTAATTGGCTACATTTTCATTAGAGAGCATGCCACTATGGGGTGATGTGGAATTGAACCAGAATATTTTAAAAACTATTTGTAAGATTTGACAATATTTTAGTCCTTTTTATTAATTTATTTAGGTTGTTTATTTATAATATTATGTGAGCTCATATCAGCTATGCATTTCTTTTCACTTTTGTACTCTTTCCAATTTATTATTATTATTATTTTTTATTTTTAACTTTCTTAAAGCTATGGAATTTTATGCAAATTCATGTCAGGCACTTGATGCTGATAGCTTGGAAATGGAAATTGATCTATCTAATCTTGGAACTGTTAACACAATGTTTGCAGCTTTATTCAGGTGAGCATTTAGTTCATGACTACTAAACTTTTGAACTTCTTTAGCTTGGTTTTCATTCTTATTTATTTGCTTATAGCAAGCTGGGTGTGCCTATCAAGACTACCATTTCCGCTAATGTTCTTGAAGAAGCCCTGAATGGCACTGTTACTGTCAGACCCCTTCCCATTGGAACATCAGTTAGTGGAAAGGTTCTTACCTTCTGTATGTTGATATAAACTGATAATCTTTCTGGTGATGTATTTCTTCTACTTATATCCCATTTTGTTGCAGGTAGAGAAACAATGTGCTCATTTTTTTGGTGTGACAATAAGTGAGGAGCAAGCTGAGTCAGGGATTGTAGTAAGAGTTACTTCAACTGCTCAAAGCAAATTCAAGGTTATTATAACAAATTTCTCCTTTTGTTTGTCTGTTTTTGGCAATTTTGCTTTGGCTAATATGGTATTGGATGTAATATTAAAATCTGATTTTGCAGTTACTCTACTTTGAACATGATGCAAACGGTGGCTATGGTTTGGCATTGCAGGTAGTCTATATAATTCCAATCCTTCTTCATCTACATTTTTTATTATACATCTGATCTGACCAACTTGTGTTATTTGTTTATATTATTTGGGGCCATGATGAGTATGTGACTTATTTTTCTAGTGTTTGAATATTACTTCCCTGAAATGTTACTAAAAAATTACTAATTCTGTGGTTTCTTTTATGGTATGGAATCTACTACGACTTAAGCTAGGTATTATGTAGCAGTAGCTACTAGCTAGGTAGTTTTTTTTTTTTTTTCTGGGAATGATTCTAAGTGCTGGTGGAAAATTTTGGGAGGGAGTTAGTCATTGGATTTCTTTAGGAAGACTTCTAACTTGTACTCCACAGTCCTTGATTTGAGGTATTAAGAATTTTGGAAATTTTTATATTACACCCCAACTCCCAAAGTAAAGTGTCTTTGTGTGGTCATAGTATTTGTATAAACACAACACAAAAGTTAAGTCTTTCAATAATATAATATATTTGGTCCCTTCTCTCTTCCTCTAACCTTATCTTCCATGTGAGGAACGACCTTTGAACTCCAAGAAAGAATCTGTCATAGGACCGTTGGGCTTGTATGATGGACCAAATCTAAGTTTATCCCATCAATATACCCCACTGCTCCATATTTATTATTAAGGTTGTTACTATTTTCAAAAATCCGAGTAAAGCATACACTATTGTATTTAACTTTAAAGTTTAAACTTGTATCAATATTTAAACCTTAAGATATGATTGTTGTCAAAGTTGTCAAACATGCACACACTGACTCACATGACTTCCACTGCTTTTTAATGCCTTGCACATGCACTTCCTGACCATCCTCTAATCTTATTCATGTTTTGAATTTTCGTGACAAGTTAATGTAAGAAAGTAAATAGATTATTATTATTGAAGTTGTATAGATTGTCTTTCTGTACAGGAAGATAGTGAGAAGACTGGCAAGGTGACATCTGCAGGCATGTATTTCTTACATTTTCAGGTGTACAGAATGGATGCAACAATGAATGCGGTATGCAATATGTCCATTACTTCTTCTTTTTTTCTGTTTTTTTTTTTTGGGGGGGGGGGGGATGGTTCTCTCTTTTCCTTTTCTGTTGTGTATGAGGGAGATTGAAAGTGGTGCGATTACTTTCTGTACTCTGTTGTAGTTAGCAATGGCCAAGGATCCTGAAGCTGCCTTCTTCAAGAGGTTGGAAGGCCTTCAACCTTGTGAAGTCTCAGAACTAAAGCCTGGCACTCATATATTTGCTGTTTACGGTAATAATTTACTTGTCTCATGGCCTTTGTTCTTACCTGGGCTATTAATTCATGTAAATTAAGTTACATGGACACTTTGTGCATATTATCCAGGGGATAACTTCTTTAAGACTGCTACCTATACAATCGAGGCACTTTGTGCAAGATCTTATGAGGATACCACTCAAAAACTTAAGGACATTGAAGCTCAAATTCTAAGAAAGAGGAATGATTTGCGCCAATTTGAATCAGAATACAGAAAGGTTATTATTAGCCCAAGTCATTGACATGTTAAAGTGTGTTTTAAGGGACTTACAATATCATTTCTCTCAATGATTTCTAGGCACTGGCACGCTACCAAGAAGTGACGGAAAGATATACCCGAGAAAAACAATCAGTATGTTCTTATACTCTGTGACCTGTTATGGATAGGCATGCATTTTAATTCACTTTACTACCACTTTTGCCCACAGCTTGGTGACAACAAGATGGAAACATCATATCTCTTTTGTTGAGTTACAAAGCGTATTGATTCTAATTTTTACTTTCCCGATTGCTTGGTCTGGCCAAAAATTGGCTCATATTAAGCTATTGATAACTGATTTTATTTTAAAGAATTGAAGAAATAATCAGCATTTCCTTATATGATATTGTTCTGCGTTTAGCATTTTACATTGATCTACACTGCTATTTTCTAATAGGCTAAATTACTCTTTTGGTCCTCAACGTTTGCACGAAGTTTAATATTGGTCCTCAACGTTTCAAAAAGTTATAATTGGTCCTCAACGTTTTTTTTTTGTTGAAATTGGTCCTCCAACGTAACTCCGTTAGTTTGTGCCGTTAAATGTTGACGTGGATGGCTTATGTGGCACACCCTCTCTCCTACGTGTCTTATTTTAATGATGTGGCACGCCACATCATGCCACGTCAACGCCACTTCACTCCATATTGCCACATCATCTTCATCTTCATTTTCATCCCTTCTCCCTCTTTACATCATCTTCATCATCATCATCTTCATCTTCATCTTCCCCACCACCATCACTACCGGCACCACCACCACCGCCGGTGCCGGTGCTCCCATTTCCATCCTCTCTTTCTCACAATCAAACCTATTCTCTCTCTCTCTCTCTCTCTCTCTCTCTCTCTTTCTCGCGCGCGCGTAATGTTTTCCCCTCTCCTTCTTGTTCTGAACTCTACTGTTCCTCACAAGCTCTATCGTCTCCGATCCCAACCTCTCTCACACTTCTCTCCATCTCTCAAACCTTTATCCTCTCTTCATCTTCAATTCAGAACATTCCTCTGCTACTGCTCCATCAATCCTTCACACTCCGATCTCGAAGAGGTTCGATGGCTCCGCGAAGAGCATCGTTGGCTTTGTGAGGAGCAGAGATGGCTTCGCGAGGAACAACGATGGGCTTGCGAACACGATTCCCTCCTTCGCGAGATCTCTGACCTAAAGCTCCAAATTCAAGCCCTAGAACGCCGGATTTAAGCGCCTGAGGTAGCTACATCGTCGGCTTCGGTCTCCGATGCCATCTCGAATGTTATAGCGTTGTTGCATGTTTTGAAGGATAATAAAAATAATTTGATTGCAGAGAGTGGATGCAGTTCGCGGAATATGGTGCTGGAGGAAGAAGATGGTGAAGATGGTGTGTGAATGAGGAAGAGGATGGAAATGGGAGTGGCGGCACCGGCGGTGGTGGTGGTGGGGAAGATGAAGATGATATGTAAAGAGAGAGAGGGGATGAAGATGAAGGAGATAAGAAGAAGATTTGATTTGGCAATATGGAGTGATGTGGCATTGACGTGGCGTGCCACATCATTAAAATAAGACACGTAGGAGAGAGGGTGTGCCACATAAGCCATCCACGTCAGCATTTAACGGCACAAACTAACGGAGTTACGTTGGAGGACCAATTTCGACCAAAAAAAAAAACGTTGAGGACCAATATTAAACTTCATGCAAACGTTGAGGACCAATATTAAACTTCATGCAAACGTTGAGGACCAAAAGAGTAATTTGGCCTTTCTAATATTACACACAATTTCTCCTTAAGTTTCAAAACCTAATATGTATTTTCACTTTTTATATAATCTTATTTTAGCTATACGGATGGCAAAGAGGTTACATGTGTGATGTGTAAATTTTAACAGGGGATATTTGTTACAGTAAACCCCAAACTTTTAAACAATGATAGTTTAATTTATGAAACAAGAGGGGAGGTGAGCGCAATATCTAATGGATATAATGCTTATGTTATGCCTATTGCAAGAGATATCCAATTGTCCATTCAATATTTCAATTTGATTTGCTTTCTTCGTATTGTGTTTTATGGATGTTTTATGGGCATTGATCTGATAAGTTCGATTCACTAATCAGGTGGATGAACTTCTGAAACAAAGAGACAGCATTCATTCTACCTTTACCGTCGCGAGGTCAATCACTATTAGTGGAGGAGGTGGTAATAATTTAAGTAATGGAAGTACTAGTAGAGTCGCGGGTGAAGATTCCAGAGGAGAGAGTCCTGGGGAAGATGGAAGCTCAGATGGGAAGGATAAATCAAGTAAAAAGAAATGGTTCAACCTCAATCTTAAGGGTTCTGATAAGAGAAGTTAAGTTTAAAGGGGGGTTTGATGTGGCTTGTTTGGATAATTAATCAAGGGTTGAGTCACTGAGTGTAAGTTGTAGGTTGAACATTATACTTGTTTTTTTGGTGAATCTATTCCTTGGTACTGTAGTGTATTCCAAGGTATATGTCTTTTTATTTTCATATTCTTGTCTATTCATGATAGTTGATACTTACATCTTATGATTCTCTCATTGTAGCATTTTGAAATATACATAATTTTGTCTTTGTAATGATATATTCATTCTTGTATCAAAGTCATTTTTCTCAGCCTTCCCTTCTTGCTCTTTATAATTGGAACCATCTTAAAAAAAAAAAAATACAATAGTACTTTACCTAGATTTTTTATTTTTATTTTTAGTTTGTTTTTAATTTGTACATATTCAATAATAAATATAATATGATGGTGCATTGTAAAAGTACTCACCTATACTCAATCTTTCACTTTTTAGACCAGGAAGTAGGAAATGAAATGTTGGACTGCATTGGTTTTTGTGTGTGTTTATTTTCAAATTTAAAAGTTGATTTTATATAGTTTTATGACTTAGACATGAAGATAACATAATTCATTCATTATTTTGTATTTTCATTATTTTGACGCCAAATTGCCTATTTGCCGTCAATCCCCACATCCACTTGTCCTCTCTACATGACATTCCAAGTGGCATTTGAAGAATAGCACTAGCCAAATTGGCCACTTGGTAAAAACAGGTCTTTCACCAAAGCCTCACTTCCCAAAAAATTGGAACGATCATTAACCCAGTAAAGAATTTGAGTCACTGGTTCAACCATTAGGTCACTAAAATTTCGGTTAACTCAGTCAAATTTTTAAAAAATTTTAATATGTATATATATACATTAACCAAATAAATATGAAAAATACATATAATAAGTTATTATAATTCAAATTCAAAACTGAAATTAAATATAACAAGTCTAAAATATAAAATAATAACACATAATAAGTCTTAAACACTTAACTTTTAATCTTAGATACATGAAATTTAAATAAAAAATCAACACATCAATTAAGTCATAACTCAAACCACTCTACACTTTAAACAATTCAAAGCTTGCCAATTTAGTTGATTAAGAAAATAAAATATTAATAGTATCAAATAGTTTTTTTTTTTTAAAAAAAAAAGAACTGGGTCATGGGTCACCGGATTTGTCTAAAACTCGCCGGGTCAACCCGGATCGTTCCCGGTTAATTGTAAAACAATCCATATGGATCACCCAGACCGGTTTGGTGCCCGGATCAACCCAGTCAGGTCGGTCCGGGTTTGCAGACACTGCTCACTTCTCAAAGAATGATTATTTAAGGGCCGTAAATTAAAGAACTTGCCGTGGAAATATTAGGAGGAAAAGGAGAAAGCTTTGGAATGTAAAAGAGGGAATGTGTTTGGTGTGAAAAAAAATTGGAAGGAAAGTAAAGTAAGTAAAATAAGATAAAATACTAAAATGTCCTCAAATGCTTCTTCACCGTCAGACCTTGGTAGCCATCATCAGATCTGCATCATCAGACTTCGGCGACAGTGACGATCTGATGGAAGGAGAAGGACGATGACGACGACGAATCTGATGGAAGACGACGACAACGGATTTGATGGAAGAAGACGACGACAGTGTGGAGAAAGACGACCATGAGCGTTGGCGAGTGTGGATAAGCGTCGATGAACATAGGCTAGTGGCTATCGATGAGGGCTAGTGGCGGGAGAAGAAAAGAGAAGTAGGGCTAATGAATGAGAGGGCTAAAAAGTCATTTCACTCGACTTTTTTTCCGTAAACATAAATTGTAGAGCTTTTTTTATGTAAAAATTTTCACTATTCATTGTAATCTCGTTTAGAATGGAATGCTATTTACAGACCACCAAACAATTTTAAATTATCGGGGAATGTGCCACTTTACATATAAAGGCCTGATTGCAACCTAACAATCGGAGTCAAGTGAAGCCTTTATGATTCTGCAAACCATTGACTCTCGTATTTGAGCTTTTTTCTTTTTTGATCCACTTCTTATGTTTAAATTAAAATTATATTATTATGAAAATAATTACATAGCCTGTGTTTTGTTTAAGAAAAAATTTAGGTCTATTTTCTTATGTCCATTTCATCAAGTTCCACCAATCATATATTGTATTTACACTCTCTTTCTTCTATGATTAGTCATATAAAATGTGGTCTTCTATATTCTCTCTCTATTGTGATTGGTCATTTAAACACTTTTTGCCACGTGTTGTATTTATATTGGGAAACTTGATGAAAGAAATGGATATAAGTTTTTTTCTTTTGTTTAACTCATGAACTTGGACCATTACAGTCTCTAATATGTTGAATTTGAGTTGGATTTAGGCCCAATATTTGGATTTTTATTAGAGATTGGCCCAAGTACTATATGCAAGCATTTCATATAGATTTTGGAATTTTTATTTCTTTACTCTCGTAAATTATATAAGGTTGAAGTGTTATTGGGAGAAAATATTATAGGTTAGTATTTTTAAGTTTGGCCCTTCATTGATGTACTTAAAATTATATGAAGTGAAATTGTTTGAATTATCCTATTTTATATAAATACAGAAGAAGAAAAAAACTATTAATGTGCTAGCACATATATCCCTTTCTAAGTTAGAATTTTCTTAAAGAATATCAACTTCTTACCATAAAATTAATAAAAGTTTATTATACAATTATAATAAGGTGCAAAATATGAATTCGAAGGACAAAATTCCCTATTCTTGCATCATCTATTTCTTACCATATCTTGATACTTCATATAACAAGTTTCAAATACGGTTGGCCGATGGATTGATAACTTTGAAAAAGAATGCTTATAAACTTAATCTCTAATTACAAAATACAAATTATATATATGTACAAAGATGCTTCTTTTGTCAATTTCAATTCAATATTATAAGGTATTCTTGTTTAAGTACATCTTATAAGGATTAATTTTTATTATTCTTGAAATTACATGAGAGACTGAGTCCACCCAAGTGTATTAACTATTATCCTCATGTGAGTATTAAGAATATAATAAAATTCAAACCAAATCCTGCTTCCTTCTACACTTACCCTTGTGACTTGGGGTTGACTCAATTTTTGTCCTTCCAATTCAATTCCTAACCTCCAAGCATGGTTTTACTACCATAATTGTTAAACAAAAATTTCCTATGGATTGGTTTGAACTTTGAACACTGACAACACATGCCCTTGTTGACAAAATAAGTACCACAAATTGTGGAAAACTATTTTCAAACCTCACAAGAAAATTCAAATTTTATGTATATATATATACCTAATTCAAATTTTAGTAATGTGCCTTATAATAATAATTAAAAAAATAAGTTATCAGACGCATTCTAATGGATACCTAATTCAAAATCAAAAGGATAATGGTATGGAAAGTTCACAATTCTCTCAGTCATTGCATCTGTTTTAAGATATGTGTCAAAAAAAATTTTCCTTTTAAAATTCAAGATGACACAGATCTCAAAACAAATTTAATGACTAAGAAATTATGAGCTAAAAGTCACCGTAGTTCCAAATCATACCCAAATCAAAATTAAGTAGATATTGTTGGGTTCAATTTGAAGGAATTGAAACTATATACAATATCTTAGCTCATCTGTCTAGAAACCCTATTAAAAAATTAAGCTTGGAAAGACTTGAGGCACACACATTAACTTATATATTTTAACTACCATTAATTAAATATTTCTTGTAATCTAAACAAGCTAATTGTCATTATAACATGATCTGAATCTCAACTAGTAGTGCTATATATATAATTTAATGAGTTAGACTATTCTAAGGTCTGCTTGGAGTTTCCCAATAGACAAATTCTGCCAGAACCTATCTAATAATTGAGGAATTGTTATTTTATTTTCTCCAACTTAATTTTTGTTTTTGTTACAACAAGCACATCACGTAGGTTGTAAGAAATGCACACATATATATATAACCCTTTAATATATATATATATATATATATATATATATATATATATATACTATACCTAGTTGCACATGCACATTAATTATATTTATTCCTTTTGGGGTCTCAATATGAACCTAAACGTGGATTTATTAAGGTAGATTCCTCGTTCAATCATGGTATGAGAATCTAATATTGCAGACTTTGTTTTTTATGTACGACGACAGCTTAGTTTGGCGACAAACGAACCTTAATTTATGCGATATCTATCGAAATTTATTAGCTTCAAAGTAGTTTAAGATCTATCTTATTTTATAGGATAATTAATGACTAAAGACTAAGTTTAATGTCAATAATATTCTCTATCATACTTCGTATAACAGATCAATAAAGAAATAACGCAACATTTATATATATTATCCAACATATTTCTTATAATAGGATCTGAATTGAAGTCTTGTCTTTATCATGGAGACAAAATTAAACTTCAGAAAAATTAAGATTCTAATGCAAGTATACACTATATTTAAAAAAAAAATTAATTGAAGACATAAAATTACTGAGGCATATGTATAATGTAATATATATAAACACCATTATATAGCCAGATGTAGTAATAAGAAAGGAAGGGAATCCAGTTTCAAGATTAATAAACTAATTAGTTTCTAATTATAGAAATTGAAGCTTCGTTAATATCATTTAGCAGCATATATATATATATAAAGCTCAATTTTGGAATAGTTATAGGAAGAATAAAGAATAGCCTAAGCTAATTAAGCTAGTAGGTTTAAGTGGTGGTGATGTACATGTGGATATATAGATAGTTCCAAACAGTTTATAATAGTGCATGCCCATGTGGTTAATTATTTAATTAATTAATAAAAGTGTGTGTAATGGAAAGGGAAGTGATATATATATAGTAATAGTATAGATAATGATTAAATTAGAATATATGAGTTAGTTTTAATTTGACATGCAATTGAATTAGTTTTGTCATGTCATGTGAAGGTGTCCCCTAAGAATGGAAGTGTTTGGGTTATATGTAATGTGGGTGCCATATGCAATGTATAGCCGTCTATATGTCTCTCACTTTATTAGCAAACCACGCACTTATTTTTGTCTTATTCTTTGACTAAACCTCTCTAACTCAATTCACGGGACCTTCCCAAAACTCTATTTTATACTCAAAACCATAATCCCACTATATATATATATATATATATATATATATATATAATAACTAGTTAATTGCTTTTAATTTTTAATTACAATCTAGGGGCTTGGCTCCGCCATAAGATTACATTATATATTTCAAAAGATTATCAATAAACAGACTCTAATTTTTTTTAAAAAATAAAGTCTATATGTAAAATTTTTAAATTATTTATAGTACTAGTTATATTAAAATATATATAGTTTTTACAATTTTGCATGCATTACATATATATATATATATATTCTATCTCTATTTTTCTTAAATAAGATTTCGGATTCAAATTTTTTTATTAAATATATAATTTGATAGTAATTAAATATCGGGAAAATGTTTATAAAAAAATATTGGAAAAATGTACACACAGCTTTTTTTTCCTAATGAAAAGCACTTAAAAACAAATTAAAATAGATATTTAAGTATATTAGCTAGATATGAATTATGCTAATAAGTAATATATAATACCTAATATATATACTTATATATATGTCTCTTTATAGTTAATATTTGTTTAATTTTTGTAAATTTAATTAATAAGTAGAATTGATGTACTTCAAAACAGTAGATTATTAATTATTTGATTGATTAACTATAGTATATAATAAGAGAGAGAGATGAGTTCACATGACTTAAAGTTAACTCCACCCCACCTATATATCCACTAATTAATAATTAAGTAGTTTATTAAATTGGGGGAATTATGTTTTAAAAAAAGAAGTAGGTGTCACTTGGAGTACATGGAGAGGCTAATTGAGTCATACCCACATTTTGTTTTGGGGAGTGCTTAAAAAAGTGCTTTGAACATATCCATAATATGGATTTCCAACTTGAAAACTAAGTCATATATATTATCATTAATATATGGGCTTATTGAGCTAGCTAGCTAGCTGGGTGATTATTATTATCTCTTTAATATCCTTTTTTTTGGATGCTTCCAAAGTAATGGTTGAGAAAACAAACAAAAGATGATTAGAAAGTTAATGGGGCTTTTAATATATATAGTATGATATATATCATGTCTCTCTTTATTAATATATAACACCTATACATATATATTTATTATTAATTACATTGTAATTTTATTGTCTCATTGGCTGATTTTTACTTGATAAGCACAACTTGGTGGGCCATAATCACGATTCGGGCGATCTTAATTGATAATATTGGCATCACTTCAATCAACAACAACAAAAGAAAGCATGATTAATGCTCTTAAAAAGTGATTTCTCACAAATTGATGGTGGAAACCATTACAACAAGTTTCAATTAAAAATCAAATTCATTGTGAAGAAGACAGTTGTTTATGAATCAACACTACTACTTGAAAAGTGTACGTGATTGGACATGAGTTTTCATAAATATATTATTAGAGTTTTTGCATGCATATAAGTTATTTTAAAAAAATTTTAAAAAACATAATATCAATTAATTAGTATCATAATTTAAAATAATAAAAAATTAAATATTTGATCATGTTTAAAATTTTAAAATATAATATAAAATTATTATTATTATATTTAAAATAATAATAAAAATATTTGTTTATCAACTTTTCAAATAAACACTCATTATATTTATTTTTTATCTCCTATATCTTTTCATCATATATTTTTATATTTTTTAAAATAAAAAATAATTATTTTATAATATTAATGATCAAAAGATTCAACAATTATATTAATATAATAATTTTTTATGGAATATAATAATGTTTATATTATTAGTTTATATATATATATAAATTAATTTTAAATATTTTTCAAATATAAAATTTTATTAAAAAATTTAATCAAAATAAAAGTAAACAACTGTATTTGATTAAATCATGTCTTCCTCACATCATCACTCAACTAAAAAAAATTCAAACAAAAAGAGTATTAGTTCATGTGGGGTAGAATATAAGTGCCATAAATAAAACTTGCACATTTGGTCCCAAAGTGGGTGCGGGTCCTACCTATGTTTGGTTCAAACAGTGAGGAACCAATCAGATCTTCTTTCCAATGTGTTATCACCCTACATCAGTGGAGAAAAACCATGAGTTCATCATATGTATCTCTAACCATTTTCAAACTTTAATTTGCATAACTCTTCTTTCTCCTACTAGCTACCTAGCTTAGCTAAACCCACTTCTCATTTAATTTGGTTCCTCTTCTATCTCTTTTCATACTTCCTCTCATTTCTATGATTATATCCCTTTTTTTTCTTCCTCATTATATATATATATATATGAACTTAATATATAAGCTTCTAAAATTTATGTTTAATGTATATCTACTTACAAACTTTTGGAGTTGCCAACAAATAATTATATTGATTGGAGTGATATGTATATATATATACTTCATTTTCTTTAACAAAAGTTTTATATTCAAGTAATTTTGTGTATAAAAAACTTTTATTTTGAGAGAGTTGTGCTCTCATTATGGGACTTTCATTAATTTAAGTTAAATTAGTAAGAGTCTAATAGATTTTTGAATATGGGTAATTTTGACAAAAAAAAAAAATAAAGTTAAACAACAGCTAGTAAATTATCTTATAAATTAAAATCACATTGATAGAACGTACGTACCATGTATATTATATATAATTTATATATCCAAATTATCATAATTTTCTCTACTTAATTTTATTGATATTTTGTATTTAAATATTTGTCAATAAATTTTTAAATTCTTATTATTATAAAATATATTGCCAAAAGAATTTAAACTAACCTTCCTTAACTCATTGCAATCTTTGGATTTTTCTTTTGTCCACTCTGGTTATTCATGCTTTCATATTCTAAAGACACGAGGAAGGTTCAAATTGGTGATCAATTTCTATATATATATATATACATAGCCATATAGCCCTAACCCTAAATTGACTGATCTGCCCTACAGTGAATTGCAATCATGTTTGTACTTATAAATTAGATAAAAAGAGACAAGTCACAAATTTAGGTGGATGCATGAATCAAGCTATAGCATGTATAGTATAGTTAGGATTTAGAACTTCCAATGTTATAACACCAAATGGCCAAGAATATGACTTTAATTAATTGATATTAATTCCCATATGTCAAATAACCTAACCACGTACACAATTGAAATTAAAGCTTCAAAGGAGAGTAAGTAAGTAGAAAGCTTTTTAATTTGAAAAAAATATATAAAACCACTATTATTGGAAGACAAAGAAACTCAGAATTAAGATGAAGCCAAAAGAAGGTACAAGTTTTGCTTGGCCTCCACTTATCCCAACAACGCTTTAATTAAGCTCCTAAATTAATTTCTAAATAAAACTTTGTAGATTAAACAAATTAATTACGCAATATGTAACAAATATATATTAATTAGTATTATTTTAATAAAATTCTCTCTTAATTTTTCTAAATATTTTTTTATCTATAAATAAGTCATTTTCTTTTAAAAAAATGTTGTCAACTACCTGTTTTGATTTAATAATATATTTTTAGTGTGAGACTTATAAGTCCCATAGTAGGATTAATTAATTAATTAAAGTGGCACCCTGGTTTTCCTAACCTTCCCATGAGTGAGAAGGACCCAAAGAGCATGATCATTGGATCCACATAATAAAGCATAAAGGTTTATGTTAGGTTTAGCTGTATATATATTATTTAATTTTTTTAACTCTAAATTAATGATAAGATACATATCCATCCTAAACATTAATGTGACACATGCATTATTATTTGGTGCCTCCGGTAACCCTGTTACATTTTTTTTTGGGTTAAATTTTTTAATATTTAGAAGTTTAGTTTCTAATTAATTTGGCTAGAAGTGATAAGATCTTATAATAAGAGTAGAATCTCTCCTCTTCAATATGTTTTTTTTTCTATACAAGTGACTTGATCTTGAAAGTTTATTTAAAGAAAAATGAAATACCTATTATATTTACTCATCAAATCAACTAACTACATGTAAGGACGTGGTTGAATGGAAAAAGGCTCATCTATTCTTAACTAAATATTGAGAGTTTGATTCTTAACCTTGAGTATAGAGAAGTTTAAAATTTTTGGGTTAGTTATTCTACCTTTTAGAGTGCCTGCAATTCAGTAAAAAAATTAATCACGATAGTGAATATCAGAGCTAAAAAAAATCAACCACATGTTTGTCATTCACTTAACATGAATTAATCCTTTGGTCCCACACCACCTAAAGAATGACGGAAAGACCTTTACTATATACATGTTTACACTTTACACACAAGATGAGACAAGAAAGTAGAAAATCTACAAAAAGATAATATAAGGTTAGAAATGCTATTTTGGCCAATAATGGTTGATCATGCTCTTGAATATTAAGATTATTCTAGTGTAACAATGCATCATCACAAACATATTATTATTATTAAATTATGAGTATTTCCGAGTTTTAATTATTCAAGGATTTTTTTTTGTTTGGAATAATTTAAAGTGTGCCATATATTTATTTTGGGATGTATTACGTTCTATTGAAAAATAGAGCCAACTACAATAAGAAACAATCAATCCGCCCCCCTCTATATATATATACACACACCAATGGGACTAACTATTCCTTTCACACACCAATGGGACTAACTATTTGTTGGATTTAGATTTATTAAGAGATTTGTGTTAAAATACTTTTTTTTTTAAATATAGGACGACACAGATATCAAGACAAATCCAACTATTTATAATAAATGCATCATCCGGACCGTTAAATAAAAATCGAGATTCGTTTTCGTATTATAACAGTTTCATTCAACGGTTCATGTTATGCATACTTTATCATATCTACACTTTAACAGATCCGGATCCTTCTAAATAGTCACCCTAATTTGAATATCCTTAACACTAATGTAAAGAGAAAAGTAAATTAACGTTAATTAATTAGGATGAAAGAAAGCCCCCAAATTAATTAAAACTAACATGTTAGCGGTTGGGCTAGCTAGGTTTCATGATGATTATTTAGTTTGACCTTTAATTTACCCATGTTATACAGTACTTAATTACTAATTAAATTGTTTAATTAATAGTATAATATATGAATTATTATGGATAGGCAACTTGGGGGTTATGCTATAATAAATTAATAATGATGGTTAATCATGGAATCTAACGGTCAAAAAAGAATGTGAACTTTGGCTCCAAAGTTGATCCAAATCATGGGGATTCATGAGAAAGATTTTTTGGTTTTATAAGATGGGAAAATTTGACTAATTGTGAAAGGGGACAAGGTGGGTCACATTAGGAGTTGTGACGAAGACTTTGGAATTGAAAGGGGGTACGGTGGCTTTTAATATTTTGAAGTATGATGGATAAAATTAATTAAATTAATACTATCACTAACCATTATGATTATTATTAATTATTATGCTTTTTAAGTGGGATATTACAAACCCCAAAAAGCTCTCACACTCTCTCGTAGTTAGTAAGATTCGCACAGATCTCTCCCAAAAGAAAGAAAACCCATTTACGTTTATAAAATATATTAATTTATAGATTTCAACGTCAATCACGCAAACATCCTAAACAATTATTCATCATCAAACACGTAATGGTGGGGACCCAAACCCTAAGTTTTTATTTCTAAACTCACCTGAACATAATTTATATCTTCATCTCATCAAATTCAAACAAACAAGCCAAACTAAATTGTGAAGAAGATTTATACATCAATCAGGAGTTGATCCAAGTAATAAGTAATTTGATATTGTTTAAGTAAAGTTTTAGGTTTAAGATCTTGTGAAAATAATGCAGTTATTTTCGTTAAAAAACTTTTTTACCATAGTCAGATGGAGGATGCAGGTCGAGTCCAGATCGAGTTAGTATTAATATTACATGTTTCATCGTTTTTCATTAGTAATTTAGATCATGTTAAGTATTGCGATGAAATTCAAAATGTTGGGGACGAAATCAATTACAATTTGATTAAGATTTTTTGAATAATCTGCAAAAAAGATCTAGAGATAAAATTAAAAATTAGCGTAAAATTGAAAGATATAAAATATAGTTTTGTAAAACCTTGGAGCATAAGGTGGGCTTCTTGTGTTGACTTGATTGACGAAGATGCCATCATGCATGATTCATGGCAATATATACATATTAGTGAGAGAGAAGAGAGTTGGAACAATGTGGAACATGCATATCCAAGATGAGATATGGGATAGTGAATATGATGTTGACACGTGGGCCAGAAGTAGTGATTAGTGGGACTGAGGGTGTTAGATTATATTAGATACACACACATATGTATATATATATATATATATATATATATATATATATATATCATCTTCTAGTTTGGGATCTCTGGGATTGATGCTAGCTATTATTATCATACTATGAAACCCTTAATTTGTAGGGCTGCTTTGACTTTTTCTAGAGAGAGAAATATTGGGTGGTGGGTGAGAGTGTCGGCTTCTCATATTGAACCACCCAAGCTAGCCAAACTGCCAAAGGCATATAATGATTCGGTCCCATTTGGTTACTTGTTTTAAAGGTCTAATTTTGGCAGTAATCTAATATTTTTTTCAATATTTTTTATATTAAATATATTTTAATTTTTGTAATCTTATAAAATTATGTTTTTGTCTATATTTTTTTATTTATTTTTATTCTATTCTCACTTAATATAAAGATAAAATAGTCATTTTGCTCACTTTTATTTCATTTACATATATCACAATTACATCACATTCCCATTTTCATTCTTTTAAACATTCTTGTAAATAAACGATGCCCATAATTGATGTAATAGGAGAGAAGTGTGTGTATGTTACACAATCTAGAAACTATAACGTAAAGTTAGAAATTAAATATGAGTTTATCTGACATATTTTTAGGACACGTATTAATATTTTATTGGATTGATCAATAAAATTTTTAAACATTAAAAATAATATTTTTATAAATTTCAAGTCATTAGAATTTTTTATTGATCAGAGTAAATCTATTAAACAAATTTATTGACAAATTAAGTGAAACCTTAAAGAAAAAACTTATGTCCATTTTCTTATGTCCATTTCATCCAATTCCCTAATATAATTATGACACGTGGCAAAAAGTGTTTAAATGACCAATCACAGTAGAGAGAGAATATAGAAGACCACCTTTTATATGACCAATCATAGAAGAAAGAGAATGTAAATACAATATATGATTAGTGAAATTGGAGAAAATGGACATAAGGAAATGAATATAAGTTTTTCTCTTAATTATAAACCCATCAAATATAAACAAATTAAATCTATAGTTGAATAGTTAGCCAAAAAAAATTATAGTTGAATAAATCTTCTTTAATTTTTGACATATAATTAAATTTATTTTTTGGGTATAATTATTAATAAATAAAATTCATTTTAAAATAATATCACATAATTAACATACTTATGCTTTTATATTCCAAAAAAACTTACTCAGAATAAATCATCATGTTGCTCCTAAAAATTTAATTTATCTCAATTTAATTCATAAAAAATAAAAATGTCAAATTTCGTCTCTATCTATTTAACTAAAAAAAATATAATTTGTCGATCTCAATTTAGTTTTTTTCTTTAAAAAAATTTTGTCATCAATTATGTTAATAGAAATTATCCGAACTGAACTAAGATAAATTACATATTTTATAGACATTTTCATCCTTTTAAAATTAAAGAGTTAAATTGACATCTCTCTTCCACTAAATTAAAATAAATTAAATTTTTTAAACTGAAAGGATAATTAAATCCTTATTTTAAGACATAACAATTTTCAATTTTGTATGGTGCAGGAGTGGTTGGAGTCAGCATCCAGTGAGGGAAACAGATACGACATGGGCTTCACGGTGGCTTATTGGGTTTCGTTCCTCTACCAATCGTCTCTGAATTTCTGAAGAATACGAGTTTAATTACAAAACTACCCAAAAACAAAAAAACAATTTATTCAATATATTAATATTGTTGGAGTCCTTTTATTCTTAACCAATGTGGTGGAGACGTAGGTGTCATAAACATAAATGAAGTGGGTCAAGCAATTTGTGGACCGAATCATCTTCGTCTTCATGAATTCCTTAATTTAGTTGATCAGACAAATCTGATAGGCTTGGGATTGGTCCATCACACGCAAACTTCAAAAGTTCAAATGCATATACCAAAAGAGTGGAAGCATGTGCCCACATAATGTATACGCTAACGCTCTACCTTAACTTTTCAAACCTACTAATTGCATTGACACCAACACACACACACACACACACACAATATTATTCCTATTTCCTCCTCTCGTTAATTGGTTGGAAAAATCAAATTAAATGGGTTTGGGTGATGAATGATGAAAATGTTGATGAACCAAACAAAGTGATGCATGGGTCCATTAATTGTACCACATAAAACATAGATGTACATGCATCACTTATTAGTCTCTACTTATTTAATGCCTTTGCTGCCACTAAAGTCTAAACCATCAACTTCATTCGTCAAAGACTCGCTCTTGATCAACATAAACCAAACATGTATATATAATTAAAAAAACCGCATTCGTAATTAAGAAGGTCGCTCCTAATAAAATAAGCGACAACACAATATGAAAAATGAAGAACTGAATTGATATTATTAAGTGATTTCATAAATTAAAGTGAAATGATATGGAGAGAAAGAAGGGCAGGTTGGTAATTTGAAGAAATAAATAAACGGGCAAGAGACAAATGCAATCTGGTTGGGGTCCCCTGAGTAGTGTTATCGGGTCGTGTTCCCATATTTCACACACTTCTCTCTTCGGGATGTCCGCAAAACACTCTCTACTTATTTCTATATAATTTTTTGTCAAAACACAAAACCCACCGAATCCCAAGTATAAATACACCCTCCCCAACACATGCAACAACTGAACTCAAACTCAAACTCCCTACTCCCTATACTACCATTCCCAAAATTCCCAAAATTCAATTAGATCAATTCAATTCCCTCCCATGGAGGATCCAATTGAATACCAATCCAAGAGAACTCCCACCACCACGCGCTTAAAGCTCTTCGGCTTCAGTGTCCACGAAGACACGCAATTAGATGAACAAGTCGTTGAAGATATTGACGATGTAGTAGTAGATTCTATTCCCAAGGGGGCTGCTACTTCTCCATCTGGATCTCCGGATTCCGGCGGCGGAGGCGGAGGCGGAGGCGCTGCGTTTCCTCCCTCCTCCGCTGACCGCAAGTACGAGTGTCAGTATTGTTGCCGGGAGTTTGCCAATTCGCAAGCGCTAGGCGGTCACCAGAACGCGCACAAGAAGGAGCGTCAGCAACTCAAGCGGGCGCAATTGCAAGCCACGCGCAACGCTGCCGTTTCGTTCGTGAGGAATCCGATCATCTCCGCGTTCGCCCCGCCGCCGCACCTCCTCGCTCCGCCGGGGCCCGTGGTGGTCCCCGCCGCTCAGGCCTCGTGGGTGTACGTGCCGCCGCAAGCACGTGCCGCGCCGTCTCCCTTCCACGTGTCGGTCTCGCACGGGTGCGTGTTCCCGTCGTCGTCGGCGAGTTATAATAATAGTGGTGGGAGCAGTGGAATTACGGGTGGTGGGAGATCTGGTGCGGCGGGTGTAGGGATGCTACCGTATGGTGGCGGTGTAGGGGATTCTTCACCCGCATTCTCGTCCATGGGATCGCAAGTACTGGCTCGGGTCAACGGGAGGGTGGATGGGCCTTCCTTGGGTAGGTTCTCCAAAGGGGATGGTGGGCCCAATCTGGATGATGCATTGGGCTTGGACTTGCATCTAAGCCTTGCGCCGGCTGCGCCTTGATGGCTCGGCTTCATCGGCTTCAAAGTCAATTGTACTCATCTTTCTCTAGGTTCAGGTTTGAGGCTCCAATTATATATGGCTGGCTCAGCTTCAGCTTCATGATGCTTCACATCTTGTACATTTTCACATTTATTTGTTAATTTTTTTTTCTAAAGCAATTAGTACACAATGCAGTCATTGCTCATTCAGTACTGTACATATGGATATTTTTCTCCTATTTTCTAGTACAAAACTCCAATCAATATACACAAAAAAAAAAATCTTGAGAAAATATGATTAAAAGAAACAAAACAATAGAACACATTTCAATCAATCAAACTAATTAAACTTGTGGGTACCAATGATATAATAAATGTGTATTAACTATATTGGCTTTTCAAATTGTTTATTTTTTCGCTTTATCTTTAATTTTAGTTGACAAACAGCTAATAATTTGACTAGGAATTGTAATAATTAAATATTCAAAATTTATGCTTTTTATAATTATAAGAAAACTTAAAGTAGATACTAGCTTAAAAATTATATGCAAGTTTTCCCCCCTAACAATAATGCCAGATTTTATAATTTTTAAAAAATAAAGTTATAGTTATACTTTGATATGGATCATTGATAATAATGTACCAAACAATAACTTGTAGTGCATGTGATTTAATGGACAGTTCAAAAGTGTTATTATTTTTCCGGTTGATTATAATTAAACAAAGGCAAAGACAAGTGTACATGTTCTGTAGTCTGTACCAATCTATAGAGCTGAGTATAGCAATAGCATTACTTTAATTTTCTACCCCACTCTAGTACACATATGTAGGACATGTAATTATATATATTTTTTCTACATGTTAATTATGAGTTACGATAATGTCTGGACATATATAGGACATAGAAAGTACAATTAATGAGAAAATTTAATGACAATTATGTTTAGGTTCTTTGAATTTTGTGTTCAATAAGTTGACGGTGGTACAAAATTTGTGTTCACATGATAAAATGTCATATAAGTCCTTTAGAGTATACTTGTACTTAAGATTGTAAACGAGTTGAGCTACGAGTTTTATTATGCTCGGGGTTTGACTTCTTTAATTAAACAAAATTTAATTTTAATTAGGTTTGATTTGTTTCGTTAAATGAGAGTTTGGATCTAACTTGTATATTTCGTATAAAATTATTAAAAAAAAATTAAATGAGTTTAATATCTGTAATTAATTAAAAAAATTATAAACTACAAATATATTATACCAAAAGTAAACATCTAAAAATTAATATCTTAAAAAATTTTAAATGTAAATTGATCATATAATAATTAATTTATATGCTACACTAATATATGAATTTTATCCTTTCAAATATTTTAGTAACAAAATGATATTTTGTATATGAAAACATAACAAATAGTAAAATATATATATAATGGTTAATGTGGTAGGATACAAATGATAAGGATCTCATGCTTTATTTCCATCACTTCATTTATATTTATTTATCTATATTTATATGGCTGTGGACCCTTCTCATTAATGGTCTCTCAAAATAGTCATTTAATTAATTAAAAATAAATAAAAAGATGATGTGAAAAGATAATGTGAGAGAGAAAATAAGATAATAGTGGTAGGGGTAATTTTATTTTTTTAAAAATAATAATTGTGGTAGTTATTAAAGAAAATAACTTTTTAATCTTTAATTTATCATTTTACAATTAATAATAATAATAATTTATTTTATATTTTATAAATTAAAAAAAAGTTTGGCATGCACGTACGTGCATGTGAAGCCTCTAGTAGATTAAATTTGAGAGGTGATAATTAAAGAAACACAAATTCCAACGTTATTTTTTTTAAAGGAGAATGGATTCAGTGCTTGGCTCTTCTGTGCATTAATATGCTAGGCCGACTTTTTTTCATAGTTTTCTTCACTTTTTTATTTAAATTTGAGAAATTATAAACTTTTTCTAAAGAATATCTAAAGTGTGAAAGATATAGATACAAAAAAATTTAAAACTCCACAAAAATCAAGATTTACTATGAGTGGATTAGGGAATAACTTTTTAGTCCCTAAACCATTCACGGTAGTTCCTTATTTGTGTGAATTTTTTTTGTGTGTTTATAACTCTTATTTTTTAGAAAAAGTTTACAATTTTTCAAGTTTAAATAAAAAAAAGTGAAAAAAACTATGAAAAAAAGTCGATCTAGCATACTAATGCATAGAAGAGCCAAGCACTAGATCCATTAATTCTCATGAAGCCTCTAGTAGATTAAATTTGAGAGATGATAATTAAAGAACCACAAATTTCTACGTTAATTTGTTTTTGAAAAGCAAAAAAAAAAACGTTATATATATATATATTCTTATCAATTGAGTAATTTTCTAATCTTATAATGACTATTCACGACTTTAATTAACATGAATTTGCTATCTCTATTTGGTTCTGCATTAACTGAAAATTAAAGCAACCATTTATTTGCTTTAAATATAATGGCAAAATGGTTGATCTGCTTCAATAATGCCATTAATTACTAGCTATATATCAAAGGGGGAAAAAATCAAAATGGGGAAGATAATATGAAGACTGATATGTTAATGTGTAGGACCACACAATTGGATCTACTGAAATTTACTTTCGTGCAATTACGATATAATTACTTTAAAATGTATATTTTTATTTTATTTGTGAAATAATTTTAAGAATTTACACTAATAAGGACATACCATGAATGGATTAGGGATCAATTTTTTATCAATTTTGACAAATATCATCACTAAATAGCCTTGTGAGATTATTTATCAATATTAATAAAAATTTAGTTCATAATCTATTCATGGTAGGTCCTTATTAGTGTGAGTTCATATTAGTACTTCACAAATGAAGTAAAAATGTACGTTTTGAAGTAATTACACCGCAATTGCAAGAAAGTTAATTACACCAGATCCAATTTTCTAGATCTTGCCAGCATTAATTAATTGGAAATTAACTAAAGGACCCTTCTTCTGATAATTATTTACAACTTAATTTCAAGTTTGAACTAATTAACAAAAAATATTCTTCTTGAACAAAAATCATCAACGTAACTATATGTCCAGCAACTTATATAAACAATTTAATCTTTGTAATGACTATTTTAATTTATTGTTCCTAACCAGATTTCTTTGCTAAATTATTCATAATCTTTCTGCTTCTTAATTAATTAAGATTAAGAAGGTGAGAGAGAGAGAGAGAGAGAGAGAGAGAGAGAGAGTATTTGTTAAGAAGAAAAAATTAAAATAGGTACAAATATGGCTAGCTTTTAGTCAAGATTTTAAATTAGTTCCAACAATGGAAATTTTCTTTTTTTCCAATTTAGTTGAAACAATGCTTCTAATTAAATTAAAGAGAATTTTAGGTACGACAAAGCTAAATTACGTGGTTGCACCAAAAACAAAATCTGATTTACAGCAAGAAAGCACTATGTATAATGAATCAATAAACTGAAGACACACCAATATGTATAATAATATTAAGAAAAAAAAATTAGGGTTTTCTTGTTGGCTTGGTGGTATAAACTTTTTTCGTCGAAACCAAAATATCTATTGTTGAACGTACTAGTAATTAATCCTCTCGTTAACTTACAGGTACGTCAATGAATAAAACAATTAGTCCAATAATTATTTAAAACTGTTTCATAAGTAAAAGATCAAATCTATATCATTTAATTAAGAATAGATCGATGAGTCTTTAATTGTACTCGAACGGTCCTACCATTCAACCACACCCAAATCAAGTTGTGGTGTATATATATATATTCTGAAAACTCTTGTTGACTGTCCTTCCCTAACTTAAAGTGAAGTTCAGAAATAGAAAAATATTTTTAAAAAATTAAGATAACGCAAGGTCGGTGCTTTTGCCACCCATTATTGAGATCTTTCATCCATATATGTCCAACACAAAAGCAAGATTTGGCCATTCAAATTGTTTTAGAAAAAACAAAAAAGTTTAGGTGGATGATACCATCTGCCTATAGCTATATATATAGCTTAACCATATAAATAAGCTTTGATTTTTTCTGGAATCTGGAGGAATAATTTATCATCTCCACAAGGAAGCTTAAAAGGAATATGTATATATATATATATATGTGTGTGTGTGTGTGTGAATACTTAGGACTTTGTGGGGTTGGAATTGGAAGATGCTACTTTTGGTTTTCCTTTTTTCTCTTATATAGATGATATATTCTGCTTGCTTCAAACTTACTCATAGGCCATAGTAGTTTTGGTTTGATTCTTGGAAGCAAGAAAAGGATGGTTGTGATTATAAATTTGAAAACTTTGTGTAGTTTGAAAGGTTTTATTAATTAAGGTTTTTTTTTTTCAAAAAAAAGAAGAAGAAAAATCCAATCCTTATCATTGGAAGTGGTACTAATTAGACTATGTTTGGTATTGGCCCCAAAAAAAAAAAATTAGACTATGTTTGGTGGGGTGAAATGTTGTATAGAGAAAAATGAAACCATATATTTACTCCTCAGATTTTGTTGCAATTGGAGAGTAGAAGGAAAATCATTAACCAAAAAGACAAACTTGAATTCTCAAAAATTTTTCTTTTATTTTCTTATCTTTATTCCATCCTAAAAAAAAAGATTAATCTTATAATTCTGGCAAAAAAAAAGATTAATCTTATAATTATGTAATTCTATTTTTCTGTATACCAAATTATCTTTTGTTATATCTGATCTTAATCATTGAATTTCTATACTACTTAATTCCTTTTCTATTTCCAATCCATTTCTTACTAAAATATATTTCACTCTACCAAACGTGTTATCAGAGAAAAGAAAACAAGAACATTTGTTTGGAAGTAATTTTTAAAATTTATTTAAAAATACAAATTGTTTAAATTATTGTTTTCCACTAAAAAATTATAGTATATACATGTATTTTGACAACAAAAAACGTATGAACAATTAAAAGATGTTAAGAATTCTAATCTTTAAAATTAAAACAACTAAAATACAATAAAGTTTTTTTATTTATAACATATACAAATATACATGAATATAATACTAATATGAATTCTCTGAATTAATTTAATTTAATTTATAATAAAAAAATTTAAAGAATTAAAAACAAAATGAAATTCAAATTTACAGGCACTAAGAAATTGATTGCTCATTAATTCCCAATTCCCCATGGCTTTAATTACTTCATTGAACATATTGATATGGACATGTAACCCTAACCCTATAGTCTAGGAAAAATCTCCCTTTAATGAAGATCAATTTCTTGTCAAGTTTAAACATCAAATTAACCCATATATTGAAGAAAACAAAAGGTTACAACCACATATTATAGTCCAATTAAATATATATTGGCAAAAGTTGAAAGAGAGTATACTGAGGAAGCTAAGCTAGGTTTAATTTGTTGGGACCATTGAACACTCTCTTTTCAACTTTTGATCAATCGTCGTCAAATAAAAGGCTTAACCTATAAGGAAGTATAATTCTTTTGTCGAGAGTATATATCTACCATTAAACATAATGACTAATTCCTTTAATGACTTATAGGCAGGTACCTTAAAGGATATGACGTCTGCTCCAATGATTTAAAGTTGATCCAATGCCCAAAAACACAGGGATCAAAACATTAACATTTGATTAAGGATAAATGAGTCCCTTTCACTCAAATATGCTCCCGAATTCATGGGTAATGTGGAATTTAGAAAGACAGAAGAAGAAAAAAAGTTGGCCAAATGAGTACGTAGACTTAGAATATTATTGATTCTTTTCTTTCATGAATTTCTAACCACATTTATGTGTATATATGAACCTTGATTGGCGGCCCTAAGGTATATATTGAAACGTGATCACAGGTAGCTATGTGGCTGGTTACCAATAATAATGTTTGTGCACAGTTGGCTTCTTAGCTTCTTCTTTTTTCTTAATTTCCCCCTCTTGCACGATTCATCTTTAATATATATATATATATATATATATATATATGGTGCCAATGTATATATTCAAACATTTTTAGGAAATTAAGTTATACATACGTATATACATGATCATCAATTCAATGCAATGTATATTAAAATCTTTTAATTAAAGTCAAAATTTTAACAAAGCCATATATATATGGATTTTATAATTTTGTATGTAAAGATTTTATATATAAAGCAAATTCCACTAGTGCACCTAAATATTAGTGTGTTTCGAGTGAGCTACTAAAGGCTTAATGGCTTATAATATGTAGGCATTTTTCTTTTCTAACTCAATGGCACACAGTCAAAGAAGTTATAAAGGCATATTATGTAATTTAATTAAAAAAATTAATAATAATTTTGATTTTATAGTGGGCATACAACTATATACATGTATGTAATGCAAGCATCCATGCACTATAATTTTATGCTATATATGTTAATTATGTATAGGATGATGACTTAAACGCTAGCTTTAGATTGGGGAATATTGGAGAATGACTCAATCTGATTTATTTGTGCCACATATATATATAACCTTAGCTTTGTTGAAGTTTGAGAACCAATCGTATTGAGAATCCTAGTCTGGCTTCATGTTGTATTAATTAATTAAATAATTAATTAGGGTATATATATAAAAACTGATAAGACATAATCAACCAACCAAAGTCTTGTATCGAAAGTAGCTAGTTAAGCGTATGGTACATGCATGACAAAGTCAAAAATGTCTTAAAAGTGTACTTAGCTGAGGTGCAATTGGAGAAAAAAGCGTCTCAAAATGTGGAATATATATATATATATTAAATATATCCAATTTTGGGTGCATATATTGATTTGCAAGTAATGAGACAAAGCTTAAGTTATATATGTAAATATATAAGCGCAATTTTTAGATCCGGATCCATTCGTAAAAAATTGAATCTAATAAAATGTAAAAAAGTGTAAAATATATGAAGTGTATCATCTAGAGGTGTTAAAGTGGGCCAACCCGGCCCACACAGGTTGACCCACCACGGGTTGAACCCGTGACGGGTTGGCCTACTCGGGTTGGTCCCGTTAAACGGGTTGGAAATCTCAACCCGACCCACTAAGATGGTGGGTCGGGCCAACCCACCTAACCCACCTATTTTTTTTTTGAAATTTTTTTTTTAATTTTTTTAATTCTAACTTTTTTTAAAAAAAGAAATCTATATTTTTTTGTACATTTGTTTATGAAATAAGAAATTTAATATGACAAAAGAAAAGAAAAGTTTTATCATTCATCATGTCACTAACAAATAGTTAAAAATAAAACAATGAAAGTATGAAAACATAGTCAAAATATCACAACATTATTCTTTTTTTTTCTCCTTGCTCCTGCAAATATGGTTAAAAATGAAAATATCACAAAAAGAAAGACACATGATTAAGAATTATGTTTTTTTTTAAAATTTTTTTTAAGTTAGGTGGGTGTGGGTTAGGTGGGTCGAGTTCCTCAAACCCGTTTAATAAACGGGTTGAGATTTTGAGACCCAACCCACCAAATTGGTGGGTTAAATGGGCCAACCCACCGGATTGGACCCATTTTGACACCTCTAGTATCATCTAGATAAAAAGAATTTGTTTACCCTTAATTATATTATTTGTTTAACGAGAAAATAATAATAAGAATTGTTGCCAACCAATATTATATATATATATATATATATATATATATATATTCATTTTCATACTTGAAGAGCCCAAAAGAAAGATTTGTATACGTCCACTCAAATCCTAAATAAATAAAGTGTGGTTGATATTATCTCCTTAATTATTTATAATTAATTAACCACAAGTGATCTTAGGGAAGAATAATACATACGAATATTTAAGACTTAACTTATGGCAGCAAGCTAGATATGCTTTTACTTTTGCTTTATATATATATATATAATATATATATATATATAACCTTTCTCCTATTTGCTTGCTTGAAGTTCTTGAAAGCTAAAAGGATGGATCAGAAACATCATGATAGATTTGGAAAAAAGGTTTGCTCCGATCCCTCATCTTTAGAGCTTTTTGTTATAATATGATCCCACTTGTTGGTCGTTTTGGAGAGAACTACTATAAGATAATTAATCTAACTTATTCCCACACCTATATATTATAAGTAGCATTCATTATTGCACATTTATACAAGTCACCCTTTAATTAATTAGTTAAGTTTTCTTTTTTATTTTTCAAACCAATATAAGGAAAGATCAATTTAATTAGAGGTAAATTATTTTTTGGTCTATAAATTGTTGGTCAAACTATTATTTAGTACCTGAATTTTGAAAAAAATACTATTTACTCCCTCAACTATATTTAGCTTCTAAAATTTAAAATCCCTGAATTTTAAAATAAACTATTTAATTTTTAAATTTCCACCTCTATCAATTATTTAGTTCCTAAATGATAAAAAAAAGCATCTATATATAATACAGCTTGATTGGCTAGCCGTCCCATGCAACATAATGCAAATGTTTAAGAGTTAGCTAGCTAGTATTATAGCATTGACCTATCCCAAACAAACCCTAATAATTAGGCTTCTCCAAAAGCCACACAAACCTATAAAAAAGAACCCATCAAATCTTACAAATTGATCATCACACAAACTAAATTAAAGCTCTATTAATGAGCTTCGTTGCTTCTATGCACTTCCATAAAAAAGAAAAAGAAAAAGTATATTCCAATTCCTCGTAAGAGCTGTTATACGAATTTATTAATTAAGAATGATTATTATTCACCCTCCTTCATTCAAGTTGAACCTTTTAGCAGCAAATTTAAAGCTAATTAATTAGTCATGCTTCATTATGATTGTTAAAAAATAGTACTGTTCACTTTGAGATCTTCAATTTGTTTTTTGGGTCCAAAGGTTCACTTTGAGAGTTTAGAAGTGATATTTGTATGTACTGTATGTGTGCAGAAAATTCAAAGTTTACGTTGAAATTAATTTACTTCACGCTGTGGTTACCTTTTAGTGGACCACTCCTCAAAAGTTCGAAAAAATTAAAGGATGACATAATACTACTTTGCACTGGAACACCGTATAATAAAAGAGAGAGATAGACACACGATGGGTCTCATATATCACATATAAGTCATACTTGACGTGAGGTCCACTCATGTGACTATATTTATCTTTTTTTTTTTCTACTATTCAGTGTTATACTAGAACATCATTTTTTTTTGAGAATGAGAATGGATTTAATGTTGTATAATACTGAATAATAAAGAGAGAGATAAACACAAAAATTAGTCCAAAATAACTTTTTTTAGACAAAATATTATTTAGTCCCTGAATTATTGGTCAAACTACTATTTAGTCCCTGAAATGTTTAATTATGTCAACTATTTAGTCCTCGAATTTGTAATTATGTCAACTATTTTGTCCCCAAACTTGACAAAAATACTATTTAATCATCGAATTTGCAACTCTGTCAACTATTTAGTTTCCTGACTGTTACCCATTATAGTTGACAGAGTTACAAATTTGGTGATTAAATAGTATTTTTTCCAAGTTTTGGGATTAAATAGTTGACATAGTTACAAATTCGGGGACTAAATAGTATTTTTTTTTTCAAATTCAAGGACTAAATAGTTGACATACTTAAACATTTCGGGGACTAAATAGTATTTTTGATAAATCTGGAGACTAAATAGTAGTTTGACCAACAATTCAGGGACTAAATAGTATTTTATCTTTTTTTTTTTTAACTTTAATCCACTTTCAACTTTCTATTTCAAATAACTTTAAATTAATTTACCCGCTTGATGAATTTTTACATGAACACTAGAATTTTTGAATGAGGTGAACTTTAATTTTGAATTAATATATAATTAAAAAGAAATTAAAAATTTATGTTTGTTTGCGCTGTAGTCACGCTGGTAATTAATTGGAGGTGTGTAAACTTTAGGTGATGATGTGCTTTTGTCCTCAACTTTTGTTTGCACAATAAAAAGTGTTGGGAGCATGTGTTTCTAAGCGTGCATAGCATGTGTTTCTAAGCGTGCATAGCATGTTTGTGGTATCATATAACAATTAAGGTTTCTTTACCAACAAGATTTTTTTTGTACTTAAAAAGGCTACAAAATTATATTATGATGATCATACTATGTTTGAATTCCTAGCTATATGCCTATATATAATAATTAATAAGGAGCTCTCCTATAACTTAATTTTCACGTTGATTGGGCCCTAATAATCCCTCCTCATCAATCTCTAATTACCCCACAAAACACAAAGAAAAGAAAAGAAAATCACTTTATAAGTTTGACAGAGTTTATTACACTCAAAGTAACCTACAATTCAAACCTTTAACTAATTTGCTCTTTAATTTCAAAACTAGCTAGTTCTCTCTCTCTCTCTCTCTCTCTCTCTCTTTCTATATATATAGGTTAAATGTTTATTTTGATCCTCTATATTTCACCCAAATTTTAAATTGGTCCTTTATATTTCCCAAAAGTTTTATGTTTGTCCTTCAGGTTTCATTAAAGTTCTATATTGGTCTTTTATGTTTCATTCAAGTTTTATATTGAACCTTTATGTTTCATTGAAGTTCTATATTGATCCTTTATGTTTCATTGAAGTTTTATATTGGTCCTTTATGTTTCATTAGAGTTTTATATTGGTCCTTTTAGCATGATTTTATTTTTGGCTTAAACGACGCCATTTGGATGTTTTTGGTGTGTCTAAGGCCACGTCAGCTGTCTGATACACGTAGGAGAGATTATGTGTCCACCTCAGCACGCCACGTCAGTAGTTAACTTAAGAAATTGACAGATTTGGACGAAATGACTAATTTAGAACTTCTGAGAAATATAAAGAATTAATTTAAAACTTTTGAAACATAAAGGACTAATTTAAAATTTGAGTAAAACATAAAGGACCAAAATGAACCTTTGACCTATATATATATATGATACTTCTTTTGGCAAAAATACGAACCCGAATTTATCTTGTGAGACAAGTCCATTCTATTATATTATAGACTCAAACCATGTATATATATATATCTTAAATAATAGTAAGACATACACTATTATAATTAAAGATATTGTTACGTTATTAAGAGATATTTTCCAATTAAATCTAACAATAATCTTCTTATGTATCTCAAACCCAACCAGGCCACAAAAGAGGAATGGAATGGTTTAGTTTAAATTTATGATACAAATAGCCGTGCGCACCCACCTAAAAGTTCAGTGTAAATTATTGTTTTGGTCCTTCAATATTTCACTTATTTCAATTTAGTCCCTAAGTCATGAGATGTTAAATTTAATCCATGAAAAGTTAATATCTTCCATTAGCCCCATTTTAACAGATTATCAAACGAGACATTGCTGAAAGTACACATAGCAGTAGGCTAGAAAATGTAAAAAAAAAATTAATAAAAATACAAGAACGAAATTGTGATAAAACATCTTTTATATGAATTAAATTTGATATTTTTATGATTCATAGGCTAAATAAAAAATGTAAAATATTTTAATGATTAAATTTGATATTTTTATAATTATATTCAAATACTAAATTGGAACAATAAAACGGTTCAAAAACTAATTGGCTAATTATAATTAACTATACGAAGGGCAAAGATGACTTCTTCTTCGAGGGTCTTTATCTTTTCAGTTGAGGAATATTCTTGTTATCAAATTAAATACTATATATACACTACAAGAAAATGGACTTTCAGTGACGACTTTCAGTGGCGACTCAAAAAATTCGTCACTGAAAGTCGACCTTCAGTGGCGACTCAAAAAAGTCGTCACTGAAAGTCGACCTTCAGTGGCGACTCAAAAAATTCGTCACTGAAAGTCCAACTTCAGTGACGACTCAAAAAAGTCGACACCGAAGGTCCACCTTCCGTGGCGAAAAAAGTCGCCACTGAAAGTCCACCTTCAGTGGCGAAAAAATTCGCCATTGAAAGTCCACCTTCAGTGACGACAATTCCATGTCGCCACCGAAGGTCCACCTTCAGTGGCGAAAAAAGTCGCCACTGAACGTCCACCTTCAGTGGCGAAAAAAGTCGCCACTGAAAGCCCACCTTCAGAGACGACAAATCCATGTCGCCACCGAAGGCCACCTTCAGTGGCGAGAAAAGTCGCCACTGAAAGTCCACCTTCAGTGGCGAAAAAAGTTGCCACTGAAAGCCCACCTTCAGTGACGACTATTCCATGTCGCCACTGAAGGTCCACCTTTAGTGGCGAGAAAAGTCGCCACTGAAAGTTCACCTTCAGTGGCGAAAAAAGTCGCCACTGAAAGTCCACTTTCAGTGACGACATTTCCATGTCGCCACCGAAGGTCCACTACAAGAAAATCCACTTTTACTGAAAGTCCACCTTTAGTGACGACTCAAAAAAGTCGCCACTGAAGGCCC
Source organism: Senna tora (assembly GCA_014851425.1). NCBI lineage: Eukaryota > Viridiplantae > Streptophyta > Magnoliopsida > Fabales > Fabaceae > Senna > Senna tora. The sequence goes on from CM026270.1 coordinate 7,918,269, forward strand.
ACCTTCAGTGACGAAAATTCCATGTCGCCACCGAAGGTCCACTACAAGAAAATCCACTTTTACTGAAAGTCCACCTTTAGTGACGACTCAAAAAAGTCGCCACTGAAGGCCCACCTTCAGTGACGAAAATTACATGTCGCCACCGAAGGTCCACCTTCAGTGGCGAAAAAAGTCGCCACTGAAAGTCCACTTTCAGTGACGACATTTCCATGTCGCCACCGAAGGTCCACTACAAAAAAATCTACTTTTACTGAAAGTCGACCTTCCGTGACGACTCAAAAATGTCGCCACTGAAGGTCCACCTTCAGTGACGACTCAAAAAAGTCGCCACTGAAGGTGCACCTTCAGTGACGACAATTCCAAGTCGCCACCGAAGGTCCTCCTTCAGTGACGACAATTCCATGTCGCCACCGAAGGTCCTCCTTCAGTGGCGAAAAAAGTCGCCACTGAAAGTCCACCTTCAGTGACGACTCAAAAAAGTCGCCACTGAAAGTCGACTTTCAGTGACGACAACTCCATGTCGCCACCAAAGGTAGGAAACATAATAAATATTTTAGAATGAAATTATATAACAAAAATTGACATATGCCTCAGTGGTTGCTATAGAAAACAATATGCATCATGTCCCACCTTCGAATCCGTCCATGCGCCAATTTTGAAAAATATAAGGTGGCCGGCGATCGGCGGCCAACGGCGTAGGTCCGGCAACCGGCCGCAGAGGTTCGGCGTCCGGTCGCGGAGGTGCGGCGGCCGATGGCAGAGGTCCGGCGGAGATCTTCACCGACCGTTGGAGTTCCGGCGAGTGGTTTCAGTGGCGACTAAAATTTGTCACAAAAAGTGGTTTTGGTGGCGACTTTCTAGTCGCCACTAAAAGTGGTTTCGGTGGCGACAATAAAAAGTCGCCACTAAAGGTCTTTTCAGTGGCGACAAAAAGTCCCCACCAAAAACTCCAACTTTTATTGCTGTTTTAGTGACGAAAATTAACCTTCTTTGGTGGCGACTTTTGTCGCCACTGAAAGTACCTTCAGTGGCGAATTTGAAAGTCGTCACTATAGGTCTTCAGTTGCGGACTTTTCAGTGACAACTTTTATGTCGCCACTGAAACCCTTCAGTGACGACTTTTGGACTTTCAGTGACGAAAAAAGTCGCCACTGAAACCCTTATTTGTTGTAGTGATATAGGCTCTCTAATTTTTTGCAAAAATGAAGTTTTTCTTATTGCTTGACATGGTGCATGACATAATATGTGAGAGTGAGGGAATGAGCAAACAGTTTTCTTATCCTTCGTTGATTCATTTGCTGGTATTGGTTCTAAGAGCATTATATTTCAATCTAATATTGTTCAGATCTTTATTCTCTTTTTCCTCTTTCAAAGGAGCAGAGAATAAAAATTAGACGGACTTTCATATAGCTACACTTTATAAAATTAAAAGCATGTTATCAAATACAAAAATATTCCAAATTAATATCAGAGACTTATTACTAATTAAGTTTACTTAATACTTTCTCAAACATTATAAATGAAACCAACGAATCGTGTGATGCGCTTTAGATAGTAAGGGGTCTATGTTTCTTTAAGTATTATCTCCCAATTCAATTTTTGGAGGAATGAAAGTAGAGCGTCATTCGTTGGGAGGATCACCCTCAATAATAGGTCTCATAATACCCAAGAGAGTAGCTAGTCATCAAGCTCACTCTAGTGGATACCCCGATCATAAAAAAAAATATAAACGAATCGATAAAACTTTAATTTCATTCTAAACACTAGACATTCTTTACATTCAAACCTATATTTAAAGCTTAGCAATATGAAACAACACTCCACAATTACAACCTTAACCAAACAAAACCGATTAATATTCGATTTAATATATTAAAAAACTGAACGAAAATGCATATACTTAATTATATGTATTTATATACATACTATATATATATATATATTCGAATTTTTAAATAGAAATGTTTGAAATTTGCTTTTAAAATATTATATTAAATTTAATCTATCTAAAAATTTAATTTTAAAACTAATTTGATTAATTTATATTGTTAGTAAATAAAATATTACTACATTTTCTTATTATTTATATTGAATACAATTATATTTTTTATTAAATTTTTTGTAATACTTTATTAATAAATTTAAATACGCAGATTTGACAAGTTAAAATTTTCAAACCATCCGAACCGCTCAAAACCGATAATTTGTAATTCAATTTGATGTTATAAATTCATATTAATATGTATCACTTTATCACTTAAAATCATTCAAAGTGTCTCTCGAACACTCATCGCAGCGTCATACACTGCCGTCAGAGGAACAAATTAAAATTTTTTTTTTCGTGAAAAAAAGTTTAGGTGGAGGTAAGCACCGATATTCCACTAAGATCAATGAAGACCTCCCAACCTCTTTGAGAATTTATAGAAGTATTTACATATCACCCACTAATAAAGCCTTCACATCAGTCATAAGCTGAGAACCCTCGCCCTTACAAATTAAATTGATGTGTTGAATGAATTAGATTTTGAAAAGTTGGTCAAGTTGGAGACAAGCATTTGTGGTGCTTATAGGTGCATGGCAGTTTGGTACATAATATACTTTTGATCGTAATGACTAATGTCTATGTTGTGCTTGTACTTAAACTTGAACAGTTTTCATTTTTCAGTGAAAGATGGATATGGGACCCTAGAAAAAGAGTACACACACACACACACACATATATATATATATATGACAGCCTTTCATGAGTTACAGGTTTTGATAACTTAGTACTCTCACGAACCTAAAACTAAAGGAACCAAAAATATAAGCCATACGCATCCACTAAATTTCACAATCATACATGTATGTTAACTTTCTTCTTTTTTGCCTTTTTCTATCACCCAATGAATGGCTAGCTATATATATATGTATAGAGACCTCCTATATATATACTATATAGGGGCACCAACGCCCAAATTCTTTTTCTGTTGGTAGGCGTATTTTTTATTGAAAGAATTAATATAGTGTATGGAAGAAAATAAACTAAACATTAAATTAACATTTTAGTCCTTAGAAAACATAATGTCTCAATTTAATCTCTGAAAGATAAAAATAATAAATTTCATTATGAAAGATGTAATTTTTCGTATAAATTTTTGTTCCTTGTACAATTTTTCACTAGTTATGTTAATGAAAATTCTCAAGGACTGATTAATATGAGATAAACTGTATATTTTAGATATTACATTTGATATTTTCATATTTCAATGACTAAATTTAGACAATTTGTGTTTTTTAGGAACCAAAATATTAATACTACTCTAAGTTAAATTAATCACAATTTATATCTATAAGTATGCAGAAATTGATTAAATTAATGATTTAATCCTTAAAAGATATATGTATATATGTTATCTCAATTTAGTCCCTAAAAATTAAAATGCATGTTTTGATATGTCCCCAAAAAATCAGTTTGGTTCTTTGATTACTAGGATGGATAGAAAGTTATCTAACATTATTATATCATTAATGGAGATTAATTGTTAAATATTAAATTTAATTCTATCCCACTAAAATATATATATAAAGAGTGTGATTTGATAATTTTGCTACCATTAAGAAAATGGTCCAAGCTTGGTCCTTTGAAAGAGATGTGGGGGCATATTCCTTGTGGAATAGGACAACCTATGTGGTTCATGCCAATTGCCAAGCATGAAGTAGCACATGGGCTATAGGCATAAAATGAATGGTGTTTGTGATTAGTGAATGCCCTAAAGTCTAAAAATCTTTGGGGATTATATATCAGTATATTATAGTGGGGAATAGTGGCCTCCTCAAATTATTATCATAATAATATATAATCTATTTGCCAAAGTACAACAAGAATGTTAATCCAATAAAATACTACATATATATAGCTGCATATATAAATGCAAAATAATAATGGCATATCAATCATTAATGGGTTTTGTTTTCTTCAAGTTGCCAAAGATTTGACATTCAGTGACTTCTTTTAGTGTTGTTTATGCATAAAAGTATTAATTCTTCTTCACATATTGAAAGGTAAAAATGCCTGAAATGTTACAAAGAAAACCATTCAATCTGATGATCCTAAAGGCCTCAAAAAAGAGAAAACAATGTGTTAAATTCCTCTGCAATATTGGTTGAAGCCTGATATATGCTACAATTACCAATAGATTATTATCAGTGATTCAAAAATTACAACAAAGTAATGTCAACAATCACTACTATCAAGTAACAAAATTGGATTGCCCCTACTGGTTTTATATATTAGGTAGATTAATTACAACCAAATGGTGTAAAGGGATTTGGGTATATGTGTAAAGTGAGAGTTTTTAATTTTTCGTTCAAAAATTGTATTGACGAGGGTTTGCATTTTTTTCTGTTAAAAAATTACTAGTAAGTTTTATTCCAGTGAGGACAGTGTAGTAATTAAGTCTTGAGATATCGAATCATATTAAAATTTTAGTGTGTTCATCTTTCTTTTTTTCTTTTATTTTTGTGTGGGACCCAACAATTTCATGACTCATTATGTTAAAAAAAACTACAATATATATATATATATATATATATATATATATATATATATATATATGTATGTATGTTTGTGTGTGTTTTGAAGTATTTAAGAGTATTCAAAAGAAACGGTCTAATCGTACTAAAGTATAAAAATGCATCACACTCAAGATTTTGTGTGCTTGGTAACGACCCAAATGAATGTGAATAATATCTTAAACTGGGACTCATGCGTTTTTTTATCGGAAGAATGCACGCTTGGTATAAATGTACAGATGTAAAATACTGTAAAGAAAGTACTGTAGACAAAAGTACTGTAGAATAAAAAAAAATACTGTAGAGAAAAGTGAGGAGAAAGACAGAGAAAAAAATTAAGAGAGAGAAAAAGTATGATAAAAGATGTGTTTGGTATGTGTAAAATATGATGTAAAGTTTTTTTGAGAATCGTAAAACACCACAATTTTACTGTTTGATTTCCTTACCAAACATACCCTAAATTTTTGTATCATTGTTAACGACATAAATGAAAGAGATTCATTCAGATCTCAAACTGGGCCTGATACCTTTTCTATGTTACATATCTTGGCCCAATAAAAAAGAGAATAGAGATATGATCCTAAGTGCTACACCAAGTCATATAAAATCTCCTAAACTTTGTAAATTGTGCAAAAAATTATGTCTTAACATTTCTATCTAAAACTTTAAATATGGAATTTTACATTTACTGTTTAGGATTTACATTGTAGGTATGAGGAATTCGTTAGAGATTAAAATTTTAGTGCTTTAGGATTGGTGTTTTGGGATTTAGTGCTTTTCATTAGAATTTGTTTTAGGGTTTTATTATTTAGCATGTAGGGATGATATTCAATTATATTCACTAATCAAACGGATTAATTATTTTGTAAGAAAATCATTAGTATTTTTTTAAGATTTTTTTTTTGCATTTTTCTCCAAAATAAATAAATAACCACTACTTATATATATTAGACAGAAAAAGAAAGAAGAGTAACACATGAATTAAAAATAAAATCAATTATTCATAAAAGTACAAAATTTTTTTCTCTAGAGATTAAAGAACAAACTCAAAAGAAAAACTTCAAAGCATAATTTACTGTAATCTCTACTAAAAGGAATCTAAAGAAATGGCACCAGGGCCACATGAACGAAGAGTCTGAGAGTAAGAAGTGAAAAATGAAGTCCACAAATATCCATGATCACATATTTTTTCAGCTTTTGTTTTCCTTTCACCAATAAAATCATATCTATATACATATCTAGTTGTAGCAAACACCAAAGAATTCCCATTCACAACCATATATTTAGAAACCACAATTTCTGGCTCCTCCTCCTCTTTAATTAATCCCATTTCCTGCAAAGTTATGATCAAAAACTTCGACCAAGAATAACTTGATTCATGCTTAGTCAAAACCCATATTGTAAAAACAGTATCATCTACTAATTTCACCAAACAAATGGATTCATCTGAACTTCCAATTTTTCCCCACTTAAAGATATCCATTTGAAAACATTTTATTCCAGAAATAATCAAAGCTTCTTCTGGGAGATTGAGTCTTCTTACCAGGTCACTCTCAAGATTATATGATAATATAATTGGGTCTTTGGGAAATATATTCCCAAGTGAAAGAAAGTGAAAAGCTCCTTTACAGAACACAGGCACGCAGGGCCTATGGGGCACAATATGTCCTTGTCCTGATTTCCATACACCTTCCTTTGGCAAGTAAATTTTGTACTCTGATCTAGGTGATGTTCTTTTTCGATACTGGATAGCTAATAACCTGTAATCCTCAACATCAACATCACATTCAAAGGCAAATTCGACATCAATTTCATCATCCATTTCTTGTACTGCCAAATTGCATGGCATGGGAATCAAAGAACATGATTGAGTTATGGGATTACAAATAAATAGTTCTATTGGATGTATTTTTCGAGTGGACATACATAGTAACAATCCGTTACTGGAAGCCACAATCATCACACGATTTTTATCAAGAAAGTCTAGAAACGTTGAGGGAACAGTACCACAAGATGATTCATGATCTCCAGATAATGCATGTATTTCAGTTTCAGTTTTGCAATATTGAAAAAACCCATGGATTTTTTTCTGAGCAAGGATGCAAGAGTCGCCTTTTAGCATTGAATTCTTAGAATGTTTCTTCGCAAAATATGCCTCATCTGTGAACTCCTTGATGAACTTAGAACAAGACCTAAATCTGCATACTGATTTTGTTGGCATCCATGAGACTATTTCAAGTATTAAATCATCTGGTAATGCAATGCCTCCATCTGTGTGTGTTGTTTGAGATTTAGTGTGAGATTCCATGTCTCAATCTGCAAAATAAAATTAGAGCCAAAAAAGATATTCAAATCATTCATATTTGTTAAACCATAAAATCTCATTCTTATTACAATATGACGGTAATAAGAATTCAAAGAAACAAACCATAGAAAAAAACAAGTCTTTTCTGAAAGCAAGAACAGTATTAAAATTTGGTGAAAAAGAAACCATTACCTAATCAACTAAATGCATTCGGCCTTTTTTTTTTTTTCAAAGTTAAAATCATTTCAATTTTCGATCTCTTCCTTCCTACTGTCCCAAAATATTAAAAACCCTTTTTCAATCTAAATGATTAGAGTATAATTAATGAAAAGCTAAAATGTATATGGAGTCAGCACACAAATTGAATATCTAAGCTTGGGAAATTTTGACAGAATCAGCCAATATATATTAACAATCCAACGGAGGCCATCAAGGTTCAAAACATTAGGCTTATAATTAATCACTTCCCTCCTGCACCATTATGAATAAGAGTTGAAACGAAGGGGACGATAAGAGAGAAGAGGAGTAGATTACCTTCTTCAGATACTGTACCGTACGGTGACTGATGGCGGAGGTAAGATTTGACGGTAGCGGCGTTGAACGGCGGCAATTATCGATCGGATCAGACAGTGTGCGTCTCAGTTCGCATACATATGAATCTTCTCCTCCGCCACGGTAGTACACGGCAGTGGTTGGCGGCGGCTCTCTTCGCTCGGCGCTCTCTCTGGATTGGTTGAGACTACACTCTAGAGAGACTGGAAGAAGGTTAAAAAGAAAGCACACGAATAAATAGGAAAGTAATATTAGTTAATTTTAAAATAATTTATAATATAATTTTTTTTATTTAAAATAAAAAAATATTAATAAATATAAATTAAAGTAGCTAGATAAATTAAATAAGAATTTAAAATATATAATATAATTTAAATTAATATAAAAATTATAAAATTAATTCAATATATAAATATATAAATATAAATAAACTAGTATGATCTGACTTGGTCCTAGTTTAATTTAACTTATTATTTTTTTATATCAAATTGAACTGACTCATTTTTAATTAGGGTTATGAATTTTTTAACTCGGTCATATATACTTTAAAGAGTCAAATGAACCTAACTATAGAACCTACTTCATCTTGACACCTTTAACAACTAAGATTAAATTTTTATTCTTTTGAATGATATAGGGTTTATTTTGTATTCATTTTTGGTTTTATTTATTATTAATTTTAATTTTTTTTTACTTTATTAGTTTATTACTTGTATAAGTTTTTTTTAATTCAATTTTGCATAGGATTTTTTAAAAAACAAAATTTGTATAAGATTTTTTTTGTCTAAAATAAGTATCTACTGCAGCAATAAATGACTGACCATAAGATACTTTTAATACTCAAAAGTAAAATTTAAACCCCACAACTTAATTGCAAGATCAAATGAAGAATCTTTAGAGTTAAGACCATACTCATGTAATTTATTTTGTAAAGGATTTAAATAAATAAAGATTAAGCAAGCTTTATCTTTGTCATATTTTTAACACTATTTTTTTAGGCCAGACAAAATACAATTTATAGGAGTAGATTTACCATTAACAATTATTTATTATATGATGTAAAAATACATTGTACATTATAGAATAATTAGACAATTGTCAATTGTTCATGAACATTTTTTTCCTCTAAAAATACAATCGTATATAATTAATTGACAAGGATAATACTCATTCCGATGAGGCATCATTTCATTATTTATAAATGATGTATATTTGTATCGTGTCATTTCAATCACAAGTTCACAACACATCATGTATGGGGAAGTGAGGCATTCTAATTTATCGTCCAAAGAATAACTTCAATGGACACCCTAAAACAGTACATCTTTTTGCATACTAAGGTACGTTTGGTTGTTTGCGAATTTAATGTAATCCATCTTATAATTTAATATTTTTTTTAACATTATTTTTATCAAATATATCTTATATTTTGTAATGTGATGAAATTATATTTTTGTCCTTATTTTTTTATTCAGTTTTATTCTATTCTCACTTTAAATATAAGGGTAAAATAGTCATTTTATTCACTTTTATTTCATTCATATCATATCATATCACTGTCATATTACTATTATCATTCTCTCCTGCATTCCCATTACATCAAACATTCACGTAATCAAACGTGCAGTTATCTTAGTTTACTATTTAAGAGACAATTCTAACTACTTAGGTGAAAGAGTACGTGAATTAAAAAGTAAATTAATTCTTAACAAAAGTACAAAATATTTCTTTCTAGAGAAATTAAAGAAACAAACTCCAAACAAAAAAATGTACAGCATTATTTACTGTCATCTGAACTAATTGTAATTCAAAGAAATGGCATGAGGACCACATGAACGAAGAGTCTGATAGTAAGAAGTAAAAATTGAACCACACCAATGTCCTTGATCGCATATTTTTTTAACTCTTGTTTCCCTTTCACCAATAAAATCATATCTATATACCAAAGAATTCCCATTCATAACCATATATTTTAGCCACAAAATTTTCTGACTCCCCTTTCTTCTCCTCTTCCTCTGTAATTAATCCCATTTCCTGCAAACTTATGGTCAAGATGATTCATGATCTCCAGATAATGAATGTACTTCAGTTTCAGTTATGCGATCTCGAGACCCAAAGATTTTTGTTTGAACAAAGAAGCAAGAGTCGTCTTTTTTAGCAACCAATTCTTAAAATGCTTCATTGCAAAATATGCATCATTTGTGAACTCATAGATGAACTTAGAACATTACCTAAATCTGCATACTCATTTTATTGGCATCCATGAGAGTATTTCAAATACTAAAGCTGGTGGTATTTCTATGTCTCCATCTGTGTTTGTTGTTTGTAATGTAGTGTGAGATTCCATGTCTCAATCTGCAAAATAAAATTAGTGTGGAGATCGAAAGATATTGAAATCAATTCATATTTCTTAAATCATAAAATTTCATTCTTTATCTTATTAAATGATGGTAATTAAAGTCAAATTCAGCATATAATTGTAACAAGAACTCAAAGGAAATAATCATATAAAGAACAAGTCTTTTCTCAAAGCAAGAAGAGTATTAAAACTTGGTGAAAAAGAAACCATTACCTAATCAACTAATGCATCCAGACTTTTTTAATTTAATCCTTGAAAGATGAGAATGCATAATTCAAGTAGGGGTGGACAATTGGTCGGTTCGATTCGATTTTGGCCATCCAACCAACCGAACCGATTAGATTGGATGAAAAAAAAAACATTCAATCTACCCATAATTTTAGGGGTCAACCGAATCGATCTAAATTGACTACAGTCAGATTGGATCGATTCAATTTCATTTGTTTTATAAAAAAAAAATTAAAAATAATAATAATTTTGTTCTCTTCAATTTTAACCTTAAAAAATAAAAATAAATATTTTTAACCATAAATTAAAATTACAATCCAAAATTATATAACCATAAATATTAGTTAAAAATATATGTATAAATAAATATAAGAGTATTTTTAATTTATATATATATATATATATATATTAAAAAAGTAATCGATTGTTTCGGTTTTGATGGGATTGGTCCTCATCCAATAATCAAACTGAACCAAACCAAATCAAATCAGTTAGGCTAAAAATGATCTAATCTATCTAGTTACATAGTCGGTTTTGGTCAGTTTGGATCGGTTCGATTGGGTTCAATTTGGATTGGATTTGCACACCCTTACTTGAAAGAAGCCACATATACACTGACAGAAAAAACTAAAATGTCCAAATTGAAATAAAAGAGCAATTTTCAATGATTAAATTAGGTATTTTTATTTTTTAAGGATTAAATTAAAATAATCTATATTTTTCAAAAACAAAATTGATAATTGTGTAAAAAAAGAAAAGAAAAATATAATCCAAATTCATATATAAACCCCCGTTATTTTTCCCCCCACGGTTATCCACCTTTTTCTTTTTGGACATAAAACACAATTGTCCACCTTTTACTTTCTAAGGAGAAAACACAGAAAAAAGAAGAAGTCCAATCCTTCATAAAGTCATTGATTAGTTAAGATTGCGTGCTCAATAATGGGCCACATTAGTAATTAAGCTTGTGACTTATGAATGATAAGCTGTATTATAAACAAGTACCAAAAAATAATTTATTAACATCTATGAGTGTGTAGATTAATTAGAAAGCTAATCTCTTAATCATTATTTTCCTTCTCCAACCTACTATTGTTGACTCAACTATTTTGTCCTGATGCAACAACGTAGAACAAAAAGAACAAAATTAGTGGGCCCATGAAAGATTAATTTATATAATTATGGTATGGGCATACAAGAAATAGTACCCCAAAACACAAATATTCAACCAGTTTTGAAAAAAAGACCAGAAAGCAGTCACATGTAATTATTAGCAGAAAATTTCAAAAGATAAAAAGGGAAGAAAGAGCATGGGAGAGAGCCCATAAAAGAAGGATTCCTTGTTTATTTGTCTCCTTAGTATTAAACATAGTGATTTATTTTTTGTCCATTTCAAGCCATCAACTGTAGCTTTCAATCTTCACTGTCTAACAATGAGATTTTTACATCACTTTGTCCACAAAATAAAATGGGATAAATTAGATTTAATCAATTATTTTTTTCTCATTAGAATAATCATGAATACATGTGTATAATAATGTCAAAGCCCCAAACCCCTAATATAATTATTGAAAACATGTCTAATCTTTTGATATAACTTATTCTTAATTATTTTGGTGTTAAGATGAGTTACATAATTTTGTAAGCTAATCAAGTGCTTACAATACCAGCCTTTTTTTTTTGCAAAATAAACTTCTCTCAAGAAATGTGATAACAAATTTCTAAACTTTGTCATAGAATCTATAATTTCATGATTTGGATAATCTCTCATTTAATTGATTATTTTATCTGTATAAATAACGTGACATATCTTCTTCCATCAATATTAATACTTGTTTTAATTCTTAGGAAATATCGTTCTATTTTAAAAGATGAAAACAAGTATGAAGACCTTGCAAGATACTTACATAGAATCCATTAAATAAGGAATCACTTAAAATTGAATACACACCGTAAGATATTTAGAAGATAACTAGGGGCCCGTTTGGTGTGCTTGCAAATAGAGTTATGTAAAGTAATGACACATTTTTCAAAAAACTAAAATTGTTTGGTATAGGTTTTTTAGGTCTGCAAATTGCTTTACAATGTAAAAGACTTTCCAATGCAGAGTACCAAATATTTTACATCTAAAAAGCTCTGCTATCTCTCTTTACTGGAGGAAAGTGGCATGAAATGACTACTCTACCCCTCTTCATCATATTCTTTGCTTCTTCACCATCGCCGTTGAAATTCTGATCTGGGTTTGAGCTTGATCGCGAATGTCGCCGTCAAGATCCTTCTTCATCATATTCTCTGCTTCTTCACCATCACCATTGTCGTCGGATTTGATATCCGCCACCATTGCGTCGAGATCCGCCACCATCGCCGTCAAGATCTTTAACTATACACGTACAACTGTTGCATATATGAATTCATAGGGCTCATGTGGTGCTTCTCCGTCCTCCATTAGATCTGAAATCAATTTTTTTAGCTTCATTTTCATTTTTTTCAGCTTCATCTCCGGCGGCGGCCATGGAATCGTTGGGGAAGAGTTCAAATTTCTAGGAAAAGAAGTACAAGCAGATCAGGAGGTTGGTTCCACCAAATCTGTCCGTTGGTGGAGGTCCGATGGTAAAGAAGCAGGGTGAAGATGGTGGAGAAGCATGGTGGAGACAGTGAAGAGGCAGGTTGAAGAAGCAAGGTGAAAACGATGAAGAAATAGAGTGAAGAAGGGGCATTTTAGTATTTTATCTTATTTTGCTTACTTTACTTTTCTTTCAATTTTTTTTACACCAAACATATCCTCTCTTTTACATTGCAAAGGCTTTTACTTTACATACCTTAATATTCCTTGTAAAGACCTTTCCTTTACATACCTCTCAATGAACCAAACGGAGCCTAGATGAATCAACCCTACTTTCTTTTTAACTTCTTGTAAACCACATCTAACTAAGAATTTAGCATGTTTTCATGTGATTTTCTCAAAATTAGCTTTTAATTATTTCTTATAATAATAATAATTATTATTATTCCTCTGAATTTACAGGTATCCTCACATGATAGTACATGAGCCTAATTGAGGAAGAACAGAACCTCTCTGCACTTGAGGATTTTGATGATGGAGAACTTCAAAAAAAGAGAAACTAGTATTTATTCTACTTCTTCTTCTTAATCTTGCCATTACAAAACAGAGAGCCAAATCCAAAGAAACCCACATATGCTTTTGGAATATACGCTTGTGGAAGATTCAAAACAGGACTGATTCGAACCCCATTCCCAGAACCAGAATAAGCTCCACATTTCTTCTTCAATGAAGGATTCTGAGTTTGACACGAACTGTAGAAATAAAATGTACTCGAACCAGAGAACGATGATGATGATGATGAAGGAGAAGAAGAAGAAGAAGGCCTTCTGCTTGAAACAGAGGATTGTTTCTGCAACCTCTGTTTCTGAGTTTCCTTCGGATTCGTCACTGCTGAGCCAGTAGAATTGCTTCGAGATAGAAACTGTAGCGATCGGATCAAGCTTTTCCCACGAGTTCCTTCATAATTCAAGCTGATACTACGCTTGAATTGCCAGAAAGATCTGGATTGGGGCTTCTCTTCTTCGTTTAAGAACTCTATGAGCCTCTTCTTCTTCTCAGTACAACTAGAGCTTAAAGATTCAGAACGAGGACGAACAGAGGAATCTGAAAATCGATGATGGGTTTCGTTTGAATCAGAAGAAGAAGAAGCATTTGGGTATTTCAATTTGTTGATTTCCATTGGGACGATCTTGCCATCGGAGAAAAGCTCATCGGCCGGAGAGAGTTCTTGAGGAGGAATCCCGTTTTTGGAAATGCAGAAAACGAAGTCAGAGCTGGAGTCCAGGAGGTACAAATCCGATCTCCGGCGACGATGATGTTCAGATGGGTCATTTTCATCCTCTTTGTTCTTCAGATCATGCGAGAAGGAGATTCGTGGGCTGATTCCTGCACTGGAAATCTCAGAGCATAAATCTATAGCCATGGCTCTGGCTATGTATGTATGAACAGAGTTCTTCAAATTCCTCTGTTTCTGCGGAAAACAGAGATTCTTGAATTGAGGTGTAACCGCGAAAAAGTTTCAAAATTTATGAGGTAATAGTGTTGGTGGAGATGGGAACAAAAATGGGTTTGGAGAATTAGAGTCAAAGGAAGTGAAAAAGACTAGAAGAGAGAGAGAGAGGATGAAAATGTTGAATAATGGCTTAATGGGGTATAAGAAAAGTCAGAAATTGCAGCTTTAGCTTTAGGATGTGCTTTTTGTCTAAGCTAGGACTAGGAGTTGAAGCATCGTCCAAAAATGGAGGAACAATTATGGAGGAGAAGGATGATTAGAAATTTGTGCTTGGATTTTATATTCCTTTCTTTATGATCTCTAATCAAAGAGTGAAGAGAAAAAAAGCAGAGTAAAGAGAGGGAAAAACTGTAGAAATAATCACCGAAAGCCTATGAAAGGATCTTGCTTTTAGGGGTTTCCAAAGGAGCTTTAGCAATCGGAGTATCCGGGGAGTGTCCAATGCTATGATTTGCATCATGAGCTTTATAAATATGTGGCTGAGTTCTGAAAATTGCAATGAAATATTTTTAATAAATATATAATATAAAAAAAAATTATTTGGTAGCACCGGTTCAAGATTTAGTTACATTGGCTCATCATCTCTCTACATTTGTATAGATTTTTTTTTAAAGTACTATATGATGATTAAATAGAATAATGACAAAGTTAGGGAAAAAAAAAGAGATTTGAAAAAAAAACTGAAATTTTACTATTGCATGTGGATATAATTATTGAAGCGGTATATATTAGATTTTTCTTAATTAAGACCTCTACTCGTATTAATTTAGATAGTTGAAGTTAAATTAGTCAAAGTATAATAAACTCTTGATACATGTTGATGAATTTTCAAATTGGCTTTAAGCTCCAGTGACCTACAGAGAATGAACTATGGTAGGATGGGATTCTCGTAGTGGTACTTTGATGCCGAAGTCAGAATTTGGTTGAATAGAGTATAGGCAAACAAATGGAAATTTAATGTGTTCATACTTGGAGACCTTGTATATTTATACTAATCTATCGGGGTACAAGGATCTTTGCACCTGAGCGAGTCGTGGCCAACATGGCATAATCGAATGTACAGATTCAGTTAGTCGTAGAAAGAGACAATGATTAGTTCATGTGATAGCTCTGACAAACTGAGATCTCAATCCGTCATATGGTAGTTAAGTACTTATCATATGCAATTTCAACAAAACAAAAAACAAGAAAAAACTTCCCAAAAAAATATTTTGGAGTAAAATTAACTTCCCCGATTTTGGCAGGAAATCTGCATATGATCAAAGATTAACAATAATATCAAGAATGGACAAGTTATGAATGCATTAGATATAATAATCTTAATTCTGTTTGCAGTAGATAGAAGACAAAGCACAAGGGGATGCAAATCTTATTTGCAAACTTTAATATACCATTAACCCATATATAGATTCAAAGAATCATCAACAAGATCAAGAAAAAGACAAAACACAATCAAATCAAAATCCAATAACACTTCAAAGAATTTACAAAATTCTCAGATCTAATACTCAAAATTGATCATATTATTTATAGGTAAAAGTACCTTTTCTGCCCCAACGTTTAGGGGTCCTGTCATTTTTGTCATTAATGTTTTTTTGTTGTCAATTGTATCCCTAATGTTTTGTATTTCTCCCAATGTCGGACTTTTGGCTAACACCGTCAATTTTTAGACGGTTTTTTATGACGTGGCATCCTATATGGCCAACAGTTTTTACTGGAATTCATTTTTTTCACATAAGTAGTCAATAGTACTGAGTTTTTGAGGTCCATTTTATTGATGTAATGAGTATTTTGGTGTACTGAGTTTTGGATTGTACCCCTAAAATATATTGCTGATGTGAAAAAATGAAATCCAGTTAAAACTGTTGACCATATAGGATGCCACGTCATAAAAAATCGTCCAAAAATTGACGATTTAGTTAAAAGCCCGACATCGGGAGAAATACAAAACATTATGAGTACAATTGACAGCGAAAAAACTTTAAGGGCGAAGGTGACAGGAAGTCCAAATGTTGGGGGCAAGAAATGTACTTTTACTTTATTTATATATAGTTTTAAACCCATTATTATTTTATCATTACTTTTATGTCAATTCAATTGTATTTTTCAACAGGCTGGACAATACCAACATGTTGATGTAGAAGTAAACTTAGGGAAGTGGTATTGTCCTGAGTAGTGGGAACACTAGGTTCATAATTAATTGATGACCTTAACATGATGTTGATGAAGCATGCATGCCATGTATGTATGTATGTAGGGTCCATTTGGAGGAAAAATAGACACATAGCTAAAAATGATCCTCATATTCATAGGACATCATAGTTGTATGAGTAGGCATTATCAAGAGGAGGAAGAGGACTATAGTAGTACTACAGCTTCTAGTACTTCTTAAGCAGTTGCCAATGTCATGACTAAAGATATTTGAAGACTATATATATATATATATATATATGTGATATAACTGAATTTGTTGTTGTTATAAGGACAAGAGCCAAGAACTTAATTAAAACATTTGTTTTTCATGATTTTGAAGTATAATGGAAGGTGGTGCAGAGTATGCAGTGCTTTTATTGGTATAGTATGATCCAAAAGGAAAAGGAAAGGGACTAGAGAAGAAGACAGACACTGCCCAAAAGATGGATTGAAACTTTGTATGAGGGTTTGAAAGGCACAACAAACCTTAAAGTTGTGTAACTGATTTCATCTTGTGGAATCCATTGAGATGGGGGGTTACACCACAAGTGTCTTATTATGTTGTTTTATGTGCGTAGAATTCCGGAAATATGGAAATGGAGTGTCATTTATTGGGAAGATTGTCTTTAAACAGTAATTAAGGAATTAGTCATCAAGCCTGCTCTAGTGAATATCTTGGTCAAGACAAAGAAGAAGAAGAATGATATAATTATAACAAAAACTCCATTTTGGTTTCCAACATTTAATACTTTTCTCAATTTGGACCCTAACGTTCGTTCAGTTTCGATTTGGTCTTTCATATTTATAATTGGTAGTACCAATTTGATCCCTAACATTTGTTCAATTTCAATTTCATTCTTCACATTTGCGATTGGTTCATTATCCAAGAGTTAAAATCACTTAACATTTGTTGGCAATGCTTACATGGACAATTTATTGCTTAGTATATATGCTTTATATATATATATATATATATATATATATATATATATATATATATATATATATATATATATATATATTTATTTATTTATTTATTTAGGTGACAAATTTGCATATCTCTACCTCCAAGATTTTTTAAAATTCTTCTTTAATGCCATTTTTAAAAAAATTAAGACTAAAAAGAAATGTTCATAAATATTATTTAAAATATAAAATAATGAAACTAATTAAAAATTAAAATTTCGTCCAAAAAAATGAAACTAATTAAAAAAATAATGTGGATGATCAAATTAAAACTGAGTAAACGTTAGGTACTAAATTGGTACCAATCGCAAATGTGATGACCCAAATTGAGGTTAAACAAACGTTTGGGATAAAATTAAAAAAAAAAGTACTAAATGTTAGGGACCAAAATAAAATTTTTATCAATTTCAAATATATGAAAGTATTATTATTGGCTCGATTTTTACCTAAATGTTTAGAAAAATTTTACCTCAAGCTCTCACTTTGAATGAGATTAGTCTTTGGTTTAATAAAGCATGCTTAAGAATGCTCTAAATTTTTACAAAAGAGATTTATGTGTGCATTTTTTTTTTCATTCAACATAATAGTGTTAAGAAAGGTTAAAGAAATACAAACCTTGGGGATACAAGATTAAATCCCCAAAAGAAATGGAAGTAGCATTCTGATGGTTAATTAAAAAGCAATGCACAGTAATTTTGTGGGGCATATGAATACAGATGGTCTGCTTGACAATTGCAAATGCCTTTATAAGAGCGTTAATAAGAATGAATCTAAATCTTTTTCTGTTCAGATTCATGCTGTCTTAGTTAACCATGATTCATATTATGGGTGTGATCGTGTGATGATTACTGTTGGTATTTCAAGCTCGTCTTGTATCCATGCGACTCAAACTACCAAAATTACTTTGAAGGAAGTATTGATTGTGAATGACATTTGAATTCTAAAATGAAATTATGGAGACTATAGAAATTCACAAATGCTTAAGATCTCTTCTCACAAGCATTTTTTTTCATAGTTTTCTTTTTGGGACGGGAAGAAAAACAAACTCTAAACACTAGGCTTTAAGGAACATAACAGAAGCGGTATGCAAAAAGAGCTAAAGTACCTTCTTCAAATGGAGAAGTAAGACAAATTATGAGCACGTTCTTTACGCAGAAATGAAAATGGAAACATAAACGGAAATAGAAACGGAATGCGTTTCTTGTATTTAGTAGTAAAAGTTTGGTAATGGAAATAGAAAGGGAATGTATTAAAATGACCATTTTACCCCTTATATTAAAATAATATAAAGAAAAGAAGATTATAATTGTGTCAAATCATGTCAAATCAGAGGGGTATAATAGGTATTTTATATATTTTTTTATTTTTTTTAAATTGATAGAAATGAAAAAGCGAAAAAGTAAGTAAGGCCCGGTGAACCCCACCATTTCCATTTCTATTTTCATTGTGGATTCTTACAAAAAAACATGCCCTATGAAAATTAATCTTAGCCACCATCCCGTCTCCACAAACATTTTGTCATAATTAAAGTAACAAAAACAGTTAAATAAGATAATTACTCTCAAATCTCAATCATAATAGCACAAATGCTTAAGGCATTAAATGTTTGTAGGAATGCTGAATAGTATTGTTTGGTACGAAAAATGTTGCATTGGTTTGCAATCCAACATTCCCACAACTGTGCGTTTTTGTTGCGGGAATGAGGAGAGAATTGGCTTATTACCATTTTGCCCTTGCTTTTCTGGCTTGTACAAGTAACATTTAACATTGAACCATTCATCACATCTCCCATTCCTTTTGTTCACGAGTTCGCAACCCAAGCACTCTCTTCTCATCACATGTAAAAGTATACACCTTATGATACTTGTAATATTTATTTATTAATTTTTATTCGTTTGGGAAGTTAAAACTATCTCAAAGGATACAAGGGTAGAAGATATTGGATCAAACTGCAAGAAAATTCATTATTTCTTTTTCAATTTTGGGTTTTTGGCTTAGAGATACACTTTGTCCATAACTAAATTGAAAAAAAAAAAAGGTATATTAATTGAGGTGTATGTAAGTAACATTTTCTAGTTAAAATCTGTAATATTATAAAAAGAGTAAATATATTTTTTGGTCCTCAAAAAATTATTAATATAATAATTTGATCCCTAAAAAATCATAATAGTCAACTCATTAGTTCCTGAGTCATTAACTATTCTATTATCAGCTTAAGTAACTTAGCCTCTTGAATAAAAATATTGTATCATTAAGTATATTGTTAGACATCAAATAAACTTGTCTACTAAAAAAATACTAGATCATCACCTAATCATGTTTTTTCTATTTCTAATTTCTTTTTTTATTCATTATTAAAAGATTGTTAGGTGCTCAAATAATATCTTTTTTCTTAAGTCCATTTGACATCAAAAAAGAATTTAAGGGTCCCCAATCATTATTTAAGAGGTCATATCACTTATAGAGATTTTAATAGTTCAATAAATAACGAGTTGATCATTATAATCTTTTATAGATCAAAAATTATATTATAATATTTTAAAGATTAAATCTATTTAAAGGATTAAAAAGTAAGTTTACCCTAATAAATGAAGAAAATTGATGTTGAGTTTGAAATACATTCGATTGGGTGGATGGAATCTTTTCTGAATGCAATTCAGATGTTTGCATACTCTGACATGATTGCCATACGATTCCTTCAATAATAACTATTGTAGGAACTGTCAACCATATTTTCTTTTTGATTGTTTCATATTTGATGTTTTGTTAGGTACAACTCTTCAGGTTTTGTTTATTGCTTTATGTTTGTTACTAGATTTGATTATAAACCTGTAAGAGAAGAGAATATAGAGCGCGTTCATTTCCTCTCTTTCTCTCTCTCTCTATATATATAATAGGTCAAAACCCCAAATTGGTCCTTTATGTTTGCACGAAGTTTCATATTGGTCCTTTATATTTTAAAAAGTCCAAATTGGTCCTTTATGTTTGCAAGAAGTTCCAAATTGGTCCTTCCGTCCAAGTCCGTTAATTTTTTAAGTTAAGTGCTGACGTGGACACACTACCTCTCCTACGTGTCAATTGAAGCTGACGTGGCATGCCACATCACTGCCACGTCATCATCCAATATCATATGTGATGACGTGGTGCTGACATGGCATGACACGCCAGCACACCACGTCAGCACTTAACTTAAAAAATTGACGGAAGTGGACGGAAGGACCAATTTGGAACTTCTTGCAAATATAAAGGATCAATTTAGACTTTTTGAAACATAAAGGACCAATATGAAACTTCGTGCAAACATAAAAGAACAATTTGAGATTTTGACCTATAAAATAGATGGGGTTCACGTTTGAAAAGTGGATTCTCTCATAGAAATGCTTGCAATTCCTTTATGGAAATTGTGAAAATTAAAAAAAATTAAAATATAAAATATCTATTTTATCATTTGATTTGACACAATTATAATATTTTTTATTTTAATATAAGAGATAAAATAATAATTTTAATACATTTTCATTCCCATATTTTTATTACCAAACACTCTAATTACACTTCAGTTATCCAAATCCCACATTTATCTTCGTGAAGTGCCAAACAAGACTTCAGGTTCAGGATATTCTATCGTTTCTTTTGTTTGTTGTCTCTTGTCTGAACACTCTGAAGAGGTTTTTTTTTTGGTCAATAAAGAGAATTTCTATTCTTACATAACCGTTATTTCATACAACATGAAAGCCCATATCCGTGAAGCCCAAGTTTGCCATTACTTGAAGCCCAAGTTGGAGACCAAAAGTCAACGTTCAATTCTTTTACAAAACTTGACCTCACCAAAAAAAAAAAGAAACCGGAAATTGCATAGTAGGGCACTAAACAAAAGTATCTAGGAACGAAGAATCTCTCGTCTCCAAACGCACGCTAATTGTAATAAGTAATAACGCCCACTGATTCTTCTTCTTACTCTGATTCACTGAAACTAGCTGAGGCAGCCACCATTTCCCATCATCGGATTCCCTAAAACCCTAAGGCCTTCGTCCTCATCCTAGTCATACTCTTTTCTTGGATTGGAATCTGAGGTTGGTTTATTCCCCTCTAAATCTATACTTTTCTGAATCACTCGCAAAATTTTCAGACCTTATTGACCGAAAATGGTGGAGCTTTGATGCGGCAATTATTTTCCTTGGTTTTTAGAAATTTGGGTGATTTTCTAAATCTTCGTTTATGTTCATTACGGGTTTGTTTTTCCATGATTGTTAGAAAATGCCGACTAAGGATGACAACTCCGATAAGGATAAGTGCTTGGAGCTGTTTCTGAAGATTAGTTTAGACGAGCGCACGGCTCGAAACACAATTGCTAACAACAAAGTCACGTCCAATCTCACTGCTGTCATTAATGAGGTAATCAATCTCGTTGTATGGACCGGAAAATTAGTTGATGATGGTTTCAAGTTCTTCATTTGTGACTAATCTTACTCTCTTATGTGGTTTTTGGTTGTTTTAAGGCTGGTGTTACTGATGGATGCAGTCGGACTGTAGGAAATCTTCTGTACACGGTAAGATAATTCTTGGGGTAAAGTTACTAATTATATGCCCTGATTTGGTGGTAGTTCCTTGGATGGATTGCTGGGGAACAATATGTTTCTTTTTCCTCCCTGCATGCAGTGAAGAATTGTTCATATTAATATTTTTATTTTTTTCTTTCATTTTTAATATGATTTACATAATTTTTGCCATTAATTTATATGGCAGGTTGCTACAAAATACCCAGCAAATGCCTTAAAGCATCGCCCGACGCTGCTGCAATACATTGTTTCATCGAAGGTGTGCAGAATAGATTGTTGGTTGCTGTCTAATGTTCTATGCCTGGCTTATATCATGACATTGTGGATTATCTTATGAATTATATCATTCGATGTTATCTTTCACTACTTGGTGATTTTGTATAATGAAAAATCTACTGTAGATTATTTTGCTTAAATAAAATTTTTACATTGGAATATTGCATTTAATCTCATAAAATTTTTTCATTGTAGATAAAAACAACGGCTCAGTTAGATGCAGCACTTTCCTTTCTTGCTGCTACAGGGTCAGAGAATCTCGATTTGGTGAAGTTTGAAGAAGCTTGTGGTGTTGGTATGGTAGAAAGAGCTATATCTCATAATATTAACCTTAGTATTGAACCCTTGGTTTGGCCAGTAGTTTTTTCTGTATGGCAGTTTATGCATGTTCAAGTTCATCTTATATCTACTGCTAATGGTTTTGTTTCCTTTTGCTTAAATTGATTTTAATGTTGAGTGCAGATTCAATTTTAATTGATGTTTCTGAATTCTTTACATATGTGAGTAGGAGTTGAAGTTTCAGAGGAAGAAATCAAACAAACTGTTAATGAAGTTTTTGAAGAGAATAAGGCTACTATTGTGGAACTACGCTATCGAACCAATGGTAAGTGTACTTTAATCCATTACTAATTTCCTTTAAGGTTTGATTGAGAAGTCCCTTGTTTCCTTTACTTGGCCTGCTCTTTCAACGCTGCATGTCTTCAACAAGTTGATATGCATTTTGCATGACACACCAATGTGATGACATGGTCATTTGACAAGACAAGAAAAGGAGATGCCGACTAGTTATCCTATTAATTGTGCATATTCTGCTCCTTATTTATAGGAATTAGTTTAGGGATTTTATTTGCTTTTATAGGCTGATTTATTTCCAGATTTTTAGATTCCTTGTCTCACAATTTTAATTTTTTCCTAATTTGTAGGGTCTCTTTTTTAGGAATTTCCCCTTATATAGTGTCTGTATTATTCACTCTAATAGAATCAGATAGGAGAATACCATTTTCTTCAGTTTTCAGGTGACAATGAAACCATGAAACATAAAGCAATATAATAAAGTTATAACTAATAAAAATTATCAAAGGCTATTTTATTTTATTATAATTTCATTTGTTTTATTTTATTTTATTGCTGACACATTATAGTTTGAGTTTATATGGTACAAATACAATTGACACTAACTCACCAATGTTAGCTTTGCAAG
The DNA here is from genome assembly GCA_014851425.1 of Senna tora. Taxonomy (NCBI): domain Eukaryota; kingdom Viridiplantae; phylum Streptophyta; class Magnoliopsida; order Fabales; family Fabaceae; genus Senna; species Senna tora. The sequence goes on from CM026270.1 coordinate 7,941,538, forward strand.
GCTGATTAATTTTATTTTCCATTTTCTATGAAGTTATATATTCTCATAATCTATGCCGGTAGATAATTCATTTTTGTGCTTAAGGCCTCCTTTGTTAATGTTTTTTTTAAGGCAACAAAAAAAAAAAGTTGACAAGTCATAACTTTCTTTCCCTATTCAAACTACCAATCTCTTCACTCTTCAGCACTTATGAACTTCAATTTTTTTTTTGTCTTGCTAGTTGGTGAATTATTGGGGCATGTGCGGAAGAGGCACCCATGGGCTGATGCTAAAGTTGTCAAGGTGATGATGGCTATGAAATTGATATGATAGTCACTCTATTTATTTCATATTTTATATATGTATAGTTTAATTGTTTGACATCTGCCTTTTCTCTGTTGCAGCAATTCGTGGATGCAAAATTATATGAGCTTCTTGGTGAAAGGACAGCTGCAGACGATGAAAAACCTTCAAAAAAGAAGAAAGAGAAGCCTGCCAAAGTAGAGGTGATTTATTTCTTTTCCCTTGCTTTTTTTTTTCATTTTCTATTTTTTTATGACATGACTAGAAGAAGGATTTTTGCAATTCTATTTACATGCTTACGTAGGATAAGGCAGCAGCTGTTCCTACACCAGAAAAGCCACCTGAAGAAGATCTGAATCCATTCTTGATATTCCCTAATCCCCAGGAAAATTTTAAGGTATATAATTTCCCTATTCTAATTACTAGTTTCATATTCATTTCATTCTATTCTGTTTGTGTTATAAGTGCTTCTTAGATCTATCATCTATTGCAGTTGATTTCATTAAAAAAAATCTATTGCAGTTGATGACTCTATGTGATAGTATCCATGCAGTGTTGAGATTTATAAATAGATTTTAACTTGTGATGTTCTAAAGACCTAAAGATTATGAACTTTCCTAGATGCTAGGTTTCTTTGTAAAACATCAAAATTTCTACTAATATAATCTCATACTGAAGTGAGTAAAGACAAAACACATTGGCATCGCTTGATCCATATAGCCGTCCCCACCTAGTGGGAAAAGGCTTTGATTGTTGTTGTATAATCTCATATCTTCAACAGCTCACGAGTATTATGTTGATTTTTTTTGGGTGAAAATATGTTGATTTTCAGGTGCATACTGAAGTACCTTTTAGTGATGGTTGTATTTTGAGGTGTTGTAATACAAAAGAGCTTCTTGACAAGCACTTGAAAGCTAAAAAGGAGATTCTTGACAAGAATCTCAAAGGTAGAAAGGAACTTCTTGAAAAACACTTAAAAGCAGAAGGTGGGAGTGTTTTGACCCGTTTTCCACCTGAACCAAATGGATACCTGCATATTGGACATGCCAAGGTACATAATATGTAATGCATTATGATAGCTATGCTGATTAATATATATTTATATATATATATATTCTTTTTATTAACTTAGTTATTGCTCAGGCAATGTTCATTGATTTTGGACTGGCAAGAGATAGAGGTGGAGGCTGCTACCTAAGGTGATTATGTTCTGATAATTTCCTTTATATTTTTTGGGTGCAGATTTCAATGTTCTTTACCTTTTTGCTTTTTACATTTTTTTAATAAGGTTTATCATTCTAGTTTGAAGTTTGAAATGTTTTATGACTCTGATGCATTATTTGCTAGTAAAAATTCCTTTTGATCTCTTCATTGAATATTTCCTCCAATCTTTTATGTACTTGATTCTTTTAGTCGCGCATCTAGCAATTTTGTGCTGTATGAAATACAAATGCAAGTAGATTGCAGTTTGCCTCGTATGTTTATGTAGGAGCTCCAAGAAAAAGACGCTTTTATACTTTCTGAGGAGGATTGGGTGGGTTATTTTGGGGCTCTGTAACTGGTATACTGATTGCTGCAGATAGTTTGGAGAAACCCTTGGCAAGACTTATTATTGGTTTAGTGGCAAGTCCTTCCATTGACGCTCTAAAGTCTACACAAAATCATTTCTAATTTCCATTACTTGACTAATGCTAATAGCTAGCCCAAAGTCTACAAAGATTTACTCATATACCTCTACCATATTTCAATCCACACATACCTATTAGGGAGATTTGGAGCTTGAACTTCAATAGAAGCAAGAGCCAGAAGCAGTGGAAACCAACACCCAGAAACCACTCACTGCCGACAGGAAAACACCAAGAACAAGTGAAGAACATTGGTTGTGGGTGGGTGCCAATGGAATGGAGGTCTTCAGTGTTCAAATAAGTGAAGAATGCAGCTCCTCCTTCAGTGTCTCTGTCTAGGCATGTGAGTGGAAGCTGGAAGGGATTTGGGAATTTCTAATGCTATTACATGCTGCCATTAGGGATTTTATTTCCTATAGACTGGCTTGATATGGGTTTGTAGAGTTGATAATAAAAAAACATTTAAAAAAAGCCATGAACTAGCCCTGAATTCCTGCAGCTTTTGAAATTGTGGAATTTCCCACCTCAAACTTGTGATTCCACTGCAAGTTTATGATCACAGTCAGTTTTTCTTTGTATTCATCAAACCTTCTAATTGACAAGCATTCCAACCAGAAATGGTCTCCTTAACTCGTGAAATTGAATGTTTTCAAAACATACTATTTAACAACTATGACAAGGCCTATTTGCATCCTCTTTTAATGTAGAGAAGGGACCGCTCCTAAAAGCCAGGTTGATAAGAGGGGGGAGTCTCCACTATAAGCGGGAGTTGTCTCATTACAATTCAATATGGGCCTATGTCTATTTTGTCCTATTAAAGGTTTTTAAGATGATTAAGTTCCTTTACTTGTACACTTTTATAATGGAATGTAAGATTAGTTCATATATAGCGAACAAAAGTTTAGGATTACTGATTTCCATGACAAAGATTTTAAGGTTTTGCTTTCACAGAACTCTATAAAATGTCTATGATGCTTCCATCAGCTTTCTGAAGTCTGAACATTTAACATTATTTTTCATGTTCTAGGTATGATGATACAAACCCTGAAGCAGAAAAGAAAGAGTATATTGATCACATTGAAGAAATTGTTCAGTGGATGGGTTGGGAACCACTGAAGGTGTGTAACTTTACATTGGTAGAAACGGTTATGTTGTTAGACTTACATCTAGCATTTTGAATTTTTAAAAGTTGTGTACTTATGCAGATTACTTATACTAGTGATTACTTCCAAGAACTGTATGAGTTAGCTGTGGAGCTCATAAGAAGGGGTCATGCATATGTTGATCATCAGGTTAGTAGTAGAACGTCTCTTTACATTAGCACTGCAAACAATTAAGATGGTAATCTACTGTGTTAAATGGTTTGTCTGCCCTTTCCTTTGGGGTGGAAGAGATGCATGTATCAGTCACATGAAATTTTGTCAGCCTAGGATAAAATAATTTATGTGTATCAACTAATTTTTACCAAAAAAAAGGTATACCAAGTTCAAACTAATAGAGGATAAGATAATTACATGTTCTCAATTCATTTTGTATTGATTGCCTTGATGACAAATTATGCTTTTGAATGATTTAGACTCCGGATGAGATAAAGGAGTATAGGGAGAAGAAATTGAACAGTCCTTGGAGGGACAGACCAATTGAAGAGTCGTTGAAACTCTTTGAGGATATGAGAAGTGGTCGTATTGAAGAAGGAAAAGCAACACTCAGAATGAAGCAAGACATGCAGAGTGATAATTACAACATGTATGACCTCATTGCATACCGTATAAAGGTGAACACAGAACCAAATGTGTTTGATGTGGTCGTGTGATAATATAAAGTTCCTTAGAGACCATAAAATCTTATTGTGTGAATGCTTTATGCCTTCAGTTTACCCCTCATCCGCATGCTGGAGACAAATGGTGTATCTATCCCAGTTATGATTATGCTCACTGCATTGTGGACTCTCTTGAGAATGTCACACATTCAGTAAGTTTTCTTTCACTAAAATTTCTCAAAGTGCTATTACATTTTATGGTATTTATATGTTGAGAATATGGGTGAAATCCTATGTTGTATTTTTATGAATTTACAGCCATTTTTGTTCAAGACTCACTTGGACCTATATGAACATCCAAATTTTCTTTCTTTTGGGCACTGTGAAGTTGCATGGCAGCTTCAGAATATAGTGTTGGCATTTTAGTAAGCAATGGATTTGTCTAGCTTCAGAATATAGTGTGGGCAGTTTTCTGTTTGGCTGGCTTGTGGTGTTTATGGGTGGAGTGGACATATTTTTCTCTACACCACCTCTGGGATATAGTTGCTTTTTGGCTTCTCTTTGGGCTTCAACTCTTTTCTTTTTTTTCCAAAGAGGGTCTCTCTTTTATGGATTCACAAGGGAATTGCAGAGCTTTTGTGATCTAATATTTTTTCTTTGGCTTCTTATTGTGCTTTTTAGGAGCATTTCTTATTATATATTTTCTTGCCAAATGATTGTATTAATTCATGCTATGATTTCAAAATATGCATGTTTAACATGATTTTATATCCTGCCAAGTTTTCATATATTTAGCTAATTTATGCATAATGCCTGCAGCTGTGTACACTTGAATTTGAGACACGCCGAGCATCATACTATTGGTTATTGCATGCGCTGGGCCTCTACCAACCTTATGTGTGGGAATATTCAAGGTTGAATGTCTCTAACACAGTTATGTCAAAGCGTAAGGTGAGGCAGTGATTTTGAACATGCAAAAATTTGTAATGCAAATTTTTTGGTTTATCTATTTATTGACTATGTGTTTTTGTTAAAGCTAAATCGTCTTGTGACGGACAAGTGGGTTGATGGTTGGGATGATCCCCGTCTAATGACACTAGCAGGTTTGCGGCGCAGAGGTGTGACTCCAACTGCAATCAATTCTTTTGTTCGAGGAATTGGAATCACTAGAAGGTAAGAAAATGAATGCATACTCAAATACACCATCTGAGACTATTAGCATGGTGTACAGTATTAGATATGAATTTAAGTTTCTACTGCAGAAAAAAAGCATCTGAAATGTTTTACATGTTGACTCATAATCCATTTCTAAATTGTTTGAAAATCTAAGTTCTGCATGATCTTGAAAGTTTTTCTGCCAAGTTGCTTAAGGTCATTCTATATGGTTAAAATCAAATTAATTGCAGTTGAAACTTCTTAGCACTCTTGCTTTTGCTTGGAACAATTACTCCAGAGTGTATTGAGTTAATTTTGATGATAATGTTATGGTGGAAATTATACAATGGTCGTCTAGGATGGTAATAGAATTTAGATTGTAGTGCAAATATATGGTATTCTGAATTAATATACTACTGTACGTTTATGAATGCATACTTGCTGCTTAATTGCATATTAGTTATGCTGTAACCTAGTTAATGAAAATTGTTTGCTATATCTACTTAATTTCCCTGCTACATCATTTACATTATGTTTTGCTGCATGAGTTATCTTTTTAAAGTGCGTTGGGAAATTGTACTTGTGAAAATTTGACCCAGAACTGTTGCTCATGTACAAAATATGAATAGTGATAAGGCATTTGAAAGTATATGTGACCTGATATATTAAAGTGGTTATGGTTAGTTTCATCAGAAAAAAAAAAAATCCTTTTAACGCAGTGATGGCACTTTAATATCTGTGGAACGTCTTGAGTATCATGTTAGAGAAGAACTAAACAGGGAAGCTCCTCGCACTATGGTTGTCCTACATCCACTCAAGGTATATATGTCTTGGACTCTTGGTTTCCTTCTTTCCTAAGGATAATGTCGGACTCTAAATACCTTAAGGCTGATTGATTGTGTTTTAAGGTTGTCATTACTAACCTGGAAGCCAACTCAACAATAGAGGTGGATGCAAAGAAATGGCCCGATGCTAAATCTGATGATGTGTCTGCTTTCTACAAGGTGAAATTGATTTTCTGGACACAAATATCTGTACAGTATTAGTGTTTTAAGATAACATACCATCCTAGTTATTTGACTAAACTAAATTTATTTTATTTTTGTCCACTGGTTAACTTTCTAATGGTCTTATACTCTTACCATATTAACCTATTTTTTGTAGTTATTTGTCCTTTTTTTTCCTCCTTAAAAATATATAAAACTGATAGTGTATTTTGTTTTTCTTCTTAGATTCCATTTTCCAATATTGTATATATTGAACGTTCAGACTTTCGGATGCAAGATTCCAAAGACTATTATGGCCTTGCTCCTGGTAAATCTGTGATACTCAGGTTAGTAGAAGGTACAGATTATATTTTGCCAAGTACATGAGAAGTTATAGATCCAACATAGAAGATTTTGTTTTTTGCAGATATGCTTTTCCTATAAAGTGCACTGAAGTTATTCTAGCTGATGACAATGAGACTATTCTAGAAATCCGGGCCGAGTATGATCCTTCAAAGAAGACAAAGCCAAAGGTCTACTTTTGCTAAATCTCCTGCTCAAGATAATGCCTCTTATGAGTTTGTAAAAGAATAGTGATTAATTATGGACAAATTTCATTGTATAGGGTGTTCTTCATTGGGTTCCTCAACCTTCCCCTGGAGTTGATCCATTTAAGATTGAAGTCAGGTTGCTTGAAAAGCTTTTCCTGTCAGAGGTTGGCCATCTTTTATCACTCAATCTTCTTTCAACACTCTATTATGGTTTTCTGTTAGTGCTGACTGGTTATGTTTATTCTGATAAATGCAATAGAATCCAGCTGAACTTGATGACTGGCTTGGTGATCTGAATCCCCACTCCAAAGTGGTAATTCCAGATGCATATGGTATGGCTGCACTACGAGAAGCAAATGTTGGGGATCGATTCCAATTTGAAAGATTAGGTAAATTTAGCAACCTTTTATTAATTGCTTCATGTTTGAATATAACTTGTACTCTGTACTTGGCCTAGGTAAAAAATAACAGGAGAGCAAAAAAAAAATTAATAAATAAAAATAAGTAGTTCTTTACATGATATTGATGTAGTTGTGTCCAGCTCTAATCTGCTGTCAAAATTAGTTGGTCGCTAGTTCATTTCCAACCTCATCGTCTTTCAAGATTTGATATTCAATGGTGCAATTAGAGCAGAAAACTGGTGGGGACCAGCCCCCGACCCTAAATTATTCAGACAATTTTTCAAAATAATTTTAACTTTGAGGGTACCAACTACATATATCAGAAGGATTTGACTTTAGAAATCATTACTAAGTTCTAGATTTGTAAATTATTATTTTGGAGAAAGAGGGAGGGAGGGTGAGGAGGAAAGTGTCATGGTTAGAATTTTTTGGTAATGTTTGTCTAGGCCTGGTGGTTCCTTTCTCACGATTCTTCATTCTTGCTTCACAACTATAGGCATACTACAGAAATGCTTAAAAGCTAGATATTATAATTCATTTATCCTTGTTATTATATTTATGATAACTGTATCTGCAATTCCAGGTTATTTTGTGGTGGACAAGGACTCTACCCCTGAAAAACTTGTTTTTAATCGGACAGTGACCCTTAAAGACAGCTATGGTAAGGGTGGGAAATAGGACTTATGATTGCAGATTGGAAGAAATAGTGTTGATATGGCAGGAAGGTCATTTGGTAATACCTGTCCAAATTTCAGTTAAGAAAGATATAGAACTAGTTTTTTCTTCTTTGTATGTACAAACAGACACTGTAATACCTCACTGGTTTCTTGTTCATGTAAAAAAAACAATTCGTAATTTAGTAGTAGCTCCATGGTTATATATATACTCAGGTGTGACTTTGTACTTTGAAGCATTATATTTGTTTACACCCAATGAAGTAATTCTGACAGATCATGTGAAAAGGGGTCTGAATCTGATTGTGATTTTGCTATTTGGTTTTAGATTTGAGATTCCTGAAACATAGTTATTTCCACATTTGAAGCTTTTTGCTTTTCAATTTGAATAAATATCTCTCACCTCTAGAGATTTTCCTCTTTTCTTTTGTTTCCTTTTTTGATAATTTGTCAACATCTTCTGTGTTATTGGTGTACTCTTTTATCTGATGCTTCACATGAACACAAGTTAATGTATCATTGTGTGGTGAAATTGTTGGTTGCTCATGTGATCTAAAAGAGACGTATAATGGACTGTTTCATGATTACATTTGTTTCTTTCGGTGTTTGGTCCAGTGATATGTGGTCCTTTTCAGTTCTCTCTCTTTCATTAAATACCAAACTCTCACATTCAAAGTCAGAGTAGAGAAGTTCATTTTCTGTTACTGTTCACCAACTTTGGTGATAGAGATTGTATTTGTGGGGTGAATTCTTAAAGACAAATTTTATGACTTTATGAAACTGTGGGGTCATTCCTTCTATCACACGTAGCCCACGGCTAATAAATTCAATGAGAGTTATATATTATAAATTCTAAACTTGACTATTAACTACTTTCATTTAGAAAACGATTATCAATAAATATTAAACATGTGTCACACACGCATAGGCAGAAGTGTTCTTTTACTAAGATTTGTGTGTACTCATTGGTTTATGATTTTTTATGCTGCTATTCATGGTTATAGACCAAGTCAATCAGAGAATGAGTGTTGCTATCAACAAGGTTGAATCTAGGAGAAACAATTAGTTTCTTCACAATATACTGAATTGAGTTCGAATTTTTAAGAGGAGAGATGTCTACATTCGATAATACTTTGAACAAGATTATTTTCAATAGTTGAATATCTGTGAACAAAAAAATAGAATGATTGTTGCTACTCAGTTACTAACTATGGCATAGTTACAAATTTGGTTAGATCTAGTTATCTTATTGTTACACAACTTACCAGTGAAAAAGATGATGATGTACATGAGGAGAATGATATACACACTGATATACTCTCTCTTTTTTTGTATATCTTACTTGGGTGATGTGACTTTACCATGTAAAATTTATTAAAAAGGGGGGGAAAAAGTGGCTCTGGAGATAGGAAAATGATAAAGCAGCTAGTGGAAAATTCTGCATTGCTATCTTATAAGGATCTATCGACTATATTTAGCTTGAGATTCCATTTCCATATGATATAGCCTTTACTATTCTGGCTTTAGGGCATCCTGAGCATGAATCATATTCCATTACCTAGCTAGAGAACTAAATTAAAGTATGATAGATATGCTTTAGTACTTACACTCATGATTCCACAAAAAGGGTCACATGTCCTACCTAAGGCCTAATTGGCCCTAGTCTCCTTTCTCCTTAAGACTTGGGCTTATAAAGCTAATTCAATCAAATCACACTTCTAATCAACTTGCTGTATATTCTTTATGTACTAAAAGCGAAAGCTAATCATAATTTTGTATAGTGTCTTTCTTTCACTTCAATCCACTTATCCCCATTTTTGAAACACTAATATAGCATCCTTAGGCTCAATTGTACTATTTATATCCATTAATTTTGTATAGTGTCACTTTTTTTGTTGTATTTTTTTTTAATTTCTTTCTTCATATCTTTTAAATATGTTGTCAATGCTACCCTTAAATATTGTTCTATGAAAATTGAAAATGTCTAACATGTGTGTGTGTGTGTAAGATGATAGATGTAGATCATACATAAGATAATTTCATTAATTAGTGAATTTAACATAACTAAATCTTAAACAATCTTGACAATCTTTTTTTAAAAAATATATAGTAAAAATAAAAATAAATAAAATTTAATTAAAGACAAAAGTGAATTTCATGCATAGTTAAAAGGATTAAAAAAAATGGGTGTGGTTGAATGAGAGGTATTCATCCATCATTAATCAAATGTCACATGGGTTTGATCTCTAATTTTGAGTATAAAAATTTTTTAAAGCATCGGACTAATTGTTCCATCTACGAGATACTTACAAGTCAACGACGAAATTATTAACCACGATCCACAATAAATACTAAATTGATTTTTTTTTTCTTTATCCAACCAAATGACTTTCACCCACACCCATCGCCGGCTAGCTGCCAAAGTTAGATGCGGATGCAATGTTTAGTATATTTATATATTCGCAATATCAAAGTTTATTCCTTGTCCATAATAAGAGATGCCTAGTACAATAAAAATTCATATTAGATATTGTTAATACATAGCATACAAGTGCATAGTTTATTATTATTATTATTATTATTATTTATTAATTAGTAGTAGTATTAGTATTAATTTTTTTAATACACCCCTCTATTTGGGAGAATTTAAATTTAAACAAAAAATAAACCCACCCAAAACTCAATCAAACCTTCATATTATTTAAGTGGTTTATATACATATTCTTTTACAAGTATTTTTTTTTATTAAAAGTAATTTTCATCAAGGCAAACATTGAAAATAAACGCTTCTTTCAACGAAAATTAAAACAATAATTGGTCACATTGAGAAGCTAGCTAGTCCCCTTTCTCACACTAGATTAAGTGGTTTATATGATAATTTGTTAGGTACCCAAAGTCCAAAACCCTCACCACTAAGTCACCCCATCTAATAGTTTGATTGGTTTTAAATTTAATGGCATTTTAAGACAATGCCCCTATAGTAACGTCCGTTTCATACTCATTTCAAATATAATTAATTAATTAATTGAATATTTAAAATTTTTGCATCTGAAAGATGTCAATATAAACAATGATTTTTTATTGATAAAATACTTTATCAATCAAATACTTTTTTTAATTAGTGATTTTAAAAATACTACTTAATTATATTGTAAAAGCAATTATTTCATTTGTATATATAATTATAACTAACTTGTTTTGATTTGACAGTTAAATAGTATTTAGATTTAGTTGCACACAGCTTGATAGGTTTAATTTTCTAATCCGGTCAAAATCAGAAAATCCACACAATAAAAGAAATAATAATATAACACAACAAAATGTGTTGTCAATTATTAGTGCAATTATTAAGCTTTAGGTTTAGGATTTAGGGTTGGGTGGCTTTTGTACTTATGTGCTTCACTAGCCAATCAGAGAGGTCCAAGTCCTACATCAAATCCTAAGCATGCAATTTTAAAGCCCCCTCCATCCATTCTTCATGTGGAGTTTGGTCTTTGGACGCTTATGCTTTGATTGATTTTTTATGTGTCCCACAAATATTTTTCCTTTTTTTCTATATGTAAAATTACTTCTATTTTATTCCTAGTATGGAAATTTTTTTTTTAGAGTAATGTAATGATTTGATGTGGTAAAAGATATATGATCTTTTAATTTAATTTTTTAAAGATAAAGTATCTCAATTTAATCTATAGACTAGTTTGATCTTTTGATTAATATATGATAAATAGAAAGTTTATGGATTACATTGTTAATGAATTTTAAGAATTTGGATCCAATGCAATTCCCTTCCATGCAATTCCGGTGCCATTCCTCTAAAATACACATTTTTACTTTATTTTTGAAGTATTAATACGGACTCACACTAATAATAATCCACTATGAATAGATTAGAGACCAAATTAATATCAATATTGACAAATATCATCACCTTAAATGGATTAGGGACCAAATTGTTATTAATATTAAAAAATAGTCTCACGAGGCTATTTAGTGATGATATTTGTCTAAATTGATAATAATTTCATTCCTAATCCATTCATAGTGGATTATTGTTAGAGTAAATCTGTATTAGTACTTAAAAAATAATGTAAAAATATGTATTTTAGAGGAATTGCACCGAAATTGCACGGAAGAGAATTGCACTGGATCCAAACTCGAATTTTAACTGATAGTTAAATAATAAATTAAATTCTATTAAATAAATAAATAAAACATAAGATTTACACATTAAACACTATAAAAATGTATTATATATTTTTTAGTTGAATAGAATTTAATTAAATACTTAACCGTAAGTTAGTATTTATTAATATTATCGTCAGTTAATTTTTTATCTATCATATTAATTAAAGTACTAAAATGATTGAGAATTAATCTTCTGAAAAAAAATTAAAATATTTTATTTTTTAAAAATTAAATTAAAATAATATACCTCTTTTAAGTGCAAAATTTTATTTATTTACTTTTTTTTTCTATAATTTTATTTTTCATGTTCAAAATTTTTAATTAATGTTGTAAGAGTTAATTATTTAATTTCTGTGTTCAAATTTATTTATTATTTGAGTCCTATTATTCTTGTACAATTTTGATTTGATAAAAAGTTGGAAATGACGAATGATGAGTATATGATCTTATATATCTATCCAATCTAATGTCTCTTTCCCCATTCAAAGGTTCCCATTCACATCAACAGTTACTTATTATTTCATGCTCTGATGCGACCTTTTTTTTGTTTTTTCTCTTCATTCTCCAAAAGCTTATTCATTAAGTACTACATATGATTCAAAAAGGTCTATTGCATAATTCTTTTAATTAGTTTAGTTAATTAATTAACATGAAGATCTAGTAATTTTTTGAATTAGGAGAACTTGATTATTAAAGAAAAATGTACTTTTTAAACAAGTAAAATTTAATTTATTATAAGTGATATAAAAAATCAAGTTTTTTTATTAGAAAAAGTGCAAAACCCTTTAAAAACAAAAATAACCTCTAATTGAAAATTTAAAAATGATTTGAAAATAAATAAAATTCTTAGAATCCTAAAATGGATCAATATATAGGTGACACTTGTTGATTGAGTAATAATCTATAAATAGTGTGCTAGGAGAAACCTATATATAAAAAAATGAAAGTGATTTAAAAAATGTTGGTGTAGACTTATTAAGTGGCAGAATATAAAGCACGTTTTGAGAAAAAGAATCATTGATCACAAGTAAGCCTGACGTTGATCACCATGCATATATCCATCCATCCCTTTACTAACTATCTGTTTGGCAGTCAACCAAAATTTGTGAACAAACTCCAATTAATGTAATCTAAACGCAGTTAGGTAATCGGTGTATTTATTAAAACGGACTTGATAATAAATTTTTTAAGTACTGTAAAATTTATTGTTATGACAATCATCCCAATAAATGATATCATGATTTTTAATTTTACGGTGATCGAATTTGAAACACAATGACTAATCCCGCCTAGCTTTTACTAATGACCTGTTTGGCAATAAAAGAATATTAGAGAAGAAACTGCAATTAATGTAATCTAATGGCACCTAGGCATAATTATTATTTTTTATATTAGATCCTATTAGAGTGGATTTAATAATTAATTTTTTGAATACTGTAGAGTTCATTATATTATTGAGATAATCCTCTCAACAAATGACATTTTATCCTCATCCTTTATGTAATAATCGAATTCGGAAGGCGATGATGACTAATCCCTTTACTAATTGTCTATTTTGCAATAAAGAAAAATTGAAGAAGAAATCGCAATTAATGTAATCTAACAACAACTAGTTAAGCATTATCATTTTTGTACACCAATATATCTATTAAAATAGATTTAATAATTAATCTCTCATATACTACAAAAATAATACAGCATGCATGTAATAAAAATCATTAATCAATTTTGACCCTTTCAAAATGGATCACTTTAATTTCGCATGAAGACTTTGAAAATATAGAAATAGGTAATTGGTAGAATGATGTGGCGATTGCTTGAGCAAGTTCAAGTAATCTGAAGTTTGGAGGTAGTGGAGAGGAACATTAAAGCAGTCTTTATCTGGGATTGTACAGCAAGTGCAGTCAAACAAGATTTACTATTATTGTATTTATATATATATTAATATATTTTTTTGGCCAATTTCTATATTTTAATATTAATATGAATATATGAAGAAACTGTCTCCATCGTGTCAAATCAATATCAGATCAATGTTCTTTTCAATCATCTTCATGCGCGTGCTTTGCTTTTGAACTATCATATGTTTTCCACTTGCCAATAACTAGCTACCTAGCCTGGAATTATTATTATTATTGGTACTAATATAATATAGGCACTACAAATTAGAAATAACAATTTACAATTCAGGGATGACAATCTTATTCGGACCTAACGAGTATTCAGAAGATTTATTCGTTGGATCTGAGTTTGGATATTGAAAAAATGAGTCTGAATTCAGGTCTAAAAATTTTAACGGGTAAAAGTCTGACTTCGGGTCCGGGGATGGGTAAGGGTGTATTCACCCCGGACCCGGATCCGGTGATATAATATATATAAAAATATATTATATATCATATCAAATTGTGTGTTTTAAGTTTGTTTTTCTTAAACTTGGAAATAATAAAATTTATGAATGTGTATTCAATACTTGTGATTAAAGTACTTATGATTAAAGTAGCAAATTTTATAGAAAAAATAATAAATTTTTCGGGTCCAGGCCGGGTCTGGAGATCTAAGTATTCGATGGGTCCGAGACGGATATCAAATTTCATACCCGACGAGGATGAAGAAAATACTGACTACTGGGGCCGGAAACGAAGATTGCAGTATCCTACCCAGACCCTACCCATTTACATCCCCTGTCCATCTACTTTATTTTCTCTCCCATGATACCTATTTAGTTTTGAGGTAAATTGAGGTGATTTTTTGTTGGATAGGTTATTTGAAAGTCTTTTTATATTAGAGTTAACCTATTTATTCAGTTCTTAGATGATATACAGACAATATTACAAGAAGGGAACATATTTGTTAAACTAACTTTAGTGTATTGTGCAATCTTGACTGTTTTTTTTTTATTAATAACTGAGATTGATGATTGAGATTGAGATTGAGATTGAAATCGTGACCAAAAATTGACGGTCACACTTATGTAATTCGCTGAAGTTATTTTATTGAATTTGCTCCCTAAAAAAAAGTTAATTTGGCATAGAGAAAAGACTTAATTTTATCACATTAGCATATAACTAATAATTGAAAGACTAACACGTTAATTTACGTGATCAAACATATTTTTGAAGAACTAAAATGTAGGTTTACTCATTTTGTATTATTTTTTAGAGGAACTTAAAATTAAATAGTCTATTTCTTGATTTGATTAAAATAGTTTATTCACGTTAGAACAAAAAGATTCCAAACAAGGAAATTCTTGTTAAAGGACAAAGGTTAATAATTTATGAGTTACGAGTTTTGAAGAATGATGAGCTTGAAAGACAGAATTTTCATTTTTTTTAAACATTTTAATTTCAAAAAGTAAATTATATTCATCAACTTTCAAATTCGGTAAATATGCTTAATATAATTTATATTTTAAAAACCATATTTTCCTCCCAATTTAATATAATGTTGTGAATTAAAACTTTTATTTTAATTTGTTTGTTCTTTTTTTGCTACTAATTATAAGAGTGGTAGTAAAGAAGAAGGCAAGACTATCCAACCTGATCTCATAAACAATAAACAATCTCTAAAATTTGAAATAAATATATTATTAAGTCTTTAAGAGAATCACACCCTAAAAATTAATTGTTGGAGTTGTACAACTCAATGTCTTATAAAACATTTATTTAAAATAAACTTTGCACAACTCGTATATCATTTGGCCTCATCATATATATATACACACACACAAAATCTACTGTTGTTATCATTATAAACTCAAGTTTTCAAATTAATTAGATTTATAAAATTATAATTTAACAAAATTTAATTAAAAGAATTCTATAGTGGTAATTATTCCATCTATTTAATTACATAAATAATGGACCTGCATCCCTATCAGTTTTGAACACCTCTCCTTCTTGGCCTTTCCGCTGATTAAGCAAGGAACAATGGATTTGTGTTGAGTTTATTTAATTTATTTTTGGGGACAAAAGGTGAAGTTACTATTTGCAAGTCATAAGTGAGACTAAGTGGATCAGTCAAGATGACTAAACAAGGCTTTAAGAATTCATAAAAAATACAAAAACGTGACAGTTGAAGCAAAATTAGCAAATTAATTAAAGTAGCCATTTGATTTGTACACATGTTTGAATTATAATAATAAAAAAGAAGAAGAAGAAGAAGAATGCATGCATTTGAGCTGATTCTATAATGGAAACTGTTTGCGCCACATGTTTCTTTAACCAACTTTTTACTTCCTTGTTTGCAATGTGTACAAAGCCAATAGGTGATCATAAGCTCAGGTTTTTCCTTTTTTTGTCTTAAAAGAAAAGTATCTAATTGTATATTTGTAGATTTGATAACCAATTACTTAAATACAGCTATTCAAATAAGTTTGATATATAGGCTCGACCCTTCAAATAGATTGAGCATATTTTAAGATAGGACTTTTAATCCATTCTACTTTAGGTTTCGAGAGAAAACTTGTAAGAATTAAGGCCATGTTCGGTTGACAGAAATACCAGTGGAATGGAAAGAATAAAGTGTGGTACCACTTTTACTTTATTTTTTTCATTGTCAGAATTTGAAAAAAAAAATTAAAAAATAAAATAAAATATAAAATGTTTATTATACCCTTTGATTTGACATAATCCTAATCTTCTTTTTTTTATTATTTTAATATAAGGGCTAAAGTAGTAATTTTAATACATTCTCATTCCATTTCCATTTCAAATTTTTATTATCAAACATATCAAACCTATTCCCTTTCCCTCTCCTTTTCTCCTAACCAAACATGCCCTAAGTTGGAGTTAACCCATTTGGACTTTTCATATCAACACACATGGGCTTTTTCTTTATTTTTTAATATTTAAAAATATTTTATGTATGTTATATAGCTATGTTAATATGTGATTTTCATTTCTAATATGTTGAACTGTAAAATGGATTATACTTTTGTAGGTCAATTTATAATATTCATATATAATATATTGGTATATAAAATAAATTATACCATTATTTGTTTAACCATTAATTTTTAAGTTAATTTGTATTATTAATTCATAATATTATTATATTAAGTCAAATAAAAAAAATTATTTAAAAAAATAATATTAAAAATGATCAACCCTAACTCAATTCATAAAAAACAAAAATTATTGTAAGTCTATCTATTTTAATATTTTTATTTTAAAAAATTATTAAAAATAACATTCTCAATAAATAATACTTTTATTTATTCTATTTTTTTATTATCGTATCACATCACATGTATATAATCATGAGCTAAGCTCTTCTATTCGGTTAAGCCACACGTCTTCAATTCAAGAATGGAATTAATTTGTGATTGGAAATTTCAAACTCTAACTGACATTCAAGCACATGCTAATAATTAATATAATATTATATATTGACTTGAAGCTTTTGTAAAGAAATTTCTTCTTCATTGACAAGCTGTCAAAAAAATTGTGATATCTGAACACATAAAGCTATGTAGTTTCAAGAGATAATATGAAAAGCTATATAGCTAAGAATAGTGAGGTCTCTCATAATTATTTTATTATATATATATATATATATATATATATATATATATAGTTATAAAGTCCCACGTCACATCCATTATTTCATAAAAGCCACGTAGCTACCTGTGGGTTATTACTATAAGAGGCATCTCATACTGGAATTTAAATTTATTAAAATGTAAGTATATAAAATATAAATTAAATAAAAATAAAAATTTATATTTATATTATTATAATATTTTTATTTAATGATTCAAATTAAATATTTCATGCATTTTAACATATTCGAATTCTTCGTTATCAAGTATATTGCCACTACACATATAACCTGATTCATGTACTACTATTCAATTTGTGAGTCATACCAATATAAAGAATTGACTTTGTATACTCTAACTTAGATGAATATGGTTACGGCTCTTAATCTAGCTCATAGAGTCCATACTTTTTAATATAGCCTATGATATATACATAAATTGGCTTTGCACCACGATTTACAATTGATGAGATTGTAAAATAAATAAATTTTTAATTATCAAATGAACTGAAGGAATAATTAGGTTTATTAAGACGTGAAAATTCATTTTTTGGAAAACATTATGCCTATAAAAAAACAACAATAAAAATATTAAGTGGGTGGATTATATAATAGAAAAGTTCAACAACAAAAAAAATTCTTTTGGGATACAATACAACGTATATATGAACAAAATCCTTTAGAACTCTTTCTTCTAAAAAGTTACATTTTAATTTCTTAGTAAAAGAAACTCTTTTATTTTAATTTGTCCAAACCTATGCTTCCAATGATCATTATTTTTATTTCAAAATTAAATAAAAATAAAAAATAGGAAATTTAAATATTATATATATAATTGTGCGTACTTTATTTGACATGTTATGTCAAAATTATTCTCTTTTATGAGACTTTATATATTCCCTCCCCCCCCCCCTCCTCCTACAGTGTTACACAAATTTCATTTCTAATTTTATATATAATGTATTCATTTAAAAAATAAATAAATTTATTTAACTATTTTTACTATTATATTAAGGATTTCATGCACTACAAGAAAATTGAGTATTTTCAACAATTCATATTTCGACGGTCACTATTAATTATTGAAAAAATGTACTTTTTTTAATAATTTAATTTTGACCGTCGAAATAAATTATTGAAAATTGTTAATAGTAGTATTTATGACAGTCAATCATTGTTGGTAACATTGTATTTGACGATGGCCATCGAAAAAAATATCATTGAGAGAAATATTGTCAAAAAAACTATTATAACAATTATTGACCGTAAAAAATATTATTATTATTATTATTATTATTATTATATATATATATTCAATTAATAATTTATTTCATCGATCAAAATTTAATTATTGAAAAAATATTTTTTTAACAATTAAGTGAACGTCGAAATATAGGTTGTTAAAAATACTCATTTTTCTTGTAGTGATAATAGCTACATTCACAAAGTTTCAAACTCAAGACCTTATTTAAGCGATGCCAAATTGATTATTAGTTGAATCCTCTCTCATTTCTAAATTCGAGTAATTATAGTGTTAATGTTCATAGGCGTTATCATCTAATCTATCTATCTACAAGCATATCTTCTTATCTTGAAATTAATGCTCAAGGATTGAAGTGTTGAAGTTGGAAAGAAACACCTGGGTCCTCCTTAACATTAAGATTTGGAGTAGTATAGCCCCCACTCTACATATTATGCGAGTGACTATACTTGGACATAAACAGTTAAAACCCAGCATTTTTCACTTTCCTCAATACTCTCATAATAGATGGCCCCCCTAATACACCTACGCATGCATATATTTTGCAACTGTCACTGCACAATTCGATGTGACTTCACCTTTGTTTCTTGTCACTTCTTACATATATAAAATTTCTTCCATTTCTTTCTTTCTTTCTTTTTTGTTTTAAATCGTTTGGAATAAGATCAGCTGGGTTTCAACTTTCAATCACCAAATAATATTTAATCTCAATTAGAGTCAGAAAATACAGAAAGAAATTAATTAATAGCACCATGTACGTAGAGAAATTGCACTCATAACATAATTAGTATTACATTCTCACACTACATTATAGTGTTTTATGTTGGATATATAGATGTGTCAAATAAAGTCCCACATTATTTAAAAGAAAAAAAATCGGAGAGTATATAAATTAAAATGTGATATTAGTATAAGTAAATGAGCGAAGAGAAAAGTGAGTCGCGCACACACAACCAAATAAGAAATCAGAAATCATTCACTATATTAATTACTATCCTTTGTTACAATTCAACTTAAGCTAATGATCATATAAGTACATACTTATATATAAATAAGTCAATAATGAATTTTATTGAAAATTAAGCATGTATAACATGCTTACTACATATGTTTTTCTATAATCAACATACTCTACTTGAAAATCTTCTGACTAAAAAGTAAAAAAAAAAACTTGAACAATTAGGAAATTAAAAATCACTATAATTAATATACGAATTTCTAAATTTATCTTTTCTTTCCTTAGTAGACCATCCCATAGTAAAAAGAAGCTGAGATAGTGAGATGTATGAGTATGCCCTTCTTCTTCTCCGGATTTAGATAAGCTAAAATGTAAATGTATAAAGTGTATGATCTGAACCATCTTCAATTCTCATCTGACAGTCCATATCATGACTTCTTGCACTTTAGCTGATCCAAGTCCTGCGAATCCGTACGGTACACTGTCACATTGTATCCATGTTCCATAAAGTATCTCCCCCCATGTTTCCAAACACCCACTCATCACTCTCTGCTCTCTGATATTGATAATCATAATCATACTGCAAATTCTCATAACCTTCCATCCCTGACATTGGTTCCTGGTTTAGTCCTTCCATCATTCCATACCCATTATTGCTATTGCAATTCTCATTCACCTCCCAGCTTTCCTCAATAGGATTATTATTATTATTATTGTTGTTGTTGCTGTAATAATAATAATAATAAGGACTTTCTGGAACTTCAGAAGTTTCAAGAGCCTGTGAGAATTGTAAGGAATCAGAGTGAACAAGATTATTGCTGGGAATTGAAAGGAATTGATGATTTGCAGGTGGAGGTGGAGGTGGTGGAGGAGATGGAGACAGAGCATTAGGAAGAGCAGAGGATGTGTTTGGGAACATTATTGGAGGCTGTGAAGAATTAGAAACATGAATAAGGTTGTTGGTGTTTGACATAGAAGAATTATAGGAGGTGGTAGAGTTAGAAGTAGAGGGAGATAGGTTGTGTTTTTGTTCCACATTCACATTCTGTTGAATCAATCTTGGCATCCAGAAACATCGAACCGCATCGATGAATTTCTTGCTTCCAGATTCTATGTTCAGCTGGCGTGCTTGTTTCTGCACCCTCGTTCTCCAGTAGTTCTTTATCTCATTGTCTGTTCTTCCAGGAAGATGCTGTGCAATTTTTGACCACCTAGAATAATGGTTCGTGATTAATTAATTAATAACAAGTCCCACATCGAGTAAATGAAAGGTGAAAGCAGTATTTATAAATGATCATTGGTATGAGTATGACAATATCTAACCTGTTACCCCATCTGGAATGAAGTTCAAGGATCAAAAGCTGCTCTTGTGGGGTGAGGTTTCCTCTCTTGATATCTGGTTTCAAGTAATTAAGCCATCTCAGTCTGCAACTTTTCCCATTCCTCTTGAGTCCTGGAATAATGTTGGATCATAAATTAATGACTAATTCAAATACAGAATCCTTATCATCTGTTGGTATAAAGATGAATGAATTGAAAGTACCTGCACTTTTGGCTAGCATATTCCAACGACCTTCACCATGACGAGCAATATAGTGGATGAGAAGGCTATCTTCTTCAAGAGTCCAAGGGCCTCTTCTCAGCTCACTCTCTTCTTCATTAGAACTCATCACCTTGTCTCTCTTTGTAATTGCAGACATAGCTAGTGATTAGTGGTGTGTCCTTGAGCTTATTAAAGGAAATGTGATATGAATGAATATGATACTAAATGATGAATGGAAGAGTGTGCACATGGGCATGCCTATTTATACTCTCCAAGGGGAATTTTTCAAGATAGGCCCTTTAGTGCACAGTTGGGTGAATTCTAAGCTATTTACTCATGCCAGTGCCTATAAATAGAAATTTACAGACAATCAAATTATGATTGAGAAAATCATCTCTGAAAAATACAATTTATCCTAATTTAGTCTTTGAAAGACGAAAAATATCAAATTTAACCCTTAAAAGATGTAACTTTTTTGGTGGAAAAAATGTTCAGGTAGGAGTAATTAAGTACCTGTATCTCATCAAGGTCAGACAAAACCTCACAACCTTAATCAACTGTGTCCAAACCTTAATCAATTGTGTCGCTCCTTGCTAGTTAAAACATGTCATCTGTCTCAATTTAATCTCTGGAAATCTTTGTTAACATAACTATCAAAAAATTTTTTAGGAACTAGATTGAGACATATTATATCTTTGAGGACCAAAATAAAAGTTTATTCATAATGATTTTGACTATAGGTGAGATTACAGAATTAGCCTTTTATGTGGGGCAGAGGCATATTATCTAATTTTGGTTAAAAAAAATATTGGAGAACAGGGAGTTGAAAATGGAGTGTTGAGAGAAGAATAGTAGCATAAGATCCATAATAATGGATCTATGGTAGTAGACAAGCATGAATGAAGCAAAACAGGAAGAGATGTCTACTCATCTACTCACAATTGAGAAAATGAACAGAGTCTTAGGCTGCTAAGGAAGGGCACATGTTTTGCAAATCAGAATTTTCTTTTAGGCCTTTTGTAGTACAGATTCTTTCTGAACTGTTACCTCAATACAAAATCTCCACAAACTCAGAATCCATCACATTCATTTTAGCTTGTATGGAGCTTCAAGTAGTCTCATCTCTTTCATCTGTATATTAAGTCTTTATTCTTACTAAAAATATCTATTCTATATTAAATTTTGCTTTTAATTTAAAAGGTACATGCACTGTTTAACTGTTTAGTTTTTTTAGTACTTAAATACATTAACTATTTAGTATTTAAAATAACTAACTTATATATATAAATATAAGTTTAGGGAGTACACAGTAAAATAGTATATCTAAGTTGTTAGTATAGATAAAAAAGTCTTAATAAAAAGAAATTAATTGTAAATTAAATTATGCAAGTATTTGTACGTGTATATATATACGCTTCTTAGCTATTAATAAAAATTGGAAAAAACATATAAAGTTATTTACTTGTGAAATTTTTTAATTTTCACTCACAACTGACAACCCCTTGTCTAGTTTTAGCTTATGTTATGACATCCTTTTTTTTTTTTTCGGCTTAAATGTATTTTTATTAGTTACTCTAGTTTTATAGATGTTTTAAAATAGACAATATATGTTGGGCTTTTAGTATATTAAATGATCCAATATTGTCTTATTTATCACATTTTTATCTAAATTTTATTTTTTTTCCCACATGTCTTTTTCTATGGAGACAATACTGTTTGAGACACTGTCGAGTATTAAATATAAACATCTCTCCTAACAAGAAATTCGAACTCAAGTTGATTACGTTTTGAGGGACTAGTCCCTTTTACTAGACCCAACCCCCGTTGGTTCTAAATTTTAATTTGATGACAAACTTTAAAAAAAAAATTGAGCCATTATAATATCTCTAGAGGCTTCGCATGCATAAACTCAAAATTACATCTATTTTTGTTTCTTTAATGTAATTTTAAAATATAATATAAAGTTCTTTAAAATTATTATTTTATTTTAAAATAACAAATTAATATAGAAAATTATTTAACCTCTCGTTAATATGTTGTAACTTGTAACTTCTCTCTCACTATCTTTATTTAATTTTCACTCTCCTCACTTCTAACACATCCTATATATTTTATTTTTTATTGTATTATAAAATACATATTTTTCCGTACAGTGACAAAAAGACCTAAAGCCATTTCATTATAAAATCATATACACACTCCATATAAAATATATACAAGAGGCTTCGTATGTACGTATGTTAATTTTTTAAATATTATATAAAATTATTATTATATTTTAAAATAATAAATTAAATAATAAGAATTTATTTACTTTCTTATCCTTTGATAACTATTCATTATCTTTACTTTTTCTCTTGCATTTTATCTCATCTCATCTCAATTGATCTCATCATATATTTTATTTTATTTTTAATTATAAAATAACTTTTTTTAATGCCAATAGCTAGAAAAGTGCAGAGCAATTAATATATATAGATATGTACAAGTGTATAATATACATCTACATGCATGTTTACATACTTAGCTTGTATATGTGTATATATATACCCCGATATATACACATATATATACGATATAAACATATGTATATACCAATTTAATTACATATATACCAATTATATTATGCATATAATTATTAGTTAGTTACAACTTACAACAAAGGAATCAGTATCGATCACTACAAGAATATTAGATTCAGCTAGATAATTTCGATGGTCATTATTTGTAGTTAAAAAATTATTTTTATCTACTAATATTCTCGACCATAAAAAAAGAATGTAAATAAATATATTTTCAACTCATCTTAACCGTTGAAATTGTTTAACAAACTAAGAATAATTTTTGGATATAGAAATTCAAGTGATATAATCATTTGCTTTGACTATGTTAGCTTTCTGTATTATAATTGATCAAAAAAACTATCTACAAAAAGAACAATGTAGGAAAATAGAAAAATATTATGGATTAAAAATTAATAATAATTTTTTTTTTCGACAGCCCTTTATGTTGAAAATGTAATTTTGTTAGAATATTTTTTACGTTTTTAATAGTTGATAATAAATTGTGACTGTCGCTTTTATTAGCCATCGATATTTGTATTCTAATTTTGACAAGGTATTTTTGACAACCAATAAATGTTGAAATTGCTTAGCTTGAACATTTTTATCGACAGCCACTATTTGTTGATAATACTTTTTTTACAACACTTTTTTATTGACCATGTTTCTTGTAGTGAATTTATAAATATTATGGTTATTATCATCCGATCCCTCTATTCTAATTTTAAATATATATGTATACCCTTCAAACTAATATAAAAAAGATCAAAATATCTAAAAGATAATGTTGATTTCTTTTTATTGAAATATATATATATATATTAATATGGCTGTGGGGTCTTTCCGTCAACGGTCTCCTAAAATAATCAATTAGTTAATTAAAAAAGAAAATAAAAATATGATGTAAAAAGATCATGGATGAGAGAAAATAAGAATAGTGATAACTTTCCAAGATTCCATTTATCAAAAAAAATTTTATTAATTTAAAATATAATAATCATAATTTTATAACATATTTTTAAAAAATTAAAAAAATAAATTACATGCACGGTACGTGCATGCGAAGCCTTTAATATATATATATATATATATATATATATATATATGTGTGTGTGTGTGTGTGTTTTTTTTTTTCTAAAAATTTTATTTTAAAAAATATGAGAATGTTTTGTAGTAGAGGCTGGCATTTGACCCATGGTCGTCTCTTTCAAATGAATTCTCAAACATATTGGCATATGAGATGTGTATAATCATGATGACCTCACAGGGCTTTTATAGATTGACAAAAACGCCCTTAATTACACTTGAGAAAATCATAATTAATCAGTTATGGATTTGTACACAAAAATGTTGAGAAAGAAAAAGCACAAATAAAGTAATGGGCATTGGGCAACACTACATACATTTTATTTTTTTTTAAAAAAATCACCCTAGAGATAGTATTAGCAATAATGTACTTTCCTTTTTTTAATTTTGGTCTGTTTCCCTATTTTATAAAGACGGGGTTTATGGCTTATCTAAAATTATAGTTGTTGGTTGATAATTGATTTTGCTAATACTACCCATTTTAAAAATTGAAGTTACATCTTTGAGTGAGTTGTTGGTAATTAAAATTGAGGGATAGAGGCAAGTGAGAAACAAAGGAGCAATGATGAATGGAGGCAATTTTGTGTCAAACAAAATTGGTGTTTTCTTCTAATAAAAATTTAATACTACAATAGTACTAATTAAATTTTGGTACATCTTTTTAATTATATAGTGCTATTTGTTAATATTCATAAAAATTTACATTAATAAGAATTCACTTTTTGTTGAAGTCTCACATTACTTAGTTAAAGGGCTAATAAGCTGTATTTATAGGCTACGGTCATCCTCTCCCCTCGAAAGCTCTTTTGGAATGAATTAGGCCTTTTAAAAACTTTAAATGAATTAGAGACCAAATGATTAAAAGAATATACCGTAATTCAATACTACTTTATTATTAAATATGCTCTCGTTGTTTATCTTGGGGTTTCTTCGCATTGTGTAATAAATATTTGAAATTTATATATATGTAACTCGATAATATTTGAATGAAAATGTGAAAAGAAGTTTGAATGAGAGTGTTTCCAGATGTGGCATTAATTAAAGAGACGTGTTTGACTGAAAAAGAGAATGAAAATGAAAAAAAATAAAGGAAATACATGAACATGGTACGTGAAGAGGCATAAATTCAATTATAGTTGGTAGTGACAGTAAGTTAGATAGTTATATGGTGCCACCAGCGCTTCAACTGTCGGATCCACTCTGCATGTCTACACACTAAATATTTTCGTATTCATATTTTATATGATAGATGAGACTAATTTGGTTTTAGGATTAAAAAATTTAAATTAAGTTTCTTTTTTTTAAAAAAAAAAATTGCTAAGTTAAGTTTCTTAAGTGCTGTGATGTTTTTCAATATAAATAAAACACGTGACAAAAAGTGTTAATTTATGACCAATAGTAGGTGGTGAAAAAATATAGAAAACTAAATTTTATATGAATGATTGTTGAAAAAAAAAAGTATAATTATTGTCTTAGACTGAATGAAATGTCAACAAAAATATTTTTGTAAGCTCTTTCATTGATTAAAAAAATCATTCACCAGTACCCACCCTACAAATAAAGCATATTTTTAAAAAAACTTTATAGCACACGCACATAATTAGGAACTCCACCTTAGTTTTTTTTATTGTTTTTAACCACATAGAATAAACTAATTGATTCGAATTAAAATATTATTTAACACTACTCTCACATATTTAATTTAAAATAATATTTTAATCTTAATCGTTTAATTTAATTTAAACTATTAATAACAATTATTTTATCTCTCATATAAGATTAATGCTCTCATTATTAATATTAATTAATAAGATTGATAAAAAATTAATTCATAATAAGATTGATGAATGTTAATTAATTGTTAAATAATAAATTAAAATTATATTCAGGAAAATATGAAAATCGTATAAAAAATACAAATTTATAATTGCATATGAAAAGTACAAACAATTTTTTTAATAATATAAATATAATATTTTTAACTCTTTATTAAATATGATATAATTTATCATTCAATATAGTATCTATCAATGTCACTGCCAATTAACTTTTCTTTCATCCTATCAACTAAAAGAATAAATTGATTGGAGTAAATTTTGCAAGGATCAAATTAAAATATTTCATCTTTTTGATAATTAAATTTAGAGAACATACATATTTGAGAGACTAAATCATTGATATATATTTAATTATTATTGGTCGACATGAAAATTAAAAAAAACATATAGGGAAGGGGTGAGAGAGACTGCCTGGTGCCTAAGGCGGCCTAGTCATATAGGATCACAATATTGATGTTTACAAACCAAGTAGATTTATTAGATATACTTCAATCATAAAATATTATTTTTTTAAAGACTACTTCGTTGAATTAACATACTTCATAATCTTTTTTTGAGTAAAATTATATTATTATGTTATTAAATTTATTTAAATTATATTTAATATCTTATATTTTGAAGAATTACATTAATCTAATCTTCTCTAAATGTCAATGAAAAATAGTTTTTTTTGTTCAAAATACATCTATACTTTATTTTCGTGAGAACACTACAAGAAAAAGGTGTATTTTAATTTCAACAACTTATATTTTGATGGCTACTTATTTGATTAATTGATAATTAAATTTTTATAGTCGAAATAAGTTGTTGAAAAAAGACAATAATAATATTTTCGACGGTCAAAATAATTGTCGATAATACTTTTTTTTACAATAATTTTCTCAACGGTATGATATTTTTTTCGACGACCGTCGTTAACAAATATATTGTAAAAAAAATAATATTATTGACAAATATCAACAATGGTTGACCGTAAAAAATACTATCATTGAATTTTTTTAAAAACATATTTCGAAAGCTAAAATTTAGTTGTTGAAAAAATTGTAATTATTTCGACGGTCAAAATTTAATTGTTGAAAAAAAGTCGCCGAAATAAAAGTTGTTAAAAATACTTATTATTCTTTTAGTGGAATAATAAGTACAATTCAATTGATGTTAAGTTTAACACAAATTCTTAAATACAATTAAGTAATTTTATTGTTTAAATAAAAATATATTAAAAGAAATATTTGTGTAATATACTATGTTAAATATGATTTTAAAAATACTAAATATAATTTCATGAAAATTAAGAAAAGTTCATTTATTTTACTCTTCCATTTAACTTTTTGGTGGGCCCAATCACTAGCCATTATCGAGAATAATAATTAATTCCCTTACACTGTATGTAGACTTTTCAATTATGACTTTTACTGTTGGTCACGGAATTTTTTACATACACACCGTCGATAATCAAATCATTATTTATATGCTTAAAAAATTTAATTAAGTGCCAATTTTATTAAGCCTCGTGATTATTCTTCTATTTATTTAATACGAGACTTTTTTCAACGGTCTATGTTTAATTTTTTGTCTAGTAATTAATTCTGAATAAAATTTAAGAATTTAAAGAGAATTATAGAAGTGATCAAATTAAATAAATATAAGAGGACGAGAGTGAATTTTTTTTCCTAAATTTATCCATCACGTTAATTACAAATTAAAGTATAAGAGTATTTATGAGGTATTCACGAAAAAAAAAAACAGAGTATTTATGAGGTCGTTGCATTTATTGATTAAATTAGAGAGAGAGTAATGAGATTAGAAAAGGTCAAAATAAATCTTTATTCATTAATTTTATATGTGAGATTTTTTTTTTACATAATTAGCACGCAATTTCTCAGAAAACAGATCGCCTTTAATTTGATTTTTCTTTTTAATTATTTGTGACTCATAGTCTAAAACAGTAT
Source organism: Senna tora (assembly GCA_014851425.1). Classification (NCBI taxonomy): domain Eukaryota; kingdom Viridiplantae; phylum Streptophyta; class Magnoliopsida; order Fabales; family Fabaceae; genus Senna; species Senna tora. The sequence goes on from CM026270.1 coordinate 7,969,890, forward strand.
CTTCCAACGATATAATTTTTGTATGATTTTAATGAAAAGTTTTAGATGCTTTAAATCTACCATTTTTTTGAAGTATAAGAGATATAAACAAACAAAATAATATCCTACGTTAATTGAGACTTATCATAATCAGATTAGGATTTATATTTATATATTACTTTAGAGAAATTTGTTAATTCTTAATAATATAGAGCATGCACTTCGCTTAAGCAAGATCCAAGTGATAATCAACTTAATATGACTTAAGCAAAGTCTCATGTTCAATATCTTGTGAATACAATACCTCTGTTAGGAGACTCTTACACTTTAATCAGGTGTGCGGATCGAATTTGGATTAATTGGTGCAAAGCATGGTAATCAAGAATTCAAGATCGCGATTTAAATCGTAAGATCGTTTAAGATCGCGATCTTGTGACGTATTTTCGATTTGGATCGTGCTTAAGATTGAAAAATTTTAAGATCGGAATAGGATTGTAATCTTGACGTAAGATCGTAAGATCGTAATTAAAATCATTGAGGTTATTTTTTTTTTTAAAAAAAAAGCCCAAAACGTAGCTTTAGTCCTAGATATGTAGGACTATGAATTTTGATATTTTATTTGTTGAATTGATGTATAGATTGTCACTTTGGTAACTTATGAACTAATTTATGAAAATATCATAAAATTGTGATTATTTTATATATTTATTTAAAATATATAATACTAAATATATAGATTAATTATTATTTTAAAATTCATAAGATCTTACGATCTCGATCCGATCTATCTTATGTCTCTTATGATCCTACTTAAAATCTCGATTTTAATTATTTGGTGCAAAGTCTCATATACCGACCGCACAGGAAACAAAAAAAAAAAAGAGCATGCCTCCAAAATTTGTTCATGGTGTACAAATTTATTTTGAGGTACCAAAAACATTTGATTGGAAACTTTAAAAAAATATTAAAATGTAATGACAAGGAATGACTAATGATCCAATCCCAATTTCTCATCAAACCTTAGCTAATATTACCAAAGAGTTTACTGCTAAGATTATTAAATTAATTCCCATTTAGTTTTCAAATTCTTGTAATGTTCATAATTTTTGAACTTCAAATGTTCAAATGAATAACGAGAAAAAAAAATCTAAATTTGATTCATATTTTGATTGAAGTAATTTTTTTTGAAACAAGAAATATATATTATCATGATTAAAGTAATTTTACTTAACCTTCCAGGCCAAAAAAAAATTTTACTTAACCTTCACAAATGAATAGTGATATCAATTAATGGCAAAAAAAACAGTGATATTAATTTGGTGAGAGAAAAAATAATATTAATTAAATAAAAATAGAAAAATTAGGAAATAATTAAAACAGTATAATTTCGTATAAATTCAATTTAAAAAAAATTGTTTAATAGAAAAATAACTATTTATGACAATTATTTAATCTTGAATTTTTCATGTCCAAGTCCAACGTAAGAAGACATCACTACAACTTTATGTCCTTATCTATATGTTTATCCATTATTTTGCAAAGCTACCCCAGCCACCCACGTGGAGAAATCTTAATTATTTATGTGAACCAATGAATGGCTGTAATTAATTTTGGAAAGCAAAAAAATAATGCTGTTTCAGTCTTTCAGATACAGTGGAGTGAACTGTATTGGTATAAACTAAATTAAATTAAAGGATAGATTTGCAATATTATATCAACTATTAAGAAAGTGGAGTGTAATTTTTGAAACAATGGAAATACCAAATATATTTGGTTAAACTTTAAGAAAAATGCGAAACTAAGGTTTAAATGTCTTTTTGATCCCTCTAGTTTTATAAGTAATTTAATTTGGTTCCCTTAGTTTTAAAATAGAGAATTTTTTTTTGGTGAAGAGAATAAATAGATCATTTGGTCTTCATATTTTGTGTAATGATTAAAATGTGTTATCTTTATCACATTTTTATTCAAAGTTTGATGTACATTATTTGACAATGTACAATATATATATATATATAATTGGAAGCATACCTGTTGAAGTTAATTTAGTGAATTACACAATTGTGATTATTATTTTCGTTTATGATATCAATCTCAGCCATCCATCTTAGTTATTAACTGATGTTTTCATATATCAACTAAACTTACATGCTTTTATATTCTTAACTTGTCATAAAACAACATATATATTTTGTTTATTTAGCAAAACAATAATATTCTTCAAATTTTGTTAAATTAAGTACAAGGGCTAGCCTGAGCTAAAACTATTCATCATTTTGTCTCCTTAGAAAGAGTCTGTGAGTTCAACAATTAAATTGAAGGTAATTTTTTTTACATGCATATTATAAAAGATTCATGCATTTTTAATAACTGAGATACAACTTAAAAGATTACCGCATATATTTAACTTACAGAAAATTTTATCTAAACTATAGTTAATGGATCCCACGGTATCTAAAAATTAGTTATCAGACCCGCTCTGATAAATTCTTTAATCATAGTCCAAAATAAATAAACAAATTTTAAATGATTTCGAAAAAGTTTCAACTCTCATGTGGTTAAAAGTTGAGCCCACTACAAACCACTTTGTTGTTCCAAAAATCTTTACATATGCATTTTCTATTACTTAATTGTACCAAAAATTTATAAATTTTTTTTTTTATTAAAATAGGCTTTGGAGAATCTCACCGTATGAAATATTCACTTTGATAATATTAGTCCCATGCATTACCAGTGGTTATGTAAGAATTGAATTCTTAGTTCATAATTTCTTTTAAAAAAAATTGTTTGATAGAAGAAAAGGATCAGTTAAAGAATTTAATATGACTATATATATACAACGCTTATGACATTTGACAGTTCAAGCCCAAGCAGGCAAATGGGCTATAGGTCCATATTAGTGCTGAACCACCAGGCCCATATTCTACATAAAGTATCATTTTGTTTTTGGTCATACATAAAGTATCATCAAATAGATAAAAAAAACAAGAAGATCCATGGGGGAAACTTATGGAATTGTTTTCTTTTCAAAGTTTCTTATGGAACATCAATTAAATTAAATTAATGACAAACCCTAATATATTGCGTTGTAAAAAAAATCATTATTTCCGTTGTATTAAACTTATTTCACAATGATCATAAACGATAAAATGTTTGTGTTATTTTATTAATCATCTGTCTAAATTTGATCTTGGAGGAATGATAATGGATCATAATGTGATGAAAGTGTCTCTCACATCAATACTGCTCAAGAATTTAAAAAAATAATACCAAAAAACTTCTTTGACATAAAAAACGTATAAGATATTTAGATCTTGGGATACAAATTGGGAAACTAACCTTGAAAAATGAGGGTTTATTTGGTAAAAAATGGTGATAATTAAGATTTACTGGCAACTATTTTGATACATTTTATGGGTGGACTAGTGATTAACAGAAAAACAAAAAGAAATTAAGGACTAATGAAAATTGTTAAAATGTAATTAGCATGCAAGGCTAAAACAACTTCAGAAAGAGGGTCCCAAATACACACATGCCTTGAGAATAACTTTAATTTATAGGGAGCCTTTGGTATTGTCATCAAAAATAACATGGTATTTTACATATTAGGTATAAAATGGTGTCATCTAGATACCATGTTATATATTTTATACTCTTGTTTGTTATGGTATTTCACATCACAATGATATAAGATGTAAATGTTTGGTATAAAATGGTATCATCTGGAATACCATGTCATTTATTTTTACATCTTCCAAAATTACCCTTATAAATTTAAGTAAATTAACTATCATATTTATTCTATGATTATTTTTTAAATTTCAATTCATAATAACTTTAAATTAAAAAAACCATAAATAATCAAATATACTAAATGATTATATAGTTTAATATAACTACAAATAATAATGATTTAAATAGGCAACAAAATAATTTAAATAAGCGCGAGAAAATATAGTGTATTAATGATTTATGTTACAAATATAAAATACATTAAGGATAAAATTAGTAAAATAAAAGAAAATTCTTCCACTTAGGAGTGTCATCTCACATGACACAGTATTTTTTGTGTCGTGAGATGACACCATTTTTAGTGTCATGTGATGACCATCACAACATAATACTATAATTAAGTAAAAAAAACAGAGTTGAGAAAATAATAAAGATGAGACTTAGAAAATGAAGGCTTCGAGCGACTTCGATTTCCAGCATTTTAAACTTTAAATTTTTCATCAATTTTTTTAACTAAAGAGGGTGGTTGGACCGAACGGTTCGGCGATTGGACCCGATTTAACAGTTGAACCTCGGTTAAATCTGATCCAAATGATAATTTGGTTTTTTTAATTCAACCGACTTGTTATACTCTCTGATTCACAGTTGGACTAGTAGGACCGTCCGGTTCTAACAACATTGGTATAAATTCATACGTGAGAAATGACCACCAAACTTCAAAAATATAATTAGCAAATGTATATATTAACTGTAAGAAAATTGGATAAGGATGGTGACAGTTTCCCTAATTAATTCAACCACTGAAATTATAGTAAATTTTAAAATGGAGAAGATAATATATCATAAATCATATCTATATATGTACTTCATGTCCCAACAATTATAGGTATATAGTTAGCTATATTATTAACACTATGGAAACTCCTATTCCAAGCTCTAATATCTCGACATTTCCATGACGTGGATGATGGAGGCTCACAAGAAGTCAACAACGTTAGGTCCACTGTATGGTAATGGTAAACATACTTCAATTATCTCATGAATTGTCTACATATGAACAATTTTAATGATTTTGCCCATTCTTTAATTTGTTAGATTATTATTATTTATATACTTTTTTAATGAGGGATTATTGGAGAGAATAAGAAAGTAAGCAAACTAGGATTCCATTAATGCTAAGTTTTGGTCATTATTGTTAAGAATTTATTGGAGCACCTTTAAATTTTTGGGCCAGCTGTCCCATCTTTTGAGGTGCCTACAATTCAACGAGGGGATTAGTCACTGACTCACTGTGTTCGACAGTAAATACTCTGGTTTAGACAAAAAAAATGAAGATCCCTCTCTCTAGAGCTAAAGAATTTTTTATTTTTTTTTTAAGTTTCATATACAAGGAAGTTTAGTTTAGAGGTGTACACCCTTTATAATTTATAAGGTCCAGCTGGAATTTTTCTTTTATGGCCTTGATAAAAAATGGCACATCTCAGTCCAACACTAAAAAAGGAATTAATTACATTATTTTCATTTTTTATTTTTATTATTTAACCAATGGGTTAAGAATGGACCGGACTAAATTATTTTTAATTTTTATTATTCATACAATGAATTAATTGCATTATTTTCACTTTAATTCAAATTATATCAATTATTTTGGTTTATTATTTAATTTATCTAATTATTTTAATTCATATTTTAAGTTTTAACAATATATTTTATTATTTTTGATAATTTAAATTTTATTTTTGAAAAAAAAAATGTAGGAGAGGTTGATTAGAATAATTAATTAAATATTTTGGAGGGAAAATAAAAAATATATTGGGGGAACAAAAGGTATATACACTTAATATTTATTTGATTAAATAATTTAAGACAAAATATTTTTCCTAAATTTAATTATTGGAGGGATACATTTGTGGTGGTTATGAGAGTATAATAATAATGGACCCTCCATTAGATTAGAACCTCTTGAAAGAGTACACTGCATCTTGGCAATCATGCAACTTCCATGAACTAAAATTTAAGGCACGTAGGACCAACACATTACACATACAAGTTTCTGAAAAAAAAATTAAAAACATAATTAAAAATCAGGTTATACATATATAGCCTGCACTTTCGGAGCTAAATATGATCATTAACTAGCAACTATATTTTTGTCAAGCATAATTCACAATCTTAATCTTATAAATATGTAGGTCATATAATTAGGCATTTATTATATACTTCCTTCCTTTTTCCTTCGTTCAAAAGAAAAATAAATTATATTCACATCTAGCTATTCGTCTTGAATCATGCATGCTAGCTCTTGTAGGTCCAACATATATATTTAAATATACGAATAACCCCTTTTATATTTATGAAGTACATATTATTTAATGTTATTATCAATTATTTCGATATCCAAAATTATATATATATTAACTAAATATACATGTAGGCTCCATACAAAATTATAGTATTACAGGATCACTCTTTTCATTTGTTTCTTATTATTTGTCAATATTAATCAAAATTCATCTTAAATAAATTAGAAGTAAAAACAAATTTAATATTGAGAAATAACAATAAATAAATAAAAAAAGTACCGAACTTTCAATAATTCTGTAACACTGAACTTTTGTCAGTAGGCGCTCCTATACGCATATAACTCCATCCCTTGTATCTGACTCTATATTATTAGTCAATTTCATTCTTTTAAGAGTTGTATTTTGCTAGCAATGTCTTTCTAAGAAGTATATAAATGGGTATTAATGAATACTGAAAATTGAAAAGGAAGGCTTTTTAAACAGAGTGACTCTTCCTGATCTTTATTAATTTCTCACCAAGCTAGCTATATATATATATATATATACACACACACATTGAAACAGGGTAGAAAAGTCAAACTTCCATGAGCAGCAAGGTTCAAGGATTATTCAATATGTCTTTCTCCAATGACAACCTTTTGCATCAACAGCTTAATTTCCCATTGATTCAGTCATCTGTAAGCATAGGGGAGGGTTCTTCTTCTTCTCCATATTCTGCAAAATTTCCTGAAAATAATAAGGTTAACAAAAGCATTTTTCTTCTTTTAGTTCGTGTCTCAATTTATTAATGTATCTTAGAAGTGTCGTATCTTAATTTTTGTTATTGACATTTCACAGAAAGTGGTCGGACACAAAAGGAAGAGAAATAATAATGAGAGGTTGGAAGATAAACAAAAAGAAGTAATCCATGTAAGAGCAAAAAGAGGCCAAGCTACTGATAGCCACAGTTTAGCAGAAAGGGTACAATTCCAATTCCAATTTCAATTCCAATTCCAATTCAAACCCTCTTTTTTCAGTACAAAAATAAGACTACCCTAATAATATTTAATATATAGATATGTTTTAATATTCCAGCTAAGAAGAGAGAAAATCAATGAGAAGCTGAGATGTTTGCAGGAGTTGGTTCCAGGGTGCTATAAGGTAATTTATTTATCTCTCTGGCAGAACATGTTTGTTTAGTACATGTCAAGTAATAAATTAATGGGTAAATTACTATTTTGTTCCCTACTTGTCTGAGTTTAGCCATTAAATTTTTTTTTATGTTAATGGATATTTTCAGGGACTATATTGAGCTAAGTTGCATTTTTCAATGATTAAATTTGACAATTTCATCTTGTAGGGACTAAATTGAGACAAATTGCATCTCTTGTGGACTAAATTTGACATTTTAATCTTTCAATAACTTAAATTGTAATTTACTCTAAATTAATTATGGCCATTTATATGAATTTTCAGGCAATGGGAATGGCAGTTATGTTAGATGTGATCATAAACTATGTTCTTTCACTACAGCAACAGATTGAGGTAGTTAATTATACTCATAATAATCCTGATTTTCCAGTACTCTGGTTATCAAATATATATATATATATATATATATATATATATATATGCTGAAATATAACATTAAGATTTCACTTTTTTGTCTTTTTTTTTTTGTTATAATAGTTTCTGTCCATGAAGCTTTCAGCTGCAAGTATGTATTTTGATTTCAACACTTGTGAATTAGGTGCCATGGAAGGCACACAGGTACTCCTTTATTGTCATCTTCCTCCTTTCTCTATGTTTTTCTGCAACAACAAATAGATAAAAGTCTTTTTTCACTATGCTTATTATTGAAATGCTAAGAGTAAATTATCATTTTGGTTTTCGAAAAATGCAATATGCCTCAACTTAATTCATGAAAGTCAAAGATAGAAATCTCAAATTTTAGTCCCTGAAAAAATTTCCGCGGAGATTTCCAAGGTCTGAATTGATGTAAATAACGTTTTTCATGGACTAAATTAAGACAGATAACATCAATCTTTCAAGGATTAAATTTGACATTTATATCTTTCACTTTTAGAGACTAAATTGAAATATATTTTATCTTTTGGGGTTTAAATTGAAATAAATTTGCAGAGGAACACAAGCACAGATGGAGTCCAAGGAATGGAAAGGAATATAGCAGGAGAAGGTTATGGAGGGTATCCTTATTTGAACCCTACATGGCCACTTCAATAATAATTAAAAAATAATAATCTTTTGTTTCTGTTAGGAATATGAAATTCCTATATGCTTTCCTCCATACATACATTATATATATATATATATGCAGAATGTGAAACTCTGTAAAACATATATAGATGGATCATAACTTTGTAGGTAAAAGCCAATGAATCAATTATTTTTTGTGTTTATTTGGAACTATTTTTGCAATTTAAGCAGTCATAAATATATTCTCCTTCTCTCAGTATTTACTTCATTTGGTTTTACATGTTTTGATTTTCTATTGGTTGAGCTTGAGGTACAACTTAATTTGATAAGAAAAGATATTATATCATCTCTAATTCAAATCGGTCAAAGAAAATATAAAGGGAATCAACGAATTAAAATTAACACCGTATCCAATTAAAGCCTTGGAACAAGAACAGTACATACTATATATTTCTTTACTCTACAGTATTTTATATTCTTTTTCATCCCATCTGTATATTTCTAGCAAACTTAGCGTAGATATAATAAATCTTATTGTGAACTACTGCCTGGTTATGCTTACATACATTGATGTTAGAAAGCGATCAATGTTTGGTTTTGCATACAATTGCATATTGATGGAATATATATATATATATATGCAATATAATTAAGCAAATATATACAAATTCTACATCATCATCTTTATTATTTGTCTATTTATTTATAGGGTGATGAGATAATATACAAGAAGAAACCACAGTAGAATAAATTTTTAGTACAAATGAATAATAGCTTCCGTATCTTTCAACCGTGAGCAGCACAATTTTTATCTCAAAATAAATGATAGTTTAAAAATATAATTTTAATAAAAATTAATATTATTGTTTAAGATATTTCATATCATCCGATCAAATTAAATTGAAAGGTAAGGATGACTTAAAAGTAAGGAATATTTTATTTATGCGCATGTCAGACTCATAAGAAAAATGAGGCAAACTATTTATTGTTGGTTATATTCTTATTGGGGACCTCATTTAGTTTAAATCAAATTAAGTATAGTCCAATGATTTTTTAAATACTAATTAATAACTTGGAGAAATAGATGATAATAATAGTTAATGGACAACATATGTAAAAAAATGAAAATATCCCACAATTAATTTCTTAGAATGTCGGTGATAAGAACTTGGGGTCCCTAAAATTGAAAAATATAGTTTAGATCAATGGTAGTTAGTGATGTAAAGGGATATGATATGTAATGTGATTGAGTTGGTTGGTGTATAAAGCAATTGGAGTGAAAGGGCGAGTACAATGGATTCTTAATCAAAAGTTTGGATGGATGGACCAACGTCGTAATATATAATTATAGACAAGTTGAATAGAGACATTTCATAGAGATACATCAAACAAGAGAATGTGATGCATGATATGGAGTGGGGTAACAAGCTCCATATATAATGAAAGCTCAAAATAAAATAAAATCTCATCTTTATCATTTGGGCTTTGTCCTTTAAATTTAAATTTGAGAAGTAAAAATAAAAGTAATCAGATAAATTAAAAAGAAAAAAATAAGTTGATCCCTAATCTATTTCAAAGATTTCTATCAACAAGAGATCTTTTTTTTTTTGCTTTTCTTTTCTTTTAAATAAATATATATTTCTTAAATTTAGAGGATCTAAATTTCTTTTCTTTTCTTTACGTGCACATCATAGTTTAAAAGTAATTAACATTTTGATTTTTGAAAAATAAATTTTGGTTTAGCAATGAAACATCGTGATTGGCTCACAACTTCTCAGTCCATAATATACTAATGTACGAACTCACAAACTTCAATTCGGGACGAAAGGTTTTCGCCATACTAGTCGATTGGCGGTTTATCCTAGGGTCCGTTGTTGCAGAAGGATGCTACGCAATGTGGCGCAAGTGGAAGAATCGCAGAGAGGACAGGGGCTATCTCCTAGTTTAGGTGATTATGTTTTATTTTGTTGATTGTGATTTGTTTTGAATGATTATATTGTTAGTTGTGATTTGAACATTGAAGAACCGCAAAGCCAGGGCCGTCTCCCAAATGCAAATGCTGGACTTTAGTTTGATTAGGTTTTATTTTGTTATAAACAATTTCTATTTTATTTTGAATAAACGATTTATTTTGTTGTAGGAGAATACTACGTAATGTGGCGCAAGTAGAAAATCCAAAGAGTCAGGGGCCGTCTCCCAGTTTAGATGATTAGGTTTTATTTTGTTAATTGTGATTTATTTTGAATGATATGAAGTTGTTAATTGTGATCTGAACATTGAATACTTCTGGTTAAATGAAAATTTTGTACACATTTTGGGTATGGTTCTTCGATCTCAACCGAATTTCTTCTGTTTGGGTAATTCTTCAATGTTTGGGTATTGTTCAATGTTGACTCTTCGTAATTCTTGTTATATATATCATGTCATGTGTATGTGTGAAACCACTTGTATGTAAATTGGTATATATATATATATATACATGTTTATATCATATATATATGTGTACAAGTGTATATAGATATAAGTATGTAAACATGTAGATGTATATATATTATACACTTGTACATATCTATATTATTGTATAACTCTGGATTTTTTTGGTCATAAATATTACAAAATAATTATTTTATAATTGAAAAATATATAATGTGACATGATGAGATGAAATAGGAGAGGAAAAATAGAGATAATGAGTAGTTATTAATTAAGAAGAATGGTGATTAAATAACTTTTCATTATTTGATTTATTATTGTAAAATATAATAATAATTATTATTATTTTATTATCATTTTTTAAAAATTAAAGAAACAAATAACATGTATATACGTAAATATATGATACAAAATCATTTTTTTATTATTGGGGTTGGGTTTAGTAAAAGTTTGTTGTCCTTCACATCGTGTTGATTCGAATTTGAAATCCTACTAGAGAAGATATATCCAGATTTAGTACTTCACATTATCTTAAGTAGAATTGTTATCTCCAATAGGGAAAAAAATAAAATAATATATATATATATATATATATATATATATATATATATATATATATATATATATATATATATATATATATATCACGCGATCGATTTTTCTGTCAGGCATTTTCATGACTAATTTTGCAAAAGTGAAGGCTCATCCGATTCTCAGAAAATCGTTCCGATTCAGACAATTTGTCTGGGTCAAAGCAATTTTCAACTGTCCAAAGTGGTTTAAACAAGAAAACAATTTACATATATTGATCGGACCGGACAAATGACTGGTTGAACTAACTGGTCCGGTCCGATTTTTAAAACATTGGATAAACTTTTCTTTAAACTAACCACAAAGTTAATGGCATACACAAAAATTGCCATCCTTTGACCAAAAAAAAAAAGATGATAGATATCAAGAACAAGAAGAGACATAACCTCTCTAGAAATATGGGTATACAAATAAACAACAATATCATGTGTATATATATAAATATTTCTCGAGATATCTTATTTTCTGTTTGTAACTATACATGTTTAGATGCCTACCACACATTTTTTTACTCAAATATTACATGATGCAGCAAATTTTTTCTTCCCTCAGTCTTGTGCACTTTTGATTAATTTGCTTATAAATGAATAAAAGATTCTTTTAGCTATAGCTATAATATGTATTGAATTTGGTGAAGATTGTATATTCATGCCGTTTTTTTTTTTGGCCTTTTATATATTCATGCCTTATGCAAAGAATAAAAAAATTTGTACTTATAATGAGTTCATCCTAATCAAATCTTCTTTCCTGCAGTACTCGTATGTTTGATCCATCCACATGCATTGTTTATATTTGATGTTATGTTTGCACACATAACAAACACCATTACATTTTCTTTCTTTATTTATTGGTTTTAATTAAATACTTGACTTAGTCACACACAAGTAATGTTTTTATATACGAATACAGAAAATATAGAAAGCCCAAAATATTGATTATTAAGAGTAAATAGGCCCAAGAGAAGATGCATAATATACGGCCTGTCTGCCCATGATATTCAGCCCATTAAAAGAATTAATTTGAAGATTTTATAACCAGATGAAGTATTACATTTTTTTTTCTTCAATTGTTTTTTGTCTTGACCCGTATCCACCAAACGAATTTGATAACTAATCTTTCAATTTCAAATATTGTTAGGCACATTGCTGAGAGAAATTATACGCTTCATTTTTATTTTTTTATAGATCAAACTCATACAATAATAATTAAGAAAAATATATTCTTATTATCTATGTTACATCACGTTACATATTTTCTTGAATGTAAGTTCAACTAATCTTCCTCCATTGTTAATTTATTGTCATACAAGTGGTGACACAATTGTTATCGAAAGAAGTTTGTGTTATTTTGAGTAGCAATGGAGATGAGTGAAGGAATTTAATTTCTTGTGTTAACATATATTAAATTTAGACTAATATATAAAGAGTTTTGTGAATAAAATAATTTCAATTATTTAAATTATCTTTATTGTTATATATAAAGGAGCAAAATGTAAGACGGGAAACATACAGACTATTACAAATAGTTGATTCAATATAGACTCTTTGGTCTTTTTCTTCTTTCTTGTCTTTCGCCCTTTTTTCCCTTGACCTTCCATTTTCAAATACCTACATTAATACTTTTCAAAAAGTGCCCTGCCGTTTTAATTAGAATAATTTAACAATTAATGTCTTTTTTGGTCTCTAACCTTAGCCTGACTTGTTATGGTTTTTAGAGAATTTGACCCCCTGTCATTAGGATCCTGAAATTCTCCCTATCTTTCCTTCAATTCATATACCCTCCATCAAAACTTTAGAAGAAAATAAAAAAAAAATTGAAAATATCTTTCAAAAAATGTTTTAAAAATAAAAATGACAATTATATAGTTATGGGTAATTTTAAAAGAAAAGAAAAAAATCTCAACATTTTTTCAAAGTTTTAGTTGGTTGAATTTAGGTTATGTTTGGTAGTATAAAAAACTATGGAAAAGAGAAGGGAGAACCTTCTCCCTCATCTTTTCTTCCTATCAAACAAACTTCACTTTTTGCAATGTGATGAAATTATGTTTTCGCCCTTACTTTTTTACCCACTTTTATCCCATTCTCACTTTTAAAGTAATGACAAAATGATCATTTTACTCACTTTTGTTCCATTCATATCACATCACATCACATTAACATGACATTTTTTTTTCCATTTCCATTTTCATTCTATCTTTTTTTTTTCCATTTTCATTCTCATTCTCATTCTCATTCCCAATCTTTTCTCCTTACCAAATACACCCTTAATTTATTAATTTTAATTATTAGGAAAACAAACAAGAATTTTCTTTTAGATCGGTAATGAAAATGCAAATCTCCTCTCTTTGAAATTTCGGATTGTTATTTTGGATGACACTATTAGATGATTCCATTTGTTTTGATGTCATGTAATGATATATATTATTGTGTTATCACATAACACAAAAAAGATGGCATCTCATGATACTAAAAATATATTGTGTCAGGACATTTTGTTAACCTATCAAATTCATTAGAGGTATAGTGACTATTTATCCCTTGTTCTTTTCTTCTAATTCTTTTTATTCGGTCTTTCACCAACCCATGTCAAATTCACATTTAATTTATACCTCGATACTTAATTAAATGTTTTGGCATAAATTAATTATCCCAAGTCTTGACAATTAATTAAAAATAGTTTATATCTGATCAAAGATCATTTTGATCATTTCAAAATTTCAAACTGATAGATGACGATTTATAGATAGACTTGAATTATTTTTTAGTTCTCTATTTTTTTTAATTATTATCATATATAATTTATTATAATGCATATGTTATCAAAAGATTGAGACTTATTCCTAGATTTTTTTTTTCTATTTTTGTACGGTTAAATTGTAAAAAACCACCCTCAACTTAGGAAAGTTATATATATAATTTACTCTCACCAACTTTAAATATTGGCAAAAGATAATTTTTAAAATTAAAAATCCTAGCAGCCGCTTTCTCTCTTCTCTTTACGTTCGTTTTTCAATCAGTTTCATTTTGCAGATCTAACCGAAGGGGTTGCCAAATTTGACAACCCCTCCCTATTTTTCTTCTTCTTTTGTTACCATTATTACGTTTCATAAATAAGGTAGATATTTATTCCCCCAATTTTGGTGGTGATTTTCTTCCAGATTTACTTCTGAGTTTTTTAGTCCTCTCTTGTGAGAGTGTAGTCTCTCATTGTTAGATCGATTCAGATCTAGTAAGTGAAGCTTGTTTTATTTTTGTGTGTATTTATTTTCTTTTGTGAATTTTTTTGACAATCAAATGATTCTGGATTCAAGATTTGTTATAATCATATCTAAATCTACGAATCATCTATGTTAAAAAAATTTCACTCGTTCATCATGATGTTGGAAGAGCCTACGACAATTTCAACTTTGAAGATTACTTTAGATCTAATATGCATGAGGTATAAGAGTAACAACTTTGTTGGCAACACCAAGGACGGTGAGATTTTTCATCCTGAAGAAATAGGATCAGCTGAGCTTACACTTTGTTTAGTTAGTTCAATAATTGTTAAGGTTTATTCTTCAGTATTATTAGATTGGAGTTTTCTAAATTATTGTAAGTGTCGTTTGGTTTTTTTTACAATATAATGAAGCTTTAATGCTTTTTTATAAAAAAAAAAAAAAAAAATTGGCAAAAGTTCGCCTTAATTAATACTTTCAATTTTGTGCAATTATATACTCCCTTTACTTTTATTTTTATGCAAATATTTGGCTACTACACATCAACAAAATTGGAAGGATATTTTGTAATAAATTATAAATTTAAGGGAGTGTTTGCAAAGAATTTAAAGTATATATGAAGGGTTTATTTGCTGCATTTTTAGAGTTTAAGGGGGTAAACTGCACAACTATATATATATATATATATATATATATATATATATATATATATATATATATAATAACAATTTTTGGCAACAATATTAAGAAGAATGAGGTAGTTGCATGAAATTGAAAGTTTGATAGGTTGAAACAATGGGTGTGTTTGGGAATGAGGAGGCAAAAAGGGGAGGGGAGGGAATTAGGAATAGAAATGTTAATGGTGTTTTCTCTTTGCTAGAATAATAGTTAGTAATTAACAAGTTCTAATATTAAAAATATTTCTCTTATAATCCATTGAATTACATATTTACATGATATAATATACTAATACGTACTAATGTGTATGTTAATTGGTATATACACTTGTTTAAACTTCTCTTATATATACACTTTTGGATACTTCCAATATTAAAAAATTTCTCTTATAATTAACCTATCATTTAAACAAGGCTACATTAATTGTTCTATTACTACTGTAATTAAAAAGACACTTTGTATGTAAATTGGTATATACACGTACCTGTTCGATCACATTTTACTTGAAAATTTTTTATTTATCAAAATTATTATTATAATGATGATGATGATATTAATACTAAACTTTCGTTACTTCCAATGCTAAATATATTTTTCTTATAATAACCCTTTGACTTACATAATATAATACTAATATTAATGTGTACATTATTTAATGAGGTAAAATATTATTTAGTCCCTGAATTGTTGGTGAAACTATTAGTTAGTCCCCAAACTTATCAAAAACTATGTCAACTATTTAGTTTCCGAATTTGACAAAATACTATTTAGTCCCCGAATTTGCAACTATGTCAACTATTTAATTCTCAAATTTAGCAAAAATACTATTTAATCACCGAATTTGCAACTCTGCCAATTATAACGGGTAACAATCAGGAGACTAAATAGTTGACAGAGTTACAAATTCGATGATTAAATAATATTTTTGCCAAGTTTGGGGGACTAAATAGTTGACATATATAGTTACAAATTCGAGGACTAAATAATTAACATAATTAATAAACATTTCGAGAATTAAATAGTAATTTGACCAATAATTCAAGGACTAAATAATATATTCGCTCTTATTTAATTTATCATATATGTTTTGTCCTACATATATTATTTTATTGAATGTAATATTGTTTAAAATGCCGTTAAGCTGTACGTGAACATATCATTCAACATAGACATTAATTTCTTATATTGTGAAGGGCTAATTTTTTTATTAAACTACACTCACATTGCTAATTTATTATATATTGATCATAATATTTCCCAATTAAATTAAGGTAACACGTGTTGCATTACCATACATTAGTGTTGAAAATCATTAATCTAAATGTTAATTACTTTATACAATATATAATAATTGAATAGTTCAATGATAATTTCAAGGTCAAAGCTGAACTGAAGGAATTTCCATGAATCATCTCATGCAATAATCACACGCTTATATAAATATTCAGAAGTTAGACTTTGAACTGGGAGACCTTTCAAATTATCCACGCGCTACATATGGATAAATTAATATTCCAAATATATATATATATATATAAAATACAAATTAAATTAACCTCTTTTCTTTAGTTGTTCCCTTTATACGTAGCTATTTTTTACACACATTATTTTTGTGGTTTTGGTCACATCTCAGCTCTGGATCGATGTCCCCTTAGTGATGAATTCATCATCTTCATCATTATTACTTCCACCTATATAGGGGGGACCAACACTCACTCACTTACAATCTGCAACATAACCACTCAACCACTGAAAATTTGAAACAACTGTATCAAAACAGCCGACCACATTTGACAAATGTTTTAATTTCGTCTACATAATTAACCGTGAATATTAATCTGACTATCATCATAGTCTTCAATGCTTATGTCAAATAATAAACTTACCATCCAATCAATATATGCTTAAAGTATAAAAGCTCTAATTTCCAAGTAAAATTCTAATCTCTTCTCATTAATCTTTGTAGAATCTTCTATAAATTCTAATTTGATTGTCAAAGTCTAGAACAAAGACTTTAACCCCCTCGTAATTTTGATCTTATGTGCTTTTAAGTCACATATCACCCACCGGCCACCGAATTCAAATTTACTACTCTCATAACATGAGATGAGGGTAATGTATATATAAATTCTAATTTATTACAAGATGAATTTTTTAGTGTGAAAAGAATAAAAGCAGTGAGGTAGAGATTGAATCCTCTAAATGAAGTATTCATTAAAGTACTATTTTGGTCTTCAATATTTGCATGGAATTTAATGTTGGTCCTCAATGTTTCAAAAGTTTAATGTTAGTCCTCAAAGTTTTTTTTTGGGTCGATTTTGGTCCTCAAGCGTAACACCGTTAATTTTTTACCATTAAATGATGGCATGACATGCTTAACTGTCACACCCTCTCTCCTATGTGTCATATTTTAATGACGTGGCATGACACATCACTGCCACGTCACCCCACATTGCCACATCGTCATCTTCTCTCCTTCATCATCATCATTATCATCATCATCTGAAGTGACGTGACAGTGATGTGTCATGCCACGTCATCGAAATATAACACGTAGGAGAGAGAGTGTGCCACGTCATCATTTAATGGCAAAAAGTTAACGGTGTTACGCTAAAGGACCAAAATTGACCCAAAAAAAAACCTTTGAGGACCAACATTAAACTTCATGCAAACATTGAGGACCAAAATAGTACTTTAGCCTAAAATATATAAAAAAAAATTGAGTCTCGTATTATTAATTTTTTTTAAATATTTCTTTTTATATTTCTCTTCACTTTAATTATCATTTACCTCGTGTAAAAGATTTAACCACACAGGTGTGATCAGAATTCTAGACCTCCACAAATTCCAGCTGGGGGACTATCACAGTGGGGCCCCACTGCTAACTCATAGCGTTCACGTTTTTGGCGTCTGCTGACTCACCCATTCCAATCTTCTCGCTTTCCCCAAAAGCCTTCCTCCTTTTTTTCCTTACGTGGCACGAATATTCCCTCCCAATCCAACCAATACTTATCTTCCACGTATCCCCTCCTGTTTCTAACTTTCTATATAACCCCCATTGTCTCCTCCCTTTCTGATCTCCTCCTCTTAATAATCCCTTTCCATTATTCTATTCTCTCTTCTTAATTCAAATCTCCGGATTGTTCAATTCTTTTTTGCTTCTAATTAAGCATGGAAGTTCCTGTGATTAATAGACTCAATGATTTTCCGATGGGTTTGAACTCTTTGCAAAATCCATCCATGCTTTCTCAGATCCAATCTATTTCCGTCGCTTACACTTTCTGTAAATGGGGAGCTCTAATTCTCGCTCTTCTCGCCACATTTGGTAGTTTAGTTAACAGATTCAAGATCTTCATCCTCCGATTCCGCCCCGACGCTTCTTCTCTACCGTCTTTGCCTTCTCTTGACTACAGCAGCTCCGATGATGACGATGACGATGACGAAATCCCCTCGTCGCCGTCTTCGTCGTATCTGTCATCTGAGTTCGAAGAAGAAGAAGAAGAGGAAGAAAACGAAACGACTCCGTCTTCGAGTTCCTTCAACTGGCGAAGAGTGGATCAAGATTTCCGAGTTCGAGGCTCCGGTCACCAAGTCGATGAGCAGTTCCAGAGCGGCAACGTGAGGCTCCGACGGCTCCGTAGCATCGGCGATATCTTCTCGCTGTCGGAAATCGCCAACAGCAGCAAGAGCGTCGTGAAACTATGGGACAGCATAGGGTTTGGTCTGGGCTTGGACTTCGACGACGTCGACTACGACTACGACTTCTCCGCCGTTCCGGCGACGACGAGTTCGTCGCCGCAGCCGGTGGTTGTCTCCGCCGAGAAAAACGCGTCCGGTAAAACGGCGCTGAAGATTTGCGACACGCGCCTCCGGCGTGGAATTCCGGCGGTCATCGCCGAGTGGGGCCCCAGCTTGGGAAAGATCGTCGGGGTGGGATTCGGCGGCGTGGAGAAGTTTTACGTTGGAGATGACGCCGGTGATGACGTCACAGTCGGAGACATGAGAAAAGTAAACTCGCCGTTAGGAAATGTAACGGAATCTGACGTGGACACATGGTGGAATGGCGATGTAGTCGCTGTTTCACGTAAAAATTAACGGAGGATTAAAAATGAAAAGATAAGAGTAGTAGCGAAATTAGGTAGAGAGGTGTCGCAATTTGTAAAAACAAGAATTGTTTAAATATGTAAATTAATAATGTGATTATTAAATTAGTTTATTTACAAATTTGGGCAGACTCTTAATTGGGTAGAGTAATACGTGTGGTTGAAAATAAACCATTTATTCTTACTTCTACACAATAGAATGATAGATAGCTTGATAGCTTCCTTCAACTGGAAGTTGTAAGCTGTCAAGTTTCTCTCCAACTAGTGATTAGTATTTAGCAAGTGATTATAACTTCCTTTGAAATCAATTTGATAAACATACTATTATCTAAATTCTAATCATTCTGTGGATTATTTTATTATTTGTTTTTGTAATTATATATTATATTCATAAAAAATAAAGATAATAATTTAGAGTCAGGCATGTAATATATGATATAATTTAGAGACATAGTTTGAAGTTAGATTTAAAATTGTGTTTTCATTATACCGATTGTAAGAAGTATATCATACTTGTTGGTTATAGTTTGAAGTTACTTGAGCTTTTAAAACGGTTGATTGGAATTTAGGGATAAAGTAAAAGATTTGGATATAAAAGTGAAATTAATTAGGGGTGTTCAACGGATTAGATTGCATTGGATAATGAAAATATCATCCAATCAATTCAGTAAAAATGCTTCATCCAATCCAATTCAATCCAGATTAGATTGGATTGTATTGGTTGATCGGGTTTCTATGTAAAAAATGAAAATCACATATATTTTTCCAAGTTGCAAGTCCTAATATGAAGACTTGAACACTACAAACTAAAATTTCAAGCACAATCCAAACAAAATAAAGACTTAAAGAGTACAAATTAAAATTAATAATTCATACACAATACTAATATTTAGAGAGTACAATCAAATTTAACAATCTATTGCTTTCCAATTCTGAAAATTTGCAAGAGTGGTGCTTCTAAGTCGATCATATTAACTGCAAATATAGAACAAATATTTTAATATATATTGCAAACATATATGAACCAATCAATTAGAACAAAAAAAAACTTAATTACCTCAATCTTGCAACTTCTAAAGTAACTAGAGCATCATCTAATTCCAACATACAAATAAAAAAATATTAAAAGGTAAATTATATATATTTTTTATTAAAATATTAATAAATGGACTGAATGAATTGGATTGGATTGGATGACACCCATGCTCATCCAACATCTGATCCAATCTGGTTGATTTTACCCCTAAGCCATCTAATTAATCCAATCAAAGATTGATTTTCGTTGAATTTTATTAGATCAGATTGGATTTCAACATCCCTAAAGTTAATTACAAAATTTGGTTGGTGTGCCTGATATTATAAAGAGTCAATTATCCTCTTTTTGTTATTTTTTTAAATAAATAAATTATAATAAAGTATTCTTATTTAAAATATATTTTTTAAATAACTTATAAAATTTTCAAGGTTTAATATTCTAATTTACAACAATAGCTTGATTAAATTAAATAAAACTTTAAATTTTATAACTTTTCTAGAAATATAAATTTTTAAGATAAAAATAATAATTTTCCTTTTGAAAAAGAAATACAAGTTAGTCGGTGCGTGGCTCTTTTCCCTTCCTACGAACTTAATTATAAAGTGAGATTATCCATAATAGACAAGTTCCTCTTGGACACACAAGTTGCTATTAGCCCAAGTTGCACACAAGAAGGAAGATAAGATAGTTGGACAAGTTCCTCTTTCCTTTTCGTGTCCCATTCCTAGGTATTCCTATCCCTCAACTTTTCGTAGGAGGCTGCTCAAGATTTTGGACTAATTAAGAAAAATGCAATTATTTCATTTATTTTTTTTATTGTTTTTTTTATGGAGTTTTTTTTTTATTGTATACGTTAATAGATATCAAAGATGGACATATATATATATTCATACATTTGCATTCATGATAACCGATCCTCCAAAAGAATGTTAAATAATTGCCTGTTTTATAAAATGCTAAATGTAATTTTCGTTGCACAAAATTTTAATTTCTTTAGTCAAATATAAGAATTTTAATTATTTTTAGGAGGTCAGCAATTGGACAGAACTAAAATTATAGTTTATTTGGGCTTGGGAGTCATTGGGTTGGACTTGGAGTCTTTGACCCATCGAGGCCCTTAATTGCCTTAGTGGGCAAGCCTATATCATTTAACCTCAGGCCCTTCATTGCTTGGACTTGGACCCATTGAGGCCCAATTTTTCTTCCTTTAGTCAATAATAAAAGTAAGAACAACCCATCACCATTCATTACCAAGCACACTGATTTCCAAATTAATTTCGGATTTCAGTCTTGATAATGGAGTTATGTTACAATTTACTTGAAATAGTTTTGTCGCCCTTTAATCCTATCATATTCGAATGTGATTAGTTTTTGTTATAGACAGTTAAACAGATAGGCGGAGGAGAATACACATAATTCTTACAAAAATAAAAGGTAAGAACCCATTACCATCATCATTTAATCTTTATAATTTAACTTTTATTTAAATAATGAATTTCTTTTAATCTAAGCAAGTTATTTTAAAAAAAAATAAGATTTTGTAAACATGTACCTTAAATGCACTATGATTAGAGTTTGACATAAAAAACATTTCATAAAAATTGAAACCATTAAATAAAATGAGTGATTAGGAAAAGGCAAAAAAGAAATGTTAGAAATGGTGAGACAATGGTGGGATGAGGCATGGGGCAGCAGAAGAAGTTTAATAGATATATAAAGAAAGGGGATTAGTAGTGTGAGTTATAGGATCATGCGCAAAAGAAACCGCACGCGCACTGTGTGTCTCTCTTGGATTCTGCTCTAAACCCATCATCATGTTCCTCATCCTCCCCACCATTTTCTTAATCCTCCCATGTTTTTGTCCTTCTCTTTCACACCCTTCTTGGATCTCCCTCTTTCTCTCATTATTACTATCATCTCTTTTTAATTTGGGTAATGTTATCTGTTAGTCGTTGAATTTGTCTGGAGATCTGTGTCAAAAAAATCTCAAAAACAGATCTAATGACTGACAACTGGTGAGCTTGAACTCTCCATAGCTCTAGCTCAAAATAGTTACCCTTTCAATTTTCATATCTTCTTGCTTCTAATGAACATCTATTCATTCATTCATTGAAGCCCAAAATCAAACACACACACACATAAACGAACAAATGCAACAACCTTAGCTTAGCCTACACACCACTGGATTCTGTTATTTGAAGAACATACATCCATTTATGTCAGATTGCATCAGCTTTGCTGGTTAATTAATTATATCATTTTATATATTCTGTCCATCTTATAATTAAGAACGATCAAATCCAACTTTAATTAAAATCAATTGAAGAAGTACACTTCAGTTTACAATTCAAACCATTAAATCGACCAATTTAAATTTTCTTCACTTCAGCTGATCCAAATCCAATCCTGCATATAACATGCACATTTCTATCACTATGCTCTAGAATTTGTACAAGTTGTAGGTTTAAGTAAATAAAGTCCCAAGACAACATAATAAAGCTTTTCCTTTGGACATCTTCTTCCCACAGCACTCATGACCACTATAAATACTAAATACATCAATTAAACTATAAGAACAGGACAAAATATTAGTCTTCTGATCCATGTCAGCCAATTCAGCTGCTTCTTGTAGGATGTGCTTAAAAAATATGATTAAATTATATTATTTATGGGCGCAACCTATAACCCATTATTCTTAAAAATGAAGAACGTAATCATGAAAATACTGCACACACACACACTATGTATTGCAAGCTAGTTGGGAATTTGGACCAAAGAACAAGACACATATTAACATGCTTGCTGAAGCCAACTTTGTGTTTGGTAATAGCAATTAGCAAGAGTCTTCGCAAGCAATCTTGCTTGCTTGCAATCATTAAGTCTATAGTATACCTCAATTCAAGCAATAAAACTTGGAGCCTTTTCTCAAATAAAATTAGAGTAAATTAACATTGTAACCCGCAGAAAATAATAATATGTTTCTATTTGGTTTTGAAAGACGAAAATGTTAAATTTAGTTCATGAATAGTTTAATTTGTCTCAATTTAATTATTGAAATATGAAACTGTCAAGTTTAGCCCTGAAAGATACATTTTGTCTCAATTCACAAATTAAATTTCTGTTTGAAATTGATCCCTAAAGTATGGACACGCCTATCTTTAGGCGTGTCATGTGTCCAACACACGACACAACACTAACACATTGACATACGTTCAACGGTCGACACACACATAAGTGTATCCAAATTTTTTTTAAAAAAAAATTCAGTTCAAATACGTGAAGCATGACTTATACTTGAGCTAAGTATAAAATGATAAAAAAAGGGAAAATTATCAAAAAAAAAAGTGAATGAAAATCCAATAGACTCATTTTAATTAGAATATTAATATTTTATTTTATTATAAACAAGTGATGCATGTGTACATGTGAGAGTGAGAGTGAGGAAGAGGTGGATGAAGAGATATAAACATCCTACGTGTGAGCACTGAGCACCCTATTCTCCTTCGTTTCTTTCCTATATCCTAAACTAGTGAGGAGTATAATATCCGAATATGAATTAAGTGAAGTGCAAGTATATAAAATATAAAATTTAAATTATTATAAAAAAATTGAAATTCTTATCAGCAATATTCTCATTCAACGGTTTAAATTATGCACTTTGTTGGATTTGCCTCTAGAAAATATACATTTGGAACCCCATTAAACATTCAAGAGTTAAAAGACATTAATATTGGATGGATTCAGAGCAATGTTCTGTTGTGTTCTGTGAATCTGAAATAAGACTGAAGAATTTAGACTAGAGACAGTAATGCCTATTTTAATTTAATTACCTATATTATGTCAGGGTTAGCTCAGAACAAAAAGGGAAGAATGAAGAATTTAGACTAGAGACAGTAATGCAAATGGATGATAATAATTTATACTTTGAATGATTGGTTGTTTCATATTATTCTATTAGATCAATAATTTGTAGCGTAAACTGTATGATTTTGTCATTAATTAGCAATGTGAAATTAGTGGAGTGTAATAGTACATGTTTGGATTGTAAGATATGTTAATATCAAGTCATGGGATTTTATATTTGAGAAATTCCCATAATTTTCACAAATCATATCTCATTATTCCATTGAAGTCAATCCATTGTCTCTAGTCATATATATTATGTGCATTAATATGCTTTCTGCAGTGTCTAAATGAAACAGAATGTGCATCCTCAGTTATATAAAAGGGTTGCTTCTATAGTCAACTATTCTGTTTTTATGCTAAAAATGAAAAATTAAATAGTAAGTGACAATGGCATGAAAATCCAGAAAACTGATCCAAGAGATTCTACTTTCAAGTCTTAGAAAAATGGAAGATTATTATTAGGTAGATTATGCATATATTTACATGAAAGATTGTGCTTGTAGGATAAGAGTAATACATATGACTTTTCTCGAACTCTATTTGATAAGAGATTCGTGTACTATGCCACTTTTTTTTTATATGCATATATGAAAGAAAGCAAATTAATTTAGTATGATGAATTATGATTAGACATATATATATATATATAATATACATATATGAAGTAATTTTCATTGAAAATTTTGTATATTTGCTGGTACATTAATTTATGTGTATTTTAATAATTGATATTCAGAATTTAGTGTACATTTTGTAACTGCTATACTTCAAATGAATTGAGTTGGTTATCATTCTCTGTACCAAAAGGCAAACATCTCTGAGGAACAGAGCTGGAGAAGACAGAGGCTTCATATTATTATTATTATTATTATTATTTTTAATGGGATATTATTATTATTATTTGTTTTGTTTTGTTTTGTTTTGTTGGGTTGGGACTTGGGAGTTATAGACAGAACCTTCATCATTGAACAGAAAAAGAAGGCATGGTCAGAAAATGTGGTCATGTGGAGACAGACAGGAGGTCAAAATATTATTTATTAGAATGATAAAAAATACTCATTGCTCTATAAACTTTAATTATTTATAGCATATTATTTAAAATAAGTGATAATTTAATTCTTAAAAAATCATTTTAATTAAAATAATTTTTTTATTATAACTTCTTTCTTGTTAATAAACAAAAGCCTATTGAACCAATAATTAATAATTCAAATTTGTCTTTGTAAAGTTGTGGTATTTTGTGTATGGAAAAATTTCTGTTGGGAGAGTTCTATCCTCATTATGAGATCTTAGTTAGTTCGAACAAGATTACTTTTCTAATAAGAGAATACCTGTGGAAAATCAAAAAAAGAAGTTGTGGTATTTTCTCTCAAATATTTAAATAATTTTTTTATCCAAAACATATTCATTTTAACAATTACTAACTTTGTTAATTAAATTTGTTTAAATTACACTATTTTAGGGATAATGCCACAAGTTTAAGTCATAAATTAATGATTAATAAATTAAACCACCATTTATTAATAGAAAATAGTTTATCCAGAATAAATTGAGAGTCTTTATAAATAAATCATTTAAGAAGTAAACTACTAATTTACTCTATTATTTATTTATTTTTTGGCCTGAAACTCTATTATTTAATTTGAATACCTCCAAACACACAAACAAATAAGACAGACAGATAGGTATTTAATTTAGGATTATTTTATCAAGGATCTCGAATGTTAGTTATTAAAATAATATTTATTCCCAGAGTAATACTTTTCTCTTTAGCTAATCCCACAATCATATGCAAACAGTGGAGGTCAAAACTTGTGCTGAGTTTCTAAATGATTAAAGACCATGTATAAATTTATGAATTATTAAAACTTGTACATGTTTATCAAATTAAACATAAAGTTTTGAAATGAATTATTTGTCATATTTAAAAAGCGCAAGAAATAATCTATTAGGAGTTGAATGTTAGGAGTTAAGTAAGACAAACTATTTACATAATAAAATGTTTTAAAATTAAAAGAATCAATCGTGTCAAACTCTATACAGAATGAATAATTAAAATAGCATTGAGCCCAAATTCCTTATGACAAATAAAGTTACATTATCAATCCAACACCTAGTTAATTACCTTCGTACTTGTATATCAACAATTCAAATTATAATTTTTTTTTTGTGTTTTAGAGCTTAAAAGAGTTATATATATTCGAATCTCTTAACTATATTACGTAATCTCAAACGTTCATCTTAACCATCAATTATAAATAATCGAAATAAATGATTAAAATATGAAATTGGATATGGTTCGACAAATTCAAACTCGTAATAAAGGTTTATTTTGTATTTTTATAATATAGATGTATATACTTCACAAAAAAAATTGAGCTTTTAGAAAGTTTTCTATCCCATTTGGTTATCATTTTAAATCCACGCTCAAAATGTGTGAGAAAGACTCAAAGACAAATGAAGTTGGAGAACAACATTCACAATTTAAGGTTCCAAAAATCTAAATTAAAAAAAAAAACCCAAAAATATCTATAGCTACCAAAACTCTCACAACATCTTTTTGTCCCCTATTTTCCTTTCTTTTTTTTTCTTTTTTGTTTTGTTCTTGCAAATAGTAATAAAGTCATCTCCTTCCTAAGCTGAGCTCATTCATCATTGAATGCAACTCCATAAGCCAAAAATTGTTCGTCCTTTCCTTCTCTATTTCTCTCCCATCAATTTTCAACTTCCATTTTTTTCCCCTATTTTCCTCTCATATACCTTATATTTTTTTTCTTCTGTAAATTAGAGAAATAGAAAGAAACCAAAAAAAAAAAAACCTTAAAATTGGAGTTAGCTGGATTTAGCTGGAAGACCTACTCCTTCAAGAACCGCTTCACAATCTTCACGCTTGGTTCTGCCACCTGTCTCTCCCAAATCTCCGACCACCTCTCTCCGTCGCCGGACCTCCCCGACGCCGTCATCGCCGCCCGAAACGCCTCCGTGGCGTCCACCCTCTGTAGGTCCCACCCAGACCCTCTTAGCCGCAAGATCTTCCCTATCTGCCTTTTCACTAGCTGACACGTGTTCTCTTTAATCGCCCTCACCGCCTCCTCGTATGCATCCTCCTGCACCCGATCCCTCCCTCTCACCCCACACGCTGGTGGGTACCTCTTGAAATACCGGTCGAACTCGGGCACGCCTATCGCCTTCCTTAACCCGACCCGCTTCGACGAGTCATCCTCCAGATCACTCGCTTCCGGGTCGAAGAACTCGGCCAACTCGTCCACCATTCCCAACTCAAGCATATCGTCCACGCGCTTCAGTAAGTAATCTGATAATACAGGGAACGATACGTCCACCCAGAGGAAGCAACATTTGTACCTTAACTCCGACAAGATTGCGGCGGATGACCCGTCATCGAACACGTTCACCTCCGGGTCGAACCGGTCCACCAGGAGAGCGTGAACGAACGAGTTGGACCCACCGACGACGATGGGAAGCTTCCTCCTGGAGGTAATACCGGCGATGATCGAGCCGGCAGCGGAGCGGAAATCCGCCGGCGAGAACTCCCCGGCGGCCGGGTCGACATCTCCGAGGAGGTGGTGGGGGACGCCGTTCCGCTCTCCGATGGGGATCTTGTTGGTGGTGATGTCGAGGCCGCGGTAGACTTGCATTTTGTCAGAGTTGATGATTTCTGAGCAAGCGCAGCTCGTGGCGACTTCGATGGAGAGGCGGGATTTTCCGGTGCCGGTGCCGCCCATGATGACGACGACTTTGTCTTTCCGGCGGTGGTAGGCGGCGGCGTCCATTCGCGGCCAGCGGGGTCTCCGGGAGGAAGAGGGCGTGGGAAAGAGAAGAGTGATTGAAGTATAAGAATCGTGAAATTGAATGGGGGAGGAAAGTCTCATGGGAGGAAAAATGTGGAAATCTTGAGGGGAAGATGTGAGATGAGATGTGTATATGGGAATGATGAAAATGAGAGGGAAGAAGAAGAAGAAGAGAGAGTTTGAGAGGAAAAAGAGGCAGAAAGTGTGTGTGTTGTGGCGTGGGAGCACAGGTAGCGTGTAAGCACAGAGAGAGGCAGAGAGAGTGGGTTTGTTTGTTTGTTTTGTTTTGTTTTGGTTTGTTTTATGGCATTTCAGGAATTGGGAAGAGAGAGAGAAGTGTGTATGTGTGTGTGTCTCAGGTGTGGAAACGGCATTGCATTTGCTTGCTAATAAATACCGAATTCATTCGATTCAGCAAATTTGCTTGCTTCGTTTTTGGTATAACCAATTTCTTTCTTTCTGATGTTTGGGAAGGTTTATTGGGATTCTAAACTAAGCTCTCTTTCTCTTCTCTTCTCTCTCACTCTATATATGCTCTGCCTGCACTCTGCTTTTCTGTTCACTCTGTTCTCTTCTCCACCTTCTCTCTCTCAAGGAAATGAGATTGTGAGACTATCTGAGTGTGGAGGGAGAAATATCAAGCTTCTATTTAAAAATTTAATCGCCTCATAGTGGCGTGCTTAACTTATTCTTTTTTTTTCAGTTGTTTAAATTTCCTTTAACAAGTTTCGTTTATAATGTAGAAATAAATTTATTACCACAAAAAAAATAAACGCACAAATAAATTGCATGATATTTAATTATTTTCTTCCTTATGGTATCTATTAAAATGAATTTCATAATTATTTATCTTTTTTGAATTTGGAATTGGCCGACCATGAATGATTCAAAAAATTTTATAGCCATAAGCTGCAAACGATCACAGAATTTGAGATAAAAGGGCTCACATAATCTAAGAAGAATTTCAATTTGAAGTTTAATCAATAATATTGCAACTTCGAATTAAGTTTAATAATACTGTACTACTGAACTTCGATGCATTCCTCTAATCATATAGTACTATTAGTTAATTTTAATAAAAACCCATATTAATAATAATCAACTTTGAATGGATTAAGGACTAAGTGATTGAAAGGATATACTGAAATTCAATAATATCGTACCACTGAACATCTCCTCAATTCCCCCAAACAAAAAAACATACACATGCACAACATTTCACATATATCATATAACATTAATAAAATATTGAAAGATCAATAAAATGACAAAAATGCCCATAAAATATTAGTTAGGTGTTTTTCTTTTATGAAAGTTCGGTAAATTAAAATAAGTCCAAATCTAGTTCTATAAAATTACAAATTAGTACTCTTCTGTAAATGAATGGGACTCATTAACTCTTAACGATGTGTTAAGAATTTGATGTTTGATCTTGAATATGAAATCGTTCAAAATAGTTGGATAAACTAATTCATTTATCAAAATATCTACAAATCAATAAAAAAAATTAATCACGGTGATTTACAATTGATTCTCAAACTAAGCAGCAAGAAAAAAATTAGCACTCCTTTAACAAATACTCAAGGGACTCTTGTTTAGGAGTTAGGATCTCTCCCTTCACATTGTCCTTCCCTTACGCTTTCTTAGCATCCATTATATGATATATCCTATACCGTCACATGCATGCAAACCAATTTCTCAAGTAAGAAAGTTTTTTTTTTTAATATTAATTTTGATCTTTTGTAAGTTGTTTGGCTTAACTTCTAATAAAATAAATTATTCCTAAATGTTTTTCAACAATAACAATGAAGTGGGAATTTTAGCTTTTAATTTATTTTGAAAATAATAATACTCCTAATCAAAATTATTATAAATGATCACAATTACTTATATTTTTTCATTTAATATTAATTAATGTATATCTAAAAAATATTCTAGCATACCTAAAATATAAAAAAAAAAAAATTTAATGTTTTGGTCTCTTAAAAATACAATTTATCTCAATTTAGTCCTTAAATAATACAATTTGTTTCAACTTAATCCCTAAAAGAGTAAAATAAAATAAAATATCAAATTTAATTTATAAAATATGCAATTTATCTCAATTTAATCTCTAAAATTCTTCATTAACATAACTGATAAAAAATATCACAAAAACTAATTTAATAAAAATTTAATCTTTCAATAATTAAATTAATATAGAAAGTAAAATATTAATTTACTATAAAAAAGAAAAAACTTATATCCCGTTACTTACACATGTTTTTCTTAAGGTTAACCAATTAAAAAAATACATGTGTTAAAAGTAAGAAGCTAACATAAAAAAATTGACACATATATTTTTTTAATTGGTTAACCTTAAAAAAAGTATGTAAATAACATCATATAAGTTTTGTTCAAAATATAGAAGAGTGAATGAGATTTAGGATCTTTCAACTCTTTCAAAAGAACCATGAAGTAGTGATTGAAGAAAAAAAGTATTATAATATGACTTGGCTTCAAATGTGACACGTGTCAAATCTACGTTCTTTTGTGTACAAATTTAGCATTAATGGAATATTTATGGTATACGTGCAAATCTAAATCGAATACATTTGACTGTCAAGCTAGTGAGTTTGAGTATATAATATGGACTTGTGTCGACATACCTCACATATTTAACGACGTCCTTTTTTTTTCAAGTTATATATGGCTTCTCTTTTTCTTTCATTCAAAAAACAACTATACTATTAGAATTGAAATTGCACATGATTTCAATCTTCAAGTCGGCTACCATATATATCTATGAGGATCAGAAACAAAAGTATTTCAATATGTTTTTAATGAAGATGCATCTAACTATATGTCAAACTTATCCACTTACGTACTATATATATGAGACATGTTTCCCTTCTTTAATGCAAATAAATATATTACATAAAGGGTGAGTATTTGGAGCTACCAATAGTTCAAGTTCACCAGTTACAAGTCGTTGGATCTGTCTTGAGATCTGTACCTTCTTATATTTTAAAAAGAAAAAATATTTTGGCATAGATCTCCAAACAGATTCAATGACTTACAGATAGTAACATTGGATATTGGATCCTATATTGTCCAACATAAAAAAAAACAATGAGAGAGAGCGTGACATGTAAGTGAGTCTAACACATAGTGAGTCTCACATGTAAAATTCACTTAAGTGTTACTCTTTCTTCCTACTTTTCTATACTAAACAACATAAAATCTATTCTCGTGAATTTGGGCTAGCTAATGATAGTCCGGTAACATTACCCACTATTGTATCAGCATTGTCAATCGGTTGTCTAATATCTGGATTTGTACCAACTGTTTAGTCATATACGTACGTAAAAATTGCGTCTTTCCCATACCCTTACGCCCTTCGATCTCTGATATTAAGCACCTTATGATCGTACATATATAGTTAAGAAACATGATTATTATATCTACAAACAAAATTGCCAATCGTTTGTCTACTATCAAAATTCGTACCAACTGCTTAGCCATACGTACGTGAGAATTGTCTCTTTCCTACAACAAAACAACCTAATTCATGCACAAAATGACTTTCTTACTCTTATGCCTTTATTATTTCTCCGATATAAAACACATTCAGAACTCTTACTTTGCCCTGCTTAGAATTGACTTAATTTTGGAAGGATACAATAAGAGATCTTACTATAAGTCTCACGCTGGAGATCGATCGAGATTATCTTTGAACAACGACTTTATAAAATTTTGGACTCTCTAAGTTTAATAACTACATTTTAAGGTTTGATTTTTCAAAATAATTGCACTGGTCTCTTCGTCCCTCAACTCCTCCAATTATAAATTAAGAACTCTTACTTTGCCCTTCTAACTAATTACAATTGACTTGGGACACGTTCTTTATGCAAAAAGAAAAGGGAATAGGAATGCATTTGTTATGTTTGATAGTCAAAATTGAGAATGGAAATAGAATGAGAATGTATTAAAATTACTACTTTGTCCCTTATATTAAAATGATAAAAAGAAAATAAAGTTATGATTATGATTGTGTCAAATCAAAAGGTATAATTGACATTTTGTATTTTCTTTTCTTTTTTTTTTCTAAAAAGTTGATGGAAATGAAAAAGTGAAAAAGTAGGTGGGACCCAGTGGACTCCACCCATTCCTTCCTCATTTCCTTCATGATTTCCTCCTAAAGAACATGCCCTTATAGCATGTTCGGTAGGAAGTGAGTATAGGTGAGGTGAGGTTTTGATATGTTTGGTAGGTGGTGAGGTGAGTGAGAATGGGAAGAAACTTCCTTCATGAGAGGTGAGTAAGGTTGCTTGTGTGTGAGGAGGGAAGTTGTGGTGAGGTGATGTTTAAAGACCAAAATACCCTTAAAAAATTTGTGGCTTTTAAAAAAGTAAGGGCAAAAAAGA
The DNA here is from genome assembly GCA_014851425.1 of Senna tora. Lineage (NCBI taxonomy): Eukaryota > Viridiplantae > Streptophyta > Magnoliopsida > Fabales > Fabaceae > Senna > Senna tora. Next base: position 8,002,276 of record CM026270.1, read on the forward strand.
TATTTCATACTTTTACGTTACTTTTACATTCCACTTCTATTTCCTACATACCAACCATATTTTTTATCACATACTTCTACTTCTACTTCTACTTCTATTTCCACTTCCCACTAAAATACTCTATATTCTCTAAGTTCAATAACTAACTTATGAGGTTTGGTTCTCCAAAAAAAACTTGTACGGGTATGAGGTATCACGTCTTTCCTCAACTCCTCTTATAGCTATATCCTATAGGTACTATTTGCTCTTGTTGCCAAGAAGACAGGAAGGAGGTTCACATTGTAAGACTTCATCAATTTAGCTTAAGAATTTGTTAAATTAGACATGGAGTTTTAGAAAGATCGAATATATATTAGATTTGACTATTTCACCAAAAAAAAATCTTATTTATTTTTAAACTAAAAATTGAATTAAAAATTTTATATATTAGAAAGATGATCAAAAAGTTGATTTAAAGCTATAATTATATTTATACTAATAAAGCTTGAACCTGAACTATTGTATGCAAATTTATACACTCAAATTTAAACAGATACACATTTTATGACCCACCTATAAAATTTAAGTATTTTTCTATCCCTAACTACAAGAGGTCAATGCTATCAATAAAATTTTAAATATTATATAACAGTAAAACTTATCTCATATAGTTCAAAAGTTATAATTGGTTATTGAATATGCAATTTATCTTCTATTTAGGATTGTGTAACTGTAATGTAAGTGTCAAACCTCCGAGCCACTTTACATTTAAAAATAAAATAAAATTAAAAAGTCATAAATCTGGAAATGAAATTAAATCTCATTGAATTGAAATGCAAATGAAAGCAAATATACATTTTATCGGATGTGGCTTCTTCAGTTCCTTTTTTTCTTGGTCCTACTCTTTTAATTACCTCTGTGTTTTTTTTGTTACTCCTAATTAATTGTGCTATAAAAAAAAGAGTTAAGGACATGTTTGGTAGGTAGAAAGGGAAAGGGAAAGGGAATGGGTTTGATGTGTTTGGAAGTAAAAATTTAGAATGGAAATGTATTAAAATTACTATTTTATCCCTTATATTAAAATAATAATAAAAAGAAGGTTAGGATTATGTCAAATCAAAGGGTATAATAGAAATTTTGTATTTTATTTTATTTTTTAAAAATCAGAGGAAAAAATAACTTTCTTTCCTTTGATATTTCTAACCAGCGAAGGTGATGTAAATTCAAACAGAAAACTGATCCACTAATATCCTTCAGCTTATATACACGAAGATGAGGGAAGACAGTAACGTTCATAGACGAAATATTCAAGTCTATAAATTTCTTTTTTAGTTTTCTTCGCTACCTACGGTAATTAATCTTTTTTTTATCTCGGAGGTATAGGACATAGACCATTAACATATAAAACTGTTATTTAGCACCAAAAATAAGCACATACCTAAGAACACCTCTGTTCAAGAACACATGTTAGATAAATCCATATATTAATATGTAGAGAGAGAGAAAGAGAGAGACATATTGCATGAGGGAAGGAAGAAGACCACATAAGACATAGAGAGAAAACATGAAGGTGCTTGTAATTGAAGGCAAGGCATATGAGTATATATTAGTGGTCTGAAGTTTGAAACTTTGAAGATTAATAGGAAGAGGGGTGGGGGTAGGGCCATGATGGGGTGCCCCTAAATAGGAGGGAGGGAGGGAACTATGTGGGGTATGGTCCACCATGGTCGCTTATGAGAAAGGCAGAGAAGCGTGGGACATGTATATTTGAACAAAGACATCCCATTGGCCTTTATATATATATATAGGGTTCAACCCTTCACCCTTCACTCCTGCCTTGCCTTGCGCCCTGTGACACTCACCCTGCCTCTCCCCTCACATGAATTCCATCAATATTAATTCTTCTCCTATATATATATATATACATATATATACTCTATTTAACATGGTGGTCTGACTCATGGGATAAAAGTTCAATGGTACCGTACCACTGAACTTCAGTGCATCCCTCCAATCATGTAGTGCCATTTGTTAATATTAATAAAAACTCACATTAATTAGGGCCCACTTTGAATGGTTTAGGGACCAACTGATTGGAGTGATGTACTGAAATTCAGTACTACCGTACCATTGAACATCTACTCCTGACTTATGATGAAAAATTTGTGTTCCTTTAATTATTGTCTCTCATATTTAATATATAAATAAATAAAAATATAATATTATCTATTAAAAAGGTTGTTCTTAATAATAAATTCTGCCGAATAATTAATTTATGTAATTATAAAATTCGCTCTGTTATGTTGGATGGCTTAGCTTAGTCAAAGGTTTATATATATAGCCTTGGACCATGTCTTAGCTTAGTCAAAGGTTTATATATATAGCCTTGGACCATTCATGTCTTGGCCTGTGTCCTATTTCCCAAACCTCTCCATGTTATTGTTGTTTTGGAATTAACTTCACTTCTTTTATAATTAAATTACAATATTAACTACTAGAAAAACAAATTTAATGTCGGGTTTATTTCAATTTGTTATATCACTATGGTTAAAAGTACACATTGATAATTGGTTACTTTATCTTCTTATGATTTCTTTCATTACCATTTAACTACAGTCTGGTAATTTTCGTAAAAAGATTAATTAAATTACTCACCTAAATTAAGGTTATTACAAATCACTTTTTATTCCAAATTAAAAGGGGGCCAGTTCATGAGTTATTTCTATATTACTTTTAAAAATATTCTTTCAAATTGTTTTAAAAAAATATTATTTTGAACTTTTTTCTTAATGCAAATAATAAGTAATATTTCTATAATATTACTTCTTTATTTAATATTTCTATTTTCTTACCTTTTATTAAATATTATTTTTAAAAAAATAAATTTATTATTATAAATTATTTTAAAAACTAGTATTAACTTCAGATTAAATTATTTTTTATTTATATTTTTCATCAACTAAAATTTTTATTCAATTGAATTTGAGTATAAACTTATATTTATTTTAACCTAATTTATATATTTTTTGACAGGTCGACTTGCATCAATTCGTTTAAAGTTTAGGGTACGCTTGGTATAGATGCACGAATGTAAAGTATTGTAAAGAAAGTACTGTAGAGTAAAGTACTGTAGAATAAAAGAAAGTACTGTAGAGAAAAGTGAGGAGAGAGATAGAGAGAAAAATTAGGAGAGAGAAAAACTATGATAAAAAGTGTGTTTGGTATGTATAAAATATGATGTAAAGATTTTTTGAGAATCGTGAAACACCACGATTTTACTGTTTGGATTTTACACCAAACATACTCTTAGAGTTTAGACTTTTTTTTTTTTTGGGTCAAACAGTTTAGACCCTTTTCAAATGGGTCTAGTCACTAGTGAATGTGAAGAGAGGTGAAAGAAAATGTAAATATATTGGAAAGCTAAAAACAATGTAGATTGGAGAGTGGGTCATTAACTTTTCATTTTCATTAAAAATTTTTTTATGTTATTGACAATGCAGGAGGTACAATTAAAAAAAAGTTTTTTTGGAATTATTTTTATAAATAGACTGAAGAAAATAGGGAGACATCTAAATGCGTTTTTAAAATTTTCAAATAATAATGGGTGTTACTTTTTGAATTTTTAAAGAAAGTCAATTATGTCATCATATAAAAATATCAATAAAAACATAATTGTTTAATTTATTTGAGTTGAAATAAGTATACATAAAATTTTAATTTTACATAAGAAATATAATATTAAAATGTTGAAAACTTGAAAATAAAAACTAATTTAAAGAAATAAAAATAAAAAATGATTTTTTTAAATAAAACATATATAATAAATCATTTTTCTTAATTTATAATTTAATAAGTTATATATATACATATTAATTATATTTCAGTAAATAAAGATAAAATAAATTTTACTTTTATGTATGCGAAGTCTTTAATATATACAAGGCAAAAAAAAATACAAATATATGTATCTAATTAAAATTGACATTAGTTATTAAAAGTATTAAAAAAAAATTTAAATTATGTTCTTCTCAATTTTGTTCACTCTATGCCAACCACTAATATAAGGAAAGTTAATGCATAATTTAACGAAATCTTGTCTGTAACCATGTTTTCCATATATAAATACTGTAATTAACTATAAGAGTTTAGTATTATTATATTATTGAAGTTGGTACATCCCCTCCAATTATGTACAAATATTTATTAATATTAACAGAAATTCACATCAACAAAGACTTAACATCGAGCAAAAAATAAATAAATGACCCACCATAAATAGTTTATGAAACAATTGATTGAAAGAATGTACTAGAATTCAGTATTAATGTACTATTCATTGATAAATATAAGTTGTGAAAATAAATTTCATCAATAGCTTTTAAATAAAGATTAATCTAATTAATAGGTTACACTTAATTAGTCAATAAAATATTTAATAACTTAAAATTTTTTAAATATTTAAAAACTGTATTAATCAATCAAGAGCTGGCCCTAACATATGCCCTTTAGATAAATGCTTTAAATAAATAGGTATATTAATATATAACTTAATTGATCTGGATTAATAACCCAAGATTATTAGTCTCCTCATAATCAATTGGTCCCTAATCCATCCAAGATGGGTCATACTTAATGTAAATTTTTATTAATATTAATAAATAGTATTACATGATTGGAATAATACATTAAAATTTAGTGATACAGTAGTACTGAACTTTTACCCCTCGTGTAGAAATGAAATTATCAAGATTCAACAGCCAGTTTTCATATGACGAAATTATTTATTTATTTATTATAAATATATATGAATAACATTTTCCCTTTTTTTCTGTGGGAGACAAAAGTTCATTTAATTAATTTTTGTTTATATATATATATGACCTCGTTTCTTAGGATAGAAGTTAGGAGAGACGAATGATCTCATCATTCATGAGCTTGTTTGTTATATGGTGAGACTTCTTTCATGGGGAGCCAAGTTTCATCGTAGGAGGGGAGGTAAGTGCCATGGGTGAGGAGAGGGAAGTTGTGGTGAGGTGAGATGAGTTGAGGTTTAAAGACCAAAGTGTCCTTAAAAAATTAGTGACTTTTAAAAAAATAAGGACAAAAAAAGTATTTCATACTTTTATCTTATATTTCTCTATCTTCTTCCTACGATACCAAACAAATTACTTTTATATTCCACTTCCATTTCCCTACATACCAAACATACTTTTTATCACTTACTTCTACTTCTCACTAAAATATCCACCGATTACTAAAAACGCTGGTGTTAACGTCTTATAATTGGTTGTAGATTAAATGAGTTGGTTCACTTAATTAAATTATAATGTTTATCATTTTTTCTTAATATTATTAATTTAATTAATATTAATGCTAATATATATATATATATATATGAGAGGGCTTATATTTAAAATTTTTATTAATTTTAAATTAGTTCAAGTCGATTTATCGGAAAAAAAAAAAGTTCAAGTCGATTTTGAAAGTACGATTAATTATGAATTGACTACGGTATTTAAATAAAAGTCAAAGATTTCACTGACCCATTAAATTATTCATAGAAAAAGAGGAAAAAGCGTTTTTAAAGATTAATAATTGCTGTGACAGACAAACCGCCCAAAGAAGTCCATGACGTGACAGGAGGCAATATTACTGTTAGTAATAGAAAAAAATTTAGATAAAGTTTTTCATGTGATTATTATGAAAAATCTTAATTATAAATGTTATTTTTTTTATTGGTTATATAATTTATTTTTTATTATAATTTATTATACAAAATTTTTTTTGTCATGCTACAAAACTTTATAACCAAAACTTAGAAAATTTATTCTCAAAAAAAAAAAAAACACACACACACACTAGGAAACTTTAACTAAGTTTAATTCTTATTAATAATGGACAAACTTAATACTTCTCTTCCATGATTTTTTTAAATATATTTGTTGTGTCATTTAATTTACATATTGATTAATGAAAGTTAATTATTTTTTATTTTATATACTGCATAAATCATTTGGGTACAAACATAAAATAATTAATTAAATAATATTAATACTAAAATAAAATAATATCATATATATATATACACACTTAATAATCTCTACAAAAAATTTAAAAATAATTACATTTTGGTGCCCAAGTGTTTTGACCAAATTTTAACTAAGGCCATTTTTTTTACAAGAATTGGCAATGGAAATGACTATGAAATGGGTGGAGCCTACTGGATCCCACCTATTTTTTACTTTTTCATTTTCATCAACTTTTTTAAAAAAAGTCAAAAGAAAATACAAAATGTCTATTATACCCTTTGATTTGACGCAATCATAACTTTTTTTTCTTTTTATTATTTTAATATAAAGGGTAAAGTGGTAATTTTAATACACTCTCATTTCATTTCCATTCCCAAACTTTTACTAACAAACATAGTAAACGCATTCCGTTTCTGTTTCTATTTCCATTTCCATTTCTGCGTAAAGAACGTGCCCTAAGTGTCTAATATTTTTATTTTTTTCAATCAAATGTCATAATCTTTACATCGTTAATAATTGGTCAAATTATTCTTTTGGTCCTCAATGTTTGCACGAAGTTTAATATTGGTCCTCAACATTTCAAAAGGTTATTTTAGGTCTTCAACAGTTTTTTTTGGGTCAAAATTGGTCCTCTAACATAACATCCATTTAGTTTTGCCATAATAAAGCGATGACGTTAAAGGCTTATGTAGTACACCCTATCTCCTACGTGTCATATTTAAATAATATGACACCCTCTCTCACTCAAATTCAATAAAACGACGCCGTTTTAATTCATTTAAATGTTCTGTTTTAAATCAAAACAGCGTGTAACACACGCAAATTCTAAAGAATTTTAAATCCTTCTCATTTTCCCATTTTTTGAATATGAACAGCCGACAATGCTTCGGACCACAACCGCCTGCTCCCTTCTCAAAACCACCTCATCCCTCATCCATAGACTTATGATGTCTGAATATAATCTCTGATTAATCAAAGAAAATGTGCTTTCATTTTGAGGACCACATCTATTATTGTACAAATCTTCCTGTAATTATACATATATATTCCTTCATGCCAACACAAGTGTACTTCTTAGATTACAACACTTCAAGAAAAATATAACAATGAAATTCTCACAAAAAAAGAAGAAGAATCGTGAATTAATTGATGTTATTATGTTAGTAAATCTCATTATATTCAATAACATTATTTGTTAATAATATTATTTATTAATTTAATTATTATGACTGACATTAAAATATTTACACATACAAATAGAGCTAAATTTATACTGAGTTTAACAAAATTTTTTTTAATATATAACATTAGAAGTAATAGAGTAATTTTATTATTGTATAATGTTTTGTATAATATACTGTGCAATTTGTTTACTAAAAAAATAATTAAGTATAATTTTATTAGATTTCAAAGGAATTAGTTAATTAACTATTTTTATTTTACATAAAATTGAATAAAATCATTACTAAATTATTATTTTGGTGATTGAAAGATAAAATTTATCTTAATTTAGTCCGTAAAAAATATAATTTTTCCACTTTAATCTTTAAAATATTTTTATCAATTATGTTAATAGAAAGATTCTGAAAAATTAAATTAACACAAAAAGTATCTTTTAAATAATAAATCTAATATTGTTCCTAAAAATAATAATAAATGTAATATTTTTATATTTCAAACACTAAATTAAAACATATTAAATTATTGTAATTGGTGTTCAAATGTTCACTACACGAATATTAGACAGGAAGTTTGATCTCTTATTTTCAAAAAGGATAATATTATTGTGAGTTAGTGAGCTCAGACTCACAATCTTTTAGTCATTAAATCTATTTTTTTAATTTAAAATATGCATGTGCCAATTTTTTAAAAATTTAAACTAATATAAATTTCAAAACAAATAAAAAAAAAGTTTGAGTTCACCACCTCCTCAATTCCAAAAGTGTTATCCTTTCAATAATTTACATAAAGATAATACTTTAGAGTTACAATAAATTTTGACTCATCCTGTTCAAATATTAAATTTGTATGATTTAAAATTATAAGTCAAAGTTTGTACCTCTCTAGACTTTCTTTCCTTGCCATCGTCGTCAACTTTCACGTCTTTTTTAGCAATTGTCAAGCTCTGTAGCTATAGGCCCACTTTCATTTAAGTTTCAAATCAATTGTTAAGGTTTAGATTTTCTCTTTGGTAATGATGAAAATGAGGTACAAATTTTACTATCTAGTTTTTTTTTCCCCCCTTGGTGGGACTTCAGATATATTGTTAAGTCCGAATTAGAAAGGCTATTTTTGTAACAATCTATGAAATAATAATAATAGTAAAATGAAAAATAAAACATAATTTTATTACCCAAATAAATATAAAAGGCTATTTTTGCAACAATCTATGAAATAATAATAATAGTAAAATGAAAAAAAAAACAGAATTTTATTACCCAAATAAATATAAAAAGGCTATTTTTGCAACAATCTATGAAATAATAATGATAGTAAAATGAAAAAAAACAGAATTTTATTACCTAAATAAATATAAAATAATAATAATTTTATTAATTTAATAAAAAATTAATGGAAAAATTATTAGTTTTATTTTTTATTAAATATTTATTAATTAATTCAATTAGAATTAATTATTATTTATTATTATTTTATTAAATTATTATTATTATTGTTTTCACTATTTAAAATGAGAATGGAGGATGGGTTTAGGGTGAAAGAAGAAGTAAAATGATAATATTAAAATATTAGTAAGGGTAATTTTGTCATAAAATAATTAAATTTTAGCTTATGTTTTTGGTTAGTAGCAGAAGCTTCAATTTCCAACTTCTGCTACAATTCATAAGCACTTCTGAATAATTTGTCAAACATCTATTTTAAAAAAAATAAGCGCTTTTAAAAAATAAGTACTTCTAAATAATTTTAAGCTTGAGCAAAGAGAGTGTTAAAATAGTACTACTGTCGGCAGATATTTGAAGCAAGAGAAGGTTAAATACATGGTACGTAATATTGTGATTGTTGGAGGTTGAATTAAGTGGAGAATACTAAATAATAATCAATGTTATAATCATTACTTCCTCCCACCGTCAAATACTTTGAATTCAGCTCTTTAAATTCATGGACCATCAGGAAAAAAAAGAGACACCACAAGAAAGGAAGAAGAAAGAATTCTATATCAAGTAAAAGATATGTGCATGTGAAAATTTAAATATAAAGACAATTCATACATATAATTAAATAAAACAATAGGCACTAGCTAGCTAGATTAATTAATCTATTAAAGTGTATTTAATTATTCAAATTTCTAATAAAAATACTTATGTTATTTTTTAATTAGTCAATAATTTATTACCGACTTTAAAAGATTTCATATTAATATATTTTTGTTGGAAAAGGCAGCATCACATATATTTATTTTTTGGGTAAGGAACGGAATAAGTTCTAACTAAAGGTGAACAAACGGATAAGAGTTCAATGGTAACGTACCACTGAACTTCAGTGCATTCTTTCAATTATGTAGTGTCATTTGTTAATATTAATAAAAATTTAAATTAATTAGGGCCCACCTTGAATGGTTTAGTGACCAACTGATTAGAGGGATATACTGAAGTTCAGTACTATCGTACCATTGAACATCTAATATGAACAAACAAGACTCTTATCCGTAACTCAAGGTGCATGCTAGTGGTGGACTCGAGGCTGCATGAAAAGCGGTAATCCAAGTACCATTCTCGTCAAGTCGTCATGAATGATGAAGCCAAAACCAAATTCTCATAAGTTTAGAGATAGTAAAATTTAGTGGGATGGTAAGGAAGAGAGAGATAAATGAGAGATCTATCTAAGGTGTAAATGAAACGAGCCATTTGTGAATGGTTCGGGTTCGATTCGCATAAGAGTTTGATTAGACTCGTTTGTTTATTAAACTATAGTCGAGTTTGAACATAAAAATAAGTTAAACGAGCCGAACTTGAACAGTTAAGGCTCAGCTTGTTTAGTTCATAAACGGCTCGTTTAAAAATAAAATTATATAAAAATATTTTTTTCTCTATTTTACATATATTATTATATTTAAATATATAATGAACACTCATTATATATATATATATATATATATATATATATTTAATTTGAGTTCAAATATCTTTTAATCATTAAAAAATATATAATAAAAAAAAAATAAAGTCTTTCCTATGAAATAATATATAATCAATAAAATATATAAAAAGATAATTAAAATATATAAATTAATATAAGATATAAGTTAATTTTCTTATGTGCATGTATATTCTATGAAAGTTGATAATTACTTAGCTCGACTCGTTGAGTTCGTGAGCAGGTCGATTTTTTTGTTTCTTTAAAAGCTTTAGCTCGCCTTATTTTAAACGAGCTGAACCTTAAACATTTAAAGCTTGGGTTGACTCGTTTACTAGATCTGTCATGATTTATGAATGGACTGCCACACAATTTTGAGAAGAGAGATTTCGTACTATGAGAGTATAATACTAGACTTTTATATATAATATATCCCTCAATTTTTGTTTCTGTTGATTTCTTTCTTTCTTTCTTTTTCCCTTATATTGCAACAAAAGGGCCGGTGGTACAGAAAGAGGATATTACAGCCATCGTCAAAATATCCAAATTCTTTTATAAGGAACACAAAAGCTATCTCATAGTATTTTTAGACAAAAGATTTTAATTATTAGATGCCTCATGAACCCAAAACATATGTGCATTGCTTAGAACATGGAAGATAGAGTTTATACATAATTAATGGCATTAATTAGATGATTCATTATTAGTATATCAAACGATAACTACTTCTCTCATTTGAGCCAAACACGTACGGTCTTCTTGCTAGTTATATATAATTATATATTGATAATAATAAAGCAATTAATCTTAGGACAAAACTTATGTGCTGTTGCTTACATGCTTTTGGTAAGGTTAGCTAATTAAAAAAAGACATGTGTCAATTTAATCAATTAAAAAAAAGCCATGTGTCAACTTTCTTCTTGAAATTGGCACATATCTTTTTTTAATTGATTAACCTTACCAAAAACATATAAATAACAGCACATAAATTTTTTCCTTAATGTTATTCTAACAAGAATCTTGAGTTAATTAGGCTAAATATTCTACGATGATAAGATTAGATAGAATCCACAAAATGACGGTCTACTCTTTGCTCAAGTCTTTCAGAAAGAGCATGAATTAATGTCTATACCTTTTAACATAACTCACGCAAAGAATATTCTTTTTCTATATATTCATATTAATTAATTATCCATTAAATAAATAACAATGGTAAGAAATAAAAGGCCAGGTTAACATAAGAGAACGAAAGGAATAAAGACTGGCGGATTCATTCATCTGTCTTGCATAAAAGTTTAGTGGTACTGCATTATTAAAGTTTAGTTTATCCCTCCAATCATGTAGAGCTATTTGTTAATATTAATATAAATTTACATTAATAAGAAATCACCTTGAATAGTTTAAGAATCAATTAATTGGAGAGATGTACTAAAGTTTAGTACTACCGTACCACTGAACATCTCGTATTCTCATATCTCTGTCTTGATTTATTTAGTAAAGATTTTAATAATTAAATATAAGTCTGAAAGATTTTTATTAATTAATCGATCAAGTTTTCAGTTAATAAAAATAATAAATTTTATTGACTTTTTGGAAATTTAAAACTATTAAATACTACATAGATAAACCAGTAACAATATTTCTTAATAACTAATATCTCAGGACTTAGGAGTACTTATAATTAGTAAAATCTTTATAGATTATATATTAATTGACAAGTCAATATCAAATTCTTAAAATTAATGGACACTCACTGAATGAGTAATTTTGTCCTATATGAGGCTGATGTATCTATAGCTATCGTATCCCTCTCACATTGTGAGAAATGAGAGTATGCTCACTATGAAAATATTAAAAATTGGGTTAAAATAATATTTAGTTTTTAAATTGCTGATCAAATTATTATTTAGTCTTTGAATTTGTTAAAAATATTATTTAGTCACCGAATTTGTAACTCTGTCAACTATTTAATCCTCGAAGTTGGTAAAAATACTATTTAGTCCCAAAATTTATAACTCTGTCAACTATTTAGTCCCTGAATTTGACAAAAATATTATTTAGTCTCCAAATTTGTAACTCTATCAACTATATTTAGTCCCCTGACCGTTACCCGTTAGAGTTGACAGTTACAAATTTGGGGACTAAATAATATTTTTGCCAAGCTTGGGGATTAAATAGTTGACAGAGTTGTAAATTCAGGGAATAAGTAATATTTTTGTCAAATTTAGGGACCAAATAGTTGACGAAGTTGCAAATTTAGGGACTAAATAATATTTTTGTCAAATTTGAGGACTAAATAGTTGACGAAGTTGTAAATTTAGGGACTAAATAATATTTTTGTCAAATTTGAGAACTAAATAATAGTTTGATCAATAATTCAAAGACTAAATAGTATTTTACCTCGTTACAAAAAAAAGTATTGCCTCGTAAAAATTTGATATCTTTTTATTTATTATTTATTAATAATAATAAAAATTTAATTTTTAAATTGTTATTAAAATTGATAAATGATATTGAATGAATGAATTAAGATATATACTAAAAAGTAAAAACTTAGTATATTACCGCAATACTATACTACTTCTATTATCGCCTATCGTTTCTGTTTGATCCAATTTTTATTGGTGATCAATTTAAACCATTTATATATTTGGTTATAATTAATAACCTTATCCAAAAAAATTAACCTTATCCTTAATTAATATTTAATGTATATGATGGATGTTTTCCATAAAGGATATTATATTGTTTCGTTTAAGCTGCAAAAGAAGATATTATTAATTACATACATATAGTTTTAACCAGATAAAGCCAACGATTATCCAATTCGGGGAGCTTTAAAATTCCATGCAAGAAGGACAAGGTTTTGCTTCCCACTGAGTAATTAATATATATATATATAGAATCTTCATCCAAAGATAAACTTGATTAATTAGAAGAGGCAATTTGTTCTAATAACTGCTCAATTAATATAATATTTTGCTAACTAATTATATTATAATATACGCTAACAATGTATACGATGGATATTAACATAATATTTAATAATTTTAAATTTAAAAAACAATAAGAATGAAAAATTTTATTAATTAAATACTCTGTCGTTTTAAGGTATATATTGGTTAGCAAGTCTTTTTAATATATATAATTAATAATATTAATCCAAGCTTCATTTTTGTTGCCTCTTGTTGGCAGCATGTAATAGATCATAAACAAGCCAGCTCGGAATATCTGGTTATTAGAGTTTGGTGGGTCTTAATCTTCATGTCATGCGATCATTAATTATAATTAATCACACTCTACTTTGTCTCAATTAATATTGTATTATTTGACATTTTAGAGGATAACCATGCATGATTGATTCTGTGCATATATATTAAATAATGAAGTTGACGTAGGTTATCATCATATTAGGTATACAACCGCAGTCTGATGACTAATTTAAATTAAACACAAATGATTAAATTAACAATTGATAATTAGCTTGTCAACCTTTACACCTATCTAATAAGAGACGAAAGTGACACCAGCCAAACAAGAGTCTTATTAAGAGTTGTATTTTTTTCCCATTGAATTCTCTTCTAATTATTAATATTGTGACTCATCATGTATATATGTTTGATTAGGTGTACTCACACTAGATTATTATCGTTTTTTTTCCTCTAAAATTCAAAGACAATTTATATAGGCCAAATTATTCTTTTAGTCCTCAACGTTTGCACGAAATTTAATATTGGTCCTCAATGTTTCAAAAAGTTATTTTAGGTCCTCAACTTTTTTTTTTGGTCAAAATTGGTCCTCTAACGTAACATCTGTCTGGTTTTGCCATTAAATGCTGATGTGAAAGGCTTATGTGCCACACCCTCTCTCCTACGTGTCATATTTAATTGACATGGCACCATTTTTCACTCAAACTCAGCAAAACTACTCCGTTTTGATTCATTTAAATATTATGTTTTGGTAATTAAAACAGCGTTGTTTTGCTGAGTTTGAATGAGAGAGTGTGTCATGTCATTTAAATATGACACGTAAGAGAGAGAGTGTACCACATAAGCTTTCCACGTCAGCATTTAATGGCAAAACCAGACGGATGTTACGCTAGAGGACCAATTTTGACAACAAAAAATATTGAGGACCTAAAATGACTTTTTGAAACATTGAGGACCAATATTAAGCTTGTGCAAACGTTGAAGACAAAAAAGTAATTTGACCATTTATATATTATTCAAACCTTTCATCACCCGGTAAAATTAAATTTATTGCAAAACAATGAAATTCATTGATCAAACATTGACAATAATGATGGGAAAAGTTCAAAACTAATTAAGAGGTCGTCGCCAAACCAAACCAAAATGAAAAATATATATTATTGTTATAATTACATGCATGCATATTGAACTTTATGGAAAGAAAATTCAAGGTTAATTAGATGAAATAATAGAAGTATGGGTTATGATATGGACGAAAACCAAAATAGACGTAGCAGCTTTATGGTTTTAAATGTACTAAAAAGATTAAATTTTTGCTTTTTAGATGAAAGGTGCAATAAATAGGCCATTAGTGGGTGATGATGATCATAAATAATATTCTTGTTAATTAATTGTACAACTTATAAGAAGGCTAACATTTGACTCTACCCAGCTTTCAATATCATATTGCTTCAAGGGACCAAACTTACATGCATGCATTCCACTTCATTACCACTGATTTTGATGCCAAAGGTCTCACATTTAATTTCATATTTGGACCCACTTAATTACTAATAATTAAAGTGACTTGTGAAGTTAATCCGAACAAAATATAATGTCATCTTTCAAAACCAGAAATTAAGTATAATTTGAAGCTAAATGTGGTAATTAATTAAAGCATGCATATCATATATAATAATTCTAGCATGTTGTAGAAGATGAGATTGAATTTTATGACCAATATACAAGGTTCGGGTTTGGTGAAAAATATCAGTCCTCACAATGTGGTGTGAGAATCAATAAAAGATTTTTTGTTAAGAGATATGTATACACATTTAGTGTTTGACATAGAATTAATTGGAGATGATAATTCAGAAATGAGACGACAATTGGCTAATTATCAACCTTTGGTATTTTGTCTTTGTAAGTGATGCGATTCAACCTTAATTACTTACTGACCGAACTCTCTTGGTCGTTTGGCTCCACACGACTAAGCAAATTTCGTATAACATTTAGGTAAATCCTAATTTACATCATACTATCAAGTATGAATGACCTGAATACCCCTCTTGTCCACTCAGTAAAACATCACTTCCAATTAAATTTCAGGTATAATATTGAACTCTAATATATTACTATTATTCTGGGTGACCAAATACTGGCTTGTGTGTCGAAGCTCCATCGTGAAGGCCTACTCCCCCGCCTTGAATTTTCCTTGCAGGTAGTTCAAGTTTATAAAGCATAGAAAGTACGTACAGGAGATCTATCAATAAGTTTTTCTGCTATCCTCAATTCTATTTCTGGCCTCTTGAGGCCATTTCTAGTAGTAGCATAAGATGAAATGATAATGTTACTTGAGCAAAAATTTTCAACTTTTTTGAATGTTGCCATAGTCCGAAAAGTAGTCATCATTATTAGCGATGTTTGACATGGAAAACTAGGTTTTCTACAATTTCCTATATTCTGACCTAATCACATGTCAGCTTTTAAAATTTCAGTTTAAAAATTAATATTTAATATGTAAAGAAAATCAAACACATGCATGATTCGAATTTCCAAAGATGGTCAATTGTAATCAGAAGCTTGACTTTTGATAACTCATTATTTTCAAGGGAATAAGATATAAGGTAGATTCTATGATGCAAATTAATTAAATGTACATGTATATGTGTAAAATGTAAACTATAGGACGGGTGGTTGAGTAATATATAAATATATATATGGTTATTGGAAATATAAAATTTAGTATTGGATGTTCATTTGAGTATTTAAGTAACTTATTTTTTCTTCTTAACAACTAAATTTTGAGTGGGGATAGATTTCTCAAATTATATAGGTTTCAATATAGTATTAGAGTTTGGTAAAAAAAATAGTATCAAAGTCAAATTGATCTTACGGCTCATACGAAAGGTCCAAAGTTCAATGAAGATATTAAAATAAAAAAGAAAAAAGTAAGTTTCAATATGCAGGTTCACATATACAAGTTTAGATAAAAAAGAGAGAAATTAAAATTTTGTAGTTTTAAGACTCAAAAGAATATAAACATCACCTTATATATATAATAATATTCGAGAAAAGTGAAAATTAAAGAAAGTAATTATATATAGGAGGGAACACCGACCAAGTTAATCTCACACACATATATATATATATAGTAACGATGAATTGGTCTAATTGTTAAGCGACTAATTAATTTGTATTACTTAAATAATGTCCTGAGTTTAAAGTATTGTAAATGTAACTATCTCTGTTGAAAGGCTCTCACATCATATTTAAGTTCGCGATACAATTCAGATTGATTGAGGTAAAGCCTCAAAAATCGAACACACAAGATATATATAAAAACTCGGGTAAAGTAACTAGGGTGTGAATGTGGTGTTCTACAATCTCTTTTGGACACAACACAAGTTGACTAACATGGCTGATATATATATATATATATATATATATATATATATATATATATATATATATATATACCAACTACCCCTAACCTCATCAAGGCCATATATATGAGTGACATATATTGAGAACTTGAGATCACTCTTTCATATTAAAACCACAAATGAAAGAGACCTATAAAAAATATGACGGCTAACCCCTCATTTAATGGATTATTTTAATCCATCAACTAATTAAAATACCAATGTGTATTATAATATATATTAATAAATAAGAAAAAGATCGATTAAATACTTTATCATTTGCTTTATGTTATTATGTACTCCACTTGGCTCTCCCAGCAATGTCCTTGGACGTGTTGCTAACGTTAATAAGTTATAGATGGGGATTAAATAAATTACAACTAAACTTAATACGTACAAAGCATAAAAATGGTATTTAATTTTGTTGGGATGAGTAGATTAGGTTAACACACATATATAGCCATATAGGTCAAGAGCTAGCTTGTAAGATTATATTATTATTATTATTATTCATTTGGATTCTATTAATGAAGCTTATTAATTAGCTAGTGCTAATGTGACAAATTAATCATTAAGAAGTTTAATGAAGGGTTAGCAAGCGGTTTAGTATCACTTAAATAAAGTTTTGGGTTCAAGACCTTGTGAATACATATATTTTCATGAGGAGACGACTCTCTACCATAATTAGGTGCGTGAAACAGGTCGAATTTAGATTAGTTAGGGCAAAGCTTTGAAAATTAAATGGGAAGGAAAAAAAAGATGTTAATTAAATAGATGCTTGCAAAATGTACATGTATATATATTGACACTGTATTGTGTATGATTGATGAGTAGAAGGGTCGATTTATCTTTAATTAAGTGTTAAAGGTTTGATTCCTAATTTTGTATATGAAGTGGTTTAAAATCTTCAGGCCAGATGTGTGTCCTACTCATTAAAATGTTTATAGATTAACGAAAAAATTAGTCACTGTATTTGATAGTGTCCATATATACTTCAATTTCCGCACACAAAAAAAAAAGTGCATTTATTATAATTTGTTGTCTTTTGATTTGTTTTTGATTCTTAGGCTTTGGTGTGCGAGGCCAGAGGGTTGTGAAGTATGATTGTGTGCGTATAATTAATTAAGAATTGTAGGTTTGCACATGCGTCCTATTAGTCATTGTTCAATTAATGTTCAGATTATTATATTTGTTTATATATATATAATTATATTTCTTAAGCAGATGGAAGAGTTCCCGTAGGAGTTTTTTAAGCCTTCCTTTAGCTTCAAACTGAATGTCCTGTATATATATACAAGATTGTTGAAAGATCATTATTATTATTATTAAATAAAAGAATTACGAATTATTATTTTTAATTTTTTATGAGACATGCATGTTGTCACTATCGATCTTATATTAAATATCAAATGAAAACCTTTTTAATTCAAATGCTTCAACTGATTCATTAATGATAATAATTCATTCATATCCCTCAAAAAAAATATTCATAATTCTCAACGAATGTGTCAAGTCTCACACATGAAGAAGAAAGAAAGAAAGAAAGAAATTGGGCCGAATAATTACTTCATTGAATTTGAACCTGTAGAATGCTTCTGTTGATGAGGCTATAGAGGTCCATTTGAATAAGTATATATGGGCCTCTAGATCAGAACATGGGCCAGACCAATGGCCAAAAAAAGAACATGGGCCAGACCAAAAATTCGTACCCAGATCCATCAAATCCCACCCCTATTGGATCAACAAGCACAAACAAGAGTACAAGACTCACATTGACGTTCTTCTTGGATTCAACATAGTTTTATTATATTTGGGATGTGTATTGCTTCTTATAAAAACTACTTGTTAGGTTTTTTTTATTAAATTTTCCATAAATTTTTTTAATTAAATAAGTCGTTAATGTTTTTGTAAGGTTTAGATTTTGTTAAGAATTGTGTGTTAGCTTTTAATATATTTTTTATTAATATTAGGATGTGTTTGTTCCGTGCAAATGGGAAGGGAAAAGAGGAAGGAAATATCCAGGTCCACAGGAAGGAGATTAGAATGGTATTTTGGGTTTCGTGCAAATTTGGTAAAAAAAAAGAGATGTGAAATGTTTGACACAATCATATTTTTTTAAAAATATTTTAGTATAAGGGGTAAAGTTGTAATTTTAATATATTTTTACTCATTTCCAATCCCATTTTCAAATTTTACTACCAAATACAATAATCCAATCCCATTCTCTTTCTGCTTAACAAACACACCCTGAAAGTTTTTATGTTATTCTAATTGAGACATTGAAACCCGAAACTATAAATATAGTAAGATTAGCCAACTTACAAACCTCCAAAACAAAAGTACACTCCTTAAAAAGATGTTCAAGACATAGGTATTATTCTTTTAATTATTTGGTCTTTAATTTATTTAAGATAAATTTTTATTAATATCAATATCTATTAATATTAAAAGTATACTAAATAAATGAAAAAAAAAATTTAATACCACCAAGTTTTAAACTTTCTAAAGAACTATCCAACTCGTACTATTCATTATAGGTGAACTTCATAAATTACTATTATATTCTCGACTCAGAGTTGGAACTTCATAGAAGTTCATTACTAAACTTATACTTGCATAAAGGACAAAGGAGAAGCACCATGTTTTTTATGATATCTTTGTTACACAAAATAATGAACTGATGAACTAATGATTTTCTTTCAAGTGTTATTAAATGAAATCGATTATAATTAAAAAATTTTGGTATAAAATTGACTATATAAAATTTAAAAAATTGAAAATTTATGATAGCTTCTCTCCAAAAAAAAAAAATTATGATAGCTGGTGAATTACTAATAATGCCCAAAAACAGGATTGACGAATTAGGGATAATAATCTGAATTTCCTCTCGGAAAGGTATTTTGGCTCCAAGTAAAAAAATTAGAATAATGGAAATACCAAACACGCCATTATGGTTTGATTTGATCAATTGATCATCTATATTTATGTTGGTTGTTCCCACCACCAAACTTCACCGTTTCTTCCCATCGATTCTGAAGCTGTACGGAGGCCTAATCGCTGCTCTATCACCACCAATCCACCATGTCACTTCTCAATCAACTCTTTAACAGAGGCGTTTTCGGCACCAGATGGTAAGTTCCCGATCTGAAATTCCATTATCTTTAAGGATCCCGAGTTTTCGTTATAGAGCTTATTGGTTCATACTTCGGTTGCTTCCTGAAATAATTATTCAACTAAATTGCTTGATGTGTTTCCAATCTTGCGTCTATTGGTTTTTGAATGTCTATGTATGTTATCGGATTTTGTGATCGTTTTGGGAGTTAATTTTTTTTTTTTTATGTATGTGAGCTATTTACACGAGAGCGCTGTGATGATTCCACAATCGTATATGGTGTGAATATTGTAATTGTTGCTTCATGCTTTGAATTTGGAACGAATAATTTAATTTTTACACATCGTTCTTTCGAATCACTTTAACTGTGTAATGAACTCTATTTTCATCGTCTTCTGTAGTAAAACATGCTTGAACTTGGCGATATCTCGCATTAAGCTGCTGCAAAACAAGAGAGATATGCAATTGAAACAGATGCGCAAGGAGATAGCCCAATTTTTGCAGGCGGGCCAAGAGCCAATTGCTCGAATTCGGGTAATTTTTCAATTTACGGTGATAGCTAATTGCTGCTACTTTTTCATCTTTCTATTTTGACTTGGCTTTTATTATTATTATGTTTTGTTGATTTAACTAGGTGGAGCATATTATACGAGAACAAAATACAGGGAATGCATATGATATTTTAGAGTTATTTTGTGAATTTGTTCTTGCACGCGTTCCTATAATTGAGAACCAGAAGTAAGTCCACTGACCATGAGTGTTTTATTGGTCATTCTGTCTATTCTACTTTCCTTTCTTGTTGATGATTAATTCCCAAAACTGAAGTGCAACACTCATTCAAATGACATAATAATTTTTCCCCCTTACCTCTGCAATTTTCAGTTCCCTTCTAATTATAACTTGGTGAAGTTTTCTAATGAATGGGTAACAAAGTGATGACTTTGTGGATCAACTCGCTTCCTATAATTTTCTCACAAAGTCATCCTTTTCTAGGAAGATTAAATTTACATATTGAGTAATGAGTATACAATTAAGGGTCTGAAGAAGTTGTTATTTGAACCTACTAGTAGTTAAAATTTTCCCCCGTATTGTTACAGTTTTTCAGAAAATTGTTTTTGGCCATATTTGACTAACTTTAAGTCTTTCTTTCCAACAAAATAGGGATTGCCCTCAAGAATTGCGAGAAGCCATTGCAAGCATTATTTTTGCTGCTCCCAGATGTTCAGATGTGCCAGATTTACTGCACATTAAAAACTTGTTCACCACAAAATACGGGAAGGAGTTTGTAACTGCAGTCTCTGAACTTCGTCCTGATTCTGGCGTGAACCGCACGGTAAAGTATCTCTAATGCACTATCTTAATATTCGATTATTGATTTTACTGGTGTTTTATTATTTGTTTACTATTATAGTATAATCAGTTCATCTCCTTTTTTTTTGTTGCATTATTGCAGATAATAGAAAAGCTCTCAGTTCATGCTCCATCCGGAGCAGCAAAGCTCAAGGTGTTGAAGGAAATTGCAGAGGAATACAACATAGCATGGGATTCTTCTAAAACTGAGGCTGAGTTCAGTAAAAATCATGAAGATCTCCTGGTAATTTTATCATCGGATGTTTTAATATTTCTTCTTTCATGATTGGACATTACATAATCCTAGAATACCAATATTCATTCACAAATCACAACCATATCCTGGCGATGCCATTTATTCTTGAGGCAGTTATTTCATGTCTAAACTATTTTCAATTTTAGTGGTCCTACTAACTTTGTCCCTGACTCCAGAAATCTACTGCTATTTTCATTTCAATCATAGAAATCAAATTTGTAATTCCAATTTGGATTCTCTTTTGTTTCTTAAAGAAGTTGACAGTGCCAATTTCAAAGAGAAAAAAAAAATCAAGTGTGTGAGGGATATGCATTAGAAAAATCATGTGGAGTCTACTAATCATGTGCTGGACTCACATTTTGTCTTTCTCTATCCAAATTGACAATGTCATTCTCTCTAAGAAATGCATAGGACCAAGTCCATTACTCTAGCTTTTGAATATATTGTCAAACCTTGTAATTGACACCTAAAGTGTTTTAAGTATCAAAATTCAATGATTTGGTACTTATTTATGTGTGCCTTTTACACCATGTTCATGGTTTTCTCATATGGGTTATTTGGTGGGCAGTTCAATGATGTGGTTTGTTTTAATCGAAGTTTAAGTGATAAATTTGTATGACATTCATGATGTTACCTAGAAAATAGGAATCCTCATTTTTTTGCTGCAATTTTATGCATATAATATAATCTCACCACTTTGTCTGTTGGTTTATCTAGTTGGTTCAGTAGCACCCTTAATCAACTTGGTTTTTCTCTGTTTTAGGAGCTTTCTTTATAAATTTATGTACCGAGTATATCGCCAACTCTTATATTTGGCAAAACAATGTTTTTTGCCCTTGAAATGGTGGTTATTTTTAATTTTGTCTTAAGATTTTTTTTAAAATTGTCCTATATTTACAAAAATTCCTAGTGATGTTCTAATTGTTAATTCCATCCAAACTAGAAATAGAAAAGTTTCTCTAACCACATGTTCGATTAGTCAACCAAGTCTATTATTAACTTGGATGTCATTATTAATTAGGATCGCATAGAGAAATTGTGTAAATATTTATAATAAAATTGACACAGAAAAATGACAGGACGAAATTAAAAAACCATCTAAACTCCATAGACAAGAGAAAGTAGACTTACTTTGCCTTCCTCTTTTTTCAGAACTTCACTTGACCTTGAGAAGGCCATTACATGTCACAGTCTGGCTTATCTTCTATTTCTATTTCCTTTTCTTTTGGTTACTTGCCTTTAAGCAAGTTAACTGATAAGCTCCTCTGTTATTTCTGACCTCACTAGCTGATATGTTAAGTACTTCACACATTTTGGTCAATGGTAGTTAATCCCAGAATTGCGAAGTTTTGTTATATTGTCTAAACAACTTCTATTTACGGCATGTTCTCATATTGCCTGTAGGGTGGAGCCAAGCAAGTTGGTGGTGGAGCTACACCCCAGACGCCCAGCAAATCGAGTTCATTCAATTCTGCACCTTCTACTAAGAAAAACTCAGAAGTGTCTATGCATAATAAACAAGCCTATGAACACCTTGAAGCTCCTAGCCCTTCTATCAACAAAGCTCATTTGAATACTCATGAGATTGAACCATCACTTAAAAATAATGATGCTTACCCTGACCGTGATGACGTCAAAAGTGAGACAAGATCTCAATCTTGTGATGTACTAGAGAAGGCTCGAGCTGCCATTGCTGCTGCAGAGCGAGCTTCAGCAGCAGCACGAGCAGCGGCTGCTTTGGTGCACAACAATACTTTTGCCACCCCAAAACTGGAAGGGAGATCTTCTTAGTGCTCAAATTCGATTAAACTTAATCCTGGATCTTATAGGTGGAACAAAACTAAATCCTGAATGGATTAAAGAATGTTCTTTGTTGTGGAGATGATGAAATTTGAAAACAGTGATTATGAGTAAGGAAGATTATATTGTATTCTAGAAATTCATCGTGATTTTGGCAGTCATCAATCTTTGTGTATCATGTAATAAAAGATGTGATTATTTGCCATACATATTCAGAGAAGTTTTTAGTTTTGTCCCTTGACAAATTGATTGTATCTCAAATAATTAGTTTTGGTCTAATGATATAGAAATTTCAATAATTCGAGAGGCTAAGTACTAGTTAAGATTGACTTTAGTCTTGCCCCACGAGATGATAATTTGCCTAAAAATTCAACACATTTAGCCAGGATGCATTATTTAACTTCATTGATGTCTTTGCTTCTTTTTTATTTAGAGTAATTTCTTTTTCAGATTTTGCTTTATTTTCTTTTTTCACTTTTTTTAGGTGTACAAAGTACAAACTAAAAACTACCTATTTATACTTAGTATTAGTAAAGTTGAAATATATCATAATTCATAAGCATGTAAGTGTGAACAGGAAAGGCATGGTGATTGTTGAAGCATGATTTCAAGTTACAAGACAACCAAAAGTACGCAGTGCAAGGAACCAACAAAACATTGTTGTTGGAGTTTCACTCTTCAGTGATGACACATCACACATTCTGATCCTTAAGGGCCCCCACCTACCTAGGTTTCACTGTAAGAGTCCTATTGCCCTACCTACTGCTTACTGTACTTAATGAACCTTTTTGGCAGGCACAGATTTTCTCAAGACAATACTTTCTGATTTACTTCAACTTCATGATCACACTTTTTAACCATTTATGCATGAAACTATTGTGAGAAGTAAGCTCAAAGATTAGTTTTACATCAATTCACTCTGGTCAGATCAAGAACTGAAGAGAGAGAGAGAGAGAGAGAGAATATGTGTTTGTGTGTGTTGGAGTCCTAGGATTAGAGTGAGCTGCCATTTGTGTTCTTATCAACTGTGTCCTACACCTCCTTAGATCGTGGTTTTTTCTTAATTAGCTATCCTTTAATATTTAAGCAACTTTCATTTATGTTATATTATTTGTTCAAGCATATTGCATTTTACAAATGAGGCCTACCTAAGGCTACAATTTCATTCATTGTTCGTCCAAAAGATATAATGTACTCCAAAAAAAAATTCTTTTTATTTAGCACTGCAAGCTCCTTACGCCTAAATTCTGATATTTTTCTGCGTATGCATTATTCCATTCTCAATTCAAGGTTGTTTGCTATGCCTATGTGTCGGTAAGCTTAGGGTTCTATCCTATCTATCTAATCTACTCTCTTTCAGTGCTTCCTTGAATCCCAAGTAGACATGACACTTATCCTTTTCAGAGATCAACTGCTACTTCTCACTTAAGAGGATTCTGGTTAAGGTTTGTTAAAACAAAATAATGCCAAAAAGGATTTATATGGATAGAATATACCATCATTCAATATCAAAGTTAAAGCATTCCTTTCAATTAAAGAAATAACGTGAAGAGAGATACATATAGTAAGTAATAAATCCTACTTAAAACAGTACATATATCTCACAAAAATGTGAGTCTGAGTCTTTCTCTATGTTATTTTCACAGGATTCAAATACCACCACCAGTACGACCACCTGTGAAACCTTGTCCCAAGGGTGCACCAACCATGGCATAGTTAAGGTTGTGGTGAACATACTGGTGCTGCTGGGTGCTACTACTCAGGACATGACCCACTTGGTAATCACCATTCATTGCAAAATACATGGGAGTTCCCCCTGAAGTTGATGACACATACAAATATGGGTGTGATGGAACTTGTGGATTCATGTGGGTAGTGCAGGATGAACAAGCACACAAGTAAGTTGGGAATCTCATAGTCATGCACATTCTTAGCTCTCCCATGTTCCCTCCTGCTCCACCAGGATGATTATACCTTCCTTGTACTCTCTCCTGACACAACCTTAATGTTCACAAATTACACATTCAATGTTAGAACAGAGAAATTAAACAGGACCACCATGATGAAGAATATTAAGAACATTAACCATATATACCGTAGGTTATGATGGGTACCAAAGATGAGGTGACGAGCATGGTTGAGTGTTTCTGTTTCCCTTTCTGCATTCAATTCAACACACACACAGATTCATATTAATATTCATATCAATTCAAATCAAAAGCAAGATTTTCTCTTTCAGCAATTGTTTGTTTGACAAGTTTAAAACTTTGTGGTGAAGGTGAAGAGACTAGCCTTGGCGATGGCGGTTCATGTGTCCCCCAAGAGCCTGAGACTTGCAGATTTTGTGGGAACAAAATCTGCACTCGTACACCTTATTCCCACACTCCTCTTTCCCATCCTTCTCTTCTGTGCTCTCTGCAACAACAGTTCGTAGAATAAATTGAAGGCAATACTCTTCAAGATATGTCACATACTAAATGTGAACACTTGCTCGTTTTTCGATAAAAGACTAATACCTTTCAACCTTTCAGTAGACTGGTATAGAACAAAAATTAAGTGCGTAATATTGTAATTATTGTAATTTATTTATAAGGTATGAACCAATAAGAAAAGATTACCGGAGGGGAAGCTGTGTTGGAGAACTTGCATACCATCTCTAGAGTAGTCATCAGGAAAACTGTTGAGGTCTAATGGGTTCCCTTCTAGTATCCTGAAAATTATGGATCAAGAAATTAAGACATAAGAGACAGATAAAGATTGTATATATGTAATTATGGGAGTGAAAAAGAGAAGGAGATTAATAGAGAGGAGAAAATGATATGAAGCAAAATGTGTGAAAATGCAGTGGAGGGGAAGACAGACAGACACCTACATGGTACTACCGACAGAGAGACAGAAAAACCATGAAGTAGACACTTTGTGATGGGAAGATAGAACAACTAAAGCCTTTTATATAAGAATAAGATTGTATATATGACTTTCAGTTTGATACTGCATGTTACATCTTAAGACATAGGAGTGCTTAAAAAATATTAAATAATGAGCACATACTTAGATGAAATGTGGTCTTTTAACTATATATAATATATTAGTAGATTAATGAGTAAATTACTATTTTAGTCCTTGAAAAATACAGTTTATCTCAATTAACTAGTCTTTGAAAGATATATTTTGTCTCAATTTAGTCCCTGAAAAATAAAAATGTCAAATTTAATCCTTAAAAGATGCAATTTGTCTTAGTTTAGATCGTGAGAATCTCCATTAATATAATTGATATAATTTTTTAAAAAAATTATATTGAGACAAATTGTATTTCTCATGGACTAAATTTGATATTTTCATATTTTATAAATTAAATTAAGGTAAATTACATCTTTTAAAAACTAAATTTGATATTTTATATTTTAAAAACTAAATTGAGTGTATCTTTTAGCACTAAAATAATAATTTACTCTTTATTAATCTAATTGACAAAAAATTTACGTGAACAAGTGAGTGATACTATAAAACTAAAGTTGTCCTTTCTGCCATACCTAGCTAGCTGAACTCAGAATTGGATAAGCAAAGGGACAGTGGGTCTCGTGACTCTAAAAAGAGAGCGTAGGAAATGGCTTTTATTTGCTAGCTAAGCTAGTGAGTGACATAATCCTAGGAGTACTTACTGTCGTTCGATTCATCATTGGTTTCTTTATTACATACATATTTGCTAGCTAGTTAGTTTCCTCTGGTTTGGTTTGGATTCACTCTAAAGAAATTTACACGACACACTCACACACACATTAGCTTGGAACAAAGAAGTGGGGCCATTAGAATTTGCATTCACTAAGGTGTAAGTGTATTATTCAAACTATTAGATGAAAATCGAAATTTATATTCACACTATAATTTTTTCATCTAACAATTCAAATTGTACAATTTATATATTGTATCGAACCTGCATTTTAAGATACAAGGCCATTGAGAAGACGAATCATATTTAGAGGTAGTTTGTCTGCTTCCTGTATGTAATAAATTTTTGCAATTGAATCAGTGCCCATATATTTCATCAAACCCCAACTAGGCCACTATAGCATCAAATAATATTAGAGGGCCCTCCCGCTCATCAAGACATAATTAACGTTTTTTATATTGAACTTTCCATGTGCATTTAGGAGTTTTCTATTCCTGTGAAAGTAAATAGGCCCCCTCGTGCTTAATTATGCATGTCTTGATGCTTTTGGATGCTATCTCTTCCCGTTTGCTTCTGCTTTTTATATTTTCACCATAATGCTAAGGGGATGCCTCACTACTTGTGTTTCTGGTTTACTTTCATTCCCAAGTGGGAACAAATCACCACATTCAAACTTGAAATAGTAACGTCTTTTTGACTCCCCTTATGAAAGGGGAGTCACCTCAAAGTGAAGAGAGCAACCTGAAGATTAATAATATATATATATATATATATATTATATCTGTTAAAGAATGTAGTTTCAAAATATTTTTGATGTTATAGAAATTTCAGTTGGTTCAACAAATTGTAAAGAGAACAAGAAATCTGCATGGAACGTGGGATAGGAGAATTCCCATGTGTACCTTTGAGGTCTAAGTCTTACTTAGCAAAAGACAAAAAAAACCTAAGTAATTGAGATTGAAAAATTGAAATAACCCTATATCATTTGTCATGGATAGGGTAATCACAAGAGGATGAGTCTTAGAAGAACTGTAAAAATTAATACCATATGATTTGAAAGTCGTTAAAATTTAATACACAGTTTCTCTGCTTGATCGATTGATGTTGGATTATTTGGTCAAGATAAATAAGACCTATGTTTATCAATGTTGATATCAATGTTTTAAAATTC
The DNA here is from genome assembly GCA_014851425.1 of Senna tora. NCBI lineage: Eukaryota > Viridiplantae > Streptophyta > Magnoliopsida > Fabales > Fabaceae > Senna > Senna tora. The sequence goes on from CM026270.1 coordinate 8,030,348, forward strand.
GGACCGGACCGGCTGGACCGGGAATCGGCCGTTCGTCCAATTTGAGTTTAGCTAAAAATTCAATTTTAAGTTAATCCGGTCATAACCGGTGACCCTGGAAAATAACTAGTGACCTGGACCGGTTTTGATTGATGCGTTTTTTTTTTTTAAAAAAAAAACTTGCTTTCTTTTAGTTGGGTTTAACATTTTGGACTAAACTTGACTACATTACATGAATTATGTATCTTACAATTTTAAATTTTATATGATTATGAAACAACTAATATAGTGTGTAAATGATATAAATATTTTAATTAATATTATTTGAGCTTATTATTTGTATATATATATATATATATATATATATATATATATATATATATATATATATATATAGTTGAATAATATTAAATTATTCATTATATTTTAAATTCATGTATAAAAATATAATTTTTGTAATATAAAATATATATATTGATATAAAATTTATTTAAATATTATTATTTTTATATATATAATATCAACCGATTCAACTACCAATTTAATCGATTGAATCAGTTAACCCATGGCTCGAAAGGTTTTTCAATGAATAGTTGAATTTTTAAAACAATACGCAAGTCATTGCGCCTATAATTGTTCTAGTGTTGAAATAATTTATTTGCATTAACCCAATGAGAATAACATCAAGCATCAAATAATTTGGTTTTATATTCTACGTACACACATATTCTTAGGGGTGTGTATTGCATTATTGGTTCATGTCAACTAACTTAATCTAATCTAAACTATCATGTTGAGTTGAGTTGGTTTTGGATAATTTTTTGACTTATTGATTTGGGTAACAAGTTTTAAAATTTTTAACTCACTCAATCCACCATGCACCTTTTTGTTGTATATATATTATATATATATATATAGAGTTGAATTTTGAGGTGACATATTTTATTGTATAATTAATTAATTATTTATGAATTGTGGAATGTCTTTTCTTTTTTTTATAATGTAAAATGTCTTGTTTTGGTTTGTTTCAATGTTTAATTAATTATTAATATGTATTTTTTTTTGTAATAAAACTTATTGTAATATTTTTTTAACTAATTAATTATGTGAAAATGTAACGTTTTGTTGTTAAATTTCAATTAAAATAAATTATAATCGATTAATAGAAACAAGCATCTAATTTAATTTTTTATTTTATGTAAAACTCATTTCAAAATTACTAACCATTGTCGATTGGAGTGGTAGGTACTCCGTTCCCCTTAAGCAAGGTTTCGAGTTCGAGTCTTGTGTATGAAAAAACTTCTGCTGGGAGAGCTCTACCGCCGTTGTGGGACCTCAGCTAACTCGAACAGGATTGCCTTCAATAGGACTATAGGAGGATACCTGTGAAAAAAAAAAGACAAAGTCAATAAAAAAGAAAAAAAAAAGTCGATCACAGCCAATTCAACATGAACCAACTTGCTCACTGATAGGTTGCATTGATTTGATTTGGCCACTCAATTTTCTCCTAACCTAAATCAACATAATATGACCTCAACTACAACAATCAAAGCCTTTTCTTAGGGTCGGCTTATAACATGACCTCAACTAATTGGTTTAATTCCATTCATCCCCTCAGCCTGAAGCAACTCCCGTGCATGCCCCAAAGTATTCTTTACATGCCATTATTGCCAGTTCAAACTAGTCCAGAAAATTTCTCTTACTTGGCACTTGGCACATCCGTGAAAGATCATGTAAAGCCCAAGCCCAATGTATTTTGGGCCTTCAAGAGCTTTAAGTATTGTAGGATTTTATTGAAGGATAATCATAAGCGCACTATCTTAAATTGGAGGACTAATTTTAGGGTATTGCTTACTAGTGTTTTTAAGGCATTAATGAGACTTCTTTTGATTAGTTATAAGAATATTTATGATTTTTTTTATTGAATTTCTACCAATTTCAAGTTAATATATATGTTTTCAACTAATTAAAAGAAATCAGAAGAAACTTGGGCTGATTAAGTCAAACACTTGATTTTATTGGTACATTAGTATTTGCTTAAGTATTAATTATCTCCTTTATTAATTATTTCTATCAATTTTGCAAAAGATTACCATGCCTTACGAAATTCATGGAAAATATTTAGGCTAATTTTTTATTTTTTTTAAGACAAAGAAGAATGGAGAGAGAGAGAAATGAAAATGAAAATCCAAAAAAACCTATCCTATCCGTTTAAGCTTTCTCGCTCGCTGAATAACCAGTACAGTACAGAACACACAACTTCACAGCCATGGCAGCTCTTCTCTCTCTCTCTTCATCCTCATTGGCCGTAAATCATTCAAAATTTCCTTCTCTGTCTTCTCCTTTCAAGGTATTTTTACTTCTCCCAAAATGTTTATCACTTTTGCTTCTTCATTCTCATAAATTGCACTATTTCAGGGAAGTTCGAAAGATTTAGAGGCAAAATCTCTGAAATTTCACCAAAGCAGCAGCGGAAAGAAACCCCTGCTTATTCTCAATAAGGCCGCTGCTTCCCCCGTTGTCGTTACCGTTTCCACCGATCGATTCCGTCTCGATAATCTGGGTCCTCAACCCGGTTCGAGGAAGAAGGCGAAGAGAAAGGGAAGAGGTATATCGGCAGGGCAAGGTGCTAGCTGTGGATTCGGCATGAGAGGTCAGAAATCACGATCAGGTCCAGGTGTGAGGAAGGGATTTGAAGGTGGTCAGATGCCACTTTATCGACGAATCCCTAAACTCAGAGGAATTGCGGGAGGTAATGTTTGATTCTCTCTATTACCTTCTCACTTCGATTGTGTCTCCTGGAATTTCAATTTTCATTTTACTTGTGCTTTGTGATAATGATGCTAATTTGCTGAAATCAAGATGAATTATGTATATGAACTTGAAACTGTTACTTCATTGGTTGGTTATATATAAATTGCATAAGGCATTTTGTTGTATTAACTTTTTTTATCCGGAATGTAAGCTCATAAGATTAAAACTAAAAAATAAGAAAATGGTAAAGGAAAGAAAGAATACTACAGTTCGTTGTCATTGATGCTTTTAGAAATGTTTAATCACATGTTAGATATGTACAGTAGACATATATTTCATATATTGTTGATGCTTCATTCTTATGTATACATACAACTGGGTGTTCACAATTTTGAACATCTACGTTGTGTTAACTGTTAAGTGCAAACAAATGCATATATATATATATATATATATGAACTGATTTAATTGTTTATGTTCATGGGTGTTTCTTTCTTTAGGAGCCATTTATTGATGAGGGATGCCCCTTGTTTTGACTATTTTTTTGTTGTTAAGGTATGCATGCTGGATTACCCAAATATGTACATGTAAATTTGAGGGATATAGAAGATGCTGGATTTCAGGAAGGAGAAGAGGTATCTCTAGAGACACTGAAGGAGAAGGGTGTAATTAACCCATCTGGAAGAGATAGGAGACTTCCTTTGAAGGTACAAATAACTTGTTGATTTATTGGCATGTAAATTTTCTTCTTTGAGTGTTATATTACTCATGCTTCTCCATATTTGGTATGTGTGATGTTTGACCTTTAACAGCAATGTAATCTAGATTTTGTTTGCATGACTACTCTAAAAAACTATTCATCACAAGTCTTCTTCTGCTTCAACTAAATTTGTATTTCTTACACCATAACAATAGTCTCGTTTTTAAGTTTATCTGTTTTCTTGAGACATGATATAACATTACTGATGTATAAAGGATGGAAGGTATGAAATTTTGGTGCATGTTTAAGTGATTTGAAAATGATAAAATGAAATATATAGTTTTTCATTGTGATAGGAACACCATGTTTATTCATTATGATATGAAAAACATCCATGATGTGTGTATAGGGATTACATTTTATTGACACAGTTGTAAACAGAAGTCAAACTATACTATAGTATTGAATAACTTCTAATAGGAGTAAATTGTCACAACTTTACAACAACAAACGAATCCTATTTCCCACTAGGTGGGGTCGGCTACGTGGATCAAGCAATGCCAGCATTCCAATGATTGTTATCCAATCAAAGATTCTCAGATATATAAATCCCCCACCAGAGTTTGCAGATGAGCGGATCTGGTTCTCAGCTTGATACACAACTGCAGTTTGTTGGCTGCAATTTTATTTTTCCATTTTACATTATAATCCGATGATGCTTAGGATTTAGCCATTCGTGTAGCCAACATTGAGATTCAAAAATAAGCAATACTTCAATCTGCTGAAGCAGTTTACTCCCGAACTTGGCTCGAGCCTTAAATAAAGCTGTTAATTCCAAACCGGCAAAATCTTTTCCTATTTCGAATCATTTTGTTTTTGCCTTGTGTTGAGAAGGGATGAAAGTAATTGTTCGTTGTACTTCGGTACAGGTTCTGGGAGACGGAGAACTAAGCAAGAAGTTGACAATAAAAGCTCGTGCCTTTTCAACGGCAGCAAAGGAGAAGCTTGAGACTGTTGGGTGTTCCCTCACTGTACTTCCTGGCCGTAAGAAGTGGGTTAAGCCATCAGTTGCCAAAAACCTTGCCCGTGCCGAAGAATACTTCGCCAAGAAACGAGCTGCTGCTGCTGCCGATCCTGAACCGGCCTCAGCTTGAGCAGAACCAAAATTTTCACCAGAAATTTAGATATCTTGTATAAACATGCCAAGTGATCTCTCTTTAGGAAACACCTCATTCATTGAACCTTACTGAGATCTTTTTCTTTATCTTCTTCATTTAGTTATAATTTTCTTCTTTTTTCTTTTGTTGATCCTATCTTGTATTTCATGTTTTCAAGTATTGTTTCCAAAAAAAACAATGTTGTATGTTTAATGAAATTTGGTTCACCCAAAACTATGATGTTTTCGTGGCGGAAAATTATACAAAACTTGTTAAAATTGTATATTGTATTATTGCAAGTTGACCTTAAAACCAGGCCAAAAAAAAAAAGTTGACCTTCAAACAAAAAAACTACAATTAGTATAGATAGAATATGTTGCTTCTTGTCCAAGGTGGATAGTGAAGTTTTTCCCATCCAGTGATGCAAATTCTGTTTCCAACTTAGGGCCCACACGTTAGAGGAAAAAACTACTTAGCTGAATCCTGAATGCGACCTTTTGCAAGTTGAGACATATGGATCACCATGAAACTTAGTCATACACGTAGCTGCAATTCTTTCCAGAAGATAAATTCCTATATGCATCTTGGACCAAACATAGTTGCAACTTGCAATCAATAAACAAGAAGTTTGTTAAATTAATTGTAACCCCACATCTTTAAATTAGACTCTTGTTATCATTTTAAAATTGCACCTAGTGCCACGTGAAATTGGATGTCACATATATGACAAATATTTCCAACAAAACATTACACTAGTAAAAAAAATGTCCCATTTGTCATATTACAACATCATAATAGTTTTACATTGGTAATTAAGTGTTAAGAGTTTGATATTTGATTTTGAGTATAAAGGAGGTTTAAATAATTTGAGTAGCATGCGTAATTTCAATAATAAAGATAAGTTTTATGTTGACTTTGTTTCTTAATGTAATGATGTAATCCTCAAAAAGTAGAATAGAAGGGAATTTCCTAGTTGAAATTGGTCATAAAATTGATGTGTTAGAAATGTCAAAATCATAGTTGTTTACAACATGCCACTTTGGGATGCAAAGCACATGCTAATCACTGTTTATTGCCAACCAAACGCATTGGATTTAGAAGAAAAAAAAAGATGTTGCATTTTTCAAACCGAATGATGAGAAAGATGGTGTTGATTTATTTAATTTTTTTTTGAATATATGCCTCTAAGAAAGCAAAGGCCAAAAGTAATTGCAAAAATGGTTACTGTCTATTTCTTCCAACCAAACAATCCTAAAATCTAAGCTCAAGTTCTTCTTTAATATGATTATAACTTATGGATTACTCAATATTGTGCTTGATAATTCACATGGTATATGGACTTCCTATAATTTATGATAAATAATTAGCCATTATTAATTCTGAAATTCAGGAGTGGTTTAATCAGAAATAATTGTAGATGCATGCCTTTGCTTATTAAAATTTGCCTGTGTCCCACTTTTTGGGAAGCATAGCAGCAAGAAAAGATGCTTGTCTTTAGTTTTGTCAATATTTACTTTGTTTATTCAGCAACATGTTTTCTTTTCCTAGCTTTCTAAGATTCTTCAGTGATATCACCTAGACCCACACTATATATAAAAATTAAATTAATTAAAGTAAGTTTAATGACATTTCAGCTATATATATGGATCTAAAATGGGGGAAATTAAAAAATTATATCTACATACTGTAAGATATATATAATTTTTATACCATTTCCCCAGTGATTGAAAATACCCACCAAGTGTATTAATGTGCGTACCCCAATCATTCAAATTCTGATGCTGCACTTCAGTGAGCACTAGTCCCAAATATTATTAACCCAAGAATTTTGCTCATCGTTTTTTGAACTTGATTTCATCAAATTAATTCGCGAATCCAGATCTAGATATATATACTCTACTTTTTAAGGGTATATCTAACAGATACACTTAAGACATATGTTAAATTTTTTTTATCTGAATAATAAAATATTTAATAACCAAAAATAAATTTTGATATTTAAAACCTTAACCAACCCTATTTTTAATAATCTACCACTACTCCATCAATCAAATATAGGTAATAGTAATATAATATTCTCTCCTAATTTTCATTACCATTTTTAAGTTGTTAACTAACTACCTTCTTTTTTTGGTCTGAAAGTTGTGAACTACTATGAATTCATTAGTACAGTTTAAATTTCAAGAGGATGTTTGATTGCTGGAAAGATGGACATTGGGATTCTTTCTTTTCTTTGGTCCATGTCTGGCTAGAAGATAGATGTTACAGAGAAGATAAATTTCATCTGAGATAAAAGTAAAGTGATCACCTAATATTTATTGCTCTTGCTAACTTACTAAAATTATAGAGTTTAAATACGGACAAAAGTTCAATGATACCGTACCACTGAACTTCAGTGCATCCCTCCAATCATGTAGTGCCATTTGTTAATATTAATAAAAACTCACATTAATTAGGGCTCACCTTGAATGGTTTAGGGACTAACTGATTGAAGGGATATACTGAAGTTCAGTACTACCGTACCACTGAACATCTACTCTTTGAATACATAAAAGTAAAGGAAAAAATTAGGTGTTTGTTATGAAGTTATATTAATCACATGTTTTATTATATTCTCTTTCTTTAATAATTGGTTATCATAATTTAATCTTCTATAATCTCTCTCCATTCATAATTGGTCATACAAATATTTTTTGTCACATATCTTATTTTTATTGAAAAACTTCACAGTAAACATTTAAGTATAACTTCATTTTAAGTTTAATCCAAAAATAAATTTGACTTTTCATCATTTTATCTTTTATTTTTATTCCATCGTACTACACAAAATTATTTTTATAATACAATTTCATTTATCTATATACTAAATATACTTTTTCTATATTCTATTTCATTTTTCTCCGATTTATTATTATTTTTTCATCAAAATATATTTTCAGCAAGCAAACGTAGGATTGAGGAATAAGTTGATTGATTCACATAATGGACGGCATATTTGGCCTTGTATTAGCCAAAACTCGAGAACGGCGTCGTTTAGGCGTAAGTGAGGGGTTTTTGCTCTTCTTAAATTAGTTGGCGACAAGGTCCAAAAACTCCGTTTTTGTGAAATGCAGCGAGAGAGTGACACGTGTCGACACGAGGTGGGAAGTCTTAACGCTGTGGTAAGCTCCATAGGGAAAGAAAGACCCGCTCCTTACGGATCCGTTTGATAAATATTGAAGATATTTTTATGCTGCTTCCTTTAATTGATTTTTTAATTAAATTAATATTATTTAAGATTTGTGATCGTGGCCTCGTGGGTGTCAAACCCAATGTACTCTCGGCACCGCCCGCATGAATCTATTTTATAATACTTTTAACAAATATCTTTTTAAAATTAACTCAAAAAAATTGACAAAAATATTTTAGAGACAAAATTAAAATTTAGGATATAAAATGTATTTTTATCAAAAATAAATTAATGAAAAAATAAAATAAAATAAAATATTAAATAAACATAAAACCAAGTGTGGTTGGAACCATGAGTCTCTGCTTCCTTCACTCTCTGCCTCATCTCTCTTCACTTTTCCTTTTCACTCTCTCTCTCTCCTTTTCGTTTTCCGATTCGCTTTCTCTCTCTTCGCTTCTTCTTTGTATAAATTACACCATTCTTCTCTTTCCCTATCCTCTCTTCACCTCTTCTTTCCTTTCTCTAACCCTTTAATTTCCCAATTCATCTTTCTACTTTTGTTTTATACAACGAGCTGTACAGTTTAGCTCACAGGTACTTCCTCTATCCTTCATTTCTTCCATCAATCCTTCACGATTTCGATTTACAGATTCGCTTCCCCGATGAATTGCTTCAATCGTTTTCGATTTTCGCTCAAAAATTATGTATGTGCTGAAATTTTTTTTTCCAGATCTATATCCTGTGAACTGCAAGCTTAATCGCTTCCTCATGAACACGGAGATGAATTTTTGAGAAAAGACAAAAATAAATGATATTGTTACGGTTTGAATATAATAATCTGGACGGTTTTAATTTACTCGTTGGGTGATTGATAAGTTTTAAGGCTCTAATTATAATTAATTTTTTAATTGTTTGGTTTGACCAGATCTAACGTTGAGCTTTTCGAATTGTTATGCACGTCTTCGATCTCTTACAATATAATACTGATTAAATCCTAATTTAATGTTATTTATTAATTTGGTTTTGGATTTGGCTTTAAATATGTTTTGGCTTGGTGAGCAGGTTATATTATATCTATTCCAATTGTTGATAAGATCCAAAGAAGAAAGAAAATGAACCACTGTGCAATCCAGCAACAAAACGTCGTCGCATCGTCACGTGAGGAGATGAGCAGCAGATACCCCGTGGTTTGTCCCAAACCTCGCCGCCTCGGCCTCTTAAACGCCGCCGTCAACGACCACCCCGTTAGATACTTCCGGTGGCATATCAGGTAAATAACTCATCTCTTTGATTTGTTGTATTTCCTTTTTTTCACTTCGCCTTTGATACAAATTCATTTGATTAATTGGACTTTCTTGTCCTTTCTTTTCTTCTTCAGCTGCCAATCAGAGATATGTGATTCGAGATCTATGTCTGATCCATTGGACCTCATCCTTGCCAAGGTATAGCTAGCACCTTTATTCATTGATTTTCCCTATTTTTGTGTGATACGGAAATCACTAAATTATTAAGTGATTAAATTATTTTAGCTACGGATTTCCAAGTGGCTAATTCGTTGTTCTGTTGTAGTGAATGTTATTTTGCTTGTCGATCATGTTTTGAAATTCTATACGTTTTTGCAGGGTGGTTGTGGTATAGAACAATCATGCACACAAATAGCCTCGTCGCCCCCATTTTTCTGCGGGTCACCGCCGAGTAGAGTAGAGAACCCATTGATTCAAGATGCTCGATTTGGGGATGAGAAGTTCTCCCCGCTCTCGCCGCCGCCACGGGTTTCGGCGGCCCCAGCAGCCGTTGCGTTGCCGGCTCCGGCGTCTTCCTCCAGGAAAGGAGGATGTGTCCGAGCCAATTTTGGAAACAATCCGGCTGTGAGAGTCGAGGGGTTTGATTGCCTCGATAGGGATAGGCGAAATTGCAGCATCCCTGCCTTGGCTTAGAACAACACCCACATATGCGCATCTATCTTGGGAAGAATAACAAATTAGGAGGAAAGAAAGCTTTAGTAAGAACCAGAAGAGGAATTTTGAATGTCTCTGGAGAGGAAAAAGAGAAAGATGTCTTTTTGCTTGATGTAAATATACGTTGATCAGCAAGTGTTTGTAAATGTCATGTGTCCGACTAAACCATTTGCTCTAGCTAGAAAGTTTAGAGACGAGAGGGTTTGATTTGGCCTTTGGGTGTGTAGTTAGAATTGTGAATTGTCCCTCTCTAATTCTACATTTAGTATCATCCATCCTCTATCTTTGTAATTAGGTTTATTAGAGGAAGGGGAATTTTACATTATTATGATTTGTTTTCGGGTCTTTAGTTAGCGGCTTAAGAAGAAAAATTTGTACAAAATATGTTGATTCGAGTCACATCCCACATATATAAATATATATGGTCAATATTTCAATTGTGAACTTGAACCAGTTCCTCTATTTGAAAGATATTATTTCCTTTTCCTTTGGATCGTAGAACAGGTTGTTTTTGCTTACGTTTTACGCTAAACTAGGGAGTTATTGTGTTGGTGATGAATAATAATTGGGAATAAAAATGGCTAGTCAATATATATGTAGTTTATAAATTGCTCTTATATATGTAAGTCTCATACTTGTGTTAGAAACGTTATTAAATAGAGGACAGATGAACAAACAACTAAACATTGTGATTCGAAGAAAATATCTAAGGAAATGCGAGTGTAGTGCTTTTGTAGACGGTCCCATTTCGTACCTTTATTCGCTGTAATGGTTGTGTTGTGTCCCTCTGTTAGTGTCTCAAAGTTTCATGCCATTTGTGTGGCTAAGACTCTGGTTCTTAAAGCAGGCAGAATCTGATGACATAGTTTAACTAATGGTGGATACCCCATGTTCAATATCTTTAGAGAGATATTAAGAGAATGTTATTTGTTAGAATGATAGTTTTCAACGGTAGTCCTATAATATTCGAGAGATTAATCAAAAGATTCGATCTTATGAATACTTCGGTTTCAGGAAAGAAAAAGTTTGGTGGATAGTTCAATCATTACATTTGATGCTTAAAAAGAAATTTCATGATGCCCACATAACACATCTATATTTATATCTATATCTATATCTATATATATATATGGCTTTAGACTTTTTGGTGTCACACAACCAAAGTGTGACACCAAAAAAATAACTTTCCTCTCAACTTCTCAATAAATAATTAACTTCTTACAAAATAGCTATATTTTATAATTAAAAAATACAAAAAAAAATAATATGATTGGTGTTTACTAATAAAATAGAGAAGTGCATAACTTCTCATTTTTTATTTCTTTATTTTAAATTATGATAACAACTCTATTTTAAAATTTTAAAATTATCAAATATTTAACTTTTAATGATTTTAAAATATAATAAATATTTTATATTATATTTTTAAAAAATTTAAGAATAAATTAAATGTATGCACATAAGTGCATGGGAAGCCTCTAATAAATATCTATGTAATTGTGGCTTATCAATGAGTAACTAATTTTATTTGCACACAACTCACAACCCATGGGCCATGGTCCATGACTTCTATGTCTCGGTGATCCGTCCGATTAGAAGTTTGATTTTTTAGGAAATACAAATGAGCATGAGAATGTTTAAAATTATGTTTGGTATGACAAAAAAGATGTCAGAATGTGATTGAGAATAAAAATGTTAAAAAGATATAATGACCAATGTACTCCTAAAAAAAGTTTTGTCAAACTCTCTATGTAGTGAGGTTTTTCACAAACCTTTTCATTTAAGTTTGATAAAACTTCTAATCAAACGTGGACTTGATAAAACTCTCCTCAAAGTTCTCCACCAAACAAGCTATAAGTGTACTAGGAAATTCATTTTGAATTTTCTAATCAATGTTATTCTTAAAGGAAAAGGAAATTGTTCTATTTTTATGTTGGAATTTGAGTTAAATGGTCTTTTTCTAGTTAGCTGTGGATGGTTATCAAACGCTTACAAATAAATATATATGTATGGTCCAAGGATGTTTGAGCAGTATCTTTAATAAGAAGATGCTCGTTGAGACGTTGACTTGGAATTAAATGTGGTTGACTCTAATATTATTGAGAATTTCTGTAACATTTTTTGAGGTATCACTCTGAGGAGGATAATTCCAAAAAAAAAAAAGATGATGTACTATATTTAAAAATAATTAAAGTTGATTAAAAAAAAAGGAAAACGTTGGTTTTTAATCAACAGAGCTAGTTACTTAGATAATAACATAAAATAAGTTATATTTTTTTTATAACAAATCCATTAATCTACTGTGTTTTATTTTTGGTTAAAAAAACTGAAATGTCAAAAGGGCCCAACCAAGTTTGAACCAGTGACCTCTTGATTTGCAGTCAAATGCTCTACCACTGAGCTATAGACCCTATTAATTAATAAAATTTGCCTGTCTGGTTTCAAAATTAAATTTTAAACTAATCGTACCAAAATTTTTTTTTGATAAACTTAAAATAAATTAAAATAAATAAATTATATTTAATAAAATATAAAATACATCATAATTAAAAATTAAACACTATCTAAAGGTATTATTGTTTACATTTTTTTACGTGCCTTTTGTAAATCTGATTTATTTTATAACTAATGGGTTTAAAAAAAAACTAATTTGATCATCAAATTCCTTCTAGGTTTTGGTGGCTTAAAGAGGATTTTTTTGGAGATGATAAGTGAGCTAAGGGACCGTTTGCCATGTGATTTGGCTGTACACTAATTAGTAATTGCCATCCCTTTCAATGCCAAACACGTCCAAGACATGTTTGCGAAACCTTCGGTTTTGCCAACCAATCCATACGTACGGAATTTTAAAACCCACAAAAAGAAATATATTGTAATTATATTGGCTCTGCTTAATAAACAAGTTGAACCAAACAGTTCATATATATATATATATATATATATATATATATATATATAATATATATACAGCACTGTAAATATAATTATATATTTATATGCATGTATAAAAAATAAATTAAATAAAAATATTTTGAATTTTTATATCTATTAATAAATAAATATATATATATATATACTATAATTTTCAAATAATGCTTTTTTTGTAAAATTATATTTGACTATAATACATATTATCTAAATTTTAAAAATACAATATATACTATATAAAATATATATAATCTTATAAGTAATTATTTTTTTACAAATTAAACATTTCAAACGTTAAATTCTATATTTGATTCATTTAATTGAACTAATTAACATAATTTAAAACCTTAATTTAAATAGTTAAAAAAACACTTTACCACATATATACCCGTATAAGTTATATTATTTCCTTGTTTAAACTTTTTCCAAGACATCTCCAACATTTTTTCTATGTGAAATTTCTTTTGGACTTTAAAGTGATGCAATTTTTAAATTTAAATCTCTTATCAAATAACTTTCTAGGATTTCTCCTCAACTTGCAAGACGATTATTACTACGATCAACTACTTTTGCATAACAACAACAATAATAATAATGATTTTGCTAAACTCTAATAGGGTTTTACTTACTAGTGTTTTAAAAGTACTTTTTATTGATTATTTATAACCAATGAGAAGATTTATAAAATTCTGTTGGTTAACTTTTCACTAACTATAAATAAATAAATTCATTCTCAACCAATCAATAAAAATCTTAATAGGTGCCTTAAGATCCTTAAGATACTTGTTAGATAAATCATAATAATAATTACAACATTCGTTTTTATTTATTACTGAAATAGTGCCTATGCCTAACATCCCTACATGACTACATCTACCTTCGGCAATTAGTGTTCCATGTAGGGATGGCAATGGGTAGGGTCTGGATAGGATACTGTATTTTCCGGCCTTGACCCTGATAGTCAATATTTTTTCCGTTCCCGATCGGGTATGAAATTTGATACTCGTCCCCGGACCCATTGAATACTTAAATCCCCAGACCCAGCTCCGGACCCGAAAAACTTACTATTTCTTTTACAAAATTTGCTACTTTCATCACAAGTATTGAACACACATTCATAAATTTAATTATTTTCAAGTTTAAGAAAAGCAAATTTCAAACACAAAATTTGATATGATATATAATATATTTTTATATAAAATGTTTATATATAAAATGTTTTTATATATATTATAACACCGGGTCCGGGTCCGGAGTGAATACACCCTTACCCATCCCCGGATCCGTACCTGACCCTGACTTTTACTCATTAAAATCCCCAGACCTGTATCCAAACCCATTTTTTTAATACCCAGACCCGAACCAAACGGATAAATTTTTTGGGTACTCTTTGAGTCCAAGTAAAATTGTCATCCCTAGTTGCATGTGCTTCAATTCTTGCTAGCTATGTCTGCCAAACAAAGCACACACAAGTCGTTGATACATAATTCTCTTTTTTCTTGTCCAAACCACTACTTTAATTTTGACGGATTACTCTAATATATGTTTTTATTATATATGTTAAGATTTTATCTAATTGATCAGTGAAATATTTAGTGACTATAAATTTGTGAATAATCAACATTAAAAATTATTTTTATTGTTAAATAAAACATTAATCTATGTTAAATAATTCATATTTAATATTTATTTGATTTTGTCTAATTTAGTTCGAATTAGAAATGAAGGTTTTATATTATAGAGACACATTTCTTTTATACAACAACCTATACCAAAGTATTTTTTCATTAGATGGAATCGGTTATATGGATTAAATGGTGTCAATATGTTATGTCTTTACATATTTTTATGGTTAGGTTATTAATAATTAAATCAATCTTATTAATTTTTCTTATTATTTTCTTTAATATTTTTCTACCTCTAATTATTGACTATATTCCATTTAATCAAGTCTACTAGATGAGCATCTAATAGCCTTTTTCGAGCATAACTAAATTATCTAAAGCGTATTTCTAGTAACTTTTTTATAATATCTATTGGTCCAACTTTTTCTTATTTTGAATTTTGTCACGTTCAACTTATAAATCATATTGACTTTTTTATTGCGTGTACTTCTTTCCTAAGATAAACGATGTTTTATAAATGAAGTATTTCTAAGTATCGTCCTAGTTCATAAAAAAAATAATTGACTAGTATTTCTGTTTCTCAAAAAAATATTGACTAGTATTTCTCTCAATCAGATATGAAACCGATATGTTAGATGATCCAATCAAAATTTTAAACTGAATCTGAAAGAAAAAGTATATGTGAAAGGGCTCCTTGGGTCGTCTTTGAGTTTGGGCCCATATAGAAAGGTGTGCTGGATGGGGACTATTTGTTAGCCATATGTATGCGAGCTTGGGCCTTTACTTTTTTTTTATAAATAGAATCCTTTTACCTTCACCAAAAAAATAAAAAAGAAAATTGTATTTCTTTCTATTGATACATTTTTAAAATTAGATACTTCAGTTTTAAAAAATTACATTACACGGTTCTTCTCTCTACTTTTTTTTTTATAACTTCTCTCTACTTTTAAAAGGTATAAATTTTTAAAAACTAATATTAGCATTGAAAACACTTTCTTCAAAATGGATGAAATTGTAGGTTTCTTAATTTTCTAAGGGATGAGACTGAAAAGAGAAAAGTATGTAATTTATTATAATATCAAAACTCAAAAGTTAAAAATTCATCTACCACCTTATAAATTTCTATGGCTACTTTTCTATTTATAAGAAAATGTGAACACAAAGGCTATGTTTGGTTCAAAATTTTTATGGAATTGGAATTGGAATTGGAATTGAATTATTTGAATTGAAAAAGTGTGTTTGGTATGAAAAGATGGAATTGAAATTGAATTATTTGAATTGAAAAAGTGTATTTGATATGAACAAGATGGAATTGGAAGTTTATAAAAAAAGGTAAGGTAAAAAGACTAATTTGCTCCTTAATAAATATTAAATATTTTTTAATGTTATTTTTTAATATTCATTATAAAAAATAAAAAACAGTAAAGAGAGAGAGAGAAAGAAAGTATGGAAAAAAAATGTCTTTTAAACCCAATTCCATAAAATTTATCTCAATTCCTCAAAAATATCCTACAATCCAATTCCACAAAATTTACACACTCAATTCTAAAAAACCAACTCCCCGTAATTCAATTCCAATTCCACATAACTCAACAAAACTAAATAATTCATAGAATATTGTGCAATTCCATGTGGAATCCAATTCCACGTCCAACCAAACAAAACCCACTTTATGTAATTGAGAATTGGATTCCATGGAATTGAGTCAATTCCTTGGATTCCAATTCCAACTCCACATGGACGAACCAAACTGAAGAATTCCTCATATTCTGTGCAATTCCACTTTGGATTCCAATTCTACACCAAACCAAACGCAGTCAAATGTTTTATTGTATGAGCAAATACACAAGGAATTATGACGAGTTTAATCTCTTAAGAGTTTAGTATTTTTTCCTTGTCTCTCTTATTTGAAAATTTTATTAAAATAAAAGTGAAAGAAGAAAGAGATAAACTCAAAAGTCAATCTCTTAAGAGACTGAACAATCTATAAAAAAAATCCAATAAACAAACCATTAAAAAATCTTTGAAAAAGATTATGAAGAGCTGAACTCTTTAAAAGGTTAAGTACTCTATATATATTTCTTTCTTATATTTCTTCTCTCTTATTTGAAATTGTTCTTTTTACTTTTTCTCTTTTGAAAACTATAGGAGAGCTCAAGTTAGGTTTGTTTTCATTGCTTTTGCTTGGTAAATGTACCCTCAATTTCAAAATGTTTTCTCAACAAGATTAAAGAACAGAATTTGAATTTCTCTATTTCTATTCAAAATTGGAAGTGTTAATTTCAAAGAAAAATAGACATAATTAAAGCGTGTGAAATCTACTTAAATGATGGGCTTCAATTAAATGTGTGGAATCCACCTAGTTAAATACAAAATTTATTAATGAACACGTTCCAAGTATCCATTTCTTTATTAACAATTTTGGAGAGAAAATGAGAGAATCTACTTCTTCAATTCAATTGTATCAATTTTAATTATTTACTATATAAATCATAAAAATATATATTATTAGCTAATCTTATAAAAAAATTTTTTACTAACTATTTAATTACGGATAATATTATAGAGAGTCAGTAAGTTCAAATTCACTAACTCCCAGTCCCAAACATTGGATTTATCTTATTAATCGCGAAATTTGTATCAAAAATCAAGAATAATAAATTTTCTTTTGTTAACCCCGTGACAATTGCAGATTTGCAGTATTAAACAATATACTACAACATATAATGGAAAAAAAGAAGAAGCAAATTTGGTACATTCATATAATAGTAGATGCTTCTTTTTGTTAAACAATATACGACCTTATGGATTATAAATAACATTTTATTTATTTCTATCCCTTAAGGATGAGACTTAGAATTTCTCAAAAAAAAAAAAAGACTTAGAAAGCTAAGCGATGGTTAAAAACAAAGTCCTGACTTAGGAGACCATGAGTAAAAAACAAACATAAGATTCCTTAAATCTAAAAATATAAATCAAATAGTGAAACAGTTTTTTGCCGACAGATGACTGAACATGCAAAAGTAGTTAAGTCATAAGTGTTGCAATAGTAATAGTAAATGCTTCTTTTTGTTTTTAATTTTTTTTTTAAGATTGAAGGACACGTACTATTCAAAAGCATTACCCAAATGGCAAATAATTGCCGCTTGGCCAACATGCATGCACGCTCCAAAATCTCTGCCTCCCACCACACTCACACTATTATTGAAACTCTCAATTCCACTCCACACACTTTTTTTTTTTTCTTTCTTAGTACTAACATTTTCCAATTAATTATCTCTCCATCTAAATCATTTATATTTCGTTCATGAATTTATTACTGATTTAGTTCATAGACAAAATATTTATTATTAGAAAAAATTGATTTAATAACAACAAATATTATTAATAACTAAATTTTGTTAATATTTTGTAAAAAAATACGAAATAATGACAAAATTTGATTATTGATGACATATTTTCTGCCACTCAGTTAATTTTCTGTTTTTTTTAATAAGAATGATAGTAAGGGAAAACACTTTCAAGTACTACTGGGTAGGGCGTAAGTGGCATGTTGAGAAGACCAACAGAGGCCCAACCCAAAGAATTACTGCATAAGCTTAAACCGCAAGCGTTTTACCCAGTTGCAGCTATTCAATTAGCTCTTAGGTGCCAGGGAATCTCCTTAGAGAGAGATGCCACCAATGTAGGATTTTGGATGATTTCAAGAGGATTCGAACCCTCGTCCATGAATAAGACAAAAATTTTTCTTCGAATCCTTGACTATTTGTACTAACCTTGGCAATTTTTTTTTTTTTTAGTTGAGTGATTTTCAACACGAAGAATATGAAAATATATACTTAGAAAAATACTTAATTCACAGTTATATTAAAATATAAATCTAACACAGCGTACACGTAAGGACTATTTTTTGCCCTATGGAATGCAAATACATGAATCCAACCTAAAGACGCAAACTTACATTGAGATTTGGTGTATTTTTGTATTAAGCCATTAATTAATATTAAATTTAAATGTAATCAATTACATCAATCCATGATCAATTGCAAACTTAATAGACAATATTTAATTTATTGCATACAGAATTGTGTCGGTAAGAGTAAATCTCTAATCAAATGTTTAGTTGTTGATTTGTCACATATAGTTGTTTACTTTCAAGTTGAATTTTTGGGTAGCTTAATTGTCCCTTTGTCAACGACACCTCTAATAATCCTCCAATAATATTTCATACTTAAACTTGAATTATCTTTTCCATTAAATTAAATTTCTCACAAGTTGCAAGTACGACTTCACAACCTAATTAAAGATGAGTCATATATAGCTGTGCGTATATGATATGATTATTTTTTATTTTACCTACCTAATTAGCACAATAGAACATGTAACTTGGTAATCATATATATATATATGCCCCTTTGCGCACGCTTAAGCAAATTGACCATTTTCTTAATATTGAGACGAAACACTCTTAGATTCATATAAATATGCAATGTTATACTTTTTTTTTTAATAATTTATACTTAAATGTTGAATTAATTTATATAAATTATACACGTATTAATTTTTAATTAATTTTTTTTTATTAAACCATAAAATAAGCAAATTGGAGAATGGATTAGTGTTGTAATGTTTAATTTTATTGATAAGATAGGCTAATAATAGTCTCACTGACGTGGGTTTTTTATTCCCACATTTGGTATCAAATTTTGTCACACCTAAATTGGAGGATTATCTCATTTTAGGACTTGGGCAAACCCTTCAAGATTTTGACAAAATCTTTTTGGATGTTAATCATTCTACTCTTCCCCTACTACTATCAAAATTTTATTACAAAGATAAATTGATCGTTATATATATTTTTAAATTAAAATGAAGTATTAATTTGATTTGTAAAAAATATAGATTGTTCTAATTTAATCTCTTAAATTTCAAAAAAAAAATCTTTTTTACGTACATCTTAGAGATTTCGGCCTTCAGCCATTGATGACTGCCACACATGCACCGACAAAAAGAAAATTTACGCAAACTGGGACAAAAAGACCTCTACTCATTGATCTAAGTAGGCAATTAATTCATCATGTATATAAATTTAATCTATCTCTATTTTTTAGGGACTAAATTGAAAAATCTCTCCCTAACTTTTGATGTGCAATTGGACTATGGAATTAAAAATTTTGTTTAGAATATATTATATTATAAAATTTTAAAATTAATATATAAATATCTTTAGATACATCCCATGCATCGCACGGTCGATGATGGCTACTTATTTTAAATATTCTCATTCTCATCTTAAAAAAAATTAAAATTCGAACCAAAGTGGTGTTATATGTGAAAGAAGACAACAGAGGTTGCGGTAGAATTCATTGAAGGAAACCCATGTATGAGGAAAGTGGGTCAGGTGAAGAATAAAAGAGTTTGAATTCAGGCACTTGGGACTTGTTCCCTACGTTGTCCAAAAGGTGAGATCTTGTCGTCATCTTCCAAACTAGACAGAATATATAAATACACCCAAATCTCCCCCTCTCCTCCTTCCATTACCCACAACCTTAAAATTAGAATTAAGGTTATAAGGTGATCATCATCATCATCATTATAAGATGAAGAGGCAAAGAGCCACTACTACTACTACTACTACTGCAGAAGCAGCAGGAGGTTCAGAAATAGTGGGGAAGAAGAAACCAAAGAAGGAGATTATTGACCCTCAGATTCATCATCATCAGAAGGGAGAAATTGAAAACGTGATGATGAATTGGGAAATTGATCAGCATAATTGGATAGTGGATGAAGAAATGCCATGGGGCTCCATTTGGCTTCCATTATGGGATATGGATTTCACTTTCTTCTACAACGACGTCGTTTGGGATGACGATATCTGGGACCTCAACACCCAAATCCCCTACCCATTCCTCACACACACACAGTAAATTCATTCGTTCATCGCAATTTTGTACTCTGTTCAGTTTCGTACTTACTCTGTTCTAATCACAATCCTCCCTTGATTTACATGAAATGAAATATATATAAATATAATTGGTTGAATTAACTGATGCACTGCCTTAATTTGTTCATATCGTAGTATGCTGGTGATTCATTTCAAATTCAAATTCAACTCACTTCGATCTCTTTCTTAATTAATTCAAAAATTATTCAAAGTTATGGATAATATTGTGTGTGTAAGTGTATATATATAGCTGTAATTGGAATTGGAAGCAAGGAATCGAAGGCTTGCGAAGAAGGTACTCCACTTCCTTCCCAAGTGATTCGGTGGAGAGAGGTTGCAGATAAGAGTAAAGACAGAGCCTCCAATTTCTTCTTCCCAAGTGGGGGCCACACCTCCAATTTTCACTCCTACCCAAACAAACAACTTTTCATTTCAATAATCCTGATTTGTTTAGCCCTTATTAAAATTTACAGGGTCAACTTAAAAATGAGTCAGTTCTAAAAACAATAGAATCAAATTAAGTTTGGGTTGAGTTCAATTTATATTTTTTACTCTAATTAAAAATAAGTCAATCCAACTATGAAAAATAGGACCAAATTAAGTTAAAGACGACGTGAAAAAAATTCTACCCCATACCGAAAACTGGCTACCCCAATTCATCTATGATAACATCAGGCCAAAGCGATGTAAGGGTAGGTTAAATTAGTTCGTTTTGACAACTCTAATTATTTGTAAGAACTAAATTAAATATTTTAGATACTATCTTAGTGACTAACACAAATTATATATATTTTAGAGACTAAATTTGTATTTTTATCTCTCATTGACTAAATTTTTGTCACTCTCATTTTTTTTTTTGGGTTAACTTCCGCACCACTTCAATCTTCTTGTTCTTACTCTCATTTTTTATGATAAAATTGAGATAAATTATATTTTTTATAGACTAAAATAATAATTTAAAATTAATATAGATATGCATGCATTGAACTTTTCCGCCGTTAGAGGCTATATGGAGGTAATGTGATGATGGCGAGGCGTGTGGGTGGCTGGGAAAGCTGAAGAAGACTTAAGGCCTGTTAATGGATTGTACTAATAGATCCTTTATATTAATTCTTTATATTTTTTTTGGAATTACGAGAGAGATATAAAAAGAAGGAAAAATTTTTTTTTCTTAATTCTTTTCTCTTAATTTTATTTCTCTCTATCTCTCATAATTCTACAAAAAAATATATAGAATTACTTTAGAAGATCACTTCCCAATTTTGGGACGTCGATTGGATGATGTGGAGGGCCATAATACTTTGATGGCCACACACTTATCTTTATCTTATCTAATACGTACTGCACTGATGCCATCTTCAATATGTTATGGTTTTTCTTTTAATTTCTTTTGCTATTTCTCTCGTCTTCCTTCTCTGTTGCACTTGGATTGGCTTAAAATATTAATATAATAATTATATTTATTGTTTTTATAATCTCTAGCTACTTGAAAATATCTTGGATGATGAACACACATTTTTTATTACCTAACCCTGACTTATTTTAAATTACGAAGGAAACAGATGATACAATAATGAATTTCTCAGACTCTAAAGTCTAAACTGTATTTGTATCAAAATAAAAAATGTTCATCAAACCTTTTCCTTTGTGAGAGTGAAATGCCTCAAGTCATTGTTATGTCTATATCCATCTTATCTGTGTGCTGATAATAATTAATGTCTGACATTCTCATCCCAAAAGGATGGAATACTTATCTGTTCATGTGTATTTTGGGGGCGCATAAGGTGACACAAACTTTGGTTTAATTTGCTTGCATCACCATATATACTAATATTTTTATTGATGGAATCTAAGATTCATCATTCCCTCCTCTTGCCACAAAATGCAAAATGAAGCTGTGTGCTTTCTATCCATAGTTTTTCATTTTCTACTCTGTGATCTCACTCTTTTTCTAAATATGTTTAAAAGTTTGTTTTCTCACTATTAACCCTTCACAAAATATAGTAGGCATCACACACTAATATTAAAAAATATCTAATAAAATCATCATTAATATTAATTAATTAGTAATTAGTCATTACATTTGAGTTTTTATTTTCCATATATGCATGTACATTTTTAAGAGAAACTCTTTTTGGATTAAAAAACATCTGTGCTCATTTGAGCCGGGTAGGATTGTCATTAAATATCATTTTTAATGCTTGTGTCTAAAATTACCTGATATCTAAAATATCAAAAATACTCAAAATACTTAAAATACCTCAAAAAAAATAGATATTGGATACTCTATAATCAAATAAATTATCCGATATTCAATACCTAATAAATAAATAGTTATAAAAATAATATTTTAAAATTAAAAATATACATATTACAAATAAAAATTGAAAACGACAATTCTAATAATATTAAAAACACAAAATTATTTTATTTAATACTATATATTATATTTAATATTATAATATATATTATTTAGAAACCAGATATCGAATACCATATCCGACCATTCATTTCAGACAAATATAGGGTACTCGAAGTTAATATACGCACCAGTCCAATACTCAATGGCCAGTTATATTTAACTATTCATACTCTATCAGATATCAAATACTTTTTTCACACAGATACCATATATACATATCTTTTTAAATACCCATTGCCATCCCTAGTATGCAGTCATTTATTTCATAAAAATCATAATTATGCTTGGAATAGCTAGAAATTCTTTTTCTTCCTCCTTTTTCTTTTAAGATAATAATAATGAGCTACTAATTTAAAAGATATAATAATTTAATAGTTGAATATTTGTGCACCTCAATTTTATTTTATCTTATAAAATGAAAATCTCATTAAATAAGTAATAAGCCATTACAGTCACAATTCAAAAGTCCTGCAAAAAGAGGAGGTGATTCCTCTAACCAAGCATAATCATCATCTATATATATATTGCATGCAATGCATGTGTGCAATTCTATCTTAGAACCCACGGAAAAGTCAAGCTTTCAAAAGTATCTATTGCCTTTGGATGACCCTTCTTAACTCTTAACCATGTCCACGATAACTTTAGCCATTTATTTTCACCCCTTTAAGCATTGCCACAGCTTCAAGATACCTCGATAGATGATGCAGATTGAAAGCCATATGAAAAATCTCAATTCTCACGGCAGGCACACCACATGCCAAATAATATTAATTTTTCCACACCTCCTTATACGTATTGTATCTATTGGTCACCCTATCCTTCCGCCATGTGTATGGCCTTATAAGTAGACTTTAAAGAATTAAACCATTATTTGTTGTTAATTCCCAATTCCACTTATCCTCACTACTTGTCGCTCCAAGTGGAATCTAAAGAATAGCATTGGCTATTGAATCATCCACTTGGAAGAATCAACTCCTTAACTCACCCAAAGATTGATTATTAATTAGAGGGGGACTTTGAGATGATAAGATGAGAAATAGAAGAGAGAAAATGAACCTCAGGCTCATGTAATGACTAGTGTTCTTTATATAGGAGCCTCTTGTACTTGGAAACTGTTACAACAGGAGATTCACTTACTAACGGAAATAACTAACTTCAATAGGTGAAAGAGTGTAACCTCCATGGTTCGACAGCGTAGGGTGTCGTTGGCCAATGTATAGGGCATACCTTGAAGGTTGATGTAGACTCTAGTCTTTATCTCTCTTGAAATTGATCCTTCAGCGAAAGTATATGGTATGTTAATTATGATATCTAAGAATTTCAAAGCAGAATTCTTTGAATCGAGAACATTTCCAGTAGAGTCCTAGGAGTAATATATATAACAGATGGAAGAGTTCTCATGCTGCTTTATCATTGAGTTTGTTTTCAACGGCATGGAGGGGACACCCGTCTTGGCCATATGTAAAACATCGGTCACACACACCTAAATTCTCTCCTACCGTGAGTAGTGAATTTTTAAGATTATACATCTTTAAGAACATTAATAAATAATCAATTAAAATATATAACATATGTTTCTTACTCTTAGGTCTACTAGATATTAGATAATTTACATGCAAAAATCATTTTGTATGCAGTCAAAGTATTTGGAAGAGTTATTTTTTGAGGATGTAATGTAGTTATAGATCAAAAAAGCATGACTTATAGAAGAAGATTACTTCAATATTATAATAAGTATGTGTTAACCACATGAAAGAAAAATTTTGAGTAACTTTGTTCAATTAACACTTGACAGTTGCCCTAAAAAAGAACCTAATAAAAAAAATATTTTCTCAACTTGCTGCACCTTCTTTCATGTAAGGGACAAGCTAAGGTTTTATATGCAAGTCCTTATATTTTTATTATTAAATTTTTTAATCAAAATAAAATATTTGACATTTAAAAAAAAAATCATTTATGATAAAAGATATGAGTTGTATAAATTAGTATTAATTTTTTATTGAAGAATCGTATGAGATATAAAACTTACACGGCTACACTTAAGACGTGAGGATAATGGAACTGTAAAAAGGTCCCAAATTTTAACTCTTACCCAGGTCATCGATGAATATATGTATTTGTAATTAATGTCCCTATGATTATAGTTTTGTAATACTGTTTTCATGGAAGCTATAAGTATCAAAGTTCAGAAAAGAGTTTTGATTTATACATGTGAGTGCGTGACAGAATGTTATGAGGTTTTGGTTATAACACAGAAAAGGTATGAATAATTTTAGAACTACTCACGCATATGATGTGGCCATGTGGGTGCAAACATTACAGAGTACAAAATTAAAATCCATAGAAGATCAACAAGTAAAAATTACGATAAATTATGAAAATTTCTTTGCAGAAAACTTTATAATTTTTTTTTTTAAAAAAAAAAAAAGTAAAGCCTTTAAGTAGATGGAGACTGGAGACATAACTTATAAGATATTGATCAAGTAGAAACACATTCAAATTTGCAGTGAGTATTAAACAAACATAACAAATACGGACCTAGATTTTAAAGTGTAAAATATGTAAAATACATAAATTATACAATTTAAATTATTAAATGAGTGTTACAGTATAAAATTTCACCCCTTTTTTTTTTTTACCTTTTTTAAAATTTCATTGCTGTGAGAAGAACGGACTTGTTAGTAGGAGAAGGCCCAGTTCTTTCTAGATGGGCTAAGTAGTCATATTTTGGCCAATTTCAATCCAAACCAAACCCCCCAAAATAAAATTGTTGTCATGAATTCAAATCCATCAAACTTTATCAATTAAATAGTTAAAGTTGACAATAATAAAATTTAAAAATATTCTAATAAAATCTAAATTTGTTTATATAAACTTGAGTTCATAAAATTATGAATATATATATATATATATATGGCTGTAGTACCTTTTGGTCAATAATCTCTCAAGATATCTATTTAAATAATTAAAAAAATAAAAATATGATGTGAGAAGATAATGGAAGAAAGAAAATAAGAATAGTGGTAGTAATATTTTTTTAAAAAAAAGGATAATGGCACCGATAGTTATCAAAGAAAATAAATTTATTATTTATTATTTTAATTAAAATCAATAATATTTTATATTGTATTTTATAAATTAAAGAAAAATTTGACATGTACGTATGTGCGTGTGAAATCCAAAATTTTTTAATGGAATCCTCCCTATAGGGATTGGATTAAGTTAAACACAGATGGGTCATGCATCAAGGAGTCAGAAGCCATAGGTGGAGGAGGTATCATCAGAAATCATGATGGTGCTTGGATCAAATGCTTCCATATTTTCCTTGGTTCAAGCTCAAGCCTTCTTGCTGAAATATGGGCTATAGATGTAGGAATTAATTTGGCTGCAAGCCTAAATTTAAAAAATATCATTGTGGAATCTGATAACTTGTTGGTTGTTAATATGCTTAATGACAATGGTCTGCCCAATATTCACCATATGTTTCCTTTAATTCACTCTTGTAGCTCGGGTTTGAATGATTTTGAACAGTCAATTATCCATCAGAAAAGGGAATTACTGTGCTGATTTTTTAACAAAAACAACTATTCAAGACAGGAATATGAATATTGCTATTTTGAATTCTATTCTGCATGCTATGTATCCCTTATTTTTGGCTGACACTTTGGGTGTTGAATACCCACGTAGAGTGGGTGTAGATTGAACTCTCCTTAATCTTTGATTTTCGTCTTAATGCAATTCTATTTTCATGAAAAAAAAAATCCTCTAGTATTCAATATTTGTGAACATGAAAATTAAGTTTTTTCCACCAAAAAAGAGGTACGCAACCCTAGTTTTTCCACAAGCCATTTGTTTGGGAATGCTATTTTTTGGCTAAGTTAGGTGCACAAGATTTTTTAAAGCTCACTTTTTTGGGATGACCCTCCTCAAATCTTGCAGATGCATCTCCGCTTGCTGACCTTGATGGGATCATGCACCTTTAGGCTGTGTTTGGTACATGTAAAAGATGATTGAAACGGGGAGGGAGACACTTCTCCCATTTCTTTTCTTTATTCCTACCAAACAAATTCCATGTTTTTGTAATGTGATGAAATTATATTTTTGTCCTTACTTTTTTACTTAATTTTATTCCATTTCCACTTTTAATGTAAGAGTAAAATAGTCATTTTACCCACTTTTATTTCATTCACATTACATCATATTGACATGACATTTTTATTCCATGCTCTTTTCCCATTCTCATTTCTATTGCGAGTAAAACACTTTTTTTGTCCTCCACATATGCCTCCTTTGTCAATTTGGTCCCCCACAGATCAAACTGTTAGCAATTTGGTCCTTCCGTTAATTTAACTTGATGACATGTCAAGTTAAGTTGTGACTCAACAATTTTTTTATCTGACTAGGCATTAATTAATTTAGAGTAATTTATTTTTTATTTAAAAAACCTTTTAAATTAAGAAAAAAGTAAAAAAAAAAACATTTGACATACCTCCTTTTAACGCAAAGAAGCATATTTGTGCCCTAGGAATGTAAAAGTTTTTTGTTTTACTTTTTTTTAATTTAAAAGGTTTTTTAAATAAAAAGTAAATTACTCTAAATTAATTTATGTCAAGTCAGATAAAAAAAATTGCTGAGTCACAACTTAACTTGACATGTCATTAAGTTAATTAACAGAAGGACCAAATTGCTAACAGTTTGATCTGTGGGGGACCAAATTGATAACACCGATATGTGGGGGACCAAAATAATGTTTTACTCTTTCTATTACCATTCCCTCCTCTTTTCTCCCTACCAACACACCCTTAGGAGTGGTGTTTGTTTTTATTTTCGTCCAGCATTAAAAAAATTGATAACCACTAATCCTTTTTAACTCGGTTTCTTAATTACATGCAGTACCAATGATAAAAATAATAATTGCATATGTAGTCTTCAAAATTATTTCTATAAATTTTGTCTATATATTTCCTACAACCCGTTTTAGTAAACATTTTGAGGCCCCTCTTAGCTTGTTTATTATCTTGGGAACTATTCTTTTTTACATCTGATCTTTCCGCCACATTTTTTTAAGGAAGGATTTGAATTTTGAACATTATTAATTTAAAAAAACATGAAACTTAAATTGAATCAATCATGACAAAATATAAAAAAATAGAACACCCTGACAAGACTTCGTTATTTTTAGATTTCATACTAATCACACTACTGCACAGCGATATATTTGATTTGTTTGCACATGGCTATATATATATATATATATATATATGATTTTACACATGTATTTTTTTATTGGAGGCAATTTTATTCGAAACATCGTCAGATATTAAATGTGGACACCTTTCCTAACAAAAATTTAAACATAAGTCCATCACGTTTTAAGAAATTAAACTCTTTCACTAGACGTTGATACATGGTTATATATACAAACAAACCAAAATTCTACACACCAGAACATATATAGTAGCTATCAAGTATCATTAGTGAAACACTACACAGTTTCAAGTTTTAACCAAATTAATATTGGCAAGATTAGTTAAATAAATTGTATCAATTTTGTTATCCATACTAATTAGCTAGCAGTATTAGTTACTCTCTTGGACAAACTAATTAACATGTTTTGATCATTGTATATTTTTTATTATTGGTTTGGACGACATTTATCCTAGAAACTACTATAAAATAATAAAATATCCTGTGAAAATGGACTTTGGACCACTAGTCAGCCCTTATTGTCCGTCAAATGGACGGGCTTGAAAATTGAAAAAATATGTCTGTTTAGCTTACGGGCTAAACGGACTTGAAAATTGAAAAAATATGTCTGTTTAGCTTACGGGCTAAATGGGGTAGGGCCGACTCTGTGAAAAAAATAAAATAATAATAAAAAGAAAATTAAAACATTAATATAAATTAATTTAAAAAAGTTTAAATATATAATTTAGAATGGTTTTATGTGTTATTTAACTATTTTTATTTTATAGTGTAAATAAATAAGTTAATTGATGATAGAATTAAACAAAATATTAGGTTAAACTTTAAAGTCAAGATAACACTTTTAAAACAAATACATTAATTTAGATATATTATTTTATCTTAATAGATTTAATTAGCTTTAGTTTGTTAAATAAAGTAAAATAATAATAATATCACTTTTATTTTATTAAAAATTAAATTAATTTTAATAACATTTAAAAATGCCGGCAGATAACCCATTTAGTCCGCAGGCCACCATGAACGAGATTGGACATTACAAATGAGGACCATTTAATAAATTGATCGGCCTGTTCCGACTCAATTAGTGACTGTCCCATGACAGGTTGGTGCGAGCCTCGTTTGACAATACTAATCACTAGTATACCTTATGCTTTTTTATAACGTGGGAAATTAAGATTCAAATATTTATTGAAAGATGTATGTGTCTTGTATTTTGTTACTGTTATTAAAAAGTCTTATTTATGAAAAAAAAAGATGTTTGTGTATTTATTATTTATTGTTTGTATTAGATTTATCAAAATAGGTTAATTTATTCTGATCTTAATTCGTTTTGGTCCTAATTTATTAGGATTGAAATGAGCTAGTAATGATATGTTTTTAAAATGAGCTAGAATTTCTCTAATTCAGTCCAATCCTATTAAAGTGATCAGACATGTTTCTTTAAAAATAACATTTAAATTGTTAAATAATTATAAATTATGAATTAAAGTGATCAAATAAATTAAATAAATATGTAAAATAATCAATATAATTTGAATTAGGATAAAAAATCATTAAATTAATTTAATGTATAAACATAAAAAAATTAAATAAAAAATTTATAAATTTATAAATGATCTCGAGCCTAAATCAGTTGGGCTTTATTTTTCTTATGACTTTGTTGGACTGATGTATTTTTAATTAGAACCAAAAAAATTTTTAATCCAGCATCTCTATATATTTTAGATAGCCAAACAAACTGGGGTGGCTCGTATGACCTAACTTGTTAATGTTGTAAATAATATTGTTTTCAATAAGAATACATTTATAAAAAACGAAAAGAAACCTACTTGGCATAAATGTAGGATTGAAGAGAGAGATGGTTGATAATCAAGTTGTGTATATGTGTGTGTGTGTGTGTGGAGGATAGAGGCAAGAGGAAAAGGGCAAAAGGAGAATGAGGTCAAGCAGAAAAAGGCAAAGATAGAAGAGAAGAGGACAGGGTAAGAGAATTAAAGGATGGAAGCAGAAAAAGGAAAATAATGAAAGAGACACAAAAAGAGAAAGCTATAAAGTAAAGTTTATGTGTCTGCAGTTGCACACACAAAAGCAGCAATGGCAGTCTATACATTACATTACACTCTATCTATCTTTTTTCTGATTCAACTTTTTCATCTTTCCTTTCAACTTTCTACTTTTCTCATATCAAAAGAGCAAGAAGCTAAGAGGTACTAGTCTCTAGTTTTCAAAACAAACATCAAAACAAAACCAACTTTTAAATGCTCTTACTCTCTCGGGAAACTCATTCAAATATCTTTTTTTTTTTTTATTTACTGCTACAACGGACATTCACTGCATCAGATGTACTACTATCCATGCACACACAGATGAGAATGAGTTTAATTTTAGATAAAATTGTTTATATTTTTACCATCAAATTTTTTTAATTATATTTTTATTTACACTCTTTTTTTATGAGTAGTGATCATGTAAGATGTTGTCTTTTATATTTTATCTCTATTATTATTAATCATGTATCTTATTATTTATATTGGCGAACTTTATAATAAATATATATGAAATCCTTTAATTTATTACTAAGCTTTAATTTAAAAAATAAATTAAAAATTTTGTATGATTGTTTAATATATTGATCTGACGTTAAAATTCTTAGTGAGATTTTATTTTATATATATATATATATATATGATAAAAATATTGATTAGAGACAACAATGTAATTATTATTGATTTTTTTTCTATTTCTTATAACTAGGACTTCAATATAATAATGTTTTCTCTCTACGTTCATTCTTTAATCAGTTTCTTTTTGCAGATTTAACCGGAGGGGTTGCCAATCCTTATTTTTCTTCTTCTTTTGTTACTGTCGTTACGTTTCATAAATAAGGTAGATATTCATTCCCCTAATTTTGGTGGTGATTTTCTTCTAGATTTACTTCTGAGTTTTTTAGTCCTCTCTTGTGAGAGTGTAGTCTCCCATTGTTAGATCGATTCAGATCTAGTAAGCGGAGCTTGTTTTTATTTTTGTGTGTACTTATTTTCTTTTGTGAATTTTTTTTACAATCAGGTGATTCTGGATTCAAGATTTGTTATAATCATATCTAAATTTACGAATCATCTATGTTAAAAAATTTTCACTGATTCATCATGATGTTGGAAGAGCCTACGACAATTTTAACTTTGAAGATTACTTCAGATATAATATGCATGAGGTATAAGAGTAACAACTCTGTTGACAACACCAAGGACGGTGAGATTTTTCATCCTGAAGAAATAGGATTAGCTGAGCTTACACTTTGTTTACATAGTTCAATAATTGTTAGGGTTTATTCTTTAGTATTATTAGATTGAAGTTTTTTAAATTATTGTAAGTACCGTTTGATTTTTTTTATAATATAATAAAGCTTTAATATTTTTTTATAAAATATATATATATATATATATATATATATATATATATATATATATATAAAATAATGTTTGGGTTTGAAATTATGATACTTAGAAGAGTAAATTAAGTTTGATTTAAAGTATTCTTCGTTAAAACTTAGACTATATATATATATATAATTTTCATTAATAAAAAAATAAAATTACATATAATTATAAAAATATAAACATTTAGATGTTGGTGCCTCCTTCAAAATATTTTAATTTAAAATATAGTTTAAATTTATAAAAGAAAAAAAGAATCATAAAAAATAAAAAATTAATTTTTTACTATCTTCTCCTCCTTCAATTTTTAACTTTACAAAAAGAAAATATCCACTTCTTCTTTTTAATTCCTAATATAAATATATCCTAAAATAGCGTTTTTCTTTGGATAATAATAATATGAGGAGTTGAGATAAAAAAATAGATATATACTGCAATAAGTGAGTGAATTATGAAGGTGTCCTTCGGTGGTCAGAACAGACACCAAAATTCAGTCAAATAGTCTAATCACATCCTCAGTTTCTCAGACAGAAATGACATTTCCTATTTATCCACTGCATCTAATATTTCCCATTCAATCACTTCACTATTTTTGCAAGACATGCCCAAACCCTTATAAAGTATTGATTGAAGCAACTAATAATTCTAAACTATTACGTTAAAGGGTTTATCTAACAAGTATTCATTTGTTAGGGTTTTTTTATTGGTGGAGAGAGAATAATTTTTTTTTAAAGTTATTAAAAAGTCAATTAACACATTTTTTAAGGCCTTCTCATTAGTTGAAATAAAACCTTAAAGAGTGGTCTAATGGGTCATTTGGTACGAGGGAAGAGGTAGGAAGTTGAGTTTGTTCACCTCTTTATGTTTGTTTGGTACCAAATGAGAGATCTTACATGGTGAGTTTAGTTCCATTATACTAGGTAAGTTTAATTCCATTTCAAGAAGGTGAGAAGTTGTGATGAGGTGAGGTTTAAAGACCAAAATGCCCTAAAAAGATTTGTGGCTTTTGAAAAAGTAAGGGCAAAAAAGGTATTTCATACTTTTATCTTCTATTTCCTTATCTTCTTCCCACCATACCAAACAATATTACTTTTACATTACACTTCCATTTTCTTGCATACCAAACATACTTTTTATCACTTACTTCCGCTTCCACTTCCACTTCTTACTAAAATACTCACCGGATATCAAACGCCACCTAAGAGCACTTATTAGCAAAACCCTATATTAAAATATATTTAGTTTTAATTATATGGATATTAGAAATAATAATTCTGTTGTGAGCTTTGTGAGTTAGTCATCAAAGTAATTTTTGTTATAATCATGAATGAAATAACTACACATAAAGTGTAATCTATTTCTAAAAAGGAGGGAACAAGATTGAAAAGGAAGGGAATGGAAAATGAGCTTTGGTACGTTTAGTACGGAATAAGGGAATGAGAAATGGAATGGGAATGAGTTTGTGTGTTTGGTAGTAAAATTTTAGAATAAAAATGAGTTAAAATTACGACTTCACCCTTTATATTAAAATATTTAAAAAAGTTTTGATTGTATCAAATCAATGAACATCATGAACATTTCTTTCTTTCTTTTTTTCAGCATTGCACACATATAGCAAAAATCTCATTCTCCCTCTAAAAGTGGAGCCCACTATTTAAGAGGTGACTCCACCTTTTTCCTCTTCTTTTCCTTCCTCAAAACTGACTACCAAACGTAACTTTAATTTACTTTTCTTCTGTCTCTTGTTTGAATGTCCTCTATTTTTTAAAAAAAAAAATTTAACTTTTTAAATAAGAAAAAGATGTGTTATTATTGTTACCTTTCTTCTCATTTTTCTCATTAAGTATCAATCCAAATAAAAAAGTTTTGCATTGCTAGCTCCTCACAATAATCATCATTCATCTCTAAAAAAAAAGTCTCATCCCACACCATACATATATATATGAAACTAAACCAAGTACCACCATATTAATGATCACGTCCCAATTAATACCAATCAACCAAGAGTCCAAGACAATCCTTACTTCTTTGCAATGAATCGAAACTACCCACCTTAGTGGGCCTTTTTAAACTCTAAAAACTCTCTCCTGGGATACTCTCAGTATCCTATGTTTTTTTAAACTCTCACACAATATCTTTATAACTTAATTTTAATTTTTAAAGGCAAGAGTAATTTCAATTTTTTTCCAAATCTTTTTTGTTTCAATCAATTCTATTTCAAAAGTTTTAAATTTTGTCCTAATATTTAACATTATTTAAATTACTAATAATGACATAATATGACACATGTAATATATATTAATGTATGATATCATCACTCAAAATAACAATATTTTTTCATATTAAAAAAGAATATAAAGAAATTACGTCATTTGATATATTGATGCGTTAACATTAATATTACATGTACCCATAAAAAATATTAATATTACATGTATGATGTTATGTTATCGATTGCCATTAATAATTTGGACAAATTTAAATATTATGGCAAAATTCAAATTCAAAATATTGACAATGAAAATCAATTGTAATTTTAAAAAGTTTGAGTGCACCTAAAATGCACTTTTTCCTTTTTAAAAATACATGCCAAGCCACTAATAATTGATTATAATTTTTCAGTATACTAAAAACAACTTATACACCATTGATTGGAAACCCCAAATATATATATATATATATATATATATATATATATATATATATATATAATGCATGTCAAATTTTTAAAACTTAATTTTAAATATAGTGAGAAGTTAAATTTTTATCTTATTTTTATGTACATATATTATTACTAGAGGTTTTGCATGCAGTACGTGCATGTAATTTATTTTTTAATTTTTTTAAAATATAATATAAAATAATTATTATATTTTTAAATAATAACATATTGGATATTTGATATTTTTTTTGAATTTTTTAAATATAATATAAAAATTATGATTATATTTTAAAAAATAAATTAAATATTAAAAAATCATTGATTAAAGACTATATATTTTGGGCTTTCATACGACGGGGTATATGTCATTGATGGAATTTGCTGGATACAGCTTAGATGCTCATGCATGAGTATATTAATATTAAGTAACGGTCAAACTCGATCTTCTTTCTTCAACCTTCTTGCTTATATTCCAAATTAAATAAGCTTTTTTTTAAAAAAGAAATTTAAATGCAATTTTTATATGTTTGACATATGAATTTTAAATTGGATTTGACACATGTATAGTACGGTGTACATTGTATAACGCATCTTTTTTATGATTAATTTTTTAAAAAAAATCACATATTTGATTTTAATTAAAAAATCTTATAATCCGTACTTAGTTTCTTTGCGTCAATTACATTTTTTTGTCAACTTTGCTAATGCTCTTCTCTGAACTTCAATAAATAAACATTTCAAATTTGGCTATTCGATTTTTGTGCTAATTAATATAGTTTTCTCGGAATTCTTTTTAACAAAAAATAATAATAATAAGAGAAAGTACTCTCAAATACTATCAAACAAGATGTCAATGACATATCAAAAAAATTAATAAAGATTCAACCCAAAAAAATTATTGCGCAAGTCTAAAGCTCATGATATGATATATTTCCTTGTTTTATTGTTATTATTTTATATTGACTATGGCTCACTAAGAGTCAAACGAGGCAACAAATAGTGAAAGTAGACATTATAATTATCCATGTGACTGAGATAGATTCGATTATACCTTCCATAAGATTTGATTAAATTACACACATTATTATAATTCTTGTAGTTTTAAAAAATTAAACTGATTCTTTTTTAATTTATTTTCTATAGTCAAATATATTTTTTGTTGTGTAAAATAAGATTATAATCTTATTTTGATATAATAGGAAATATATAGCTAAAATAATGTTATTTGATTTGACATCAAATAACTCAACATAAGTCTTTGTATTGGTTTATAATTTTTAAAATTCGAAGAGTACTGGCCATGGTAATTATAATTAATTTCTAAAACCAGTTATTAATATTAGTTTAGTACTATATATTTTAATATAAGACCAACTAGTTAGACAAGTCAAACATGAATATGTTGTTGATTGAAAAGTATTGGGTAGTCCACATGCAATAAGCCGCATCTAATACGAACATAATTAATTGCAATTTGGTATTAATTACTTGATAATGATTTAAGTAATTAAGAGAATGGTAATCTTAAATAATTAAGAAGTGAAAGAGGATACTAGGGAATTAGTATATATATATATATAAAGGAAATATCGAGGGACCGGTAAAAGTAGCAAATAATTTGATATCATTTAAACAATATCATAAGTTCAAGATTTAGAGAATACAATTATTTATGAGAAAAAAACTATCATGACAAAAAAAAAGAGAATACTATTATTTATGTTGAGAGATCTTCCTATTATAACTAAATATACAATACTAATCGAAGTCGAATTAGTTAAAATAAATCTTTAGAGATGAGGTGAAAAAAATAAATATAAAAAAAATAATAAGTTGTAATGATATTGAGAGAAGCGACCAAAAAAAGGTGTAGTTTAATATTACAAAGAAATGTTTGTGAAACTGATGACAGGAAGAAAGTTGGGAATTTAAACGTTATAGAAAAAGGAAAGCAAAGGATTCACAAGGATGCATCAAAATTTGGTAAAAATGATGTCAAAGAAAAAAGAGTGTACGGAGAGAGACGGTGCTGAGAATGGATCCTCTACATTATAAGTTGAAGTGCTCTCAGTGAGGAGAGTGATAGAAATAAAAAATTGTGGGTCTTATATTTTCACAATTTTTCTCTTTTTTTATTGGTAAGACGAAAAAATCACAATTTTTCTCTTAGTTGTTCTCTCTATATATCTCTCTCCTTACTTTAGAGAACACTTCACCTTACAATATATCGAAGTCACTTCCGATGGTGCTGCTTAATGCTCAAAACTAATATCTCTCTTTTAACAGAGAGTATCTATCATCGATAACAGTGATTAATTTCTTTGTAACTCTCACCACTTAATTAAGGGATTAAATGCGAAAATTACCAAACCACACTCATGTGATTTCTCTCTCCCTTTTCCATTTTATCATATTGAACAAATGTTCATCAAGAGTGAGTATAATGACTAATTGATAATTGGGATCGATACTCTCACAAAATAATATTACATTGTTGTTCTTTCAAGGAATCCTTTCTTGTGGTAAAGAAATACACATGCCTAACTCGGAGAGTTTAATTGAATGACACTCATCTATTATTAATCAAATATTAAAGATATGATCTCAAATTGTGATTATAAAGTAAGTTCAAAATTTTGAATCATGATGTATCTATGAATAAATTAGTGGCTATGATCAATGATAAGTACAATAAGGGTGAGCATAATGTGATTGACTCGTTTGAATTTGACCGAAAACCATAAAAAGTATGTGTGCAATTGGATTTAGATGAATTTAAATGGATTGATCAAGCTAAGTCTGATCTTCAAAAAAAAAATTGAGTTTAATCAGGTTAGCCAAATTGACCTAACCAAACCCGATTGAACTCAATCCAAAAGACATTTGTTAAATTTTAAGGTTTTAAAATTATATAAAAAAGATTTACATTATATCATTTTGTACATTTCTATATAATATTTTATTTTTATGATTTTTTGAACAAATTCACTTTTTAATTCTTTTTTTTTTTAATTTTAGTAAAAATGCTTATACAAATTATTTTTTTTTGGTAGTACTGCTTATACAAATTATTGTTATCTAATCTATGTTTAAACTAAATTATTATAAATAAACCAAATAATAAAAGATTGTGTTTCTTTTGTTTGAATTTTTAATATCATATATGTTAAACCGTTTTTTTATTTACAATAAACGGATGGTTATGTCAATGTGAGTTGGTACAAATAGTTAAAGATTCAGAAAAAAAAAAAGTTTGCGCTCATCCATGGACAATGGTACAAATATTTATGAAACCATCTAAAATTTTATTTTAGTGAACATCAATAGTATTTAGAATTGTAAAAAAAATGGCATGGAAAATGAAAATCAATCCCTAACGTCAACACTTTTCACTCTCAGTCCTCACACAACCACACAACACAAACACCTTGCCGCGATTCCCGCCCCACCATACTCCTTTCGTTTCTACCTTCTCTCTCCTATTTATTTCTTTTTTAATTTTCATTCACTACAAAAATAATTAATCATATCTATATTAATAAATTTGATTTTTTTTAATATTTCAAAATTTTATAAATTTTCTTATATATTCGAATTTTTAAAATGTGCTTCTTTTTTTTCCCTTTTCTGTAATGTATTTTTCTTTCTCGCCTTTCTTCTAGTAATCAAATTTTAATTAAATGGAGCTAATCTGCAAATTTTTTTTTTGTCTTAGAAATAGGTGTCGTTTGGTAGGAAGTGAGTGCTTTGATGGGAAATGGAAGTGGAAATGGAAGATAAAAAGTGTGTTTGGTATATAAGGAAATAGAAGTGGAATATTGAAAGTGATATTGTTTGGTATGGTAGGAAGAAGATAGATAGGGAAGTGAAAAATAAAATTATAAAAAGACACTTTTACCCTTATTTAAATTATGTACCATGTAGAGGAAGCATTATTGGTATTTTTATAATAAGGGTATAGTAGTATTTTTACTTCAACTTGCTAGGAAGCAAATCAACTTCCATCTCTTTAACCATGGAAGTATACTCACTTCCTTTGATGGAAGTGTGCTCACTAAGGAAGTATACTTACTAGCAAACACACTACAAATGGTGAGAAGACTCACCTTCCTTTGTGTTCCTGCGTACCAAACGAGCTCCAATATTTGTTATTTGACGCATATTACAGAATATTTCATTTAATTCACTTTTTTTAATCAACTTAATTCTTATATATATATATTAAGTTTCTTTCAAAATTTTTAAAAATAAATAAATTATTTAGTTATTTTTTATTATATTAAATAAATCATAGTTATTTATATTAATATGACTGTTGAGTCTTCTGGTTAATAATTATTTAAATAATAAAAAATAAAATAAAAATAAATGATGTGAAAAAATAATAAGAATAATAGTAGCTATTTTTATTTGAAAGGAAAATAATAATAATTATTCCACCAAAAAAATAATAATTATCAATTATATATTAATAATTAAAGGAAACAAATGACATGCTTATAATAAATAAGGTTAATTTTTATTAATAATATCCCTCAAAAATAATAATAAGTAATTAATAAAAAATTATACTGATACATAAAATAGGACTAAACTTAGGTAAGGTTCCTTATATCTTTGCTATAAGGTTCTCCAATATAAATAAAACACGTGGGCAAAAAGTGTTTGAATAATCAATCATAGTAGAGAGAGAATATTGAATACCACATTTTACATGACCAATCATAAAAATGAGAAAGTGTACATAAAACATATGATTAGAGGAACTTTATAACAAAGATATGTAAACAACATGAATATTACCTATGTTTTTTCCTATAAAATATCATGAGAGTAATTAATTAAATGATATTGCTAAAAATTATACTTCCTCCGGTTCATAATATCTAATTTGTTGGAGGTTTTATTTTTTATCAAAATACCAACTGTTTTACAAAATTAAGAGAACATTAATTGTTTGTTTACAATTTTATCCCCACTTAATACATATTACCAAAATAAGATTAATGGAGAAAGAGTACGTAATTAGTTGGATTAATTTAGTAAGGGTAGTTTACTCTATTTATCTCATTTTATCTAATTTTCAGGTGAATTAATGATTTTATTGTTTGCACACATCTACCTAACAAAGTAGATATTGTGAATCAGAGGGAGTATTCTACTAAAAAAATGAAATGTCTGTTAAAGTCAACCAAAATACAAGACGATACCAAGGAAGAAAAATATAAATATTATTGAAAAGTATTTACTAAAAAATTTATTTTAATTATAGGAGTTTGGTACTTTGGTAGAAATCAACATAGTTAATTAATTAAGTATATAAACACTCTTCACTCTTCAGTCTTCACCATCAAATATATATTAATTAGGCAGTTGATTTAAAAAATAATGTGGTTGAAAATACATCATTGGGCACCTTGACATATTGGTCAATATGCTTACATTCATACACATTAGTATCTTTATTTTATGCTTTGAAATCATATATTTTAAACTCCATATAATTATTATATATTTAATTTAAAATAATAATTTAATTTAAAATGTTAAATTTAATCTAATTAAAAACAAATAATCTCATTTCTTTTAATATAAGATGAATAGTCTTAATTTCTATGTTTCTTGTACATATGATTTAAAATTTTGATTTTAGGGGTAAATTATAAAATTGAAGTCACGGATTTCTAAGGTTGAACGCTGATTCGGCAGATGCGCGCGTGGGCTCTTTCTAATATTTGTCACCGACATCCACATTTGAATCGTAATTCGTAACGCCTTCATTTTCTTTTCCAATATTACTAACAACCAATCAAATCTATACCTTTTGACTACTTTGCATATTTTTTTTTAAAATAATATCCACCATCAATTTCAATTTTCATTAATTTTTTTTAGAAATAGAACTATCAAGAACTCAAACTCATAATTTATTAGTCGTTTGATTTATTTGAAAATATGTACTAAATTATATTTTTTTTAAATAAAAAATAATACAGATATCAAAACATATCTGACAACTTGTCATTGATAAAATTGAGTTCTTAATAACTCCAAATATTTATCATTTCTCAATTTAAACTTTGGACGAAAAAAAGTAATTAGTGTATGTTTTTTACAAGACATTGATGAGAATTGAGAAGGTGTTGAAAGTGCGTGAATATGTAAACATATAACAGCCCTGCTGTTGTAGGGTGGAGCCTATGGTGTGGATTTGATAAGACAAAATTTATATATTAACTTTTTAGACGTTGGTTTCAAATTTCCTTCTCAAAACCAAATTTTCTCCTTTATATTGTATTTTATTAAAAACTTGCCAAAAAAAAATAACAAAATAATTACTTAATTAGTCTAAATTGCACATAACACCACCTTTGAGTGAATAATTTCAAAATTTTACAGTTTTTTCAATTTCGAGCATTAAAGTTTTTTTTTTTTAATTTTTATCTGTTTTTTTAAACACTTTCAACTATATATATTAATATTTTTATTTAAATTAATGAAGGGTATTTTACTAATTTGTTGACACTTTTCAGCTAAATCAATATTTCTATTTAAATTTTTAAATAAAATTATCAAAACACCCTCACTAACGTGAATAAAAAAATTAGCATAATAAAAAATATTAAAAAATAAAAAAACCTAATTGAATCAGATTAAGTTGCTAAAAATTTAAAAGATGTAACTTGTTGCATGCATGCATTATAATTTCGGTCAATAAAATTGCGACACTTGTTATTTTATTGTATCATGTAATATAATTAGATCACATCAATGACTACAATTGTGCCGCATAACCCATTACATAATGCAACAAATTCATGAGCATTTTATTTATTTTTTAAAAAACATAATAATATTAGAAAGTGAATAAATTGATGGACCCTGTAATCAATAATGGTACAAAAAATAAAAAAATAATATATAATTTTAAAAAAAATAAAAGAGTGTCTGTTTTGGGGGTTTTTGTTCACGTGGGTCCACTGTGTATGTTGCTGGAGTGGCCATGGCCATGACATGAGCCTCCATCTCTCTCTCTCTCTCTCTCACTCTCATATCATCTTCTCTCTCAAAAATCAAAATCTCTCCATTCATCCCTCCCTCTATCATTTTTTTCCTCTCAATTCCCACTCTTTCTCTTCTCCCAAACAAAACTAATCACCAAAAGCTCCCAGGGATTGGTCGGAAAAAGAAGGCTCAGATTTATGCGGCTGGTTCTCCGGCGGCCACCATGTGGTTCCGCGGCGGCAGGAGATCACTCCTCTTCCTCCTCCTAATTTCGCTTCTATTAGTATTCACGTGGGTTTGCTCCAGCTCGTGCCGGGTCGCCCCGGTTCCGATATCTCCGAAGAAGCCGAGCGACGTCGTTTCGGATGAAGGGCTCCTGCTTCGTAAGTACTTCACCGGAAGAAGGGCTTTCGCTTTTCACAACAATAACGTCTTCAATGAGAGCAAGAGAAGAGTCCCCAGCTGC
Organism: Senna tora; assembly: GCA_014851425.1. NCBI lineage: Eukaryota > Viridiplantae > Streptophyta > Magnoliopsida > Fabales > Fabaceae > Senna > Senna tora. The sequence continues at coordinate 8,071,759 of CM026270.1, forward strand.
CCAGATCCTCTTCACAATTAATTAATTATTAATCAAAATTTTCATTTCTCTTTTCTTAATTACCAAAATACCCTCGTTTTTCTCTCTGCATTATGGGGGAAAACCGGGGGTATTTTGGTATATAAATATATATATGGATCATGATGTTCAATATATGCTTGTGTATAGAAGCAGGACGGACATGTTGAATTTTAGAGTACTCATTCAAATCACTAATTAAATCTTCTAATTTACTACTTTGGCTCCCTCTTTTGTTTAGTTCTTATAATTTTTACTGTTTGAAGAAGCAGGCATATTATTTATTCATTCATTCATTCATGCCTTTTTCTTCAATTTCTTTAATTCCCCAATGCAGGATCAGGATTCAGGAATAATATTATACTTTTTTGTTAATTCTCTCGTGCTCATGAAATATATATGGAAAAGATGAATTATTATGATTCTGATCAGACTTTATGGACAGTTCTTCAGCTTTTACATGCATTTGGTAACTTGGTTACTGGTCAGTATATACTCTCCTCTACGTTTTGCTTCTTTTAATTAATGAACTCGCATCTTCTTTCTTCTTCCTATTTTTTTTCTAAATATATATATTCTTCAACTTGACAAACAGATCTAATTTCAAATCTCATCCTCTGACAATTTTTATTACTAAATCTTAGCCCTTCATATTTTCGTTGACCTTTTTTCCTTTTCCCATACCATACCATACCATTTCTTTTCTTTTCTTTTTTTTTTTACCCATACCATTAATTTCCACTCCATTTATTTGGGAGGCATATATATATATGGTCTTCTTTTTTCTTTTCCTTTTGAAGGATTAGCTATAGCATGTTCATCTTCAAGTAAAGTCCAATGAATTATTGAAATTATAATTAATTGTAAACTATGCTTATATGGCTTTTTGAGTTAGGGAATTTCATGTCAAACATGTAAAATCTGTACATAAGTTTTTTCCCTCTTAAACCATGTAGATGAATTCTGTCTGTGTAATCTATTTGATATATATATATATATATATATCCAGAATCACACCATTTTTGTACAAGAGTATCCTTGGCTTATAATTTTAACTACTTTAATAAGATACATATATAAATATAAAATACAAAGAGTACATAATTAATGCATGCTTCTTTGTTGGTATTTGGCCTATGTACCCATAAGTATTGCTGTAATAATCTAGACTAAATGGATAGTTGGAAACTTCCTCAACAATCATTTTTTGAGTTGAAACTTGTATTCTTTTAACAACATGATTCGAATTAAGTAACTTTATATAAAGTTATTAATTTAATTCGTTGATTGGTTAAGATACAATTTTATTGTAGTTATCAATGATTTAGATTAACTGTATAAAATAACTTCATATAACTTCATGTGATCCAATTTTACTGTGTTCAACATTTGTTAGTGATAATGTATGAGTATTTTAGATTTCAATGTCTATACGGCAACTTAAATTAAAAGTTAAAAAATAACAAAATCAATATAGCATTGTACTCCGATCCATTATTGCATACAGGTATTCAAAATATACATCAGAATAAAAGATGACAAAACTATTGAAGTTCTTTAATTGGTGATACGACTTATTATATGCTCCCTTCCCTCCATCTCATAATTTACTAGATTTTGATTAATTTGACTTAAAGTGGATGAGAGCTCGTCATAATGTTGAAGTTTATACACAATACCTAAATATAAGAATTAATTTAAAAGAAACAAAATACCTATTAATACAATTTTTATTTCCTACATAAACTTTATTCTTTTTTCATTTGTGGCTAAAGCTTTCAAAATAATAATAATAATTAATAAATCCTTCTTCATTGTCTTATATCTTTATGGATTACGAACAATATTAATTAATGCATAATAATTAGATGCATGTCAAGTTAAGGATATAAAATTATGAGAAACGCTCTAATATAGCTAAGAACCAAACAAGTCATGAGTCATGATTCACATTTCACAAGCATCTTTTAGGAATTGAATTATTGGTGACAACTGTTTTATATTAAACCTGCATGATTAAAACGACCTAATCACCTTCTCCATCTTTGTCCAGAAAAAGTATATTTATTTGACCTTAACCGCGGATTAGATATTTTTAATTCAAAAAAGAGACACGTCATTCCTTGTACATAAAATCACTAGACAACAAGCTAGCTAGCTAGTACTCTAAATATATATTAGTAAAGATTAGATTTTTTTTTCGTAAAAGCAAAGATTAGATTAGACAAGAGAAAATATATGTTAATATGTTATGTGGCATGATCTTTAAGTGGATAAACTTTTGCACACATGAAGGGGTTTTTTTTGTTGGGTTTCTTTTTTTGAAACGTGATGTTTTATGAATATATATATATATATATATATGGAATTTGCACATGAATATGCACATTTGAGAAAATATACATAAATTTAGTTACTTTTAAAAATTATCTAAAAAAATATACAATTTTTACTATGGACAATAAAAAATGCCCTTAGTAAAAGCGTTTTTCTGAATTTCTGACAATAAAAATGATATTTATAGAGTTAAATGGTTAACCATATAAAAACCCTCATTGTGGGCGTTTTTAACGTTAGTGGTCAAATGTGACCTATTCTCAGAAAAACGCCGTCACTGAAGACATTTATAGGGTTGACCATTTGACCTTATAAACGCGTTCATTGAGGACGTTTTTCTTGCAAAAAAAATTCTCATTGAGGGCGTTTTTTATCGTGCACAGTAAAAAATGCATCATTGAAGGTGTTTTTGTATATATTTTTTTAGATGTGCATATTCATGTGCAAATCTCATATATATATATATATATATATAAGTACCAAAACTTTTGAAATAAAAGTAATAGTAAAAAAATGGAGACGAAAGTTTAGAATTGGTGTAAGTTAATTTGGGGATATAAAATGTATTTTTTTTGCCTATATATACAAATTAATTAATGATTTAATGTTAGAACAAATTTGATGTTTTCATAGTGTAATCACTATCTAAAAGCAATTAAATCCCCACTTGTTGTTACTAGATTTAATTTGTTATGGTAGATTTCTTCTCGAAAGAAGATGAATTTGAAATCCAATTGCGATTCTGTTTTTGTGGAAAATGCAGATTTTATAGAAAAAATCTAAAGCATCATGACCTTTAATATGAAGGCTAACATTTGAATTAATTGGTCATGCTATATTTTAGGCCCAAGTGCCTAAATGATCTTTCACATTCTATATATATATATAAGTTCGCATCTTAATCTTAGATTTTTCTCTTTAAGATCCCTGTATTTTATTTCAGTCATGATTGGTTCACAGAATTTTCAACCAAATATAATTTTTTTGGTTCAATTTTAATAATTTTTAAGTAATTAAATAATTTATTGATCAATCAAGATACCCTCGTTGAAATCAACTATTGTAACACTAAAATGTTTGAATAATGGAAATGTAGTTGAATTAATATAAGGTGGAGTATAGTGGTTGTAAACTAGTGTATTGTGAAAATGTTGGCACCAACATGGTTATAAAGAACAATTTGTCTGGTACTAACAAAAAGTGCGTAGAGACATTGAAACATTACAGAAAAGCCGAACATAGAAAAAGTGTGATTTGGTTGATTTGAGGAGAGCAAAATGATGAATTTTGTTGGACTTAATTGTGTATGTAGTGTGAGCAATTTGGAGTTATAATAAGCAGTGGATAGAGTATATATAAATGCGAGCACAAAAGTAATGGTTGTGGGCTTTTTGTATGTATCGTTTTCTGGTATTTTGGGTGTTTATAGATATGATGAGAGAGAGAGAGAGAGCAGAGAAATCGATGTGGGATAGTGCCACGTATTATGCGGCGAAGGAGAGGATTTTAATAAAAGATGGCAGTGATTCGTAGTCTCATTCTTTGTCTGCTTCTCTTTTGGATTTGGAATCTAATTCACTCTCTCTATATCCATTCATCGTTTTCACACCATTCAATTTTGCTTTTCACTCCCTATGTAATCCCCAGATTTGGATATGAGATATTACGGTGTGGATACAGATTTCGATTCTGATTCAGATTTCACTCCCTATCTACTTTAACCTCTCTCAACAAGTTATATATTATCCTCCTATTCCTAATTAACCACTTTTTTTCCTCCTTCTACAGCAAATTTCCTTTTTCTTTTAAGTTTATTTGATTAAGATTATATACAATCCTTATTCTAAATTAAAGAACATATATAAATTTCTTCTTATTTTTTTTCTCCTACGTTTTTCTCATATATGAAGCGGGTGACATGCATGCATATAGAGTTAATGTATAAAATACGAATGGCATGTTTTATTTTTTTATTTAGAGTCACTAGACGATTAAAATATAAACAGATTTGTACTTATAATATTAAAATTAAAGAAAAAAATATTATGAAACAAACTTTATTATTGCAGCTATAACTATAAGACGCTAATATATCGTATTTCTTCATTTTCTTTCTTTCAACTAGTCCCTATCACTTGAAGGTGTAATAATCTTCTCTGTATCTTTAACCAGAAAGTAAGGCTCATGGCCCAAGAAAAACCCAGAAAGTAAGGCAGTAACCACGAGGTGTGATAGGACCTAACAGCCCAAGCCCAAGCCCAACAAATATAAATCAATAATCCTTCTGCAATTAATGGTAATTTGGGCTGGAAAGCATAGGCCTCTGAGCTCGCCAACAGGTCAATTCTGTTCTGTTTCAATTTTTTGTGTGTCTCTATATATATATATATATAACGTTTTGCAGATATATGAATGATAGAAACTAATTGACTAATTTTAAAAAAAAATTAAAGGAAAAAATTATAATTTTCTTAAACAAATACAAAAAAGTTTAATTTAAAGAAAGTGGAAATAAAAATTTTCTTTGGATATGCAAATGAGCAACAAAACTTCATTAAGTAATTGGGAAAAAAAAAGAAAGAATTGCACCCATTCTCTGGGCACCTTAAATTTGCTTCCCATGATAGCCAATTAATGGATGTTATATATTCCCCAAAAAAAAAAAAACAGTTCTACCAAGATCGCTGAGTAATTGGTTTTTGCCATAAGAGAATTACATTCCTTAAGTATAAAAGTGATTTAGTTTTAAAGATTTTATACAAAAAGTTACTATATTTGAAAATTAATTAAAAAAGAGAAATCTAAATATTTAGGAAGGTGGTGATTAATGAGAGTTTAAATAAAGGCATATATAATATTGAAAAAGGAAGAATGAAACAAACGTAAATTGTTGGATTGTGTGGTATATAGAGAAATAAATGAAAGATGGTGAGGTGAGTGTAAAACCATGGGCAAATACTCACACATATATTATATATACCCTGTGGGCTGCGGCCCAGCCCACAGGATGTGGCCCTAGTGGTTTGATCTAAAATTAGAAGCAAACAAAAGAAAGAAAAGGAAGATACTCCAGATTTTGGGGAGTCACGGTGTGTTCCACGCTCCTTCCCTCACCGTTTGGCTCTCAAAATGACCTATTTAGCCCTCAAGTGTACACCACCCACCCCTATGGTGGTTGGTAGTGTAATTATGCGGTGCATGGAGGGCTATGATGTAAGAGAAAACATCCAAAAGGAGTCAGAAACTTTTCAGCAAACCAAAATGACCCAAACACCCACAAATTGGCAACAAAAGCAGGTGGAGGGAGGGTCAGGTCAGGTGGCAATAAATAGTAAAGAGGTAGGTAGCTAGTGGTAGTGGTAGTGCAGGCGTAGAGGCAGAGGGTATAGGAATTAGGATCGAGAGGGATTCATTGAGGATGAGATTGAGCTGCAATGGATGCCGCGTTCTCCGAAAAGGTTGCAGCGAAAACTGCACCATCAGGCCCTGTCTCCAATGGATCACCTCTCCTGAATCCCAAGCCAACGCCACTGTGTTTCTGGCCAAATTCTACGGCCGCGCTGGCTTGCTCAATCTCATCAATGCCGCTCCACACCACCTTCGCCCAGGTGAGAGAAAGACACATGAGTGAGTTCTACGGGTATTTATTCGAAATATTTATTAATTTGATTTGAATATTTCTCAGCTGTGTTCAAGTCGTTGCTGTACGAGTCGTGCGGGAGGATCGTGAATCCGGTGTACGGCTCCATGGGGTTGTTCTGGACGGGGGAGTGGGCCCGGTGCCAGGCCGCGGTCGACGCCGTCTTAGTGGGGTCCGAGATCAAGGCTGACGCTGACGTGGCGTCCTCTGATTTGGAGGGTGGTGCTCATGCTTCTGGCGGCGCCGCGTGTGATATACGCCACGTGTCGAGAGGGAGAGGCCGGTTCAAGAGGGTGATAAAGCCGAAAGCGCGAGTGGGTTGGGTGGACTCGTCTGTGTTAATGTTGAAGAAGGCGGGTCAGCTGGAGAATGTGTCGGAGAGCGAGAGCGTGTTGTCGGCCCAGACCGTGGAGGGTAGCTTGATGAACCGGGTCGAACCAGTGAGCGAGAGCCGGGTTGATTTGAAGTTGAGGCTTGGTTAAAGAGGAGGACAGTGGTTTTGTTTGTTTTATTTTACAGAATGTATCTCAGAGAGATTAAATTAAAGTTGCTTTTCTTTTAATTTTTGTTTATGTATGTGTAGAGAGTAATTAGAGAGGGCTTTTGTGTAAATATGGGAGAGGAGAAACAGATACCCTGAATAATAAATGAATGAATGGATGGATCAAACTAAACTACCCATTCTGCTCTAGTTTAAATCAACACTTTGTCATTTTAAATTCATTGCATCATATTTACATATATTCTGAAAACAATATCAATTCTATATATAATTAATTAGAATAAATTTGATAGGATCATCAATTATGTTCAAACTCAAACATGAGATGTGGGATCTCATGAGTCTTGTAAAAGGTGTTAAAGAATATTGATTTTACACATTAATTTTAGGTCACATGCATAGAATTACAATTTAGATCATTCCATCTCTTCAAACATCGTCTAAAGTTTGGCGTTTCATTTGCGTGCACAAATTCTCCTGAATAAAATTAATAAATATTTCTTCATATATATATATACAATTCTAGACTACAATAAGAATATTACTATATATATTCTAAATGGAACAAGCCGCGCGCAAGAATTTTGTGATTTTCAGCAGAAGCCTTTCATATTTGTTTGTCGGAGGGAAAATACTATTTAGTCCTTAAATTGTTGGTTAAATTATTATTTAATCTTTTAATTTGGCAAAAATACTATTTAGTTTCTGATCGAATTTGTACATTTGTCAACTATTTAGTCCTTGAATTTCGCAAAAATATTATTTAGTCCTTGAATTTGCAACTCTGTCAATTACTTTGTCTCCGAACTTGGCAAAAATACTATTTAGTCCTTGAATTTGCAACTCTGTCAACTATTTAGTCCCCTGATCCACTGACCGTTACCTGTTAGATAACCAGCTGATGTGACGCCGTTAAGTACCCAGTCATATACGACGTCAGCTTTTAACGATAACATCAACTGGTTATCTAACGGGTAACGGTCAAAGGACTAAATAGTTGACAGAGTTATAAATTCGAGGACTAAATAGTTGACAAAGTTGCAAATTCGTGGACTAAATAGTATTTTTCGAAGTCTGACGACTAAATAGTTGACAAAGTTATAGATTCGGAGACTAAATAATATTTTTACCAAATTTGGGGACTAAATAGTTGACAAAATTATAAATTCTAAGACTAAATAGTATTTTTGTTAAATTCATGACTAAATAATAATTTGACCAATAATTAAAAAAATAAATTGCATTTTGCCTGTTTGCTCAGTTCAACAAGACTAGTGTCCAGTTCATAAAACTTGTTCAAATAAAGTATCAGTTTCTTACAATTAATTAACGTTTTTGTTTCAGTTGAAGATTTATATTTTTATGATGCTATTGATTTAATATAATTTATTTTTATGAAATTAAAACTATGTAATATAATTTAAAATATAGTTAACTTAAATAAAAATACAAGATTACTTAAGTTTTAGATTATGAAGATATTAGTAATATTTAATTTAAAATCGGATTAGCTAGGGATTAGCTACGAATTTTTTTCTAGCTAATATTTGAACGCTAATTGCTAGGGATTTTTTTCGTAACTAATCAGTAGCCAATTCCTAGTTAAAATTTCCTAGTTAATTCACCCCCTCCGAAAATTGTCGCCAACGACCTCCTCCACCGGCCTCCGGTGGCCCCTCCGGCGATGGCCGCCGGCCGGCGACCACTTTATATTTCTAAAAAATTTCTAAAAAATGGTCCTAAAAGGCCTCGAAGACAGAACATTTAGACCAACCACTAGGCCATTTGTCACTGGTTGATTTATTGATGTAAAACATTTTATATATACACATATAATAAATTAGCTAGGGATTTTTTTCCCTAGCTAATCCGTAGTTAATTAGCTTGAAATTAGTTAGGGTTTTTTTCCTAGCTAATTAGTTAGGGAAATCCGTAGCAAATTTCTAGTTAAATTTTCCCGCCTGCCAAATTTTTTTACCAAATTAGTTAGAAATTTTTTCCCTAGCTAATTAGCTAGGGAAATCTTCCCTAACTAAATTAACATTTTCTTGTAGTAATATATATATGTCGTAAATATTAGTATATTGTTTGATGCCCAGAAGAGGAGGATGAATGGGTTTGGTTGGGGGATGCGAGAGGAGTGAATGCATGTTAGATGGTAGAGTACTGGCGGGATATCAGTCTGTTTGGGGATGTGCATGGGTGTGTGAGTGATGGATTTTGGAAGTATCTATGAGGAACTTTGAAAAAGTTTGAAACTTTGAATCAACCCTACCACAAGGAACACGAACCCACTCTCAATTCAGATGCTCGGAGTCGGAGGTGTGCTTAATTCGGCACAGTGATGACACTTCACCATTGCTATTAATTTAGTTTCCCTTGCTAAACACTCGTTTCATGATTCGAGATGGCTAAATTCTTTATCCATAACTTTCTCACATGTAATTCAACAAAAATTTACCAGTTGGTTTAAAACAAAATATATATTGTTTCTTTATCAATTACAAAAAAGTGAAGAAATTCATTAATGGAAAAAAAAAAGGAGTAGTGAGGTAACTTGTCATATTCCAATTTAATAGAGTGGCCCTACAACGTACATATCCCATCCTCGCATCACATGAACAACTTTTATTACATATATTTATTCCAACATATTACTATTTCGAAAAATAATTTTTGTTCAATTTATATATAGTGATTAGAAAAGGGATTCTCTTAATTTGGTCTCTACAGTACTTTTAACAAAATAAAATTCCTTTTTTTCTTCTTGTGCCATCCAAGCTCCATATATATATAAACATAAAACTATATAAGACCCCATAATGGCATCCTTAAAAATATTAACACATTCAAATTTTACTTAAAACTGTTCGTAGTTTTATTTGGTGGGTATCATTCTCAAAAGAAATTTTCTAATACCCGAGAGATAGTTAAGTATTTGTGATTAGATAAAACTATATGTGAGTTAAGCATGTACAGTACGTAATAATCCTTTAATTTGAGTCTATGTTGGTCTTTTTAACATGTCACTGGTATTTTACCAATAGTATTGTCTTCTCTAACACATTCTAATTTCTATCCTTTTAATTTTAGAAGTAAAACGCACATAATTAGGGGAAATGTTATTGTCAAAGCAATAGAAAATTGGAGAGATGTAGTTGGACTTACATGAAAGAAATCCAAATGTAGAAATAAAGAAGCTAAGGTAGTGAGGTAATAGACATGAAAAAGATGGAAGGATGGCACAATCAGAATAGGAAAGTTATCTTTAATAACAAAGGGAGGGAGTGACCCCATCCCCAATGCATATGTATGTAAGTAGGAGGACCACATCAATAATTGGCGACCACACCCAATTTGTTAAGAAAAAGCCACTTCTCTTATTTAATACAATCCCCACCATCGCTTTCACTTCTCACTTTTTCAAATTCCTCTTTCTCCATATAACTCATTTTTGGAATAATTCAACTCTTATTATCCCTCTCCACGCATGCAGGTTTTTCATTATCTACTAATTATATTATCCTTTATCTTCTTATAATAATTCTCCCAATTCCAAATTGTTTTCTACTTTACAATATTCTAGGTTTGTCAATATATATGTAGAGCTAGATCTTTCGTGAATTAATTAAGATAGGTTTTTGACTGTGGGAACTTAATTAACTTCTTAATCATTCAACTAGTCTTTGAGAAAATGGTATTCCTAAGGTTATTTTTTTTTAATGATTTTTGCTAATTATATTTTGATTGGTGATTGGCAGAGCATTTAATTATTTAAAATTTATAAAAAAAATTAATTTTTTATATTAAAAAAACTTTATTAACGAATCAAATAAAATCTTAATTAATTAGTTCAATCGATGGTACTGATTAACAAAACTTGTGTTTGTTTTATGTATACTTGGAGTAAAGTTTTAATGTTTTAGAGAAGAGATGGAACGGTAAATATAAATAAATAGGACTAATTTTTTAGAACAGAAAGATAGGTAATTTTTGAAGTTGATGTCATTGTCTTCAGTAGTTTTTAAATATTTCTTAAGAAACAAAATTATTTTATATATATAATTTAGACATCGACTGAATTAAAGAACCTAAAACCAAATTAATGTGTATTAATAAAAAGAGAAAAAAAATTTCATATATTTATTTAACTGTTCAAAATCAAATATATTTTTGCTTGTTTAGTTTGTGATTGTTAGGTGTGGGATTGTTTTGATCATAAATTAGTGCGAACGAATTTATTTGAAACTACTACTGCAACGAGATAGATAAAATGCATAGAAATTTCCTATGGGGTTCCCAAACTGACCCAATGTCTGAATTCCAGGAGGCTTTTGGTTGGAGTGAAAACATTAGTGGTTCCTTTCTCTTTGATCCAATTTAAGATGACTGCACCGGATTCAATTTCAATTTTTTAAATCCCAAGCACACTCTAAAATTTAAGATGAGAATAGAGTAAGAATGTTGGGAATTAAAAGAAATTGAACATTTTCACTCGCCACTTTGTTTAAATATTTCCTTATACGAAACTTATAAATATAATTAAGTATACAAGACAATTTCAAACTTTCTAAAACAAATGCATATTAGAAGAAGATCAAATTTATGATCTCTTGTCCAAGGTCTCATCAAACCTCAATTACCTAGACCAGGTAGTTAGATTAGGTGGATTCCATCTTTTCTGCTCAAAGAAAAACTAAATTTAATTTTTTTTATGTTGAAAGATTATCAATTTAATTTAGTCCAAATAAAATTATAATATATGTTTTTATTACAAAAATCAATTTATTAATCTTAACAACGTGACTCAATAAGTAATAATGTGTTATTATTAATTGCTTTATTGAACGTCAAATAAGTTTACTAAAAAAATATGCCACTTTATAAGTCTATCTTAGAATAGGATAAAAGTTCAATGGTACCGTACCACTGAATTTCAGTACATCCTTCCAATCATGTAGTGCCACTTGTTAATATTAATAATAACTCACATTAATTAGGGCCCACCTTGAATGGTTTAGGGACCAACTGATTGGAGGGATGTACTGAAGTTCAGTACTACCGTACCACTGAACATCTACTTCTTAGAATAAATGTCTTATATAAGAGTACGTAACGACAAAGATAAATTTGTGAGGTAGAGGCATACTCAGATAACATTTTTTTATATAAGCAAATTTATTTTTTGATTGAAACCAATTTATTTACCATCCAACATATAACTAATCCCTTCATCGGTTTGCAGGCATTTCAAAGTATATGGATAAAACTATTACCTCGAAGATTTAAAACTGTTTTATACTCAAATATAAGAATAGAAATTCTGACGTTTGATTATATATTCAAATTAAGGGTGAATGAGTTACTACCACTCAACGACACTCCTCCAATTATAAACAAGTTTATTTGGCATCCAATAAAATAGTTAAAGAATATTATCCCATCATTTAACAAGTATTATAGTGTGAATGAGTAATTGTTTGAAGACTTATAAAGAATGCCCTGTGATCTTGATGTTTGAAGGATTAAATGATGTTTCAACAACTAAATTATTAAATTTTGTTGTAGCTAGGTTTAGCCGGATGTGGAAAGACGATGGCTTTGAATTACTTACACACATGTCATTCACGGTCTAAAAATGGACCCTCCAATTGCAAAATAAGGTACTATATGTACTACTGTAGTACTGTGACTGTGTGAGATGCCTTACCTGTTTCTTTGAATAAATCTAATCAATTCATCGTCGTCACTGTCGTAACTCATACCTAACAGACCCAGAAGAAACCACTTTTAAACGTAGCAAGCAATGCATATTATAATATTCATATGAGTTCGGTAGATAGAATCTTCAACAAAACTTTTTTTAAAAACAAAACTCTGAAAATTTAATACCATAGATGGAAGTGAATAACTGATTAATTAAGTTATTTATTGGCGGAGCAAATCAAAGGAAAAGCAGGTGGTGGTGGTGGTGCCTGTACTGCAACACCAGCAAAAGAAGCCCTCTTCACAAACCTCCCTTTCATTCTGGGTCTCTTCTCCGCATTCAATTTCCTAACCTCGTACCTTATCTTCTTCGAGAACAACCTCGTCCTCCTCTTCTCTCTATACCTCGACACCCTCGCTTCTCTCCCTCCGTCTCCCATGGCCCTCCCGTAATTCACCTCCATCATCATTCCGCATCTCCCCTGTTTCGTTCATCATTCAAATTCAATCAATTCTTTCACATAATTCATTGCAATATAATATTCAAATGTAATTAATTAATTTAATTAATTACTTACCACGCAATGATCAGGCCAGCACTCCTCTGGATCCAACTCTGGTTTATCTCCGGTTGTCCATGGCGATTTCTCGCATGTCCAAGCAGATATTACTGCTTCGTAGTCTAGCTGCAGCAATAATATATTCCTCTTTCCCTCACACGTGGCACCTGGAGATTCATCGTAATCCAAGCTCAATTCAAATGCCTCTCTCATACTTCCAATCTCATCCCTCCTCGAATCTAACTCTACTTTACAAGCAGGGCTAATTCTTTCTTCTTCATCCTCTACCTTCACACTAGTAGTAGTAGTAGTATTATCAATTAGCCCCAAATCTTCCATTCCTATACACTCATTCTCTAGTCCCCTCCCTAATAGACTCTCCACATCAGCCGCGAACTCTGCTAGCTCCATCTCCGACGGAAGAAACTCTTCCACGCTGTCGTTTCTGGCGGTGGCGTTGCCGTGGTTATTGTTCTCCGATGATGGAGCTCTGGTTTCTTCGGTCTTGGTAGAACAGAGCTGGGCTTCTTCCACGAAGGGGTCGAAGATGGGGACGCGATAGAGGAGCTGCTCGTCGTTTTCGTCGTGGGAATTGGAGTATTCATCGGACCCCACTTCCGGCACCAGGTAATGGAAGAAGGGGTTTCTAGAACAGGTCTCGTTCTGATCTGGATGCCCTCTAGGTGTTTGATGTTTTGCCCAAGAGAGATGGTGCTTGGCGTTTCGAGGCGTGCGAGGCTTCTTGGTGTGCCAGGCGGGGGGATCGGAGGAGGCGAAGGGCTTGAACGACGACGTTTTCAGGCGGAGGCGCTGGTGTCTGCGAGCCAATGGATTGGCGGAGTGGACGAGGGAATCGCAGGATTGGCAGAGGAAAGCATCGTCGGCTGCACAGTACCAACGCGCGCGTTTCCTTATGCAGCTATCGCACGCTCTTGCCGTTTTGGCCGCGACGGCTTTAGCGACGCTTTTATTACCCGAACAAGTCATGAAAACAAAACTGAAACAAAAATTGCAATCCCAGAAGCAGAAATAGTAGTAGTGTGGGAATTATTTGAGGGAGGGGTAAGGGTGACCCACAAGAGGGCACTTTTTGCAGTATAATAAGAGAAGGAAAGATCGTGTGGGTTTTGATTTGCACTTTTGGTCACAGTGAAGGGGTAAAGAGGGTGCGAGATGGTCCTTCTTCCCTTTCTTCTTCTAATAAGTAGTTGTGGAGAAGGGCCTTATCTGGTTTGTGATTGGAGGAGGAGGCAAAGTTGATCCTAAACCAACCCTTCTCATTGGCTGCATTTCTAATCAAAGGGATTTCTGGTGCTGTGTGTGTCCCACGTGGCCCTACATTACAGGATTACCATGCCCCTCCCATCTCCCCCTATGTTGTTTCTTTCTCTTTCTCTCTACTCTCTAGTCTCTTCCCTTCTTTTCCTCGATACAAATTTGAATGACACCTCTTTCTTACTTTCTCTGCATTGTAACTTGTAACATTTCAGTTTCTTTCGGCGGGATCTATAATGCAATTTGTTGCATCATACAATAAATATGTGGTACAATTTGATGGATGAAATTACATTGTATCTCAAGTCATCTTACTCACATGTCACAATACTATTGCATTACATGTATCCAACAAGTTGTTTCATAGGCTCACCCATTTCTACTATCCAATTAGAATGGATTGATCTGAATTGGTAAGCGATTTGGTATTAAGTCTTTAGTTCGATATTTATAAATGAAGTTAATTGTCTTTGTTGAAAGACTCTCGTATCATAATCAGATGCATTGTATACATTACAAATTGAGTCTAGATTAATTGAGACAAAATATCCCAGAATGGAGAAGAAAGAAATTGAATGAGACCTCTTTGTTAGTTTCTGTCTCTTCTAACGTGATGATGGTAATTGCATCAATACACAACTGGATATCCATATTGATACAAAAATAATTAATATTATACTCCAATTTTCAATATTCATGTATAATTTGAAATACACTATTCATAGGGTATTTATTAATTAATATAATATGTTAGACTCTATGCACTTGCATGCGCTAGTCAAGTAGATATCTCTTTCTTTTCACGGTTATCACTTATCACACTCTTCTTTCATTACTTATTATTATTGAAGATATAAATTCATAAATTTAATAGAATAAAATATTTAAGTAATTTAATTTTTCTATCCTAACAACTAACTTTTAAGAGCTCATTTGTTTTGAAAAATGTTGGAGGTAATTCAATATTCTCTCTAATATTTTTTATATTAAACATAAATTATTTTTTTTAATGTCATAAAATTATATTTGTGTCCTTATTTTTTTTATCCACTTTTATAATTCTATTCATACTTTTAATATAAAGATAAAATTATCATTTTATCCACCTTTATTCAATTCCCATTCTTATTCATATTTTCTGCTACTAAACATAATAAACCCATTCCCATTACATTCTCCGCACCAAACAAGCCCTAAGAGAGAGATCCTCAAATATCTCATTCACTTTTCATATAATCTTCCCTTAATTTTGCACATTTTAAATTAAACTATCATTCTCTCATTGAGCTAATCGATCTCTATCACTTAATGCCGTATTTGATATCTTCACTATTCATGTAATGTATTTTCACAAATTCTAGTAAATTTTATTTATATTTTTACATATCAAACATATTTTTATTATATTTTTTACATACTAAACAATATTTTTATTTTAAAAATTATTTTATTTTTTTATTTTACATCCGTCCCTATCTAAAAAAAAAAAAAGCTCAATTAGGGACTTGATTTCGATAGCTTTGTGATAACTCACCACTTTTAGATTAATAATCAACTAAAATGAAATTAAACAAAATACAGTTTCAAAAAGCAAATTATTTAAATATTTGAAAAGATTACATTTTGTTTAAACTTGAGTATTTAATATATGATAACTGGAGATACAACTGTTATTGGAAAGGTATCCATCGTGGCTTGTGGGTTATACCTCGGCTGGACTCCTGACTTTTGTTCTGCGGTCCCCTTCCTCCATCCATCTCTTTCTCTTTCTCTTTCTTGCTTTTTTTTTTTTGTTTGGGAAATTTTAAAAAAATATAATTTATTCAGTTGTTGTTAATCAAGTCTATTTGAAATAACTAATCATAATTCACTAAATATATGTGGCATACATGATATGTTTATTTATTTATAATTATTTTAGACGGTTAATAATATATATATATATATATATATATATAAACCCTTCCGAGATTGGATTCTCTACTCTCCACAACGAGATTAGATTCTTTGCATTGGCCGGTAAATTGGATGATGAAGTAAGGAAAGAAAAAGAAAAAAAAAATTGATAAGTAAAACCCTTGAATTTTTGACTCCAATAAGCTTGTGGTAAGTGGTAACCATATATCTGAAAAGCTCATCAATATATATATATATATATGTGTGTTTGAGAATTAATTATGGGGTTTTGTTTTACAGCTTCAATTTTGGTGTGAGAGTGTAAGCGATGAAGGGATAAGAGAGTAAGGAATGGGATATTATTTGGATGGAAAGATAAAAAGGTCACATCCGTAGGCACATAAATCCTGAAAGAGCCCATAAGTGAATACGTTAGTTGATCACCAAATTCCATCAATGCATCCAAATTCCATTTTGACAGAAAGTTGGGGACATCTCACACAATTTAACATATTCCAAATCCACTCTCACATTATGTTGTAACCTAAAATAATTAATAAAATACAATTATGCAATTATTCTTCATATATATATATATATATATATATATATATATATTAATAAATATCTTCATATCTTTATATATATGAATGCTTTACAATCTAGCTACTTACTTAAGTTGCCCTTATAGCTTAAACATGTCTCCCTATTATAAGCAAATGTTTACTTGGTTAAGAAAACTTTGGATTTTTATTTTAATTTGTCACAATTACATTGATTGTCAGTTTTGAATTTTTAGTCTCATTTGTAGCACTTACTTAAATGTGTATTATAGATATTATATAGTGTCTTTACTTAATTGCACTTTATGACTATAGTTCAATAAATACAAGGCTATTTGTCCACAAAATTATATATATATATATATATATATATATATATATATATAAAGAAAAATACATAATTTTTGTTTCTTAATTATTTCTTATGTTGTTAAGCTCTTTGTTTTACAACGCTCTCTTAAATTTAGGGTCCCTGTGTCTTTGACCTTTACTAAAAAAAAGAAATGAATTACTAGCTAGGGCATGGACAATATGTACAAAGTGTTAGGTTCAAACATATATGTGTATGCGAATTAATATATATGCCATATTCCTAGCTAGTTTCATACATTTATATACCTTGAAAAATTCTTACATATATGTAGTATAGAGCGTTAATAATAATTTGTAAATATTTAGATATACTAAAAGTTGCAACAAACTTTGGTTTAGTTGAACTCTTGTGAAAATAGTTTACGGTAGTTTCTTTTCCAATAAGATCTGTAAATTATTAATTTGATATGAAATAATTATATTGTCTCAGTTCAATTCTTAATTATAATTTCCACACAAAAAAAAAATCAATTTTTAAAATATTAAAAATTTCAATTTAGTTCCCTAAAATTTTTTTCTTGAACATTTTAGTCTCTAGCTACACCTTGCTTATATGAATGTCCAAACAATATTATGATAATTGGAAAAAGCACTCAAGCGAGCTTTGCCCCTCTTGTGGTCATGTCTGGTTTGATGGGATTAGTCATTACTTAGACTGTTTTATACCTCTTGGTTGCTTGCAGAAAGAATTTTAAGAGAATGAGAATTAAAATGTTATTATAGCGTTTGGTATGATATAAAAAAAAGTTTGGGGTTGATAATACGAATGGGAAAGGAGTACAATAACCAATTTACAGTTGTAATTAAACTTTAGTGGTGGCGACGATGATGGTGGAGGTTTGGGATAAGGAATGGTAGGGGCATTTTAAACTTGAATCAAACATGGGGATCCTAACCCCAACTCTATTTCCTCGATCCCCTTTATAATCTCAAATAGTTTTTAAATTAAGCAAAAGTATCTTTGATGCCCTTAAATTTAATTTTATGGTCGTTATTAATTATGTTCCCAAATTTTGTTTATTGTCAATTGTGTCCTAATAACTTTCAAATTGCAACTAATTAATTGAGCCTTTTATCCAAATTTTGCGTAAATAATTAATGGAAGATGTAAACATAACTATCTCCATAGCCTATATCAAATCACATATATAGTTGCAATTTTTCGTCAATTTTGCTACAATAAAACTCTTTATTTTGTAATGATACAATGATAATCGTGGCGAAAATGATAAAACAACGTTGCTAAATATATTATTTGACATCATAGTCAATATTAGAGGTCCCGAGTAAAGTTGCATTTGCATATGTCATTAATTATTTACACAAAATTTGAGTGAAGGACAAAAATTACTTGCAAATTGCAAGTTTTGGAATAAAATTGACAGCAAACAAAGTTCAGAGACATAACTGACAGAGACCCTAAAATTTACGGATATCAAAATTCAAATGTACTTTTACCAATTAAATTACTTAATTAAGAATACTTTTTAAAAGACAAAATTGAGGATTTTAATTTTTCAAATACTAAAATAAAACAAAATAGAATTTTTTTAACCAAAAAAATTCTAAATTAAATAAAGGAAAGGGAAAAAAAGGTATATGTTTTGTAGACAAGAAACTTATTAATTAGGTGAATGTGAATTAGCTAGGGTGACAAATCAAAGAGATTAGATTAAGTGGATAAATATATAATGACGAGGATTGGATTAAGGATAATATTAATAAAATGTTGAAAAGTGGAAATGGATATTTGAAGTGATGATGTGGAGTTTTGTGGGACGCAATGGAGCATACTAAAAGGCAAGAATGGATGACTTGACAATAGGAAAAGAGATATACATGTAATGTAATGTTATGTGTACAAATTCCTTTGCCTTGAATACGACTACGCCTTTCATGTCTTCATCTTACCCTCTTCACATGTCTATTTGGAATCTCAATACCTTTATGCTCCACTTTCCACTATTGCAATTTCGAAAGCTACATTTCACCCCCTCATCATTTTTAGTATTTACGTTTTTATCTTCAAATATAACATTTTAGTTTTCTTATAAAATATCACTTAATTTTACTATTTTTTTTTTGGTAATCAAGATGGTAGTAAAGGAAGGCACTCCGAAGTACTATGAGCCAGGGCGCCAATGGCATGTTTGGGAGACCAACAGAGGCCAAACCCAAAGGATTACTGCACAGGCCTAAACTGAGGAGGGATGCTCACCAAAACAAGATTTTGGATGGCTTCAGGGGAATTCGAACCCTCGCCCATGAGTGAGGCGATAACTTTTCTCCGGATCCTTGACCATTTGTACCAACTCACTTTGAGTAATTTTAATATCTAATAACTGTATTAATTAGAAGTCAATTTTCGAACGTTTAAAAGCTATATACTAAATTTGAAAAACACACACACAGATATATATATATATATATATATATATATATTTTGGATTCTCAAAATCCTTCTTTGAAGGTCCAAAGGAATAGTAAATTCACGATATAGAGAAAGTCTTTTAAAGTAAGAGTTCGACCTCCAAGTCAATTTTCAAACATTTTATACTAAGTATGATCTAATAAAAATATATAATTTTTTTCAATATTTTAGAATCCGTGAAATAGAGAGTTTTTCAAAGTGAAACTTAGAAGTTCAAGTCAGCCCTTAATACGATACAACAAGAGTAAAGTGTGGACTAGTATTCCTTAGGCAAGAATATAAAGGAAATCTAGGAAAAGTATAAAATTCTAGGGAACACACACCTTTGTTCTAAAATAAACCAAATCTCCTACACATATTCAAGTAAAAATATAACACGTTTCTAATCTACAAATTGTTCTTACAAATTAAAATGAAAACTTGAATATCTTGACAAAAAGGCAACACAACCTATCTCCCTTTAAAGAAGGAATTGAAAAACTTGCAAGTATGATGATGGGAGGGGAAAATCGGTACGTAGAAGAAACCATTAGAGGAGGAAGAAAATACAAAAGAAATTAAAGAAAAGGAGGGCCTTTTTTTGGACATAAGGGAGGGGCTAGTTCGAGTGAGAAATATTTATATAAAATTGGGCCTTTTCATAATTTGATGGGCTTAAATATAACGGTACCCGTAAGGAAATAAATTTGAACAATATTTGGAGTTCTTTGTAAAAAAATTTATTTTGATTTCTTTCTTTGGGCCGCGGTCAGAAAGCTCAAACTTGCTAAATGGGCTTTTTTTTTAAAACCAAACTGGGTAAATGTTAGTTCAAAAGACTTTGCATCGGATCTATGGATGTGATCGCACTTATTTTTTTTTGTTTTTCATTTCAATCGACTTTAAAAAAAATACAAAATATCTATTATACTCTTTTGATTTGACATGATTTGACACAATTATAACTTATTTTCTTTTTATTATTTTAATATAAGGGGTAAAATGATCATTTTAATACATTCTCATTTCATTTTCATTACCAAATTTTTACTACTAAACACATCAAATACATTCTGTTTCTATTTCCATTTTCATTTCTATTTATTATGCCATATTGCCATTATATATGATTTTGAAATTTTCTTTTAGTTTTCAAAGTTTTTTTTTGAGAGAAAGAACTTTTAATCTTTAAAGTTACATATATATGCTATACCTATAAAAGAATTAAATATTAACTAAAATAAATAGTTAAATATTTTTATTTTTTATGATTTTAACATGGGTAGGGTAGGAATTAAGATATGATAATTGCCCGATTTTCTCCATTATTTATATATTTACCTCAAATCGTCTTCTTTCTTCAACAAAATTTGGCCCACCTGTAATTTTGTAAAACTTTGAGGTTAATTAAATTTATTTATAATGAAAGATTAAGAATAATTTCTTTAACTTGCGAGTCTATTGTTTTAATGATAAAACAAGAAAAATCTGTTCAAATTTATATTCATTTGTTCAGGTGCTGGTCACGTTAAGTTGGAGAATAAAAGCTAAGTGGGTTTTGGATACTAATTTTCTTTTTAGGATATGTTTGAATTTTTGGGTCAAGGATGGAATGGCCCAAAAGTTATAAAATTGACGGTCCAATGGAATAGAAGGAAAGCACCGTCCAAGGCTTCTTTATCCTCACAAAATTTTCTTCTTCTTTTTTCCCCTTCAAATTGGGGGTTAACAATGGAATAGAATGACTTAATACTTTAAAATACAATTTCCTCTTAAATTTAAAAAAAAAATTACATTTTTATTCTTATAATAATATTAGGTCAAAACTCCAAATTGGTCTCTTATGTTTGTACGAAGTTTTATATTGGTCCTATATGTTTCAAAAAGTTTAAATTGGTCCTTTTTATTTGCAAGAAGTTCCAAATTAGTCATTCCGTCCATGTCCGTTTATTTCTTCCGTTAAGTACTGACGTGGACATATCATCTCTTCTATGTGTCCATTTAAGCTGGCGTGTCATGCCATGTCATCATCTACTATCATATGTGATGACGTGGTACTGACGTGGCATGACATCCACGTCAAGTTAAATGGACACGCCAGCACTTAATTTAAGAAATTGACGAAAGTGGATGGAAGGACCAATTTGGAACTTGCAAACATAAAGGACCAATTCAAACTTTTTGAAACATAAATGACCAATATAAAACTTTGTGCAAACATAAGGGACCAATTTGGAGTTTTAACCTTTATATTATAAAGGGTAATATTAAAAAAAAAAGCAAGTAATTATTAATAAGTCATTTCATTCCATAATTTTGTTATAACGTTCAAACAACATATCTACTCCTTCTATTCCCTCCATTTTCTCATTAGAACTCCTAAACAACATATCTACCCATTCCATTTCATTCCATCTTCCATAAAACTCCCAAACATGCATATACAGATTTGGTTTTAGTTGAAAGCAAGCTAGTTAACCTTAAATTTCTAGGTTATAGAATTTAATTAGTTAATAATATCCAAATATTTCCCGAAGAAAACTATGATGAACCGGGATCAATGTTAGTATATAAGTCCATCTTGATGACAATGAAGTATGGACATTTCAAAATATGGCTTAATTAACCCAAAATTATAGGGTTAATTAAGCTATATTTTAATTATATGTCTCATCACATTTATGATTCTCTCATAACTTAAGTCATTTCAATTTATAATGTAAATTGATGAAGAGCTTGACTAATTAACGTGAAAAAGTATGGTCTAAAACAATGACTATATACCCACCATAGGGTACTGCCACTACCCCATAAGTCCAAGACACACAAGAGAAGAAATCACCCAAAGTCGTCCTTCTCCATCCATAATAGTAATTATAATGAGAGGTGATTGGAAATCATTGCAATTTGAGGTCTAGCACTCAATAGAATTAATTAAGTGGGTAACTCTTTTAAAATAAGTGATTGATAATTAAAGATTATCAAGTACAATAATATAATATACCGCTAAGTTTATTTCTAGACCCTACCTAATTAATCAATTGCCTAGCTATAATTCATTTTTAAGCTTTTGATTTATGAATATTGAGAACATACTGTGCAATCACATTCGTTCTTTTTATAATGAATTAGGGACACCCAAGTAATATTCTACTTTAATTTAAGGAGATGTGTTTGAGGAGAAAGAATTCATCAATTCTTAATTAAATATCAGGAGTTTGATTTCTAATATTATATATGAAATAGTTTTAAATTTTTGGACAAATTATTTTAATTTTTGAGGTGCCTACAAATTACTGAAAGAATTAATTATTATGTCCGATGGTATATACCGTAACATAGAAAAAATATATTTTGCTTTGAGGAAATGTGCAATTGCCTTCAAATTTGTTTAAGGTGTCAATAGTACATACGTATAATAAGAATTGGATGATGTCCTCTACTCCTCTTGTATCCCAGACGTAGTACTGTTTTTATTGGAGAGAATTATTAATTTAATCATGAAACATATATATTGTTTTAATTTAATCCCTCAAACATACGAATTAATTGATACGTCTTGAAAGAATCACACCCTAAAAGCGCTATATATTGAAGTGGGAGAACCCAAGACCTTATAAGGTCCTTCCTCA
Source organism: Senna tora (assembly GCA_014851425.1). NCBI lineage: Eukaryota > Viridiplantae > Streptophyta > Magnoliopsida > Fabales > Fabaceae > Senna > Senna tora. Next base: position 8,094,670 of record CM026270.1, read on the forward strand.
AAAGTAACCTCCCCGATGTGAGAGATTTGTATCATTACCAATCCCTTCGAAAGCCGGCGTCCCAACGGCTGCACACTACGACAATTCACTCGATGGCACTTTACTCGATCCCGATCAGCCCTTCGACGGGTTAGAACCCTCTGCAAGTAGCAATTTCTGGTTGGCCAACTCTCAATAAAAGCACCAATTGATACGAGTACAAGTCTTTAGAAGAACCACACCCCAAAAGTTAGCTATTGGAGTAGGAGAACTCAAGGCCTTATAAGGCCCTTGGGATTTGTATCATTTTTTTTCTTAGTTAAGGATAAAAGGATCAAAATGGGGCAAACAAGTATTTTTCAATGACTAAATTATATATTTTTATCTTTCAAGAATTAAATTGGAATAATCTATATCTTTCAAAATCAAATTGATAATTTTCTCTTTTCATTAATTTTAATGCATTCTCTTTTTACAAATAATAATAATAATAATGATAACATTTTTACTATAACCCAATACGTACTGTGGGAGTCTGGGAGACATATCCATAACCGTAAATGTTTTATTTTCTTACTAATGATCTCTTATAATCTTTTAATTATTTTAGTGCAAATGTGCAATTAATTAACTTCGATCTCTTACGTTATGTTATAGTTGCCTATGACGCCTAGATCTTGTGTGTATTATAATTTATATCACTATATGAAATATTTACAAATCTAGAGCTTTTACAGAAACACATGCTTCAATTCCCTCACAAATTGTGGTAAAAAAAATGGACAACTTGATTTTCTTATTTTTTGTGAAATGTTGGGTAGAAATGCACATATGGGAAGGGAAGGAATGCAAGTACTGTGGAGTAAAATAAAATATTATAGAGAAAAATGTGTTAAAAATATAAAAATATGGTGAGAAGTGTCTTTCGTATGTAAAAAATATAATATAAAATTTATTAGGATTTGAGATTACATTGCATATATTATAGTGCAAAACTACCGATCGCAGCCTTTAATTTTATCTTTTTATCATGCATTAATCCAAAATTTAGTGCTATATTTACTCATCATGTACTCATATTTAACATATAATTAATTCAATCCTAATCCTGATATATATCTTTCAGCTGCAAATCATTATATATATACACATTATATTATTAATGAGGCCCTGCAATTATATATAATTACGGCTTATAATGACTTGAGGAATATTAATGAATGAAGATAGGGTCTGCCATACTTGTTAATAACTGCAGAGTGTGAAGAGTTTCTGAGCCAACAAGAAGGCCTTAAAAAGCTAATAATTAAAGAAGACAAGCTAGCTATATATAATTGACTCATCGCACAATTTATTAATTTGTCAGAGACAATATTGCCTTATATATTCGAATTTTGACAAAGTGTTGGTTCATCCACTAACAAAATCAACAATACTGATGAAGGGAATTTACAATGTCAACAACCAGAAACATATAACTCGCACCAGAAATTAAAGCCAACTGGCATATTTTAGGATATCGATCTATTAATGCAAGTCTGATGATTGATAACTGATTTCTTAGATATTGCACAGTCCATAGTTAAGGATTGTTGAAACTCGAGTAATTTGTACCAATTCATTTTTAAAAGCTAACTGTTAAGGAAAAATGACTAAGTTTTTTAAGTAATCTGTTGAGTATCTCACTCTATTAGATGTGAGGCTTTATATTTCAAAAAGTAACGACTGACAACCCTCCCTATGCACGTTGCTACACAAACATATATATTGGTTTTTCACAAGTATTCTGATAATTTTATTCGAACTAGCTGAAGTATCATAACGAGGTAGAACTCTCCCAGCTAATGAGGTTTTTTCATACTCAAGATTTTAATTCGGAATCTTGCTTAAAGAAAATGGACATTAGTTAAGGAGAATTGAGTCTTACCACTCTACAATACAAGCTATGATCAAATAATTAAAGCACCCATCGTTTATTCACTTCCTCAAAATCATACTTAATTATCAGTTTCTTATACTTAATCTTGTTTTCTGCATATGGGAAAACACTAAAACAACTAATTAACTTGATCGATCAGTACTTTTTTTTTTAATTTAAATTTTTATATTAATAATGAAGCAGCGGTCAACTTCAGCTTGGTCATCCATAATTAATTATGGGCATTTAAAGGAAAAGACTAAATTAAGCTAAAGTTATTTTGGTACTTGCTATAAAGTTCATCAATATAATTAAAATATGTGGTAAAAAATTTTTGTATAATCAATCATGGTAGAGAGAGAAAATGAAAAGCAATAAATTATATAATCAATCAAATAGGAGAGAGAATATAATAAATGTTTATGAGTGGTAAACTTTATAGCAAGCACCTAAGCAACGCTACTTTAATTTTTTTTTCTAAAGAAAAAGAGAATGAGAATAGATTTACTATGTTCGTTAGTAAAAATTTGAAAATAGAAATAGAATGAGAATGTATTAAAATTATCACTTTACCCTTTATATTAAAATAATAAAAAGAAAAAAAATTATGATTGAGTCAATCAAAGAGTATAATAGATATTTTGTATTTTTTTAAATCACAATTTCCCGTGTGAGAAATCAGATCTCCATAGGTCCCACCACCTGTATTTTCTTCTTTCCACCGCCAAATATAATAAACGAACATGATCTATGGGCATATTCATTAGGCAAAAATAGAAATGAAAATAGAAACAGAAACGGAATGCATTTGATGTGTTTAATAGTAAAAGTTTAGTAATGAAAATGGAATGGGAATGTATTAAAATAACCATTTTAATTATCCCTTATATTAAAATAATAAAAAGAAAATAATGTTATAATTGTATCAAATCATGTCAAATCAAAGGGGTATAATAAATATTTTATATTTTTTTAAGTTAGTAAAAATGAAAAAGTGAAAAAAGTAAGTGGGAACCCAATGAACCGCACTTAATTTTTTATTTTCATGGAATGTATTTCTAGTAAATGAATAAGGTCTATGTCGTTCCCAAACTATATATATATATATATATATATATATATATATATATATATATATAGAGGTGGGAGGATGATGGAAAATATTACTATTTTATTCATATCTGTGCCTTTCTTCAATTTCTAACATTTTTCAACCTGATCCCCTAACTCATTGATTGATTCATATCATTAAAATTAAATTGAATAATATAATGGTGAATCAGAGGAGATGGAAAAGGTAAAAGCAAAACATTTCTTGTAATTTATCTGATTTTAAATAAGGTCATTTTCCCGATCTGGACTTCACAACTGCTCTTGTATTTTAAAATTTGGCTTTTTATTTAATGTGTTTTTTCATGTTTACATGAATGGATTGTCAACTAATTAATTAGACTTTCTTTTTAAAAATTTGAATAAGAAAATACTCACACTGCCATATCTTTTGCCCCTAAATCATGTATTAAACCTACTAAACATATAGATTGGTGGATGAAAATGAAATTAGCTTGGCGTTATTTATATATAAGGTTTGAGTTCAATTATTTGGGGCTTTGACTAGATATATGGTGAGATTAATTTTTCGATTATTATTATGCCTCTAGATTATTACTAATTAGGGTACTCTTTCACGGTTATTATCTTTACCTATATACATATTTGGTAAGTGGTGAGTATGGTGGTAGTAAAATTTTATCTACAAAGCTTGGATACTAATAAAAATTTTTCGTATCCTATCATCAGATATGTATCTGATCCGATATTGATACTCTTTAAATACTTTAATACTTACCTTAATACATTCAATTTTCATTTTTTTTCTCTTTTTCTTTCACTTATAGCTTTGATTACTTATTTTTAGCTAACTTTATATTTTCATTTTCTAGAACAATAATTCGACTTCTTTGTTTCTAGTTTTTATAATTGTATATTATCTTTGTTTCAACTTTGATATTATATTGTCAATTGTATTATATTTGTGTTTTAAATTTAAGATATACATGTATTTTTATATAATTTATTAACGTATTTTAGATATAGTATCTTATAAGAATAGTATATTTATATTGATGATTTAATTTTTATATTTTTTGTGGTTATAAATAAAAAATTAATAAAAGTAAGTTATATATTAATAAAATATTTATTTATTTTAAAATTTCTACGAATTTGGGTCCGGATATGGGGTTCGCCTATTCGTAGAGTTCAGAGATAGAGATTGTCTTTGATACCCGCTTAAGTTGGATATAGAGACGAAGAATATAGTATCCTGTCCAAATCCTAAACCATGATAATTCTTAGTTGGACTTCAAATAATTAAATATGTTTAAGTTTGACTTGTTAAATTTTTGCGAGACTTATATTTTTCTATTTGAAGTTTGCTTTATTAAATATATGTAAGACTTAGAGCTTTTATAATAATAATAATAATAAATCAAGTTACAATTAGGCTTTGTGTTAAAGGTGGAATAAACATGGTTGATTTGGAGCCAAGGATTTACATTATATTGTGAGTTGGAACGATCATTTCTTTGTGTTAAAGGTGGAAGCATATGCCTATTACATTCTAGACCCTTTGGGAGAAAGGCTTTTTGAGGGGTGCAAAAAGTTGATAATTGTCATGGCGAAGAGAGATGGGGTTGGGTTAAACAAGATGAATATGAGTGGGTTTTTAGGATTAGGTATAAAATTATCAAAATACCCTATAAAAAAGTTGATGATGTGGCAAGATGGCTAACGGAAGGGTACTCTCTATTCGAAAGTAAAAACTCAAAGAGTTTATATGCAAGATTTTAAAGCTCAAATAATATATATGTCTCCAGTCCAAAACTCAGGGAGTCTTAATGCATTTTAACCTAATTATTAACTTGAACGTTGAACCATCAGTAAAGTTTAATGTTATCGTAATTTGGATGTTAATATATTTTTTGATATTCAAAATATATTAAAAATAAAAAATATATTTATTTTAACAAAATCAGAACAACTCTAAAAGACTAAAACCATGGTGCATCAAAATTAGGTAAAAGTTTCCTAACATAATACAGTAATATACTACTAATTAATAGAAATGAAAAAAAAAGGGGGAACTTTTTTTATTTTTTTGACACATCTTGTTAACACTTATAATATATTGTCAGTTTGTCACCTCCATTATATATGTTCAAATAAGGGAACGAACCTAACACACTTTAACTGAATCTTTTTTCCCTTAAAGATAAATTCAATAAGTGGTGCAATTTGTTTTGACGATTACATCACTATACTTTTTCATTATTTTGGATTTTCTGAAGTGCATGAGATGCACTTAAAAATTAAAAGATATAGAGCAAATTAATTATATAGTTTTAAAATTATGTATGGTCTCTTAATTTGATTCTTGAAATATAAAATATTTTAATTTAATTAATTTTTAATAATGGATACTAACTCCAACCTGTTGTTAAATAAATGATAAATTAGATTCTATTTATTAATTAAAATAAATAAATTATGCCATATTTTTAAATTAAAGAGTATCAAAATACATTGTTTGATTGCAATCTTTTTATTTGTAGTTTATTGTAATATTTTATTTTATAAATTATATATTGTAAAAACGTTCTATTTATATTTTTTAATTAAATAGAATTCAATTCAAGCAATCAGTGAGCTTCCATTAATAATTTTATTATTTATCTAGTTTACTTTATATTCATTACATTAATTACGTGACTAATTATTGACTGAGAGTTGATCTTTAAAAATTAAATTAAAAAAATTTTATTTTTAAAAGACTAAATTAAAAATATGCATAAGATTAAATCATCAATTCACTCTAAGATATTCACCTAGCTATATGGTTAATTTAAACTCATGTGTTTATATTTTTTTCATCTTATAAATTGATACTGTTAACTGAATGCGCGTATGGGACCGTGTTTAGTTAACAGAAGTGACTAACTTTTCAGTCTAATAAACGATTGTTCAAATATTCGTTGAAAAATGTGATTCACATTTAAGGTCTAAAAGTATGTTGAGAAAGATAATTAATTTCTAATAAAAGATATATGTTGAAAAAAAAAATTTGGTATCGGTAATTTCTCCAGAAACAGAGAATTTCATTTGTATTTTTTTCATCAGTTAATTCAATCCTTTGATATTTTGTTGGGAAAAGTATTATTGGTATCCCAAATTTTGAGACTTAATTTTGTCAAATATGAGTTCAGATTTTGATTGCGATGAATTATATATACCCCCAATATTTTATTTTTTGAATAATGTTACTATTTTTATTAATACTAGTGGGTGTTGACATGATAGTAAGTGTTCATGCTAGCATAGTCTTTGACCACAATGTGAAGAATTTAGAAGACTTTTAGGCACAACTTCTCACCACAGCTTAAATGTGTGATTCACATGTACACTCTTGAAATAGAATTTTGAAATCATGAAACTATGGAACCTCTAATGAATTTTAGATGAATTTAAATATATTTAAAATTGTAGAAAATAGTTGTTAATATATGTAAAAGCTTAAAAAAATCTAATATGAAATTTAGGAGAAGAAAATGTGGCTTAAATCGTGAGGAAAACAGTTTTATAATAGTAAAAAAATTGCAGGAACTAAAATAAATTTTTTAAGTTTGAAGATGGGAGCTAAATGTAATTTTTTTTTCTCACGCGAAATCAACACTTACTGTTATTAATATTATTAAAAAGGGCAACATTACTAAAAAAAATGAAAGATTGGGACTATAATTGACCACAATTCAAATTTAGAAGCATAATTAATAAAAATCTGAAAACTTAGGGTATCAAAGATATTTTTGCTTACTTTATTTAAATGAAAGAGAAAGCTAACGAAATCACCATATTTATGTATAGGACAAAATGTATATAAATGGACTGAATGATAGAGATTATATGTGAATATTTTCTTAATAACCATATCATATACTAGAAGCTTGGCAAGCAGTACCGTGCATGTAATTTGTTTTTATTTTTTTTTAAATATTTAAGATAAAATTATTATTATTATTTAAAATAATAAAATATTAAATATTTGATAAATTTTTAACTTTCAAAATATAATATAATATTATATTTTAAATAATATATTAAATCATGAAAAGTTATTTATTGAGAAGTTATTTATTGATTAGTGGGGAAGTTATTTTTTTAGTATCACACTTTATTTGTGTGACACCAAAAACTCCAAAGCCATATATATATACTAGAGGCTTTGCATGCACCTTCGTGCATGCAATCTATCGTTAATTTTTTAAAATATAATTATTATATTTTAAAATAATATATTTCATTGTTTTTAAAATTTTAAATTAGAAGTATTATTATAATTAATTAGAATTAAATGATGGGACGTTATTTATTTTCTCACTTTTTTAGTAACTACCATCATATATGTTTTCTTTCTCCCACTACCTTCCATTATATTTTTATATATCTCAACTTTCTCACTTACCTTTGGCCAATCATATTTTTTTTTTTGTTATTTTTTAATTAGAAAATATGGCTATTTTGTGACCCCAATGACCAGAAGGGGTCACAATCATATTAATATAGATATAGATATTAGTACGTAATACGTGTGCTTTTAAAATTAAATCGCACAATAATACCGTGACAATTGGAGCTCTATCTCTTTTAATTAATTATATAAAGAAAGGAGTGATGAAGTGGTAATCTGCAAAATCGGCATTAAAGTAGATCATGTTCAGAAAAGCATAGAATTTAATGACATTTGAAATTTATTGGTAAATGGTGTGCTTTTGGAGTAGCCACTTCTTAGCAATAATAGGTCACACTTTCTACAACCAACTTGTATTCATTTCAATCTCTGGTCGCCGTAAACAACCCATATGACATATATATATATATATATATATATATATATATACTAGAGGCTTCGCATGCACCAACGTGCATACATGTAATTCATTCTTAAATTTTTTAAAAATATAATATAAAATAGTTATTATATTTTAAAATCATTAAAAATTAAAAATTTGATAATTTTTAAATTTTTAAATAAAATTGTTATCATAATTTAAAATTAAAAAAGAAGAAGTTATGCTTGTTTTCTCTCTTCTACATCCTCCAATCATATTATTTTTTTTTGTATTTTTAATTATAAAATATAGCTATTTTGTGAGAAGTTAATTATTTATTGGGAAGTTGATGGGGAAGTTATTTTTTTGGTGTCACACTTTGCTTGTGTGACACCAAAAACTCCAAAGCCATATATATATAAATATATATATATATATATATATATATATATATATATATAAATTCAGTTTTTTTCATTGAAAATTATTTTTATCCAACTTAATTTCTTTTTTTATTGGAAAATAAATAATGTCCGGCCATATTCCAAATATTTATGGTTTATCATATTATTACATTGTGTTGGAATTGATTGATACACCTCCCATGCATGTCATCCACATATATATGATGAGATGATAGTACTAATTAATTCTTCTTTTAGAGATTAACATAAATGGACCACTTTGATTCTCAATTATTTCACGTAAAACATATATAAATGTCCATGACATTTTGATCCAATTTTACCTTGCTTTCTTAATATTTGGATTCGTTAAAATGTATCGTGATTAAAGTACACGATTCAGATCATCATATGAAAATATTGTATCAGAATAACCACCCGATGTCCAATGGTGATGATGACCAAATGGCAGAGTCCCATGCATTTGCCAAAAGACAAGAGTGACGACAAACCACACAGAATATCATCATCCAATTAATGAATGCATGCATGCATGGCATAACACAATAAGGACATAAGGCAGTTGGAAACTATCATATACTTACTTAATGCATACATCAGAAAAAAAAAAATACATTGTCTGGATTGGTGGTAGGTGTTGGTAATTATTATTTATGGAAGCCACCTTTTTAAAAAAATGTTAAATAATAATATATAATAAGATAACAATATTGTATATGACAGCAGATAAATTCTTGTATACACCACATCCATTCCATATATCAACACACATGCAACACACGTTTGCACGTATGTTTCTATAAATAGTGTACATAAATTTTTTTCAAAATGACAGAAAATAATTAAATTATGAATTAAAAGATAAAATTAGAAGCATCGATCACAGAAACTGATGAAAACAAATCAATAATATATAATCAACCTTCTATTCTGCTTCATTCTCCTTCTTTCATCTTCTTCGTCTTCTAGGATGTTCTAGAGCTTAACGATCTCCGGAATATGAACCGGGTAGCGGTCGATACAATCGGCCCAAGGACTATCCTCGACCGGAGTCTTAATGGTTCGGTTACACTTCCAGACCGCGCTATTACACTTGAACCCACTCCCAAACGCAATCTGCCATACCCTTTCCCCTTTCTTCATCCTCCCTTTGGACTCTATATAGTTCAGCTCGTACCACAGCGAAGACGACGACGTATTGCCGAACCGATGCAGCGTCATCCTCGACGCCTCCACGTGCTCCGCCGACAGCTGTAGATTCTTCTGCAACTCATCGATCACCGCCCTCCCGCCGGCGTGGATGCAGAAATGCTCGAACGCTTGCTTGAAATCCGGAATGTATGGCTTCCACTTCGGGTTGAAGATCTTCCTCCCGATCAGCGTCACGAGGAAGAGGAGCTGCTCCGACGCCGGAAGCACCAGCGGTCCCATCGTCGTGATGTTCGATTTCAGAGCCTCGCCGGCGATCGCCATTAGATCCTTCGACAGCGAGATCCCGACCTTGCCTTCTTTATCCTCTTCCTCGAACACGCATCTGTACGCTTTATCATCGGCTCCTTTATGCGTGCGGACCACGTGAACCAATCTGTACTTCGCCCGCCGGCGCTCCGATCGGCGATTCGAGAGCAGAATCGCCGCGCCGCCCATACGGAAGAGGCAATTAGGGAGAAGCATTGCTCGCTCGTTGCCTTGGTAGTAATTAGGCGTAATAATCTCAGTGCTCACCACTACCGCGTTCGAATTTGGGTAAACTTGGAGGAGATCGCGAGCCAGATCGATTGAAATTAATCCGGCGCTACAGCCCATTCCGGAGAGATTGAAGCTCTTGATGTTGCTTCTGAGCTTGTATTTGTTAATAACCATGGCGGATAGTGAAGGCGTGGGGGAGAACAAGCTGCAATTGACTATGAGGATATCGATGTCCTTGGGTTTGAGCCCTGTTTTCTTGAACAGAGTATCCATGGCGGAGAAGATGACGAGTTCGGCTTCAGATCTGGAAGCTTCCATGGTGGGCTTAGGAGGTATGTAGTGAATAGAAGGCGGGAGGCAGGTTTCTTCTCCGAGTCCCGAACGTTCTAGAATCCTCATCTGGAAGTCGACGCTCTTCGGGTTGTTATTGAGGATGAGTCTAGAATGTTCCATGAAGGTAGCGAAGGGGACGCGGCACGTGACGGGGGGCTTGAAGCACGCGTAATCCACGAGGAAGATAGTGCGAGGCTTGGACATGAAGTAGAGAGTGGCCATGAAGATGATGAGGAAGGCGGAACAGAGGATTTGGAGGAGATCGAGGTGGAGGGATCTCCAGAGGTTGAGGATTTCGGAAGGGCCTAAGCGAAGAACTTCGAGGAAGACGGCGAGCATGATGGGGATGAGGGTGAGGGTGATAATGTGGTTCACAAGGTATTGGTAGCCTAGCTTCACGTATTTGAGCCTCACTGAGTTGGAGAATTCCGGCAACATTGGAGGAGGCATTTCTTTCTTTATTTTATTTTTTTTGGGGTTTTCTTGGGAATAATGGAGAATGATGATGATGAGAATAAGGGAAGAAGGAGAGGGAGGGAGGGTGAGGTTATAAAGGCGAAGGGGCCAATGCAATGAAGAGGGCAGATGAGAGAATTAAATGAAGGCTTCAACGTCACTCAACGCTCTTATATACAATTCTCAATCATCCACATACAAAATACAATTTCTAACACTTTGCTTATCAATTATATTTTATCGTTTTAGTCCTTAAAAATCATATAATACAACTACGTTAGAATTTGATTAGGACAGTTGGCGCCTAGACTGCAAGAGGTAAAATGGATGGACCCAGAATACTCATGATTCGCACTAATATTTAATCTTTAAAAAATACAATTTGTCTTAATTTAAATTTTTTTAATTTAAAAATTTTAAGGATTAAATCAAGACATTGTATATTTCATAGACAAAATTAATAGTTTAGTCTAATTAATATGTATATATTTTATTAACCAAAATCATTATCTAAATATATTGTTCTACACAATTATTTCATATATCTAGTTGTAATTACTATCGCGTACTTGTTAGTGAAGATGGTTCTCGTGGATGCCCTCTCGTTCGTGTAAAATTTGATATGCATTTATTCTCCTTGTTTATTAGTAAACCCAATTAATGCGGAATATATAATGTCACTTTACATCATTAAAAACGAGTTTTGAGAGGCACATGCAACATTGTCTTCTTTGCGAACTCAGTATACATACATACATATATTACGTACACAGAAGAAAAACAAGTGTGTCAAGAAAGATGGTTTAAATTTAGCATATATATGGGTATCTTCACATTTTTTTGTTATCATAAATTTGGATTATATATATGGGTATCTTTATTTATTTTTTTTAAATTTGTTACCATAAATATGGATTATATATGCCCAATATTAGCAGAAATGTTGATTATTACAGACTCTAAATTAATTCAATACTGCAAGCTTATATATAGTACATAGAAATTAAAATACTTCTCATTAATTACAATTGAATTATTTTATGCACCTACCGCGTAATGATTTGCATTTATATTATATTATTTGTTTATATATATTGAATATAATTGAATTATTTATGTAGGGGGATATACATAATATACAAGCTTTATTTTTTGGTGGAAAAGGTGCAATTATTATAACCTGTAGTTTGGGTTAGAAGGAGTAGATGAATCACGATGCCAATTGCCAAATCAAGCCTAACACCATCACTTGCTAGTATATATAGCGTTGACTTCTTCAAAATTATCGACGCTTCAGAAATTAAAGATTTGGTATGATATAAAACTCGTGAGAGCTTCAAGTTTGAAATCATTGAATTTGGAGTTAGTTCACATAGTAGTGATTAAATTATAGTTTAATTATAATTATTAAAAGAGAAATTCACTTAGTAAGGTTTTGGACAAATTAAATTGCTTCAAAAAATTACAAACGGATCCTCCAAATTAAGATTGATAAAATAGGGACCCAATAGTTTTTTTTGCATTTCTCTCTCACATTCCACCGCAGTAATGATATTTTTTTTTGGCTAAAATATACCTATACCTCATGAATTTTTGGCCAGTGACACATACATCCCCTGAATTTTAAAAGGTTGCACATAGACCCCTGAATTTTTACTTTGGGGCAGAGACACCCCTTATGTTAGGGTTCCGTGAAAACTGAAAACTAGGCGTTAAGTGCCACGTCAGCAAGTATGTGTGAAGGGTGTCTCTGCCCAAAAGTGAAAAATTTCAGGGGGTGTATGAGCCCCAAAAGTGAAAACTCAGGGGGTGTATGTGCTCTAAAGTGAAAACTCAAGGGGTTTATGTGCCCATAAAGTGAAAACTCAAGGGGTTTATGTGCCCATAAAGTGAAAACTCAGGGGGTTTGAAAATACTAAATTGCCCTCATACATGTTTGCTGACGTGGCACTTAACGGCTACTTAATTTTCACGGAACCCTAACAGAAGGAATGTCTCTGCCCCAAAGTGAAAACTCAGAGGGGTCTATGTGCAACGTTTTAAAACTCAGAGGGGTATATGTGCCCCTGACTCAAAACTCAAGGGATGTATTTACATTTTAGCCTATTTTTTTTGCTAGTCGAATCTTTGAAGTTTTATTCTGATCAATTTAAACTCGATTTTGTCGCAATATATCTGGTTAAAGTGGAAAAATCTCTCCACATAAACATTAATTTGTATGCACAATATCTCAAACCCAAGACTTTAATTAAGCAATACCAATATGCTTAACAGTTGGACCAACTCTCTCGTTGGTCACAAATGATCATTCTATTTAAATCTGTATATGTGTGTGTGGTAGCATCGATCTAACCCAAAATCAATATTGTGAATTTGTGATGCTTCATTTGGTGAAACTGGTGGCTGACCATCAAATATTAAATTCCATATTATATATGTATATATGTATATACGACGGAGGAGAGGAAAAAAAAGACAGAAATAATGGTTGCCAATCATTTTCTTTCTTTCTTAATTCCTACCATTTCAATCCTTTCAACCAGAATTTCAATTCATTACTTGACTCTTCTATAGTTTCTGTATTAATTTGGCTACAAGATCGATCATTGCAAAAATTGGAGTAGAATTTAGTTTTATTTTTTTATTAAAAAGTGAATTAATTTTTTTAAAATAGCAATATGTAGTATAAATTTTTGCTTTTAATTTTAAATGAAGGGAGATCACATTTTATGGTGAAGTGTTTATAATTAAACAAAAATGATTTCTATAATATTTTGTGGTTATATGATCTGAATGTCGTCAATTCTAATTTCTAAAGACGTGCAATTTCCTAGTTATTCAACAATTTAATGAAAAAGAAAGAAACAAAATAGAGACAATGCCTTACACTCACATAAAAAGAATTTTCAAATTAAAAAAAAACATTATTAAATGCATGCAGCATTTTCCCAAAAAAAAACTAAGAATAATATACTTTATACCCTCTCTGATTAAATAAATTCTTGCAAAATTTCACTAACCTCAATCTATCCTTCAAAATCATTGTTATCAATTTAATTAAAACTTTAAATATTTTATTTTTATCAATTGAATCATAGCAATAAATTTTCAATCTCTAAACTGATTACACAAATTGACAATAATATTTTTGAAAGACCAATATACTAATTTTTTTTCCATAAAAGAAAGAAATCCCCTGAATTAACATATAATAAAAATTTAAAATTAGAACTTTTTTAATTGACCTAATTAACTTATCCTTAAAAAAAAGAAAGAAAAATCATTGCTTTAGCTTCTATTAAATTCGTTAAAGTTTAAACTGTTGTTGCCATTGAAATTAAATCCACAACACTTTTTAAGTTTTTATGATGAATTCATGATATGTAGGGCCATCTGAATTTGGTTTAAAAATTTAATTAGGAACCTATTTGGTAGACAACAAGAAATCCAAACAAGATGGTTCTTCGGAATATGCTTTTTGTCCGTACTGTTTTGGTTTTGTTTTTGCCTTTTTAGCTAAATCTAATGGCTTATATTGTCTATGTAGTTAACCATATCCGAATTGTATTTGTAGGACATTAAAATCTAGATTTCTAACCTACTTTAATTTGTGTCGCCATTAACCAAAACTAAACTAAATATAGCTTCAATCAATTGAATTACATTTTATTATAAAATTGGTATATAGATTTACCGATCAAGCCGGCCTTGACCAATCGCTGATGTTAACTTTTCGAAATTAGATCCGGTATAATTTATTTCTCTTATGAAATTCCTTCAAATTGCAGTGCTTTATTTTATTTGTGAAGTAATTTTTGTAAAATAATTGTCATTGAGTGTGAGGGATGAACATTTAAGTTAAGTTTTTATTTTTTAATCATAATTTTTGTTGGTAGTCTTCTAATTATTGAAATAATAATTTTTTAAAATTTAAAGATTTAAAAATAATTATTCAAGCTTTTTTTTTCTTTTTTTTTAATTCACAAACCTTTTGATTAAAAAAATAAAAACTTAACTCAAATGCCTATGACCTCCAATATCCCTATTGCTTTGTCTTTGCAAGTTCTTCAATCTCGTTTCAAACTCTACTCCCGACCTCTTAACCATTTCCGATTAATATATATATATATATATATATATATATATATATATATATATATATATATATATATATATATCATAATCCAAACAAGATCATTAATTATCCCAAACCTTGGAAGGATCTCTGAGTGTGATTTACCAACCCTAATTACTAGTATATATAGCCTTATGAATTAATAATCTCACATGGACCTTAAGTATTAATACAGACAAAGAAATAACTAAAGAAGACAGATTCCATATATATTAATGTCTAGCTATGAGGTAGCAGTGAGTGGGAAATAAGAACCTTGATTTGTTAATATTCCTACAGCCAAAGTGTGAGTGAGCTAAGTGATTCTTTCACTTAGCTCGATCATGTTCTTTATATATATATATATAAAGAACATGATCCATCATCCTATATATTTTGGACATCACCATTCAACTAAGGCAACCTAGCTAGAGCTAGCATTAATATATAATTAATATTGCGCTTTAATTTTATATATTTACGGCTTTAATTCTTCCATTTCTTCAATTTCCTTGCCGTGTCCAAATACCAGTACTACTCAACTTCAGTATTTTTTTTGTTCAGTTCAACATCTCCCATTTTGGGAAAAAAATGTATATGGTGGTCAGATTTGGTTTGTGGATTTGGATGGATAAAATGGAAATAGGAGAAGGTAGATTCTTATTTTAATGTTTTGTTCTCTATCAAGAATGGGCCAACCCAGCCCGGCCCGGTCCATGACGAGTCGGCATTAAACGGGCCGGCTCGTTTATTGGGAGAGCTTGAGAAGTGATGTCCAAACCCGTTTATATTGGCCTGCGGGTCAAATGGGCTAGCCCGTGTGCTACTTTTTATATTTTTCTAAAATATATATATTTTTAAATTATTTATACATATTATTAGAATAAAATTATTATTTAACACATAAAATTACATAAAACATATATATTTATACATATTTTAAACAAATAAATATTATTTTTTTTTTTTAATTTTTAACAAGCCGACTTATGGGCTAGACCGTTTAACCGTAGACTTAAACAGACCTATTTTTAATGCTTAAGTCCACCCAATTAGTGGGTGGGCTGGGCTAGCCCACAGGCTTGAGCCCGTTTGACACTACTAGATTCGGTTATAAAAGTTAATTGGTTATTATATCTCATTTTCATTTTTATTTTCAACTCCAATTCTAATTATTTTTTTATGTTATACCAAATATAACTATGTTCATTCAATTTGCGCTCCCCTTCTTGCTCTTTCAAAATAGATAATTCATAGTATTTTTTTAAGGAAAAAGATCATAAAATTAAATTGCTTTAAAATTTATTTATAGCAAGCTAAGGATCCAATTGATAATATGTCTAGATAGAGTTTCCAATGGGCGTATTGACGATGACTCAATTCCAAGGATTATTTTTTTCAAAAATATCAATTTCTCAAGAGATTATTCCTTTGGCCATACAAAAAAGAAAAAGAAAAAAGAGAGAGATTATCCCATAATTAACTCAGTTCACATTGACATATAACTGTTTATTTCAATTACGAATTAGATATTAATTAATTGACACGAGATATCCAACCTACCTATTGACCTATTGAATTGTAGCTATTATAAATTTATAATTATTAAATTGCTTTAACATCTATACATGCATCGATCAATCTAGTGTAACACTGATAATAAGATGTTTGTATTCTATTAACTATAATCTTTTGGGTTCTATCTTTAAAATGATCGGAATGAAGCATTATTCATTAAGATGATCACCTCCAATAATAAATCCTATAATACTTGAAAGATTAATCATTTGTGTTACCCTTAGATTAATTATTCCGTAATAATGAGTCCCGTAGTATCTGATAGATACTTACAATATATATATATATATATATATGAAAAAAGTTGAATATGTTTTTTTTTTAAAGAAAAAAGCTTAACATTTTGAACTTACCGTAGTTATCAAATCGCACCAAACGTGTATTAGCCTATTTCTGTGGTATTCACCAGTTTGGATGCTGTAACCTAACCCAGCCCCTAGCTACCAGAAAACGATTTTGTATCAGAAAAGAAACTTACTTATATATATATATAGTCTATGACCAGGGTATTTATTAAAATAGGTCTGATGATGACTAATCTTTTAAGTATTGCGAGATTCATTACTGGGTCAACCCTCCTCCCTATGAATAATGTTCCGTTCTCATCCCTTTAAAAATCAAACTCGAGAGGGGATAGATACCATCTGTGTCACACCAACTCACCAAGTGTATATATTATTTAAGAGTAAAAAATTGAGTTTCCTTCCATGTATATATGTTGCTCTCTCTAATTTCTCACCCTTTTGGTTGGCCTAATTATAACTTTCTGATCTCATAATATTATATCCTTTTCACTAAAAAAAATTATATCCTTTTCAATTTCTAGCAAGTGTAGTGCTTGGTTTCCCACTTGGGCAAAAAGTGGCATCCACAGAATTGATAATACATTATTCTGATCTCCCATGCATGCCACAACAGGCATGAGAGTGACTAAAACTACATTTTTAGAAATTAATTATTTGTTTATGTCTAATAAAAAAACAGTATGCATGTATGCATGTATACATATAGTTTATATAATTTATCCATCACCTTGTGATTAATTTCCTTTTTAAATATTTTATTTTCATTGAAAGATTTCCAGTAACAAAAACATAAAAAATTGTATCTTATTCAAGTGATCAACCTACCCCTTTTAATATTTCTCCATTTAAAACCATACAAGTGGCTTCACACAAGATTAAATTTTAATAAAATATATATATATATATATATATATATATATATATATATATATACACATTTTTTGTCCTTAGTTAAAACATACATATCTCAATTAATTAATTCTTAAATAACATATAATTTTTTAAAATCTTTTTAGTCACTGCTAGTTTTAAGACTGAAAGCCGAAATCATTGAAGGAAATATTTTTGGCATTTCACCTTGCATTGTATGTATGCTCTTTTAGTCCAGGATTGAATTACAAGTAGTGTGTAAAGAGATTAGTTATTGCTGTTGACGGTGAATATTCTGAACTCACCAAAATACTTACAAATCAATGAGAAGATTAATTATTTACTCGATGATAAATACTATGGTTTAAACAAAATAATAAAAATAAAAATAAATAATAATAATAATAGGAATTTGGGTGTGTGGTCCGGACCCATGCATTTGCAATTTGGCATTACTATTGATGAGTAAGTGAGTTATTAATTAGGGAGAGTTGAACCAACCACTGGCCAACTACCTTAGCCTCAAACCCTAAATTAATATTATTATTAAATCTTGTATTCTATTTCCAGCTGCCACCTGTGTTTTTAGTGGTTCACACTTCACACTGATAATCCCTCCAACTTCCTTTCCTTAGCCTAAGCTCCAAACCTAAATATGTCTTTAATTAAATGTGTTCACAATATACTTACACCCCACCCTACTTTCTCAACTAATTAATAATATTCATATATATATGCTATATATATATCTCCACTTTTTGCTCCTAAATATCCCCTTCCGCTAAAACTGCAAAACGAAAATGAAATATACCATAACCACAATTTAATGTCCCAATTTTGGGTTCCATATATTCAATTTCACGTGTAAAATAGTGTTCTCTTCATCAAAACATGTATAATTCATGTATGTTTCCGAACAAATTTTGGGAAATAAGTGGGTGAATTGAACTCATAGGAAATTTTACAATTTTTTTTCCTTTTTTTTGCAGTGTATAAAAAGGCCTCCATAACCCGGCCCAGATAGATATGATGACAAATATGCAAAGCCCTACTAAAGCGGAAGAAGAAGAGGTTTTCTTGTCCATTCATGTTTTCGAGACCAACTAAAATATATTGCAAAAAAAAAAATAGCCCAACTTATTTTCAGCAACAAATAACCGATTTATTTTAGGGGCCGTTTGGCTTGTATTTTGAAAATGGTTTGTTTTCAAATAGTGTTTGAAAACCAGTACATTCTTTGAATTTCTTGCAACCTTCTAGATTGGTTATTTATGATAAAATAAGATAATAATTTTATAAATCAATACACATATCTCCATGCTCATAATCTAAAAACAACTTTTTTTTTATAGTTTTCTTTATTTTTTTATTTTAATTTGAAAAATTGTAAACTTGTTTTAAAGAATAAGAGTTATAGACACACAAAAAATAAAAAAGTCTTAATCAATTCATACTAAATCTCGATTTATGTGAAATTTTTAATTTTTTTATCTATATCTTTCATACTTTAGATATTCTTTAAAAAAAATTTATAATTTTTCAAATTTTTAAAAAAAATGAAAAAAAAACTATGAAAAAAAAAATCGACTTAACATATAATGCATAAAAGAGTCAAACACTAAATCCATTCTTCTTAATCTATATATTTAATAATGTACCAGTTTTTCCGGCCAAAAAAAATGTACCTGCTTTTTCTCACACGCAACACAATCCAAAGAAATCTAGGAGACGAGGACCACAAAATGACGCACCCAACCCTACTCTCTCCTAATCTCAACTTTAATTTATATTTTATATGCATACTTTGATTCTCAAAGATATCACGAGGGAAGGTAAGAGTCGAAGGAGAATCCAAACTCTTTTGTATTATAATATGTTAGACTGTTTTTTTATATTATTTTTATTTAAATTTAAAAAAATTATATTCTTTTAAAAGAACGAGAGAAATAAATAAAAATAAATTTAAAAATTTCAAGACACACTGTGAATAATTTTGGGACTAATAAATCATTCTCTAATTCTTTTATAATAAATCCTTATTAATTTGTGTGAGAGTTTTATTTTATTTTTTATATCTCTCGTATTTTAAATAAATATACTATTTCTTGAGTTTAGATGATTTAAAATTAAAAAAAGAAATACAATAGAGTGATAGACTACTTAAGATACTAAAAGACAAAAAAGTTAGGCATCCGTTTAAAAGATAGAAAGATGAGTCATACAGTAAAGCTTAGCTGAGATTGAGAAAGAGAGAGAGAGAGAGAGAGAGAGAGAGATGGAAGAATACTGTGTGACTGGTGGTTCTGGATTCATAGCCGCTTACCTTATTAAGGCCTTGCTCCAGCAGGGTCACACAGTCCGAGCCACCCTCCGAGACCCAGGTTCCTTTTTTATTTTATTGTAATAATTTCTGTGATTTTTCGTTAATTCTATTAATTACTTAATTTCTTTTCCATGAATGATTAGGGGATGTGAAAAAACATGGGTTTTTGTGGGAGTTGAGTGGTGCAAAACAGAGGCTCAAGGTTTTCAAAGCTGATTTATTACAAGAAGGAAGCTTCGATGAGGTTGTGAAAGGGGTCGATGGTGTCTTCCACACAGCATCCCCTGTGGTTGTGCCTTACGATCACAATATTCAGGTCCATCTATTTTTCAATTTGGGTAATTACTAATTTCCAAGAATGATTCATTCACATACAGATTATAACACGAAATTAAAAATGTCACAGACGAGTTTAATCGATCCGGCCATAAAAGGCACTGTGAATGTGGTTGAGTCGTGCGTAAGAGCAGGTGTGAAACGAGTGGTTCTAACCTCTTCTTGCTCTTCCATAAGATACCGTGACGATGTTCAACAAGTGTGCCCTCTCAATGAGTCACATTGGAGTGATCCCCAATACTGCAAACGCTACAATGTATAACATTTCCTCACCTATTCTGCTATTATGAGGGAGATTCTATACATTTTGACCCTTTCAATATCAAAGTATATGATATGGTTTATGGTATGAGTTATATTTGGTACAAAATGCTATCATTCTAATCAAGCTTGGTTGGTCTAGTGGTTAGCTCACTAGGTCACTTAAGCAAGTGTTGGGGGTTCGAATCCCACCTTGTATATGCAGCAACCAATTGGCCAGCGTCAAACTCTTAAATGGAGCTCAGATCCACGTAGGATTAATCCTTGGCCTGTCAGGCTGGGGGATAAAAAAAAAGTGCTATCATTCTATTCTATACCTCTTGGTAATGCAAAATGTGAACAAATGACATTTTTAAGAATCTCTTATTTATTTCAAATGCAGCTGTGGTATGCATATGCAAAGACTGAAGCAGAGAGGGAAGCATGGAGAATAGCAAAGGAAAGTGGGATTGATCTGGTAGTGGTTAACCCATCTTTTGTTGTTGGTCCCTTGCTTGCACCACACCCATCTAGCTCACTTCTCTTGATTCTAAACATTGTCAAGGGTAATTAATTACATTCTCTAAAAAGAATCACTATAGTTTCAAATATATATTTATTTATATTTAATTAAGGAGGCTAGTGTTATTGTATTGGCAGGTATAAATGGGGAGTATCCAAATACAACAGTGGGGTTTGTACACATAGATGATGTGGTAGCTGCACATATATTGGCTATGGAGGAAGCTAGAGCATCTGGCAGGCTTATTTGTTCAAGTTCAGTGGCTCACTGGTCACAAATCATCAAAATGCTTCAACCCAAATATCCTTCCTACCCATATGAAAACAAGTGAGTTTTAATTAGACCTATCTGTTCTATATTCATACATCCAATTCTTTCAACTAGGATCAATATATCCCACATCGGATAGAGTTGGAAATGTAAGATAGTATTTAAGTATTGAAACACCTCCACCAAATGAATTAAAAAGATCAAATTACCCTTTCATAATTTAGCAGTAATTAATTCGCACTATATATGTTAAAATAGGTGCAGCAGCCTAGAAGGAGATAACAACCCACATAGCATGGATACCACTAAAATTAGAGAGTTGGGGTTTCCTGCATTCAAAGGCCTTGAAGAAATGTTTGATGATTGCATCAAGAGCTTCCAAGCAAAGGGCTTTCTGTGAGATTAGATATATAGGTTCTACCATATCATATTCATGACTGCTTCAGTTGTTTCAAATTAAATCAAGGCAATAAAGCACTATGGTGAAATAAAAATAATCTTGGATTCATCTTCTTTTTACTTGTGTTGTATTTCTTGTCATTCAATATTATTGTGCAAAACCAAAGAGGCATGGAATAATTAGCCGTATTTCTATTTCTATTACAATTTCGAATCCAACTTATTTCTCATTTTTTTTGGTTAGGCCCATTGAGACTTATCTTGGGCTAAAAACTGGGTCGTCTCTCCTTCATCTAGTTGGATCATACATATCCACTAGTTTAGGTCAGTTCACACCCAAGAAAGAAAAAAAGAAATATCTCGTAATATTTGCAAAATAAACCATTTAATGGAAACTACTTAAAAATCTTTTCGACTCTGCCAAACTTGCCTTAAATTAAACTAGTTGTAATTCCATAAAGAAAATTTGTATTTCTATAACACCAAAAATTAGGGGTCTTTAATTTAAACTCATCCAACTCAAATCAAACTAATCCAAATTGATCCAATAAAAATCCACTATTTATTAGATTAGTTGGATGAAAATCAATATCATTGATTTGGTTTATGAATGTGCCTAATGCCATCACAAAAAATTTTTTAATGCCATCAAAATTGAACCAATCAATTTAATAATATTATATATACATTACATAATAAAAAGTTTTATTTTAATAATTATTAAAATACATAAATTTAAATTACATATTGCCCTAAAATACATATTGTGTTTGGATGGCAATAAATTTGACAAAAAGTGTGCTTCATATTAATAAATATGATTTTTCATATTTTTTTGACATATAAAACCGACCAACCCAGTTAATCTAAATTAGTTTTGATTGATTTAGTTGGAACTCTTCAACTAAATGGTTTGGATGAATTTTTACATCAACAAATCATATCAATTCGGTTAAATAAATTGTCTAAATTAAGTCAAGCCAATCCGTTGAATACCCGTACCTAAAATATTACTTTAAAAAACTAGAGTGTTTATTATTATAACCATTCACTTGTTAATAAAACAAATTATAAAATTTCTTTATTTTTTTTTTAAGAAAATGACCATTTAAAGAATATGATAAAATTGGAAGTAATCTGTATCAGCGGTATACATAAAAGATGGGGCTTGTAGGAGGACAAAATAAAATCATAAATTATAAATATACATAAAAGAGGGTTTATCTTACTTCAAACCTCATGTTCAGTCTGTGTGGTACAATGAATTTCTTGATTATAAAGACAGACCAATAAATAATCTCAAGAGATTTAAGATGAGAGTATTAATTTTACCAAAATTATAGTAATAACATGTTTAGTCAATTTATAAGTCAATTGAGTTGTACCCAAACTGAAGCACATATATCATTTTGCGGAGATAGGATTCTCTAAAGTAATTCTTTACATTTTTTGGTGGAGTTATGAGAGATATAGAGATAAGGAAAACATTTTTTTTCTTGATTTTTTTCTCTCCCAATTTTTCTTCTCTCTATCTCTCACATAACTCCACCAAAAAATGTAAAGAATTACTTTAGAGGATCCACTCTCCATTTTGCGTACCTGAATTGATTTGGTTACGTTTGAAAAGTTAAGGATTTGTTCACTACATGGAAATAGTAATTGTATGGAATGCAAAAAGTAGTGGGGCCCATTGGAATCTACTTTTGTTCACTACATGGAAATAGTAATTGTATGGAATGCAAAAAGTAGTGAGGTCCATTGGGATCTACTTACTTTTTACTTTTTTATTTTCATCAACATAAAAAAAAATACAAAATATTTATTATGTCCCTTTGATTTGACACAATTATAAGCTACTTTTATTTTTATTATTTTAATATAAAGGGTAAAATTATTATTTTAATACATTCTCATTCTATTTTCATTACTAAACTTTTACTATTAAACATATCAAGTACTTTCCATTTCTGTTTTTATTTTTATTTTTACCTAATAAACATGGTCAAAGACTCTTCCCTTTCAAAAGGGGAAAATGAATGATAGATACAGATTAGAATGTGTCAACTCAGTAGCACATGAACCTCAATTTAGAACATTCAACATTGTATTATATGATATGACAAAAGATGAAAGTAAATGTTTCCACTACTTTCCATTTTCCATGTGTTTCAAATATATATATATATTGATGGGACCATGTGTTTGAAATATAGGGTATCTTTGGTACGCAAGAATGACTTTTGATGGAATGAAAAAAAAAAAAGGGAAAGAAATAGAATGGAATGAAATTTTAGGGGTAAAAAATAAGTTTTGTGACGCTCGTATGTTTCAGTGGAAGGGAAGAAGAGATATGAGAATGAGATTAGAATGAAAATTTTGAGATTAAAGATAGGAATAAAAGTATAATTTTTTAAAAGTTTAGAGGAATATAAATGTAATTTTGAAACATTTCAAAATATTTCCTCAACAAAATTTGACACATACGAGAAAGAGAAAAATGTCGTATAAACATGTTACATAAACACTTAACAAAAAAATTGACAATGTTAGATGGAATGATCAAAATGAAATAAGTCGCCAACATTGTGACTTATTTTATAACTTTTAAAACATTGTTGATCAATTTTTTTTTAAAAAAATATCATATATTAAGGACCAAAATAAAGTTTTAACCTTTAAATATAAAATTGAATGACTTTATATATGTATATATATATAGTTTTGGCATTCTCTTTCTCATTTGGGTAACGACTAACGAATAACAATCCAAGAACTAAATAATTGACAAATGTACAAATTTAAAAATTAAATAATCTATTTTTAAAATTCTGAAATTTGATTAATAATTTTATCCATAAAATATTTTTCTTCCATGAAAAAAATCATGTCTTTAACTAAGAGAGTTGATTTGATGGGGAAGGAGATGTGATATGTACCAGACACATTCTAATCTGTTGGTCAAAACTTAAATACCATCGTGAATCTTATTGTCTTTGTCTTGATTTAAAAGATCATGAACCATATTTGAAAAATAAATAATTTGTACGTTAAAATGATGCAATAGTTGTAACAATAATTATGAAAGGGCCAAATTACATTAGTTTTTCTAAAAACTTAATTAAATTAATTTTTTTTTCGTTTTAAAAAATTCACTCATTTGATAATTGATCGATGTATGTCACACTTTTTTTGTTTAAATTTACTTTTTTGTACAATTTTTACATAAATTGTGACTAATATAAAAAACAAAATAAAGTAATTATTCTGAACTCAAAACAAATAAGAGTAAACTAATAATTTTTTAATAAATTAATATACTCATTTAAAAAAATACTAATAATATCATGAGTGGTATTTTAATCAAAATAAATAAAATTACAAGTTTTTTAAACTTTATAAGGAGGTAAGTGTAATTTACTCAATAAAAATTGTCATTTATTGTAATCAAAACATAGAGAGATTTTTTTCAATTAATTTGAGTTACATTTACTTTTAGTGAGAATTATCAATTTGGCCTCTGAAAGATATGTATTGTTTAATTTGGTCCCTAAAAGATGAAAATGATTTATTTAGTCTTTGAAATATTTTTTTTGTCCTAATTTAATTTTTTTAGTCTCTAACAAAAGCCACACATACACTAAAATCAAATTGGGATAAGAACATCTTTTAATGACTAAATTAGATATTTTTATCTTTTAAAAATTAAATTAAAATAATTTGTATCTTTTAAGGACCAAATTAATAATTCTCTCTTTACTCTTACTATTGTGTTTTGTGTTTAGTGTTTAGTGCATGTTAGTGAATGGCATGGAACAGAGGATCAAACCATAAATTGGCGATTGTCTCAACATATACTTTGGTAAAAAAACAATTTCCTTAGTTCTTAATTAGGTTTACAATTCTGATCAATATGTCCCACTAATTATCAATAGACTCCACGTCATTAAACCAAAACGCGTGAATGACTGGAATATAAAATATGTTCACTTCATTTCATTTGAGTATAAACGACGAAAATTAATCATCAAAACGCCAATCAAATTAAGTAAAAAAAAAAAACCCAAATTGAAACAATAAACTTGGTCTTCCACTTTAATCTATTGCCTACTTAATTAGGCTATACTACTTCAAAGTTCAAACTATCTCTCATGAATTCAAAATCATGCATGGATATTGTAGTAGACATGTCTTGAATTGCAAGAATGCCTTTGAATAAGGAAACACGTACACTAGTCCATTATTGCCTTAAACGTAGGGGGCAAAACAAAAGTGTACTTTGGCTTGAAATTAGCAAATAAACACAACTTAAGCACTTTCTTTCAAAAATTAATTAATAGATCAGAAAGAGAAGTAAAAAAAAAAAAAAAGGGGGAGGGGATGGGATAGACCATAGTGTAAATTAATGATTTGGTCGGGAAATATTGATGTTGTCTCAATTTAATTTTAAAAAAATTGAAATCTTTTAATTTGGTCTCTAAATGAATCAATGTTTTTTTTTATTTGATGCAAATAATTATACACAAGTTTTATTTATGTATTTTTATACATGATTTTATGCATTTCAAAATAATAAAACTGTTTAACTATCTTTAATTTATTATTCCATTAAGTTTTTCATATGAATACTAATTCAACCAAGTTTGGTTGGTCTATTGTTAGCTCACTAGGTCGTTTAAGCAAGTGTTGGGGGTTCGAATCCCACCTTGTGTATGCAGCAAAGCAATCAATTGGCCAGCAGCAAACCCTTAAATGGAGCTCAGATCTGCAGAGGATTAGTCCTTGGCTTATCGGGCTGGGGGATACCTTGAGAAACCAAAAAAAATATGAATACTAATTCAAAAATAACTATAAAATACTAATAAAAAAACTATAAAATAGTATATTAAAAATAAAATGACAATCTTATTATGTATAAAAATTTGTTTTATTAATAAAATATTTATTAAAAAGAAGTTGGATCTAATTTGTTAACTGCAAAATAATAAATAGAATTTAGTCAAATATTAAAAAAAAAAGTAGTCTTTGTTGTTTTGGTGTGGGGAACAAGGTTGACAAAGATATGCAAACCAATAGTAATTAAGTCAAGTCAGCATGAAAAAACATAAAACAATTTAATTAAGCTTTATTAATGAAATATGATAGAATTAAAGAGCAAATTGATCCAAGCTGTACGTAATTAATTTGGCATCGTTTAAAAAAAAATTAGATTCACAACTTTATGAATCTATTTATTTTTGTTGAAAAATTCTTTCACTCGTTAAGTGCGCAACATAAGTCAAACTTAAATTAATCAAGACAAAATTTTGAAAATTCGGTCCACAACAAAAGTTAAATAAATATGAAGGAAAACAAAATAAAACTGAATAAGAGGTATTTAAGTTAGGGGGAATAGTAGACTAGTTACAATAGTGTTGAAACTTGAGAGTTGATGTATCTCCTTTTATCCAAGGGTATGTTTGGTAAGAAATCCAAACAGAAGAATCGTGGTGTTTCACGATTTAAAAAAAAAAATTTATATCATATTTTATATATACCAAACACACTTTTTATCATATTTTTTTTCTCTCTTAATTTTTTTCACTTTTCTCTACAATACTTTCTTTTATTCTACAATACTTTACTTTATCGTACTTTACATCCGTGCATTTATACCAAGCGTACCTAATACTTAGAATGATATCCTATTCCTATGTTGATTCTCACCACATCACGAGATTATGATTTCTTTGCCTCTTCCCAATCCGGGTCGGGTCCCGCTTGATTTGACCATTTCACTTCCGGACCCGATATCAAGTTCTCTTAATAAGACTTTTCTACTAGTGTGAATACCATTTCCTTTTTTATTTTTTTCCTTTAATCATTGTCCATGGTTGTTGGCCAATGGTTACACTCCACGTGCCATACTAAATCCACGTCCACAAATATTATTTACTTTATATATTCTATTGATTATCCACTAACACAGTTAATAGTTAATTAGATTTTTAAGCATGTGGTTAGGGGATCAATTTCTGATGATGTCTATAAAAAACTTTGTGGCCGATAAAAGAAGATTATTAAACATAGAAAAAATGTTAGGGGCATAATTTGTAAGTAAAAGTTATAAATTATTTTAATGGTGTTAATAAAAAAAAATTATAACAGTGATAGAAAATACTTTTATCTTAGAAAATGATTATTTAAATTAATTTAGTCTCTTCATCTTTTTATAAAACAGATCAATCTTTATCTTACTAAATATTTAAAGTTTATAAAGATATATTTTTTAACAGGATAAAATTTTAATTGAATTTTAATTTTTGTTACTGGATAATTTTTGCTGGACCGTACTTTTCTCCTTCTGAAAGCGTGTGTTCCAGACTTCGAGTATTTTACTTTGATTTATTTATCATTTGATTGTAATTTTAATCATATAAAATTAAAGTTGATGATTAAGAAAACTATTTATGAAGTATTCTAATTATTTTAAAATTTTCATCCAAATATTTTTTTTGGAAAAAAAATTATACAAACAAATAAAGATAGTTTTTCCTTTTAATTTAAAAATAAATAAAGAAGCTAAGTTAATATAGAGTGGTTTTTAAAAAATATATATAGAGAGAGCATATTTTTTATTCAATTTAATTTTTAAAAAATCCAAATTTATTAGATATTTGTTAATCGGTACCTTAAGATACCAATTAGCAAGATAATTTTATTTTTTTAATAATATAATGAAGAGATTATTAAAAATCTTAACCTTGATTTAATAATAATATACTTCAATTATCCTATTTCAATTTTAATTTTTTGAAAGAAATGAGGGACAGATGAAAAATCTTAACCTTGATTTAATAATAAATGACACTTGATACCCATGAGCAACCTAGGCTATGAATATGGCGTGCATGATATAAAATCACATTGACACAATTTTATTATTATCCACTTTAAGTTCACAAATCTTGCATATTGGTTTTTTTTTAAAAAACCAAAATGGATCATAGGATTGCACATGGTTTGGATTTATTCAAATTAGGAGCGAGTTGGTTTGGAGAAAAATATTTTGGGTTGGTTCGAGTTGGCGAGCTAGTTCTTTTTTTTTCTTTTTTTTATTGATTCATTGAATAGCACGAGCCAAAATTTTAAAAATACTTAATATAAAATAAAATATAATTTAATAAATCATATTTCATAAACTTTTTAAAAATATTTTTTTGATAAAAAAACATTAAAGTTTGATTATATTGTAAAAAAAGCCAAACGGCACTTACAATAATTTAGAAAACTCCAATCTAATAATACTGAAGAATAAACCCTAACAATTATTGAACTAAGTAAACAAAGTGTAAGCTCTTCAGGATGAAAAATCTCACCGTCTTTGGTGTTGCCAACAGAGTTGTTACTCTTATACTTCCTGCATATTAGATCTGAAGTAATCTTCAAAGTTAAAATTGTCGTAGGCTCTTCCAACATCATGATGAACGAGTGAAATTTTTTTAACATAGATGATTCGTAGATTTAGATATGATTATAACAAATCTTGAATCCAGAATCACCTAATTGTCAAAAAAATTCACAAAAAAAAAATACACAAAAATATTTAATATATTATATACATAATATATTTATAATTCAACTACGTGATTTTTTAATTAATTTCGTCATATTCTTTTGGCTGCAAAACTGGAATTGCCACATTACTTCACTGGAAATATTCTTTTGCCCCATAATATTTATCAGTGTTTCGCAGGATACAGTACAAATGTGCACGCATATTAATTTTTAAAAATTTATATAATATAAAATAATTATTATTATATTCTTAAATAATAAATTAGATAATGAGAAATTATTTAATTTCTTACTTTCCTAATAATTAACTATCTATTATATTTATATCTACTTCGGCTCTCTCAGCTTCTTATCATATATTTTATTTTCTATTTGATTAATTATTAAATTATTCTTTTATATATTGATCAACAGTATAAATTTATTTTTTAGTTTTTATCAGAGTATTCATCATAACAGATCGATTGGATGATTAATTTCTCAAGTACTATCGGGTTCATTGTTGGGAGTCACTCCCAACGAATGACGTTTTATTCTCATTCTTCTAAGGACCAAACACAATTATTAAAGGAACATAAACCTCTTACTATTTGTGTTACACCGGACTGATTAATATTTTTTTTACTTTTATTTTATTTACCATATGAATCATCAAACTTGTAAAGGAAAGAGTTAAATAAATATTATTAATTAGCCCATAAATAACGTGATACAATATATACATAAAAATTTCTTGAAATATGATATGTAAGACATAAAAGTGGACTTTTTAAAAAAGTTAAATTCCCTAAAATATATACTATTATAACCTTAGGGATATTCTGCTGAGTAGTCTTTTAAAATAATAATTTTATTATACAAAATAAAAATAAATATAAGAGGTGAAAAGTAAGAAGAAAAAAAAAGAAACTAAAAACAGTGAGAGAGAAGATATATCATATTAATAGAGATGACAATGAGCAAATTAAATACCGCTCATTTTTTTTACTATCTTTATCCGAGTCTCAATACATTTTATACCGAAACTCCATCAAATAAAAAAAACAAAGACATTTTTAATATTTATATTCAAAATTATTTGATATTTGAAACACCAGTAATGTCAAAAAATACCCTAAATAAAGTATTAGATATTAGATATTTTATAATCAAATGAATTACTGATCAAAAAAATTTAGGTTCATTTCTTTATGTCCATTACATCAAGTTTCACCAATCATATATTGTATTTACACTCTCTCTCTCCTATGATTGGTTATATAAAAGGTGGTCTTATATATTATCTCTCTACTGTGATTGGTCATTTAAACACTTTTTGCCATGTGTCATATTTATATTGGAAAACTTGATGTAATGGACATAAGGAAATAGACATAAGTTTTTTCCTTATTCGATATCCACACAATAAATAAATATTATAAAAATATATTTTAAAATAAAAAATATACATATGTATTATAAATTAAAATTAAAACAATTCAAATAATATTAAAATACACAATTTTAGTTAAAAATATATATTATTTTTAATATTTTATTTTATTTAAATACTAAATATCGAATATCATGTACCTTTATTTATTTAAAGGATATAAAGTATTTGAAATCAATATATACACTTATCTTCGGCTAAATATATATATACACTTATGACTTATCCAATAGTCAATATTTAGTTATATTTTATTATCTATATCCTATCTTATAGATACATCATATAAATATATTAGAAACTTTAAATATATGTATTGTGCATGTATTTTATTTTTATTTTTTTCAAAATATAAGATAAAATTATTGTATTACTTATTAAAATAATAAAAAATAAATATTTGATAATTTTTAATTTTAAAATAAAAAATTATTATTATATTTTAAAATAATAAATTAAATCATATAAAGTTATTTGTTTATATACTTTTATAGTAACTACCCATTATATTTACTTTCTTTATCTCACATCCTTTTATTTAGGGGTGAAAATGAAACGAGTCGTTCGTGAACGGCTCGAACTCGACTTGTATAAGAGCTTGTTCGGGCTCGTTTAGTTAAACGAACTGAGCTTTAAACCGGCTCATTTAAGAATAAATTAAAATCATATAAAAAATATTTTATTTCATATTTTACATGTATTATTATATTTAAATATATAATGAACACTCATTCTACACACAAATATATATATATATATTGAATTTATTATGTTATTGTACACAAATATTTTTTTAATCAATAAAACATATATACAACAACAATAAAAGTATTTTCCTACTAAATAGATGATTATAATCACTAAAACATATAAAAGGATAAAATCTATAAATTAATATAAGACATAAGTTTATTTTCTTATGTACATGTATATTATATGAAAGTTGATAATTACTTAGCTCGACTCGTTAAACTTGTGAACAGCTCGATTAATTAAACGATTCGAGCTTGATCACGATTTTTTGTTTGTTTAAAAGTTCGAGTTCAAGTTTGAACTCGCCTTAGTTTAAACCAACCGGTCTTAAACATCCAAGGCTATGCTCGACTCGTTTAAAACCCAACTACCATCATATATTTTAATTGTATTATTTTAATTAAAAATAAAAAATTTCATGAGTACAACGACCAAAAGACACAACATCATATAAATATAGATAATATAAGTACTTAATTCCCTCCCTATACATATATTTGTGTTATTTGAGTGACTTAATAAGGCGTATTAAATCAACACTTAGTTGGTTAAAGTGGTAAATTCTTTAAACAAATTCTCGAATTTGAATTTTATGTATAAAAAAACTTTTACTGAAAAAACTTTATTTTTATTATGTGACCTTAACCTCGAACAAAATTGTCTTCATTAAACAAATACTTCTAAAAGAAAAAGCGTATTAAATGGGAAATGTGAAGAAGGACTAAGGTGGATAGGGTACGAATCAAATGAAAAATGGAAGACAGCTAGCTACAGTACAATGGGACTCATTTAGATAAAAATTGAGAACACTAACACCATCTTCTGCTGCCTGTGGTTCACGATGTGCTTCTCCTTCCCAAAATAATTTTCCAGTTTTGGCCCCACTTTCCATTTACAAGTCTACTCCTTTTCTTCGAGTGTGATCTTCCATTGATCAGGTTCATGTTATCCTGATTAATTACGATCAGTTAAATAATCATGATTAAACTTTTTCAAGATTATTTAATCGATTAACCACGATTAACCAAATCAGTATGTACCTAAAGGATCCAGATTTTTTTTTCCTCCTCACCCTCCATAAGTCCATATACTTCCTTCCTACCTTTAATGAACATTCAATGCTATTAGCCTATTATCTATTAGTCTATTATTTAGGTAAGACACGATGATGTTAAAATGTATACAATGTACACTCAAGAAGACATCTTAACATGAGAGACGAATAAAAGAAAAGAGCCTTGTGATTTATAGGAAACACACAAGAACAAGTTCATACATAATTTGAGAACCCTTGGACGGCTCTAATAGCACAGGAAAACCCAAAGGATTCTCTTACGCTCATTGCTCTCTCAACCTCTCTAACAAGATCTCTCAACAAAATTTTAATTTAACAAAACCTCTCAGGATTTGATTGAGACACTAAAACTTTCAGGCACACAAAAACTATGTTTCTAACTATGTAGCAGCAGAAAACAAAAACTTATGCGCAAGTTATGTTGAGGGGTTCTTCAATCCAACCAGCAAACTCATCATCAGCACCAAAATCACCAAAATCAAAATCAGGAAGCTCACTTGGTTCATCCTCATTAAACCCACAAATTTGCATGTTCAATATGTCACCAAAATCATCATCCTCTTCAAAACTTAGCCCAAAATTATCTACCATGAAATAGTCCAAATCAACTGGTGGAGATGGCAATGGCACATTCATCATACCCAGATCAGGCATTTGGAACACCAAATCATTAGCTTCTTCTTTAATTTCAACCTTAGGTGGGAAACTCAAATCAGGAATTGGTAAAGCTGCAAATCCAGACTCAAAATCATGGGCTGCTTCTTCTTTGATTGAAATGTTACCATTACCATTACCTTTCTCAGTTGATGTATAAACTTCAAGCACAGAAGGAGGTGATGTCTGTGAAAACACACTCTCAGAGTCCTCAGATGTGAATGAAACTGAAGATGAAGATATAGAAGGAGTAGGACTAGTAGAGAAGCTCTTTCTAGAGGCTACCATGGCTGCTTCAGAACTAGAAGTAGGACTAGGAAGAGACTTAACCATGGCTTCCAACTCCATCCTTTTGGCCTCATAGGCTTGGGATGCCTCCTCAGGAGTATTGAATGTACCTAACCATTTTCGACCTTGAAGAGGATGACGAATCTCAGCAGCCCATTTACCTGAGTTTCTCAGTCTAACGCCTCTGTACTTTGAAGATGAACGCTTCCTCATCAGTGATTTGCCCTGTTTTCCGCCATTGTTACTCTCCTGAAAAGAGCCATCAGCTTCAGTAGTCTTGGGCTTCTTCTCAGGAAGAAGAGGAAGATGGAGCTCATGAACCATTCGTTTTACCCTTTTCGGTTTCTTTATCCACTCGGCTTCATCTTCGCTTGAAGATGAATCTGTGGCTTCAGGGTCGTCACAGATTATGCGAAGTTTTCTCGACATTCCGTACTCAAATCCAATGGTGGGATAAGGCTTTCGATTCACGTTTTTGTAGGCATTTATCTGAAACACCGGTTTTGCAAATTTCTTTCGAAAGTTTGCCATTGGGAAAAAAAAATTCCCCTCAAAAACAAAAAACCTCACAAAACACGGAAACAGAAGAACAAAATCGAGATGTTTGCAAAATGTGAAAAAGAGTCCGTGAAATCAAGTGAGATCCCCTCTTATAAAGATGAAAAGGTGAGAAAATCGTTGTATATGAAAACCACCAAAGCACACTACTCCAGAACAAGTCCTGCAAAAACCAACCATATATATAAAAATCATTCAAAATCCATGATAAGAACAAATGAGTTTAACGAGATTGAAGCAAATAACAAAAGAATCAAAAACTCACAGACCTTTTGGGCCTCAAACGCATCGAAATCGTTGGCTTCACCGTATTCAAGCTCTGAATAACAGAGCAAAAGAGCATACAGCAGAAAGCAGAGCAATAACACAATAACAGCGAAACAGAAAAACTCCAGAACTGCAACGACGACATAAATTTCCTACTTAGCCTCCTTTGAACGCTATTGAAGAACACTGTTCCTTCAGTCTCTGGTCGTTTTGGTTCGTCAAGCAAGTAAGAAAAGGTAAGAAAAGGACTGAAACACCAATATATATAAAGAAAAATCGAACAATTATTTTCTAATCAGAGAGAAATAACCAAAACCACAAATCTATGGCTGCGATTTTCGCTCTCAGAAATTACATACATTCACAATTCTAATAGCTACTAGTTTTTATCGATCTACACAAAGCCGACCTTGAACAGACGCAAATCTCTATAAAAACATCACACTCAGATTAAAAATACAAACAAATTTTTTTTCTGAAGATTAAACCATTAAATTAAGCCTAATGGAAGATTTAATATTAATATTACCTCCTTCCTCTGCCTCTTTTCACTGTACCGATGGCTTTCTCTCTCGCTGTCTTTTTCTCTGTCTCTGCTTCGCAGGCTCGTTCGTTTCTCTCTTCCCTTTCACTTTCTCACTGCTTTTTGTAACAATCCTCCAGTCAAAATACGGAATTTAATTAAATGAATATTAATAGTAAATATTGATTTGGCGATGAGCTGGCAAAGGGAGGGAGGGATGGATGTATGGATGCACATACATCATGCTTCAAGCATGATGATGGTTGTACATACATGAAAATATCATGTTCATGATGATGGAGAATTTATATTGGTGTCAGTGGATCACTGAAATTCTGCCCCTCTAGTGACGTATAATATATGTGCATCAAATCTCGAATCTGATATACTAATGGGGGCTGATTTAATGATTAATTCTTCACAATATAATTAATTTAGTTTAAATTTTTGTTGAGAAAAATTGTATTACTAATTTACTAGTCTTAAATCAGAATTGTCTCTTATCAAAAAATACCTGTAAAAAAAATCTGGAATTTGATATGGATT
Source organism: Senna tora (assembly GCA_014851425.1). NCBI lineage: Eukaryota > Viridiplantae > Streptophyta > Magnoliopsida > Fabales > Fabaceae > Senna > Senna tora. The sequence goes on from CM026270.1 coordinate 8,129,966, forward strand.
TTCAATGATCCAACGGTGAGTGTGGGAGTTCTGTTGTTATACACGCGCTAGGAGAGAGCGTGAAACGAGGGGTTGTGCTGGGTTTTGCAGCCTTATTTTAGAACGCAGCGCTACGAACGGCGGGTTGGGAGCTTTTTGACTTTCTGCTTTTCTACAACGGTTTTGTTAGGCCACGATCGTAACGGAAAGTGTTTCACAGACGTGTATGTAAATTACGCTAATGCCATTCTCTACATCTTCCTAGAAAAGGTAAAGGGTAAATGAAGAGAAAAGAAGAGAAGGAAGGAGAAAATCTTTTAAATGTTTCTAAATTTTGAGTCACCTATATATGAAAGTTAAAGATTTTTTATAAATGATTTTGTGAATTTTTTAAATTTTGAAATTAGGCTCTTGAATATCATATTTTAATAAATAAGTTATCAGCACAATTTTTTTCCTCACATGTTATTCATTTACTATTTCAAATTTGTATAACTTGGTCATAGTCAGTTTTAGAATTTGAGAGAATTATCTCCATGTAAATAAAATTAAAGGATTTTTTCCTGATAAATTATAAACAATTTTGAAAGTACAAATATGATAGTCTAATTTTGATATTAATATATAAATTATTATAATAATAGTCTAATTATAATTACATGGGGTCTCCTTTAGTAGGAAACTCCATCTTAATTCTGACTTAGATATGTACTCTTTATCTGTTGTTGTTGTATTGCTACTGCGAGGGCTTTCTTAGTTAATATAATAAGAAATTTTTTTTGAAAAGTGTCCAGACATGAGGGGTGATTATGTCACCCACTCAAATGCAGATTTATATACAATAATTTGTATATATATTGCATTGAATTACCATTTTATGTAAAACATCAATCAAAAATCTCATATCAATTATGTATGTGTATCTACATTATGCCTTATCTAATGCCATCTGTTTTATTTTTATTATGAAAACAAAGACAATGACATCTTTATCCTTGATCCTCCTATCATGCTAGAGAGTCATTATAAAATATAAATTCTATAGTTTCTGTGTTTCTTTTTTATTAAAAATAAAAAATATTAGTCTTTTATGGTGTAAAAATCATTTTTAAAAAAAATTAATAAATAATAAATTTTTTAATGATTGAACCATGATTTGATAAAGTTTTAAGATTTAAAATAAAAAATCAAAATTAATTATAATTTTTAAAATACAAATATAATTTGGAGAAGTTTAATTTAATTTAAAGCAGATTGTTTTCCTTTTTTTGTTGGGTAAAAATCAGCTTGCTACACGTCATCAACAAAAACCTAGTGTCATCAGGTATGGGCCAAAAAATTGGATCCATCATTTTAAGCTTATTGGGCCTCGAGTCCACGAGCTCCACATTCGGGCCAGGACCGAAAATTTGTAATTCTTTGGGAAAAGGAAAAAGTAAACGACGCCGTTTAGGAACCCTAGATGATCCCTTCGTCGTCACCGAAGTCCTCCCTCATGGTTTCCTTTCGTTACTCTCAGCTAGAGGAGCCTTGAGTATACAGTACGAACTCCCCTTTGGTACTTTTGGCCTCAATCGATCACTTCCATCGACGCTAAGACTCTCGTTGCGAATCATTATCTTCCTCGAATCAGTAAGTTAATGTTAATTTCAGATTTTTTGCAATAAATTCGTAGTTGTAAATGTCTTACACTCACGCAGTTGTTCACAGCTGACCTCCATTTGGATGTTGCGATTTCTGAAGAGAGCATAGGCATAAGCTAACCATGCTTGTTCTACGAAGTTTGCCGTCGTTTCGATGGGATGTAGAGATTTGAAGGAAAGAGCGAGGACGACATATATCCTAGGAGCTGATCATCCATGCGGGATTAAAAGTAACTCCATTGATGGAGTGGGGAAGCAGATGACCCTCTTATTCTTCATATCCCGTTCTTCAAGTGTTCGATCTTTCAGGATAGCCATTGCCAAATACCATGGTCTTACTCAGATAAGATCTGGCCAGCGGCCTTTGGACGACGAAGGGTTAATCAAAAGAGCTGAGGCTTGGTTTGTTAAGATTGCGTGTACTGTTTTTGTCCGCTCAGACTCATTGGATAGATTCCTGGCTTATTTTAGTAAGCACTTGACTCCTTCACTAGCTTTTGAGGTTATTAAAAGGCTAAGAAATCCGAACTTGCGTTTGAAATTCTTTGAGGTTAGTAGAGAAAGACTGAACATCACTCATTCCCTTTGGACTTATAATATGCTTTTGAGGTCCCTTTGTCAAGCTGGTCTCCACAATTCAGTGAAAACGGTGTATGACTGTATGAGTTCTGATGGTCATTTGCCTGATAGTTGGCTGTTGAGACTTTTGGTGTCATCTTATGCAGAAGCAGGCATGTTTTATGCTTCAAAGAAATTGCTTGATGAGATTAAGTCGGATAAGATTGGAGTAAGTGCTGTTGTTTATAATGACTTGTTCAATATCTTGGTAAAAAAGAATAAAGTGCACGATGCTGTTAAGCTTTTTAGAGAGCATACGGGGTCACATTTTCATCCAGAAACTTGCACCTTCAATATTTTAATGCGAGGTCTGTGCAGAGTAGGAGTAGTCGATGAAGCCTTGAAATTGCTTGATGACATGAGAAGTTGTAGTTGTTCTCCTGATATATTTACATATAACATTCTCATACATGGTTTTTGTCGAATTAATGAGATTGATAGAGCAAAGAATCTACTAAAAGAAGTTTATTTAAAAAGTCAGCTTGTTCCTAATGTTGTTAGCTATACAACTATAATATCAGGTTATTGCAAGTCGACTAAGATGGAGGAGGCTGCTATTCTTTTTGATGAAATGATTAGACGTGGACTTAAACCTAATGAAGTTACTTTTAATGCTCTTATTGATGGCTTCGTAAAGGCTGGCAACATGGCATCTGCACTAGGCATGTATGAGAATATGCTCTTTCATGGTTGTGCACCTGATGTTGTTACTTTCACTTCCCTCATTGATGGATATTGTCGAATTGGACAGATGAATCATGGTTTAGACTTGTGGCATAAAATGAATGCCCACAATATTTCGCCGAGTTTATATACTTTCTCTGTCCTTATCAATGCTCTGTGCAAAAACAACAGATTCCGTGAAGCTCGTGACCTGTTAAGATTATTGAAGCATAGTGATATTGCTGCAAAACCATTTGTGTACAATCCTGTCATTGATGGATATTGTAAATCTGGAGATGTTGATGAAGCTAGTAAAATTGTATTAGAAATGGAGCAGAAGATGTGCGAACCTGATAAGATGACATTTACAATTCTCATTATCGGCCATTGTATGAAAGGGAGAATGTCTGAAGCAATTGGTATCTTTTATAAGATGTTGGCAGTTGGTTGTGCTCCCGATAACATCACAATAAATTCTTTAAGATCCTGTCTTTTGAAGGCTGGAATGCCTGGGGAGGCTGCTCGCATTAAGCAAGCTCTATTAGAGAGCCAGGCAATGGGTGCATCATCTTTAAAAATGTCATATCATCCAAAAGCAAATGCAGATATGTCAATTGCTGTTTCTTAAGATTGAATATGCCCTTGCCAGAGTATTGATTGAATATGTCCACCTTGCGGCATGGTTATCAGGCATCATGGAGACTATCAACCATGGAACTTGCATTACAAATTCCTTCAGAGATAATGAATGTCCATCAGTTGTGGCAGAGTTTGAGAAGGCTCTAGGAAGTGTCAAATTTCACCACTCAAACCATGACAAATATATTGGATCAGAGTCATACACTGATATTTGCCTAATTGTACCATCTGGATTAAACAGATCCAACATGAAGGTCAATATATATACGGGCATCCCCTTGGGTTTCAGTTTTGCATTAATTTTTTATTGTTCATCATTTTTTCTGCTTACATCAATTAAGCTAGTAGCATAGTAAATTTTTCAGAAATTATTAAAAAAAATTATGATCCTTGAAGAGGCAAAATAGTAGCTTTTTTTTTTTTTGGATAGGAAGGCAAAATAATAGCTTAAAATGCTGATTTTTAGGACTAGGCTGATTTGGTGAAGTAGTTTTGTAGTTTGTATCCTGGTTCATAGTTTATGGAATCAAGGGGATTTTGTATCAGGCTGTGAGAAAACGCAAGTCAAGCTTGGCAATGGGATTGCACACTTGACCATTCACAATATCTGTTGCAGTTTTTATTTTTTATGATTCTTTTGTGTTACAAAATAAAAGAGCTTTGGTAAGAAAGTAATACTTTGAGTGTCTGTGATGCCCATAACCAAGTAGTTCAAATCACACTCTCCCTGTCAAGGACAGTGTGTCTGCCTCCTTCTCTGCTCCTAACGATATTTTCCAATTCTGCATCATCCCAAAGTGGTAATGGCACACCTTCCACTTCCACATAACTGATGCACAACATGAATATATGCATGTTGTCTGTCCATATTTTGTTTTGGTTTGGAAAAATAGACTACAGAACTGATACTTCCTCATAAATTGACACTGATGATAATACCGAGTGGGCCTTTGTTTCTGGTCCCATATGTAATCAGCTTTCCACAGAAGCTAAATGTATTTACAATTTTTGGCATAAACACTTAACCCACAATCAAATTATCAGTGATAAACCAGAATTTATATTATATATGTATGAGAAAATATGCCATGTTTTTGTGGCTATTGAAGATTGTTAATGTGAGTGGAGAGCTAGTTAATCATTTAAATCTGGGTTGGTTATAAAGAGTTATCATTTCTCGGTTTAAAAGGGGGGGGGGGGGGGGGGGCTGATTTAGGTTTTGGATGAACATGAGTGCTACATGCTCTGAGAGTATATCTCAGCTGTTCCTTTGTGCTGCAGAGTTCAGCAAGAGGCACTTGCATTTGGCAGATTCTCTAACCAGGAGCCAATGCTGAAGATCAGAAGGTCTTTTTTGTCAAATTTCTTCAACAGCTTGTAGTTACCAATTGGATTTTTAGGTTGCTGATACTTATTTTCTGTGGATGCCTTTCTTTCTTACTCTTGTAGCCTCACTCAGAATCAAGAGGCTGCAAAAAGATATTTGGTTAAGGAAAAAGGTAAGTTTTATTGATGGTGAAGCTTGATTTGCTTATTAAAAAAACTAGATATAGTCCTTTGGATGGCGTCGCTTGATCTATGTAACCAACCACACTTAGAGTGAAAAAGGCTTTGACTGTTGTTGTTGTATAGTCCTCTGGATTTCTTAAGTTAATTGGCATCATACTTATCTGTCTATTTCCTCTGTGTAACATCTGTGTTATAGATGATGAGGCTTTAAACTCAGTTGGCTTGAAGAGATATGGATTTCATTTGAACAAAATACTGAATGATGCAAAAATTGACTTAAGAAAATTTTATCACACTATAAGACTTGCATCATTGTATGGTACCGAATGTTGGGAAATACATTTCGACATGAGCAAAAATGAGATTGTTTAATTGGATGAGTGGCCATATTAGTGTAAGCATAGAATTAGGAATGATTGAATTAGAAAGTAAATTAGTGTAGCACCCATCATTAAAAAGTTGGTAGAAACATGTCATAGGTGGTATTGTCATGTATAGAGAAGACTATTAGAGGCTCCTATACAAAAAATTGACCAAATAAAAGATAGTCAAATAATTAGAAGTAGGGGGAGACTAAAGAAAACAATAGAAAAAAAGAGTATTAGGATGGATTTAATCATAAAAGTAAATAGTCTAACCATGGAAATGAGACAAATAAAACACATTTGCATCGTTTGATCTAATGTAGTCAACCCAACCTAGTACAGAAGACTTAGTTTGTATTGAATGATGCAAGATTAGCTTAATTTTGCCTCAATGTCTTCTGAGTTCAACACGCTACATATTATATGTATATGAAGCTCAAGATTGATTCTTGTTCACTGTTTTACTGTCTCACTATATGATCCTTCTTTGTTACTGGCTTGCTATTAGGTAGACCTACTCGTTTGTGTAGATTAACTGTTGTTACCCTTATAATTAGCCTTTGCTATGAAGAATGTGAAGAATGGGTATATTAAGTGGAATATATTTGGATTATTTATAGATTTTTGTTTTAATATGAAAACTTCATATGTACAGCAAGGGGAAGCGGTCAACTCAAGCTTACACAATCGGAGCAAGAACTCCATGGAATGAATGACCATGTCAGCATGTGTAAGAAGTTAAATATTTGCACTGGATATTCCACGGGAAATTAATTTTGGTAGCACTGTGATTAATCTTTTTTTTTCATTGATTGCTATTCCAGTGCAGGATACACTTCTTGCAACTAGAATTTTGGAGGATAATGGTCCTTCATCTTGCAACTAATTTCTTGCCTCTTGTGTACTGTGGAATCTATATATGTTTATATTTTTATTGGTCAAAACCTTATTTGGTCATTTATCTTTATCACAACGTTTAAATTAATCCTTTATGTTTTTTACAAGTTTTATAGTGATCTTCTCATTCAAGTCTGTTGCTTTTTGCTTTCGTCTGTTAATTGCTTATGTGAGATTTATTTAATAAGAAGAATGTATGAGATAATGAAGCATTCCATTCCTTTTTCTCTTCTTATTTCTCCTTATCAAACTGCTTGCTGCCGTGATCGACTTCTTCACATTCTTCTTCCTTTCTCAACCTCACTTCTTCACAGTCTTCTTCACACCATTGTAACCAAGGAATTTCGCTACCCTTCCCGATTCGAAGACTATATTCATGCATGTCTTTGTCACACAAATCACGATACGCCTTTCATATCAGTTTTAGAGTACAGAGTAATCATCGACGACTTTGGCTTGTTATGGGGCAAAATATTGTGACGCTATAATTTGGGGTCAGATTCATATAGGGCTGCACACCGTTTGGGTTGGTTCGAGCTAGAAAAAAATATCAGCGAGTTTGGTCAGTTCTTACTAAAATTGTATCAATCAACCCAAACCATTCATGGGCGGTTTGAGTTCGTTTGAGTTGACGGACTAACTCTTTTTTTTTCTTTCTTACTTTCTTGAGTCATTGAGTAGCATTAGCCAAAATTTTAAAAATACTTAATATAAAATAAAATATAGTTTAATAAATTATATTTCATAAATTTATGACGGGTTGGCGGGTCAGGTCAGCTCGAACGGATGTTCACCCTAGATTTAGATGATGGTAAAATAGTGAGGTGAGGGAGTTTCTTCTTCCACTTGAAAGAAAAGGAGAAAAGTAAAATATCCTGATTTTATTTTATTTTATTTTATTTTGACGTGTGTATAATTGAAGGTATCGGCGCCTGCTTTGTGTTTCCCCATGCCTACTTTGCCGAAATCCAGAAGCTCCATCAAAATCAAATTTTAGAGAATTTGAGGTTTCAGCGAGAGGGCATCCAATTGAATTGGTTGAGCCATACCGCCCTAGCCCCTTCTATGCCGACTTCAAAAGTTTGGGATCACAAGGAGAAAAACAAGGGGCTTTTCGGAAATTGAGAAGTGAAGTTCGGAAAGGAAGAATATGGAGACGAAGAAGAAGAGAAATAAATCCAATACACCATGTCACGTTAGCACTTAATGAAAAAAAGTAAAGTATTTGGACGGAATGATTAATATAGAACTTATGGAAAATATAAAACAATAATTTAAAACTTTTAAAAAATAAAAGACAAATTTTAAATATGTGGTAAAGATAAAAAATCAAAATATAATTTTGACCTATTTTTATTATAGGGTTATTTAATTATAGATTTTATTTTATAGTCTCTCGATTTTATAATTAATCATATAAAAAGTAATTTTTTATAATTTATTGCGTAAAAACTTTTGCCATGTATCTTTTTATATTGGAGAAAGAAAAAATATAAGTAAATTACTCTCTCTTATCTTGAGAATTGAGATGTCTTTAAAGTACATTTATCTTTCTTCTATTTTGAAAATGTTTACTCTCTTTTTTCTAATGATAAACAAACCTTACAACTTCACTCTTTTCTATTAGAATATCTTAATAGCATTATTAATGTTTTTAAATAATTATGAAAATTTAAAAAAATAAAAAAATCATTATTACAGAAGTATTTATTTTAAGTTAAAAATAAGTATTTAATTATTTTAAAAATACTTTTTTTAATAATCAAATACATATTTAACTATATAACTAACAAAAACAATAATATTTTAGTCAAAATTAATGAAATTGTAGGTTTTCTTATCTCTAAAAAGAGGAAGAAAGCTCTATCATTGTTCTTGTTATGGAATTTCAGTTAACTCAAATAGAATTGTCTCAAATAAGAAGATATCTTTAGGAAAAAGAAAAGAGAGAATGTTTGTTTTTTAAAATAGAAGGGAAGGAGTATATATTAAATATCATAATTTACTCAAAATATAAAAAAAATATTATTGAAATTTAGTTATTTATTTATTTCTTTCTTTTTTATGAAGATATATTTGATTTTACACTTATAATCTATAATTTGAAAGAGAAATAAATAATGTGCAGTACTCATACTGTGTGGATTGTGGAAAACTGGAAGGTCCAAATCCAAAGACGTGCTATGGGCATAAAAGTTTAATGGTACTGTATTACTGAACTTTAGTACATTTCTTAAATTATGTGGTGTCATTTATTAATACTAATAAAAATTTACATTAATTAGGACCCACCTTAAATGGTTTAGGGACCAACTGATTAAAAAAATATACTGAAATTCAATACTACCGTACCACTGAACATCTAAACTTATACCACAGTCTCATTGTAATAGAGCGAGAGCGCGTGTGTGACTCCGATTCTCTGCTTCAAAATTCCAAAAGATATATTCAATTCTGAATCATCTAAGTCACGTGACCACGGGCAATTAATTGTTTAATGCCCATGAGGGGCCATGACTCATGTTCATGCCTTTCTTATCCACTAAAACTCATGCACATCATGCTTATGTACCATCAATTCATCATCATTCGCATGCATGTATGATGTATCAGCATGATCCATCCCATGCATCGAGGGCCGGTTCGGTTGTCTATATGTAATAATATCTCTTTTCTAACTCTTTTAATTACAATTATTACTGCAAACAAATCTTTTATTATAACTTCTCTTATTTTGTTATTCTTTCTTGAGAAATTGGGACATCATTTGGGTTTTTTGTTGCAACTACTGCTTTAGATTTAGACTCAATTTGTACTGTACAGCCAATTATGATAGAAGAGTCTTTTAATGGAAGTATTCATAAAATTTTAAATTTTAAATTTTATTTAAAGAATATCAAATTGTTTATTATTCAGACTAATCCTTCGTTCATCGTCTCTTGATTTTAATTTTATATAATAGTTTCTTGTAAGTTCACACGTCTTACATGAAGAAATAAGATAGAATTATTATTTTGGGTATATAATTTGTTTTAATTTAATTTTTGAAAAATAAAAAAAATTTAATTTTTAAAAAAATATGATCTACTTCAATTTAGTATTAAAAAAATCTCAAACAATTTAATTTGTTTTAATTTAATTCTTAAAAAAATTTTATAAGTTAGTTTAACAAAGACTTTTTTTTTGCTAGAGTTTAAGGAAGATTATTAAAACTTAAATTGAAATAAATTATATTTTTAAGAAATTAAATTTGATATTTTTATTTTTGAAAATTAAATTAATTTTTTTTATTTTTCAAAGATTAAACTAAAAAATTTACATTTAAAAAAGCAAAATAACAATTTATTTAAATAATAACATTGAGATAATATAATATATGAAGAAATTAACACAGTTAAATTAAACAAATATAATATAAAAACTGGGGAAAAAGAAACTGATAGTGTTTAGGTGGCAAGAGGGAAAGATATGAGTTAAGGACACGTGGGATGCGGCAACGAGGGTGAGTGGACCGAGGAAGGTTGCTTTGGTTTCCCGCCAATAACGCGGAGGTGGGACCCCTCGCCATCTTTGGCGCCAAAACACCCATTTTCGCGGTCATGTGGCGAAGAATCGTACGACACGTGTTCGGTGAAGAGACAAGTGTCGTTGAGAGTTTAGATGATGATGGTGACGAGGATCGCTTCCAAGAAATTCAGGTGGGCCCACCCCCGCCTCATGCTTTCAATTACTTTAAGACTAAACTGAAGTAAAATTACTTAGGTGCTTGCTATAAAGTTCACCAATATAATTGAAACACGTGGTAAAAATTTTTTGTATAACCAATCATGGTAGAGAGAGAAAATGAAAAGCAATAAATTACATAACCAATCAAATTGGAGAGAGAATATAAATAAGATTTATGATTGATGAACTTTATAGAAAGCACCTAAGCAACTTTACTTTAGTTTTTTCCTTACTTTACTCTTTCTCTCTTTCTTTCTTTTTTTTTTTTATCTTTCTAAATTCTAATTTTAATCTTTACTAATATTATTAATAATACTTTTATTATCATCTATTTTTTTGGAATACTGTGCTTATGATGTGGCAGAGACGACTGCCGCTCCTTCTCACACGTCATTCTATTGCACTCCTTCCTAAATGACCGAAAGGGGGTCCACGTGACTTGTCTTGTACTCTTGTCTCTCCATCACTATAAAACATAAGTCAATGACAACTAAATAAAGCAAAATCATAATTAAATAGGCCTCCTCACAAAATAAAAAGGAATTGCCAAATATGTTTACTTGACTTTTATATATATATATATATATATATATATATATTAATATGGTTGTGGACCCTTCTCGTCAACGGTCTTTTAAAATATTCAATTAGTTAATTAAAAAAAAATAAAAATATAAAGTGAAAGATCATAGGTGAGAGAAAATAAGAATAATGATAACTTTCTAAGATTCTTTTTATAATATTTTTTTATTAATTTAAAATATAATAATCATAATTTTATAACATATTTTTCAAAAAATTAAAAAAAAAATTACATACACGGTACGTACATGCGAAGCCTCTAATAATATATATTGGCCTTGCCCGTGCAAATTCCAATTTTGTTTAATTTTTGTTTGACAATTCTTCGTCCATTGTTGTTGTTCATCAAAAATTGACTATGATTGATTAATTTTTATTACAAAAATATGACATGTTACAGTTCAAGGAAAGGGGGAGGGAATAAAAAAATACATGTTGAAAATAATGAAACATTTTTAATTTTGATTTCTTACTTTTGTTAATTTGTTTTCATGTTTTCACCCGTATCTATAAACCCGCCAATGTTCATGTTAATCTTTTGTTTATTTCGGTTAATATTGAAATAAAGAGAAATAAATTACTTGCTATTTGAAACTAATTAGAAAAATAACGTGTTGTGGCATTAATGGCAAGGAATTTGTATTGTTTAAAGGGTAGGTTTATGATGCAAGTTATTGCATGCAATACAATTTCAATCTATAAGATTGTGACATGTGGGTAGGATGACTTGAGATGCAATGCAATTTTTCACATGTTACAATTTTATTAGCCGAAAATGCATTGCATGCATGCAACAAGTTGCATCATAAATTCACCATTCTTTTAATTATCGGCTATTAAATTCGATCCCTAAAAAGAATAAAAATAGACCACCATTTATTAGAAGGATCACCTCCAATAATGAATCTCATAATACCCGAGAGATTTATCATCAAGCTCACTCTAATAAGTAACAATAATAACACTAATAGATAGTATTTAATGGCAGAAACAACTAATTCCATTTTTAATAAGATTTTTATCAATATTGGCGGCACGCACTTTGTTGTTCTTAGACCCAAAAGGCTCCTTCTTGACTTAATTACAAGGATAGTGATAGATAACAAAAATTAGAAATTAAAGCTATTAAATTATGTCAAAAAATCATATTTAAGTGTCCTTTTACAATCATGTTGGGCTTCCATCAGCGGCATATGCCCTTTGATTTAGTTATTAGACACATAACATATTTTTCAATACATAACCTATAGTCCAGTCCAAATTTGGGCAGGGAAGAAAATTGGCCCAATCCAAAAATTGGCAGTAGAGTGAGAAAGAACGCTATAATATCTAATTATCTATCACCGAATCTTCTCTGTTCAATGGCTACAGAAAAACTAGACCATTAGGATGGGACTCGAGCACTAACACTTGTTGTGGAAACTAGGACCTAAAAAAATTCCCAAATTCCAAACATGGTCCCACTATTTTGCTTATTGTTCTGTAAATTCACATTCTCGGAAAATAAAGAGTCATTTGAAATGATTTTGGAGACTCATATATATTACTCTTCACGATATATAGTTATATACCACTATTAAGTTCAATATAATAGAGACAATTAAATGAGTGGTATTATTGTTTTCGAATGGGTGTATATTGTATAAAATACTAAATTTATTGTAAAAAAATATTAAAAGAACACAATTGTGTAAAAATACCAACATGTTTTTGGCATTCAGTGCCTTTACTTATTATTTTCTTTCACAAAAGTTTTTTAATAATGATATAAGCCTTTTGAAGTGCAAAATATTTAAATTAAAAATAGTACATTTCATCATTTAAGACATAAATATTACTAATTAACGTTTATAATTGAATTTCTATATTTTCTTTAATTTTGCCTTGCCAGTAATTAACTAGTAACTTAAATATCAAAAGAAGTTAATGCAATTAATTCTATTTTAAAAAGCCAATAATAAAGTAATAATCTAATTCTTTTTCCATAGAATTTTACCAAATTAATTTAGTAAAAAAAAGTATATATAATGATGGAAGAGTAGGACAATTGCTTTAAAAGTTATGACGTCAACCAATCGTTAAGTAGATCCTTTAAAATAATTCTTTATATCTTTTATAGATTTATTGAAAAGATAGAGAGAAAAAAAAATAAGAAAGAGAAAATTTTATTTTTTTATCTTTCTCATAACTCTACTGAGAAATGTAGAGAATTGATGTAATGGATCTATTTCCGTTAGTCACACGCGTGTCACGTGACGATTGCGTGTCCATATAAATTGAACCATCCGATACCGTACCTTCGCAATTAGCCCATAAATGTTATTTGGCAAGCAAAGAATGTTATTGGTAGTGACGGTTATAACAAAATAGTGTAGATTTTCAGATTTTACCGATTCCCTGGACACATGTCAGACGGAGAGAAGCGGAAGCACTCCGGCGACGGAGACGGCAACGACGGCGCCGTTTCGGCGAGCCAGAAGAAGGCGCGCGATGAGGTAACGGATGACGAGGTTGAGGAGTTTTATGCGATTCTCCGGCGGATTAACGCGGCGGCGAAGTACTTCAAGACCGGCAACGATCGACCGGAAGGAACGGCGGCGCGTAGGCGGTGGAGAGCGCCGTTAGAGAAAGAGATCATGCAGCAAGTAGACGGCGTTAAGGAAGAAACTAGCACACAGGAGATTCTAGATCTGAATTTGAGTCCCAAACCAGAATGATTCTTGTTTTAGCCATTCTTCCAGGTTTCTTATGCTTTTTTTTCGAGTAAATTACATTGATGATAAAATTATAAATCCTCTCTTCTATTTTAAAAAATTTATACTCATTTTTTGAAAATTATGATAAACTTATGACACTATTAATTAAATTTGGTATGTCAATGCAAAATTTGGTTTAATATTTAGATATATGGTTCACCAAAGTAAAGTAAAATATTTATGGAATGTTTGGTTTTAGGGTTATGTTTGGACAGTGGAATTATGAGAAAATGGAAATGGTAATGGAATGAAATTGAGAAGGGGTATGTTAGAAAAAATGAAAATTTTAGGTCAATGTAATGTGATGTGAATAGAATAAAAGTGAGTAAAATTATTATTTTATCCTCATATTAAAAGTAAAAATAAAATAAAAATAAATAAAAAATAAAGACAAAATTATAATTTCATCATATTATAAAAGTAAAATAAATTTAGTAGAATAAATGTCAAAAAGAATATTAAATTACATAAAAAATTATTATCTCTTCTCCAGTAACTAAAGAGTTTCTCCAACATTCCATCTTAACTCCTTACTTATAATATTTTCGCCTTTCTCATTTCTTAATTTCACTTTAATTGAATTATATATATATACACACATACCAGCGCTTCTATTGGTACGGGAAGATGAGTTTATTGTCTTCGTCAATTGTGTTTGTTAGGAGGTGAGTTAAATTGCATGGTGAATAAAGTTTCATGGTATGAGGGAACTAAAGTTGCTGCACCAGACTTGAAGAAGTTCAAAAATTTTTATGGAAGTGAACACACAAATCCCTTAATACTCTTAATAACATCTTCTTATTATCATTCTACCCTAAAGTCGACAAGAAAGTACAACATACAACTACGTGTACAAAGATGCTCAGATCCAGATTAGGCGTTTAAACCATCAAAAGTTCAAAACCATTTATTTGTTTTATTCCCTCTGGTAAGACCGAAAGAAGAGGACAACAACATTTAACAACTACAGTAACGTGATGAAGAGAGTAGTTTTGTATATTGCAGCAGAAACGTGAACAACTGAGGTTGGGTGTGGGTTTAGAATTGAAGGACAAAAAAGTTATTTTTTATTTTAAATTTTTATTTCTTTATTTATTTTTCATCATACTAAAACAAATTTATTTTTTCATTTCAATTTCTATTTTACTACATACTAAACATACTTTTTATTACTTATTTTTATTTTCATTTCTTACAAAAACATTTACCCCATACCAAACGTGACCTAGGAGTTTCATATGTATATTTGTATATGTTATTTATTTTTTAATTTTTAAAATATAATAATATTTTAAAATAATAATTAATTAATAAAAAGCTATTTACTTGTTTATTCTTCTCATAATTCTCCTATCTATTTTTTCTATTTTCTCTTTACACTTCATTACATTATATATATTATTTTTTAAAATTATAAAATAGATTTTTGTTACATAAAAAAAGTATGCCATAAAAATAAATCTAACAGTGATATTAATATAAATTTATGATAAAGTAAAAAAGAAAATAAATTATAAAGTCTCTTCTCGGTTATTTACATGTTTTACATGCTGTTAGATTAGAGCATATATAGATGTTGCCTTTTTTAGCTTTCAGTGATTTGAGAAAAGAAAAACGTGAATGGTAATTTGTCATTGATTCATGGTTGGTATTAGATGGACGGTGTGTAATCAGTAATGTAGCATTCAATATTCATTTACAAAATAATATTCAAAAAGTATAAAAAAAAAAAAGAAGCAAAAATACAGTCTAGGCGACGACGTTTAGGTCTTCGTGTTCTCAACAAAAAGTCCTGGAACGGTAAAAAGCAGGTTATACGCGGCTATGTGTTGTGTGACTTTTTTCAACCATTCACACTTTTTTTTTTTCAATTTTGAATAATGTTATGGATAGTTAGTTAACTTTTATTTGTTATTTGTCAGTTGAATTTTATTTAAGATTTGTGTTAAATTTATTTTAAATTTAAAATGATATAAATTTTGAGACAAATCTAATAACTAAAAGAGAATAAATCAAAACTTACCTCCTCGCCAAACTATTACCCAACAATTTTTATGGTGTTAGGAATGTTGTGACATACACTTTTGCTTCAATATTTTTATTATATATATGTCTGATTTATTTTTACTTGCATTTATTAATTAAAAACTTAAAAAGAAAAGTAGTTACATGATCGGTAGTTGGTTCTAAGCGACTTAGTTGACATTTCATTATGATGCTGCGCTAACTATATTGTATAAGTGTAAGGGTTGGTCATGATGTAATTTGTTGCATGCATGCAATGTAATTTCGACCGATAGGATTGTGATATGTAGAAAATTATATTGTATCTCAAGTCATGGAACCCACATATCACAATCCTATCGGCCGAAATTACATTGTATGCATGCAACAAATTGCATCGTAGACTCGCCCATAAGTGTAATTACAATTAAGGAATGAAACTTTGCTGGTATAAGATTGCATAATCCACTGTATAAAGACCTATTTGTGCATATCCAAGGATTCTCTCTCTCGAACTCTTCCACCATGGAGGCATACCAAACGAAACTATGTAAATTCTGATCCCATCTTTGTGTACGTAAACTTTGAAAAAGCATCCAACAGTGTTTGTCATCTCTCAACCTCCCTCTAAAAACTCTTTTCATCGTATATATTTTCAGTTACCGACCATTTTCAAAAATATCACTCAATAATTTATTAACTTTAAAAGTAATTAAGTCCCTCAAAAAAAAAAGTAATTAAGTTCTTATATGTCCAACTTATTCTTCTCTTACTTTGTCTTATTTGAAAATTTTAAAAATAATTTCTCTTTTATTTTCTTAGTAGAATTGAGTTTTTTTTGTTGATAATTTTATATTTCTATTAATAACAATTTAACTAAATTTAATTCAATTTAATGCCTTGGTGGAAGATTGGAACAATTTATTATTTTTCAAAATTAATTATCTAACATGTGCCTAACTTTTGTCATTCTAAAACAAAATAAAGTGTGCTTTTGACTAAATTGGGTTTCGGTAACTTTAGAATATATATTTGGCATGTTCACTTGCAATAATAATGGAAAAGTCAATGAAAATGGTGGCTCCGTCTCCATTGCCTTATTTACTTTTTTACTTTTTCATTTTCATCAACTTTTTAAAAAAAAAACAAATACAAAATATTTATTATACCCCTCTGATTTGACATGATTTGACACAATTATAACCTTCTTCTTTTTATTATTTTAATATAAGGGGTAAAATGATCATTTTAATACATTCTATTTCTATTTCCGTTACCAAACTTTTACTACTAAACACATCAAATACATTTTATTTTTATTTTCATTTTTATTTTTAGCTAATAAACATGCCCATCGTGTTTCGTATCTTATAATTTCAAGAATTCAACATGTATCAACGTATGTCTACATAGCTGGTGAGTCAAGTTCTAAAAGCGCATTATGTTTACGTCTCCTGGTGGAGTTTTCCTTTTTCAGTTTTCTACTTCCTCTCATCCATCACATTCATACCTCACTGCCTTCGCTTCCAAGTTTTTCTTATTGGCTGTCACGTTTCGCACCTACGTCATTCTTCTCACGTCAACTATCCCAATCCCATGCCCATTGCCCCACTCACACATCTCATTCATTTCTCAACGTTGAAAATAATTCCCACCTTTCGGGCTGATTTAGTACAGTATATTATATGTAATCTTACGATTCTAAAAAAAAATTTATATTATATTTTATATATATTAAACATATTTTTTATTATATTTTTTCTCTTTCCTAATTTTCCTTCTATCTCTCTCCTCACTTCAAACGTGCCCGATTCATTCTCTCTCGTTGAAAGCTTATAAGAAATGCTAAAGAGTAATACTAATTTCCAGAAAGAGATAATTACTAATTTGTTCCTTAAAAAAATAAATTGTTCCAAATTAGTCTTTAAAATATAAAAATATCTAATTTAGTTCTTGAAATATATTTTTTGTCCTAATTTAATTCTTTCAATTTTTTCCGTCAGAATATGTGCGACTTCTTTTAAAGACTAAAAGAATTAAATTATGACAAAAAGTATCTTTTAAGAACTAAATTAAATATTTTTATTTTTTAAAGACTAAATTAAAATAATTTATATAGGACTAAATTAATAATTTACTCTCAAAGAAATTGTTGGTCTCAGCGATGACTTTCCCAATCCTATTATTGTTAAGTTTTTTTAATAAAAAAAATTACATGTATATAGTTTATTTATAAAACTTATTTTTAATACAAAAATTACAAATATTATCCCAACTCTTTTAAGGGGAAAAAAACAGATGAAATTACTTGTTTTATACTTTTATTTATGATTAGAAGTTTAGGGTTTCAATTATTTGAACAAAATTAATGTTTCTGTTCTATGTAAATTAATAGCTATTTAATGAAAAGTTTTTAAATTTCCATTAGTCATAACAATCTTTTTTTTTTTTTTTTTTTTTGCCTGAACAATTTTTTTTTAATGGTGTCATGACAAAAACGTTTAATGCATGGGCTGAAGCAAGCACCATGTTATAATTGGGCTAAAAGCCCAATCAAAGTGTCGCACTAGTTGGGCCTGAAATTGGAAATGATTATTAAAACCGGGCTCGTGGGCCATGAAGCTTACTTTCCTCAAATACATAATTTATAGCCACATGCCCCATCATCTTTAGGATCCACAACTAACAACTTTATTGGTCTTAGTTTATTTAATTCATCAATTAAATTTTAACAGCAATAAAGTTAAAAGTGAGTTAACAATGTACTGATGGCTTGAACAGACAATTTTTTATTGCATAATTTGCTTTACTCTCCGTTTGGGAATGAGGAGAAGAAGTGAATTAAAAGGATTAGATTTTCGAAAACTATTTAATTTGAGTTAATTAAAAGCAGCAAAGAAAAAAATATTAGGGAGAGTTAACACAGAATTTTATAATTCATTCCTCGCAAAATTTTAATAACAAACAAAAAATCGTACTAAATTAATTTTCTTCCCCTCCCCTTCTCTAAATTATTTTTCCTTCCTTCCTCTTCTCTTCTCTTTTATTCTCTTCCATTCTCTAGTAATAGTTTTTTACTTTTTACATGACATTTAATAGGAATGATCATAGATAGAATACTGTAGTTCTTAGATTCAAACTCATATATATTCGAACAGGTATTCCTATCAAATACCTCATTTCTGTACTCAGACCCGCACTAAAAACACTATTTTTTTTTCTCAAACTATTACTCATTTACCTATATAATCAATCTAAATTCATAGTTTATATATTATTAGTAAAGTTAAATTATCATAATAGTAAAATTGAAAAAAAAATATTTTCTTATGGTAAAATAGATATATTTATAAAATAAAAATACTATTTAAATAATTTATACATAGAGCAAGTACGGTTCGGTTTCGGTAATCGGTATCACCTTTTCCAAACTCAGATATGGACAGGCTCATACCCGTTTTTTAATACCCAAACACAACATAGTAGATAAATTTTACAGGCATGCATAGGGTATGAATATTTTGATTATCTCTACATTTATATATGACAATAATGGTGTTAGTGACATATAAAGAATAAATTCCAAAATTAATAAAAATAATATATATTTTTAGAACAATAAAAGATTTATTTTTTTTAAAAAAAAGACAAAATATAAAAGGAATCAAAATTTCATTTTGGCCTTTCTTATACATACTCTACCTATGATAATTTTTAGTTTAGTTTACCTATTTTTAATAAGATATAAACTTTTTTCACTAAGTGTCAAAGCCATGGTGACAAAGACAAGACAATGTTTAAGAATTATAGAGTGTAAACGTTAACATACACAATAAAACATTTAAAAATTTTTAAGTGCATGAATTACACTACTACATCATTTATATATTTCCAACAATATTTATTTATTTTTTAAATTATACAGCCCAAATAAAAAAATTAAAAATTAAATTCATAAATATTATTAAACGATTACATAAATAACATAATGCAATATATATACTAAATAATTTTTTATAAGATAATACTATAGAAAGGTAGTGAATTTTGACTCATCAATTATCAGCCGTTGAATTTATCTTAAAATTTATATTAAAATAATTTTTTTAAAAAAATTAGATGACACAAATCTTAAAGTAAATATAACATAATTCATCAATTTTTTATATTATTTTTTTTTCAATAACACACCGACAACATTGAAGAGGAGACAAGGAGTACAAAGATACGTGTCCTTGATAAAATAATACAATGGTTGAATGCTTTAGGTGGGTCACTTTATCCATGTGATGTAACATGGACATATTACATATATTAGGTTGTAGATTATATGCCTCCATATATAGTAAGTGGCATATGTGACATCTAGACAGATTTTTTTTTTTTTTTGACATTGAAGCATATGAAATTGTTTACAGTTTACATCTATACTTTAATTATTTAAAAAGTGTGAATATTTAGAACTATCAATCACTCAAATTCATCAGTTATAAATTGTTGGATTTGTCTTGAGATCTGTACCATCATATATTTTTTTAAAAAAAATGTTTTAGCATATATCTCCAGACATATCCAACAGTTGATAGATAATGAACTTAAACTCTTGATAGTTCTATAACACTATTCTTATTTAAATGGAATATCTATTGATATTTTTATCATACCATTAACACCATATCCATAATATGTAGGAATGTTTTTTCTTACAAAAAAGTTAATAATAATAAGTGGCATAAATATATATATATATATATATACACACACTAGAGATTTCACATGCACGTTCGTGTAGGTTAATTATTTTAAAAATTTTAAAATATAATATAAAATTATTTTATATATATATATATAATTTGTTTATTATAAAGTTATATTTAGGAAGTTATTTTTTTGGTGCTATACTCTTTTTTTGTAACACCAAAAATCAACATCAAAGAAAAGTTTTCTTTTTGTAATTACTCAATGAGAAGTTGGTTATTCTTAAAAAGTTACACTTATAAAATTACGATACAAGTTATTTTTTTATGTCACACTTTATTTTGTGAAATCAAAAAATCTAAAACCATATTAATATTGATATAGAGGAGTATAGGACCATCAATAAAAGTTAAGGTATATACTTTTTAGCCAAACTGAGTGAGTGGTGCGTATTCAAGCTTTGTCCTTTTTTGTATATACGTACACTTATTGATTGGAATTTATTGAGTTGGGCTATCTGCTTTGTTAGGTTCCACATTTAATTTTTTCCTTTCTTCTTTATACCTCACACACACGTCTTCTCTTAAATAAAGAAAGAAAAAATAAAGTGATAACATTAATGGGAATATAATTGCTGTTGGATGCTGAGTGGGGTAATAGAAAGCGACTATTCTTTATGTACACTACACTATTCTCCAAAATTAAAACATAGTGATATGAGAATTGAGAACCATACTTTTAAAAATAGGAAAAATATCCAAACTAGACAAATGGGGAAATTTTAATTTAAGAAATTATACAGCTTTTTTATTTCAATTTTGAGAAACAAGAAAATTTTATTCAGTATTTTTAGTTGTGTACTATACTAGATTTTTAATATTTTGGTCTAAATATTGTCCACTCAAATTTTTGGTGGAGTATTTTTGTACAAAATTATGAGCAAAATTAAAATTTAAAAGAAGCTTTTTTGTCAAATATTTTGAGCTGTGTAGGTAAATTACATCACTTGATTAACGTTTTTTTTTTTTAAAAAAAAAATTATGGAAGGTGATATATTGCACACAATTAAAAGATTAAGATCTTGTGTCAACTTCTGTCGTTTGAAATTGAGGAATATAAAATATATAATACATTAAAAGAAGAAAAGTTTCTTCTTTTTTTAAAAAAAAAAATCTCAAAACTCAACCGCGCGCTTTCTCTTTTTTCTTTGCATTCGTTCTTCAATCAGCTTCTTCCTGCAAATCTAACATGAAATTGGCAACGCCTCCCTATTTTTTTTCTTTTGTTATCGTCGTTTCATAAATAATTTATGTATTCATTCTCCCAATTTTGATAGTGATTTTCTTTCAGATCAACTTCTAATTTTTAGTTCTACTTTGTGAGAGTGTAGTCTCTCATTATGTTAGATCGACTCAGATCTAGTAAATGGAGTTTGTTTTATTTTATTTTGTGTATTTGTTTCTCCTTTATAAATTTTCTTGACGATCAGATGATTTTGAATTCAAAGTTTGTTATAATCATATATAAAACATACGGATCATCTATGTTAAAGAATTTTCACTCATTCATCATGTTGTTGGATGGGCATACGACACTTTCGACTTTGAATATTACTCCAAATTTTATATGCAAGAGGTATAAGAGTAACAACTCTGTTAGCAACACCAAAGACGTTGAAATCTTTCATCCTGAAGAAATTGAATCAGCTGAACTTACACTTTGTTTACTTAATTCAACAATTTTTAGGGTCTATTCTTCAATATTTTAGACTGGAGTGTTCTAAATTGTTATAAGTACCATTTGACTTTTTCTGCAATATAATTAAAATTTATTACTTTTTATTAAAAAAAATTCCCCAATTTTAGCCCAAAAAAATTGAAAGAACTTTTTAATTAATAAATAATTGTTCATGAAACTTTATTTTGACAACAATATTTATGTGAATACCTAATTCAAGACAAAATAAATAAATCAATTAGTAAAAACTCTATTTTACTAACTTCACTTTTCATTCATATTTTAGAAAAACTCTCTTCCATAAATTTTGTACTTAAGATATAACTCCAATCATTTTCATGCCACCGGTGGAATTAATAAGATAAATAGAAGGACCCCAGAAAAACAATAAAATGTTATTTTTTAAGCATAAAATCTATCATTTAAATATTTTAATGTCTAAATTGAGAAAAAAATATAATTTTTCAATGAACAAACCAATTTTTTTCATTTGTGATGATTTTAAGGTTTTTCAACGTTCATTTGACAAGTTAATTAAGTTTAGATTAATAAAATTTTAAATAAATTGAATTAAATTGACTAGATGCCTCATGCCACGTAATAGTTAATAGTGAGATATTGGAATAAAGTCTCATGATGTATAAAATAAATAATATTCACACGTTAAAAATGGAAAATATAATATACATATGTGTGTGTACGAAAAGTAAAAATCACTAACTTAACCAATGATGATTAAACTTTGATAAAGTGATCTCCGACTCCCAATACATAATCATGAATCATGATGCTTAACCAAAGTAACGTCAAGCTGTTTCTTTTTTTCGTTTGCGTTTTGTGAATTTTTTTTTTGACAATAAGGTGATTTTGAATAATTTAAGATTTGTTATAATCATATTTAAAATTTATGAATCATTTACGTTAAAAAAATTTCACTCGTTTATCATATTGTTGAAAGAGTCTACGACAACTTCAACTTTAAAGATTACTTCTGATCTGATATACAAGAAGTATAAGAATAATAACTCTGTTGGCAACACCAATGAAGGATTGTGACATTTTTCATTCTGAATAAATAGAATCAGTTAAGCTTATACTTTGTTTAACTAATTCAACAATTATTAGAGTTTATTCTTCAGTATTATTATATTTGAATTGTCTAAATTATTATATGTGTAGTTTGACTTTTTCTATAATATAATAAAAATTTATTTATTTTTATAAAATATTTTTTTAATTTTTGGTTAAACTCCAAAAGCCCTATTTTTTTCCTTTTTGAATGATAGATCATTTTGTTGATATTTCGTAATTTTTGCAAATATATATATATATATATAGTCAAAATTTTCATTCAAAATATTAACGAAATAAAAACATGTAAAAAAAATTAAATTATACCAAGAAACATCAAAATTGCATTAGACTATATGTCTTGTGTAAGAAATTCCTCTCAGTTTTAAATTTTGTACAGGAACAGCCTATAATTTTAAATGAAAAATTAATAGATATAATTTTTTACACAAAATGTAAGTTTAGTTTTTGTAATTAAGAAAAGTTATCTAGCTAGCCAGAAATATAAGGATTAATGATTAGAGAGGACAATTTTATCTTTCAAATCTCATAATTAAGACATTTAGTCATTTATTTCTCGTCGCTGTGACAAGTTACTGTGTATGTTAGACTCGCAGATATCAAATGCGAGTCAAATGTCTGGACTCGTAAATGTGAAAAGCGAGTCATTTACATCGGCTCGCAGCTTACAAATGCGAGTTAAATATGCACAGTAACTTGTCACGGCGGCGGAAAATACAGAACTTAATGTCCTGATGTACAGATTTACAAGTCTAAATGTTACCCTCTGGTCAAGAACTCGAAATATAAAGAACATTATTTTTCCTTATAAGATTGTTTATTTAAAAAAAGTTTTTGGACTTTTATTCTGTCGAAGTAGAGATTGAAATGATTCTGGGCATGTTTGAATACTATTTTTGTTTTAAGTTTTTAAAAATAATTTTAGAAACTAATTTTAAAAACAAGTTTTGGAATACCAAAATTAAAAAACTCGTTTGGTGAATAAATGAATAAATGATTTTTAATAAACATGTTGATATAGATTTATTTCTTTCTTTCTTTTACCAATATTGATATAGATATACTGACATTAGTTAATAATTTTACTTCTATCTCCTTTGTGTACAAATTTTGTCACGTATAAATAATTATAAATTAATAAAAAATTAAATAAAATATATAGAAAATCAAGAACACACAAAATATACAAATTAAATTATCATTAAACATTTTTTTTAGGGTAAATTATCATCTGTTCCCTTGTAGTTTGGCTTAAAATTAATATGCCTCATGTGGTTTATAGTGTGACGCTTGACCCCCATGTGGTTTATTATATTATCACTTAACTACCCTATATTATTTTTTTCTCACAATTTAATATTTAATATAACTTATAAAAGAAATTACCTAATTAAAAATAATTGAATTAATTATTTATTTTATTAATTATTTATTTTATTTCTAAAATAATAATAAACTCTAATTTTCTACTTTCAACTCTTTTTAGCGTTTCTTTCAAACTCTTTCTTTCCTCTAATCTCTCCACTATATCCAAGAGTACTGTTACGCTCCTAGTCTAAGGATACTTTTCTAAGAAAATTATTATTTAATGTTAGAGTTTCTAAGCTCAATAATGTTAACATTCAATCCAGGTATGTATATTATGAACTTGAGCAATAAAAATATTTAAATTTAGTTATATATTTGTATTATATTATTCTTTTACAATTTTATTTTGATTGATTTAATAATTCTAAAACATTAAAGATAAAAAATAACAATAAAATAAATAAATAACTAAATATAAATCATCAATGGAGTAAACAATAAATATTAAATTATTTTATTGATTTTTTAAAATTATAATTTTATTTTTATATTAATTATAATTTTTTTTGAATCATTTTATAATTCTTGAGTGTTGAATGACAAATTTTAAACATTAAAAGTATTAAATAATGATTAATTTAACTAAAATTTAGATAGAAGATAGGTGAAGGTAGTTAAGTGTTAACATAACAAACCACGGGGAGGTCAAGTGTCACATTCTAAACCACATGGTGGCACATTAATTTTAAACCAAACTACAGGGTGATTAAGTGTCGAATTTAATTTAAGTCAAACCACAGGGGAACAAACTGTAATTTTTTTTTTAAACTATTCGTCACCTAAACATTAAAGAATCTTCAAACCCAAATTTAAAAATTATGTGCAACTGTGCAATATATATATATATATATATAATTTGGGGCTATGAGAATAGATTCAGTACTTGGCTCTTCTATGCATTAGTATGTTAAGTCGATTTTTTTTTCATAGTTTTTTTTTACTTTTTTTATTTAAACTTGAAAAATTGTAAGGTTTTTCTAAATAAGAGTTATAAACACAAAAAATAAAAAATTTCACACAAATAAGGACCTATCGTGAATGGTTTAGGGACCACCTTTATTAGGGCCTAAAAAGTTAGTCCCTAATTCGCTCATAGTATATTTCGATTTATGTCAAATTTTTAAATTTTTTTTATATCTATATCTTTCATACTTTATATATTCTTTAGAAAACGTTTATAATTTCTCAAATTTAAATAAAAAAAATGAAAAAAACTATGAAAAAATATCGACCTAACATATTAATACATAAAAGAACTAAACACTTGATCGATTTTCGAACTGTGATAAGGCTTAGAAAAAATCCGTTAATGTTTTTTGGTTTCCCAAGGTATCCCCCAGCCCGACAGGCCAAGGACTAATCCTCCGCGGATTTGAGCTCCATTTAAGGGTTTGCCGCTGGCCAATTGGTTGCTGCATACACAAGGTGGAATTCGAACCCTCAACACTTGCTTAAGCGACCTAGTGAGCTAACCACTAGACCAACCAAACTTGGTTAAAAATCCGTTAATGTTAACAACAACAGGATAATTGTTATTGAAATTACGAAACTGCCATTAATGAAAACTGTTGATATTACTTATTTTCCGTGTTTTCTCGAAAAATTAAAAAACTAAATCCAAAACATCCTTTTATTGTTCTTATTTTTTTATTTTTAAAAATACTAATCTATTTTTTTCAAAAACAATTATTAAAAATTAATTATCAAACAGGATTTTTAGTATTTTGTTCTTAAAAATAGAAAACAATTTTTAAAAACTGTTACCAAACAAGACCTCTATATTTCAACTTTCAACTCTATATTTTCAAGGTGAAGTATTTGCTTATTTTAAATTTTTGAAGTCGTATCCCTTATATTTTATGTTTTTGATTTAAATAAAAATATTCCCAATAACAACTATTAAGCTTGTTAATTATTAATATATACAAATTATTTTCTTTTACTTGATCAAATATTTGACTCTCTTGCAATAACATTTGAAAAATTCTAGCTGTTTTTAAAGGTATAACTAACCTATTAATGCAGACGAAGTCTTAACTTTTTTATTTTTTTTATAAAGACGAAGTCTTAACTTAATAGTTCTTATAACATTGTTTCTTTTGTTCATTTATTTGTAGAAATTAAATTTCTTTAAGTAGTTTAGAATTGAAGTTCAAGATTGGACGGAGTAAAATTAAAGTGTAAATTAAGGTGTAAATTTAAATAATATACCCCTTAAATATAAGTGTTGGAATTTCATCATATATAATATTGTGATTGAGTTCGATTCTTACCGAGTTATAAAACTTGTTTAATTATTGACACAAATAATCATTGATTATTAACGTGTGTTGATCTAAGTGCTACAAAATTTTATATAATTTAAATAAGGTGTCCGATTTGAGATATTAAAAATATAATTATTTTTGTTAAGAGATCTCCTATCATAGCCAGAGACACAACACAGGTCGAGTTTGAATTATTCAAGAGAATGTCTCGAAAATCAGATGAACAACAACAAAAGATCAATAATTTAAAAAAAAAAACTTACGGAGTTCGTTTTAAAATAAGAGAATAATTATTCTAACGTAGCAAAACAAAATTTGAATTCTCACTAAAATTAATGTTTATATTTAATATCTAATAATAATTCAAAAATAATTATCTTCAATCTCTACTCATTCATCAATGATAGTTAATCGGATTGGTGGGTACTCTTTTCTCCTTAAGTATGATTTCGAGTTCAAAACTTGTATATAAAAAAATTTTATTGAGAAATCTTTATCTTATTATAAAATTTTAATTAATTTAAATAAAATTATCTCCAATTAAAAAATACACGTGAGAAACCAGAAAAATCTCCACTCGTCGTCTCTCTGAACTCTGAAGTATCCATCACATTAGGAGCATGCTGCGTATCAACCCCGCTATCAAAATGTTGACCTTGAAAAATTGTAGGGATAAATTTTATATCTTTAATATTAGGTTTCTTAATATATATATATATAAATTCAATATGATCAAAATATTTTTATTTTACAAGTATTTGCAAAAATTTTATAGTCAGATTTGGGTATGGGTATTTAAAAAAAATAGTTCGGACCTGAGTTTTTTATTTTAAAAAGAATTTTATATGTATGGATCTAGATATTATATAGTATATAATTAAACCCACACCTGCGTCCATTTTCTTTTGTAAATTATTTAAATATTTATGCTATATTATTTATATATATATATATATATATTATTAATTTATAAAAATGTTGACTATGAAGTGAAAACCAAAGTAGTCAAAATTAATAAAGCTAAATGATTAAGTTATTGTGTTTAATTATCCCAACTGGTTCTTGATTGGGACAGAGTTGTTGGTGGAAAAAGAAATGCAGTTAAGTATTAATTAATTTAAAAAATTAAAATCAGTTGTGATCAATATTTTAGATAAAAATCTAGTAACACGACATCTAATTAATAGAGACACATCATAAATAAATTAATGATTAAATTTATATTTTGTAAAATAAATAACATGTAACAAATAAAAAAATACTAAATTTTTAGCACTTTTTTTAAGAGGCCTAATTCACCTCAAGAGAGCTCTCAAGAAGAGAAGATTACTTTAGTCTATGTGTACAACTTATCAGTCTTTTAACTAAGCAATGTAGGACTTCAACACGCTCTCCTCATGCCCGACATAGGAGGCAGAGCGTGAAGCCAACGGGTTATTTTCAGGTCAATCTACAGTAAGGCCCATCCATCCACACATGTCCAAGCTCGTTCTGATACTATCTTAAGAGGCCAAACTCTTTCCAAAAGAACTCTCAAGGAGAGAGGATTACCTTAGCCTATAATATATATATATATATATATATATATATATATATATATATATATATATATATAGTTTACATGTCCTTTAAGTAAGCAATGTGGGACTTCAACACTTTTAAATGAAATTAAGAATTGAATTTGCATGGGGTGAAATAGGTAAATATTGAGACTAGAAATCTCGAATTCCTTTAAAGTGCCCATGAAAAAAAAGTTATTTTAAAATTGAAAAAAATTTAATAAATTTTAAGTTTTGTTTATTGGTTGAAATAAATTTTTAACCAATATACTAGTTAATAAAACTTATATATATATATACACACACTAGGTAATTACATGGACACGTGTGAATATATATACAGACCAAGGAATTACATGGATATGTGTGAATGTAATTTATTTTTTAATTTAAAAAAATAATATAAAATGATAAAAAAATAGATATTTGATGATTTCTAAAATGTTAAAATAAAATATCAAATTATTAATTATATTTTAATAGATTATTTTTTTTGGGCTAGCGTGTGTCTCGGTTCTAGTTCGATTTGTCTCTATTCCTTTTAGGAATTGGCTGGGTTGGCCCGTTTTCAATCAGAACAAAAAACTTCTCTAGTATAAAGCCAAACGAGCCTGCTGCTCGTAAGACTTAATCTACTTTTCATCATATATTTTATTTTTTAATTAAAAAAAATTTATTTTGTAGCACTCATCATGAGAAATATCTTCAAAGGGTTAGCTGTATGTCAGTGTTAATGCCTTGAAAGGGAAGCATAGGGAGAAGTAGATGTGTGAATACAAATCCATCACCATTATCATGTTTGGATTTAGGATGGGAAGTCATCACTCATGAATATCTTTGTTGATAGGATGATATATTATCACCAATTTATTTTCTCATATTGGAGATTCATATTTTCTCCGAATTCACTATTCACTCAATAGTGTATCTTTGGACTAATTAACAATCCTTGAACAGGAAAAAAAGTGTACCAATTGAAAAATCAAAAAGATCAAAAAGTGTACCAATTTTATATATTTAAAATTAAATTCCTTAAAAAGCTAACATGCAAGTATATGTCAATTGTCTCTGTTTTTAATAATTTTAATTTGTCAAAAACAAAATTGCCCCCAAACTAGAATCTGTCAATTTTATTCTTAAATTTTATTTATTGTTAGTTGTATTATTAAAATTTTAAATTGTAAGAAATTTTAATATTTTTTAAGCTGTCTAAATAACTAATAACATATGCAATTATACAATTATTCCTGTGACTTTTAATATTTTTAATTTTTTTTTATAAATGTGACTTTTAATATTAATTGTGATGCCAAATTATATAGGGGTGTTCAATGGATTGGAGTGTTCAATGCCAAGTTATTTTTTTTTAATTTTTTCAGTAAAAATGCTTCATCCAATCCAATCCAATCCAGATTAGATTGGATTGGATTAGTTGATTGGTTTTCTATGTACAAAAAAAAAATTGAAAATCACTTTTTTTTTTAAGTACCAAGTCCTAATATGAAGAACTACAAACTAAAATTAATAATTCAAGAACA
This sequence comes from Senna tora, assembly GCA_014851425.1. Taxonomy (NCBI): domain Eukaryota; kingdom Viridiplantae; phylum Streptophyta; class Magnoliopsida; order Fabales; family Fabaceae; genus Senna; species Senna tora. Next base: position 8,159,606 of record CM026270.1, read on the forward strand.
ATCCAAACAAAATAAAGACTTAAAGAGTACAAATTGAAATTAATAATTCAAACACAAAACTAATATTTAAAGAGTACAATCAAATTTAACAATCTATTGCTTTCTAATTTTGAAAATTTGCAAGAGTAATGCTTCCAAGTCGATCATATTAACTGCAAATATAGAACAAATATTTTAATATATATTACAAACATATATGAACCAATCAATTAGAACAAAAAAAAACTTTACTTCAATCTTGCAACTTCCAAAGTAACTAGGGCATCATCTAATTCCAACATACAAATAAAAAGAATATTAAAAGGTAAATTATATATGTGTATATATATATATTTAGGGGTGAGCAAACTGCGGATTGGTTCGATTTTGACGATTTAGATAACCGAACCAATCCAATCCAATGACTAAAAAAGTCATTCAATCCAATCCGCTCTTTGGGCATCAACCGAACCAAACCAAACCGATTATAGTCGGTTTGGTTCGGTTCGATTTGATCGGTTTTTTGACAAAATTTTAAAAAAATTTACTATTTTTTTCTCTTCAATTTAAACCCTAAAAAATAAAAATAGTTATTCCTAACCATGAAAACTAACAAATTTAAGTTATTAGTACAATATTTCAACATTACAAACTTAAAATTACAATCCAACATCATAAAACCATAAAAATCAACATTATGAAATATTTTTAATATTTAAAAAAAATTATAATCGGTTGGTTTGGTTCGGTTCGGTTGGGATTGGACCTCATTCATCAACCGAACCAAACCAAATCGGTTGTCAAAAAAATAAACCAATCCATCCGATTATGTAATCGGTTTTGATCGGTTTGGTTTGGATCGGATCGGTTGGTTCGGTTTTGCACACCCCTATATATATTATTAAAATATTAATAAATGGATTGGATTGGATTGGATGACACCTATGCTCATCCAACAATCGATCCAATCCCATCGATTTTTCCCCTAAGCCATCCAATTAATTCAATCAAAGATCGATTTTCGTTAAATTTTATTGTATCGGATTGGATTTGAACACCCCTAAATATATTTAATCTATCATTGCTTTGTGCAACTACGAAACAAATTAAAGGATATTGTACATTATAATTGTGATTAAATTGGTAAAACATTTTTTTTTTTTGGCCAGGTAAAACATTTAATATTCGAGAACATGTTGATTGTTATATATTATTTGTAAATTAAGTTTTTAAACTTATATAATTGAGAACAAACAAGATTTAAAATTATTGATTAAAAAATAAAAATTAAGAAATGTTCTTTTATATATTTGTTATAAGGTTCTCCAATTTTATGCTTCATTTATATTTTCTCTTCTTTGATTGATCATTTAATAGATTTTTTTTTCTCTATTATGAATGATTGTGCATAAATTTTTTGTTGCGTATCATATTTTTATTAATAAACTTATAACAAAGATATAAAAAATTTTATCTAATTTTAATCCTTAAAAAATAATTTTAAGAAGAATATAAATATAGATAATGCTTTTGATTTTTGTTGGTGAGAAAAGAAAGCAAATTGATGAGTAATTGGAAAAAGAGTGTCCCTCCAAACAAGGAATTAGTGGAATATCATTTCAGATATCTTATTCCTTAAGCTCCAAACACAAAATTCCTACTACTTTTGAAGTGACGAATCATTGTGTTCCCACTTGACCTCCTAGGTCGTAGCCCCGTGTTCAACGTGTTTGGCTTTATGATTTGACACAATAAAAATTATATTTTAGAGTTATAATAGGTTTTGACATACTATTATCTAGTCATTAAATTTGTTTAAAAATATGTATCATTTTAAATTTAAAAAATTAATTTTAATATAAATTTTGAAATAAATTCAAGTAAAAAGTGTTAAGATTACCCAAGCATTACCCAAAAAGAAAAAGAAAAAGATCACAATGAAAATACCTAAGTGTTGGCTCTTTACTTCTTAATCATTAGATTTGAACCATAAAATTTTTTATTTTTAAAAATTAAGATGACATAAATTTTAAGATAGATTCGACGATTAAGTAGTAATGGGTGAAAACTCACTCTAGTTTCAAAGTTTTATCCCACAATAAAAAATAATTAGGGTTCTATACTTTTGCTAAAAAGTATCCTTAAGACATTATTTAAAATTCATTAAATCAATAAAGTGACGCATAAAATTAATTTTGTTGATTTTTTATTAACTTTAATATAATAAATTCTCTATCAACCGGTAAGAAAAAATTTTAACTAATAATAAAGTATTTGTTAGATAAATTCTAATAATTAAATTCCTTAACAATTGTATTTTAAGATATTTTTTTATGGATTATATTTTAAAATATTAGTTATTAATTTTTTAAAAAATTGGCGTTATCATTCTCTTTTACGAGTAGATGTTCAGTGGTACGGTAGTACTGAACTTCATTACATCTCTCCAATCAGTTGGTTCCTAAATTATTCAAAGTGAGTCTTTATTAATGTGAATTTATATTAATATTAACAAATGACTTTACATAATTAGAGAGATGTACTGAACTTCAATAATACGAATTACAATATTATTAAACTTTTTTCCCCTCTTCTAGGTAGGTTCAATCACATTAAAACTGTAGAATTTAATTATTATAAAAATAAACTGTAGAATTTATTTATTAAGCATATTGGTCAGGAGCCGTGTCTTAGTTATAACTTGTAAGTAGATTAAATAATATTCACAAGGGTTAAATCTTTAAAGTAATACATATTTTAAATTTAAAATTGTAATTATAATCTACACATCTAAACTTTTACAAAAATAATAATTAGTTTTGAGTTACTACATATATCTATAGTTTGAAGTATTTCGTTTATCTATCTTTTTTTTTTACAGGTATCCTCCTATAAGAGATAATTTTATTTGAGCTAGCCGATGTCCCACAATGAGAGTAGAACTCTCTCAACAAAGATTTTTTCATACACAAAACTCCAACCAACCACCTGTTAATTTTCTTCTTATTTTCAATACCACTTAATTATTATATGGTATATATTCTTGTAATAATTTAAAGATTCAAATAATTTTAGTAAAAGTTAAAACAAATCAACAATTATATCATACAAATATTTCAATTATTATTTTTTAAAATTTATCACTACCACTAAATTTAATTTTAAACACTGATAGGATATCTCTAATTATAATATTTGACAAGGTAAATTACTATTCTACTGTCAAGGCCGCAGGTATAAAACACCTCCCTCTCCCTCTACACTCACATTACCTTACTATTCATGATCCTCTCCCTTTACCGTCTCTATTTTCAACCCCTCATCCTCTACTCTCTTCTCCATGGTTGACTTAAGCATTAGAGTCCACAGTAGGCCAGGCTCCGTCCCGCCTTGTGGCTCTGACCTTCTTTCTATTTTGCAGGATCTATTTTATCGGAGTCGGACCTCAGGACTCACCTCATCAGAGCTCAGAGATGATCACCCGAAAATCCACTCAGTAGGTCATCTAAGAACTATATATTTGTAGATTTTATTGGACCTGTGAAACACGAAGTAGAAATTAAAACATAATTTTTTTTAATTACTTTGTTCAAATAAATACTAGCTAGCTATAAGATGAATAAATGCAAATTAAATGAACAATTATATAATAATGTTTGAGCTGCACTTGTTTCTTCCAGGCAAATGAGACGTTAGAAAGTTCTTACGAGCATGTGTATGTATGTGTTATATCATATTATTTATATATTGATTAAAATTATTTATTTAATATTTTATTTTTTAAGTTAAAGAACTTGCATAATAAATAAAGTAATAATAAATAAATGTATTTACTCAGGGAAAATTAAATAACATAACATAGTACGTTATTAGAATTTTTCATTATAATTTTTTTTTTTCTTTTTCTTGAGTTGGATCTAAAAACACTAAAGCACTGCTTAAAAGTCAAGGGGCAGGACAAGATCGAGGTGAAGCATCTATATACACTTTAAAAACAAAATGAAGAGATTGTCAAACTGAAAAAAGGTAGTTAAATCTCTTTTCTCCACCAAGAAAAAAGGTAGTTAAATAACAAGTGTTTCGATCATTAATTATATATATACACATATATAGTTGAACAAATTATCCAATTCAGAGCATTACGTACATATAGACTTTTCTTATTTAAAAAGTTTAAACTTTTTTAAATAACAAAAAAAAACTTGAAATTTGATTTATTTAATTTAGAATTATTATATTTATAAGTTATTATCTTAAGAAACAACAAATTTTTAAAAATAGAAAAAAGATAAGTGTAATTTTAATATTTTTTTAAATGTGTATATATTTTTGGTAACAAATGAGTATAATTTGATTAACTAATTAAAATATTTATTTATTATTTTTTGTAATCCAGTTTATTTCATTAAAAAACCCGTATAAAAAAATTAATTGTTGACGTGTGTCCATAAAAAAAATTATTGACGTGTGAGTATGTAATTAATTTAATTTGAAATTAATAGATGATTCATAATAAAAATAGAGCTGTTTCATTAAAATACTTCTGACTTTAACTCTCTCTCTCTCTCTCTATATATATACGGAGTTGGTTCAAGTAGTAAGCGGTTCATTATCGTTTAAATAAAATCTTCAATTTCGAAATCTTGTAAATACATATTCTTGTTGGGAGACTCTCCAACGGGTAGAGCTCGAATGAGTCAAGACAATACCTAAAAACTGAACGGGGAACCAAATATAATATATATATATATATATATATATATATATATATATATATTAACTAACGACAATAGTAGAGTCTAATAAAGGGACTAATTCCTCACATAATGAATTCAGATTCAAAATTCAGTTGAAATAAGTATCTATATTTAATACATGGCACTAGCATTGCCTTGAACATAATTTTCTTCAATAAGAGAATAACCAAAAGAATATAATTTTTAAAGAAGATGGAAATTTTATAAGGCAATTTAATAAAATGCTTAAAATTTGTATAAAAATCTTTATGTAACTAATTACTTCTGTATATCTTTTTAATTATTTAATTCTATTTTTATAATCGAATAGCTATATATTTTTTTTTGTTTCGATTAGGATATTTATTGTCGAACATAATAATTACTTTTCTTGCTAAATTATAATATATATATATATATATATATATATATATATATATATATATATATATATATATATATATATATATATTGATATAATGATTAAAGCTATGAAGTATGAACAGGTAGCCCCAGCTAATTTGTGACTTTTTGGTTCCCATGTATTGGAGACAACCTCGTGTAAAACCTTCCTACTGATATTATTATTTTGGACAAAGCTCAACTTTAGTAGACCCACCTTGTACATTAATCCAACAGATTGAGATACAATGACCCACAAAAAAAAACATTTAAAATTCTTAGTGGATCAAAAAGTTAGGCATTTGTACAGGTTAAACTGATTTAGTAGGCTCGTGTTTTAATTTTATTATATATATATAAAAAAAAAATAATAAAGTAAAAATATTCTGCCTCTTTTAGAAAGCAATGAACTAAAATTGGTTGCTTGGAAGCATTGTTTTATTGTGAAGAGAATCTACTTAGTCAAGGAATGGCGGCATCTCTTAATTTCCTCAATTTCATATTCTGCTTTTCTTTTAAAAAGAAAATATTAATCCCATTGACCAAGTGGTGTAATCCCACTCATCGATCCCATCTCCATTTTTTTTTTAATATATGAATTTCTTTATTAAAGTTTTATATTGATTTTTTATATTTCATTGAAGTTCTATATTGATATTTTATGTTTTATTAAAGTATTAGATTAATCCTTTATGTTTAATTAGAGTTTCATATTGGTCATCTCGCATAGTTTTATTTTTTGCTTAAACTACGTCGTTTGGGTGTTTATTGTGTGTCTAAGGCCACGTCAGTTATCTGATACACGTATGAGAGATTATGTGTCTATCTCGGCACGCCACATCAGCAGTTAACTTAATAAATTGACGAACTTGAACAAAATAAACAATTTAAAACTTCTAAAAAAAATAAAAAACTAATTTAAAACTTGAACGAAATATAGAAAATTAAAATCAACATTTGACCTAATTATTATGTACCACTTGTCAGTTGTCACTATATTTTTGTTCTCTCCTTCCATCTCTAGGATTCTAGATAGATCATGAAAAAAATTATATATATTTTTTATTTGGTTGAAACTATATATCAATATTTAAAAGTTAAAACTCGCTTGTTTACGCACTAACTTTTTGATGGAAATACGCATATATCAAAAAAATTAGTAGGTTTTGATTTGTTTAGTTTAAAATTTAAATTAACTAAAGTCTCATTAGGGTGATAAAGTTTTCGTATCAAGGTTTTTTTTTTTATGCAAAATTTGAACTGATCCACTTTACAACTAATTTAATTTAAAGGAGAATTACTCACATTGGCGTAAAAAATATAGGTGAATTTTAAATTGATCATAAATATTTTATTTGTTTTATATTAATTTTAAAAGTATGGGGTTGATTTTAAATTAATCTTAAATATTTTATTTGTTTCATTTTGGTCCTATACGTTTTTACTGTGTTTCAGATTAGCCCAGACATGTTACAATCCATCAATTTTCCTCCGTTAAAGTGATGTGACACACTGATGTAGTATCATTCATTCTCCTATCTATCACAACATCTCTCATAGGTAGTTAATAACATGAGGTAACAATTAAAAAAAACTTCTCTTTTAAAATACCCAAACGACATCCTCAGGGAAGAAGCCCATCAAATCATCAATGTTTAACAAGTTTTTTTATTAATAGACACTTCATGTTATTAGCACCTAAGAGAGATTATGATAGACATGAAAGAGAATGATGTCACATTAGTGTGCTACATCATCGTTAATAGAAAAACTGGTGGACTATAATAGTTGGACTAATTTGAAATATGAGGAAAATATACATAATCAATGTAAAACAAATGAAACATTTATGACTAATTTAAAATCCATCCAATACTTTTAATACAAATATAAAACAAATCAAACATTTAAAAATGATTTGAAATCTATGTTATACTTTTAAGACCAATATAAATATTTAGCCTAATTTAAATAATTAATCGAGATATTCTCGAGTAGAAATTTTACAATAGAAATATTTACATATGCATAACTGCACAATTAGAATCAAATTTATTGGGAGATTCTTTTATGTATATAGAAGAAAATTTTATCATTAGATTTAGTCCATTTTCAAATGTATTTACAGATATGTACCACTTTTTTTGTATTGACAAAAAATTACCCTCATATATGATAATTTACTGAAAAAATTTGTTAAAAATACTTCAATAAAGACAATTTATCAATTAAACAAGTCAACCTATAAATTGTACTTAACAAGAGTATTTTATTGGCAGCGTAATCAAAATAGAGGACCCACAAGACAGGTAGTATGCTAAACTATTCTTACTAAATCTAAATTTTTACAAAATTTTTTAATAAATCGCCGATAACGATTTTGTGGTGTCAATAAAGCTATTACATATCTATAAATACTTCTTAAGAAATGAAAAATATGTGGATAAAATTGTCTTGCGTATATAATTAAGACTAAATTAAGTTAAAATTATTTAGGTACTTGAAGTTTATTAATATAATTAAAATATGTGTCAAAAAAGTTTTGTATAACTAATCATGATAGAAAGATAAAATAAAAAATAATAAATTACATAACCAATCAAATAAGAGAAAGAATATAAATAATATTTATAATTAATGAATTTTATAACAAATACCTAAGTAACTATCTTAATTTTTTTCATATATTTATTGGAAGTTGTTCTTAACCACGTTTTTTTGGAGTTTTATAAAAAGTTAAAAACACGGAGACCTGCGCACAAAACAATTTTTCTTAATGGCAGTTTTGTAATTTTAATTACTACTTACCAAAAGAAAAAACAAAAAGAAAAGGAGCACTTTTTTAATGTACTATCCATGTTTATTAAAGAAAATGTAAGAATCACATGATATATATGAAATAAATGTGTATAATATAATAAGATTTATTGATACACATTTATACTAATAAGAATTGCACTATTTTAGAAATTAATTTATTTTGGGTACCAACAATATTATAGTTGAAACTTGAAATATTGTTCTCAACCGCCGTGCCAGATAAGATAATTTGAGAGATAAACCAATGCATTATTATAGTTTTTTTTTGGAAAAAAATTTACATCCATTTTTTTATCTGTTTTTTTTATTTGTCTATTAAAATATGACATGTGTCATTTATTTATATGAACATTTATTTATATGACATGTGTCATTTATTTATATGTTTTTTTTATTTATTTTTTTCAATTCGGTTAAAATGCTGTTAAAGAAAAAAAAAACTTACACATATCATATTTTGATAGACAAACTTAAAAAACAAAATAGATCATTTTTTTTTTTCTGAGTGAGCATAAAATAATTATGGCGAACAAATGTGACTAATATTTATTTTCACGATATACTTCTTAATTAAATAGACTCTAATATTGATCATGAAATTTGTTCCATACACACGCGTCAAAAATTAAACCCCTAAGTCCTATGTGAATACTTAAGAGAACAAGTTAAATATCAAGTAAGCTAGACCTTGTACATTTTAATATAGTGCTTGTTTGGGTATTGGTCAAACACAAAATAAACAAACATAAAAATGTAATTTAATTAACTGGGGCAATCGGGTCATAACTAGTTTTTTTGCCTGATTATTTAATTTCAACGTGGAACACAATGATAAACCTTTCATTTAATTTTCATGGGTTGGTGTTTATATTTGATGTGTGATAGTATTTAAATGAAATTATCTTTAATTGAAAAACTGATAAAAAATACTACACTCCTTTTGCTCTTAACTGAAAACTCTGAAAAAGAAAACGTTTATTTCTAATTAAAAAAGATAAACTATGAAAAATAAAAATAATGAAAATGGCATATGTGGGTTAACGCATGTATAAAAATACTACATTTTTTTTTTCATTTTCAATAGTAAATTACATATGTGGGTTATTTTATTCAATTAGATAATTAAATTTTCAATTTCTGGAATAATAGGACCAAATTGAAAGATTCATCAAACTACAGGGATCAAAATATATTTCATCAATTATATATATATATATATTAAAGAATTCATTTAAAGATATTTTAGTTATAGAAAGTTAACATCTTTATTATTTCATTTAAAAATAATAGTACAATTCTAACTGTGGAGGAAAAAGTCTTGCATCCTCTTGAAAATTTAGTTGTTAATCATTAGTTTTGTTTTGATATTGTGTTATTTTAAGTTTTAAAAAAGAATAAATATTTTAATATAGATTTGAAAACAAACAGCTAAGAACGATTCACTTAGTGGGATGGAGGATGTAATGAAAATGGATGATGTAATAGAATTGCAGAAGAAAATGCAAAAAGTGATATGATGTGATATGAATGGAATAAAAGTGAGTAAAATTATCATTTGACCCTTATATTAAAAGTGAGAATGAAATAAAGTGCGTGAAAAAGGAGAGTGGATCCTCTACATTGTAAGGTGAAGTGTTCACTAAAATAAGGAAAGAGATAGAGAGAACAACTAAGAGAGAGAAATTGTGAAAATGTAGGACTCATAATTTTTTCTTTATATATCTATTCTCACTTTAGAGAGCACTTCACTTATAATGTAGAGGATCTATTCTCGTGAAAAAGTAAGGATAAAAATATATTATAGTTTGAATAATATAAAGAGATTACGTCTACAATCTCGAATGGGGTTGAACTTGTAGAGATAGGCACACTGGAATTTGAAGCAAAGCCTTTATGAAATTAAGTAAGCCTTGACCATTGAACTATTTGTACCTTTGTTGATATAAAGACAAAATTTTATATAACACATAATATGAAACCTAAATTAATATTTTAAAAACGAACATACAAAAATATGTTATTTGATACATAAAAGCCAAAAAGAAAATTTAAAAATATAAGATAATATTTTTTATTTACTTTTATACTTATAAAATATTGAGAATTAATATATATATATATATATATATATATATATATATATATAGTTTCATAATATATTTTATTTTAAATTATTTATAACATCAACCGATTTAACTATGGAAAAAATTTAGGTCCATTTCATCCAGTTTCACTAATTATATATTGTATTTACACTCTCTTTCTTCTATGATTAGTCATATAAAAGGTGGTTTTTTATATTCTCTCTCTACTGTGATTGGTCATTTAAACACTTTTTGTCACATGTTATATTTATATTGGGGAACTGGATGAAATAGACATAAGTAAATGAACCTAAATTTTTTCCTTTTAACTATTTATCAAATTTGAACTGATCGAATCAATTGAACAGTGAATCGAAAACTTAGCTGAGTCATTTTTCGATCTAATTTTTAGAAAATTGTTTAAAATTACATTATTCATATAGTTTATAGAAATCCGCATCCATTTCCATCCCATCCCATCCCATGTATCATGTGATTTCATTTCCTCTGAGATCCCACCACTCACCACGTGGTCCCCACCTCTTCTTCACATTCTTCATCCTTTCCTTTTCTTTTCTTTTTTTTCGTAAATATCCTTTCCTTTTCTTTATTTATTTCTTTTTGTGATTTTGCTAACGAGTTGTCTTTAGTTATTATTAAAGAATTTATTTCGGTTAATAAAAGAATTGAAAAAATTATTTATTTTAATTTTTCAAAATTTTAAAATAATACATGTTCTTTTAACCAATTAAAAAATCTTAATAAACATCTTAAAACATTTGTTTTCCAATTCCCTTCTCTTTTAAATAATACAAAAGTAAATCAATATTGGCGCCATCTCTAACTTAATTAAAGTCATATTTATATATCAAATAAAAAATATATATACAAATTTAGTTATTTTTAAAAATTATTTAAAAAAGTATGTTATTTTTACTGTGCACATTACAAAACGTGAGTTTTTCTTGTCCAAAATTAAAAACATTTTGTAATGTGCATCGTAAAAATAATATATTTTTGTAAATAATTTTTAAAAATAATTTAACTTATGTATATATATTTTATTTGATATATAAATGTGCAAAAACAAATAATTCTTTTCTCAAAAAAAAAGAAAAGACAAAGTGGAAGAGTCATCTCTCTTCAATCTTCTCTCATCTCGAAACCAGCTACGTGGAAACGTACAAGCAAAGCCCAATTTCATTTATTATCATTTCTATTTCTATTTTTATTTTTTATCCTTCATTTTATATTGGATATTAAAGGGGAAAAGAATGATTCTTCATTATCCTCTTATTATTTAACTTTTAAAAATTCGAATAAACAAATATGGAATGAATTTATGATAACTCTTTTTAATTAGTTTAAATTATTATAAATTAAAATATTTTAAAAGATTTAAACAAAAGAGTATAACTTATTATTTAACTTGATATAAAAAAATTTATTATTTAACATCGGAGAGTATATTTAGAACTTTAAATTGAGAAATTAACGAGAGGAGCAACACATATTCTCTTTGTTTAAAAAGTTAAAAATTTTAAGGGTGAGATTTTTTAATCTTCTATTATCTTTATTAATTATAAATTTTTTTGACTTAAAATCCTTTATAATTTTAAAATATTAAAAAAAACAATATATTAATCTCCCTCCATTCCTATTCTCCTCCCTTTTAATATCTCCACCTCCCTCCTCTTTCTTTAATTAATTAATTAATTATTATGGTGTGGAAGAAGCAGCCAGCGTCAGCCGTCAGATACGAGCGAGCTGTCCAAGAAATGTTGGCTTCCGCTCGGCTCGGCTCCACCCTTGCGCCTCACGCTTCTCCCGCCTTTCACAATGTTAGGTAAATGAATAGGTACAGCAAATCAACCTTACAATTACAAGCTATCAATAACAAATATTTATGTTAATAAATAAAGCTGAAAGTTGGTATTATTTTACACGTAATTATTCAAGGGTAGAGTACATCAATTCTTTAATATTTAAATAAATTATAATTCATTTTTTTTCTTATTCACCTAAATTTTATATATTCTATTTATATTTAAATTTTTTTTATCCAATTTCATTTTCTGTATATTAAACTATATTTTGATTTTTAATAAAACAATAAAGAATAATGAAACATGATTTCATTAAATATTAAGTTCTCGTTTGGTTACAAAAATTTTGGAGGAAATGAAATGAGAATGAGAATATTAGTGAAAATGTGAGTATCTGAATGTGATGTGAAAAAAATAAAAATAGGTAAAATGACAATTTTATTCTAATATTAAAAGTGAAAATAGAATAGAAATGAGTGAAAAAATAAGGACAAAAATATAATTTTATCAGATTACAAAAAGTAAAGTATGTTTGATAAGTATGTGGCAATATTTGCACAACCAAACAGGACCTAATTTTATTGATAACTACAAGTTAGAGATAATTTAATATAATATGATAATTATTTAATCACTTTCTTTAATCTTATTTTATTAAAAAAGTCAAATTAACTTGTATATGAAAAATCTAGATAAAAAAACTTTATTCCATCGTAAAAAAAAAGACAAGTTTATCGTTAATCCTTTTAAATTAAAAATAATTAATATATAATTGTATATAAAAATTAAGATACAATTATTCGTACATCTCAAAAGGTAACTCAGAGATAGGTGATTTTAGGGGTGTTCAGAACCGAACAAAACCGCCGCACTTGAATCAAAGTAAACCGAACAAAACCGATCAAAGTATGGTTTGGTTCGGTTTGGTATGTCGAAAAACCGAACCAAACCGCATACACATACATGTATATATATGTACATATTATGATAAAATTTCTAAATAATAAAGTTTAAAATTTATTTTTAGAATGTTAGATTAAATTTAGTCAATCTAAAAATTTAATTTTAGAACTAAGTTGATTGTATATTGTATGTACATGAAATATTACTATACTTTTTATTATTTATATTGAATAAAATTATATTTTTTATTAATAAACTTAAATATGTAAGTTTGATAATATAAAAGTCCTAAACTGCCAAACCGAACCGCTCAAAACCGCTCGTTTATGGTTTGGTTTGGTTTGGTTTGACGCTATCAACTTAAACCAATAGGTGCACTAAAATTTCACCAAAAACCGCTCAAACCAACCGCCGAACACCCCTAGGTGATTTTTCCTTAAATAGTTTGATTTTTCTTTAATAGTGAATTCAGTAATAAATACTTTATTAAAAAGGTAGCTCAGAAGAAATATTGGATTTGAATGACGGGACAAACGTGAAAATGGCACTATGGCAGTGAAAGCAAAAGACGTGTAAATGGGTGTAAGAATTTAGTTCTATTTTTTATTTAACAAAAAAATCATATATAGATATTTAAAAAGTTTTTCTTACAAATAAAATATTTTTGTTTTTCTTACAAATGATTTTTTTTTCATATTTAATATCCGAGATATTATTATGATTAATTTAAATTTGATCTGTATCGTCCACCTAATTATGATAGGAGAGTATATATCTCAATGAAAATAACTGTATTCATAAGGTCTCGAATGAAAACCTTACTTAAATAATATTAAATGGTTTATCACTTAGACCAATTATCGTCGGTAATTTTATCTTTTATATGTACTAATCGAGTAGATATTCAGTAATACGATAGTACTGAACTTCAGTACATGCCTCCAATCAATTGTCCATTCAATGTGGGTTATAATTAATGTGAATTTTTATTAATATTAATATATGGCACTACATGAGTATTGAAATTTTATCCCCCCTAATAATTGTAATATTTTCTTGATCAAAACTTTATTTTGGTCTACTTACAAACATAAATGACTAATTTAAAACTTTTAAAACATAAACAACTAATTTAAAATTTGAATAAAATATAAATCATCAAAATAAAATTTTGGCGTATTTTCTTTTAACCAAACATCATGACGAAATTACTATTGTTAAAGGCTTCTTAAAGCGATAGCAAATAAGTTTATATGAGATTAAAATAATAATTACGTATATAGCTTTGAAATTTCGTTGAAGCTCATCTTTGTGGAATTCAAATAACCAATTAAAACCTACCCAAAAAAAAACCAATTAAAAGAATTAAAAAAAAAAATCGGAATGTTTAGTCTCATTTTTTTTGAAGTTTGGATAAAATTATATCAATTGTCTTCTAATTTATTTTTTTCAGTAAAAATAATTTTGTGTTTAGAACATAACTGTTATCTTATTTTTAATATATAATAGTAAATTTGATTGAATTTCATTAATTAATATTTAACATAAAATTTTTAATATAATAAAGACAATTACAAAAGATTCTTATTTTGAAATGATTACATATTATATAACATATTAGATTTATGGAAAATTTTTTTAAAAACATAACATTATAAGAAATTTTAAAGTGATTTATTATATTATTTTTTTAAATAACTTATTATACTTTTTAAAATTAAAAAGGGATAAGTACAAGTGGTATAAAATATAATAAAGAATGGGACCCAGGGTGTGAATTGTCTCCCACTTCCACTTGGGAGCAGGGATGGCAATCTTACCCGAACTCAAGAGTATCCTGAAAATTTATTTGTTGAATTTGGATCTAAAAATTTTAATAGGTAAAAATTCGAGTCCAGGTTCAGAGATGGGTAAGGGTGTATTCACCCTGGATCCGAACCCGGTGATATAATATATATAAAAATGTTTTATATATAAAAATATATTTTATATCATATCAAATTGTGTATTTTAAATTTGTTTTTCTTAAACTTGAAAATAATTAAATTTATGAATGTGTGTTCAATACTTGTGATTAAAGTACTTGTGATGTATGTAGCAAATTTTGTAGAAAAAATAGTAACTTTTCTGAGTCCGGGACCAGGTCTGGGGATCTAAGTATTCGATGGGTCCGGGAACGGATATCAAATTTCATACTCGGTGAGAACAGGTCTGGAGATGGGAAAAATATTAACTGCCGGAGACAAAAATTACAATATCCTACCTAAATTTTATCCATTGCCATCCCTACTTGGGAGTTAGTCTTTTTTTTTTTCCACAAGTGACATGTATTTTCAATTCGACGTATTTTTCTTTGATTAAGATATTATTAAATTAAATGTAATTATTTTTCTATAAAAATTTGAATTTAAATTATTATATTATAAGAAATTAATCTCACTTCCCACGCCCAACAACCTCACTATAAACGTACGTCTTTTTCAAAGTGTTAAAATGTATTCATTTTATATATTAATTAATAAGCAAAAGAAAATATATTATTTTAGATCTAAAATTATTAATAAATTTTGTTTATAAATAATTGCAATCTTTTTATGCAAAATGAAAATAAAAGAAGGCACTACAACTATTAAATAAGACGTTACTAAGCATAACTAAAAAGATTATTGTACAAATTTAAACTATAAATAATTTTATCAAGTCGTAATTATTTAATTAGTCCTGAATATAAAGAAATCTTTTAAAGAAAATATGCCTACTAAATAAAATTTTGAATGAATTCGAGAGAAATTTAAACTCTTCCCAATGAATGAAGCAAAAGTTTTATTTCAGATCCAAGTATTTGTACCACACTAAATCACTAATTGCATTTTTAGCTTTTAACTTAAAAGTAATGCTACAGAATTATTGTGATCCAACCTATTGCAGAACCCTAATTTTTTTCTATACTTTTTTTTTACATAAAATGTTAGCAAGGGAAGACACTCCTAAGTACTAGCGAATAGAGCGCCAGTGGCATGTTGGGGAGACCAATAGAGACCCAACCCAAAGGATTACTGCACAGGCCTAAACCGCAAGTAGTTTTACCCATTCACAGCTACTCGATCAAGTAGCCCTTGGGTGCCAGAGGATCTCCCTGAGGAGGGATACCCACCAAAGCAGGATTTTGGAAAACAGAATTTTGGATGGCTTCAGGGGGATTCGAACCCTCGCCCATGAGTGAGATGAAAATTTTTCTCCGAATCCTTGACCATTTGTGCCAATCCACTTTAACTTTTCTCTATACTTTTAAGTATTGTATAGACCGAAACCCCCCTCCCTCAGATGACAAATACCATTAGGTGATCCGTACGAATGTTTGATGTGGGCATGATTTTCTCCTTTGGTTTGCTTATGTAACCAACACATGACCATCAAACTCGCACATGGCAACGCAATCGTGCAAGTTCAGCTAAGTATAATATCATCATCATATATAATTAAATAAGGTTTTCAACAATGAATCAAACCAACCACGTGCAAAACTTACTCAATCAACCTAATTAATTACCTTCCAAGTTCTAACATTTCGAAGTGCTTTTCACCTAACTTCTTATAATCAACGTGATTATCTAACAAAACATTGAATTATTGACTCAAGTGATGGATGGTTATGAATTTATGATCAATAGGGATATGGCCATATATATATATGGGTAAGATATATATTAAAGTTTTCGTCTTGAAATTTTAAAAATAGAAAAAAAAAAATATACCCATACACCTACTTGGCTATTTATTTCTAAATCTTTTGAATCTCCAAATCATTGAACCTAGACTCATTTATAGTTTATTGCATTTACAGAAATATAAAAATGATGTCATTTAAAAAAAATTGTGATCCATTTAGGGTTCATTTAGTAGTCAAAATAGGATGAAAAGAATGAGAATGAAAAAGGGATCAAAGTGGATGAAAATGACAATTTTATCCTTATATTAAAAAGTTATTAAAATAAAAAAGACAAGGGCAAAATGATAATCAATCAATCATTTCCACAAATATTCTCCATATAATTTCATTCAACATTCCGACAAATATTCTTCATACCAAACAACTCCTTACATATAAATTCATAACAAAAGTATTAAAAGTTACAACAATTAATTAATTTTATATATATATATATATATATAATTAATTAATATAAAATCTTACGTACAAGTTTATAATTGAAAGTTTGTCAAATATAATAATTTATTTATCAATATTAAAAGTAAGTTATCTTATTGATAACATCAAACAACTAACATACATATATAATTTACATTTTAAATGAATAAATTAAAATATGTTTTTATAATACAAAAATAGTATTGAATTAATTTATATAGAGTGAGTATGCATTCAGGTTGGTTGCATCCTTCAACACGAATTTGAACCTAAAGGGTAACTATTAAAGAATTTCCTTAAAAAATGATTTATTATGAAATAAAATTGAAAGTTCATTTAATGTTGATGATAATGTTAGTTAAAGTGAAATGTTGAACTTTCTTTTTGGGTCAAGAAACAAAGTTTCATTTATGGATAAAATGCACAAGGACAAATACAATAGGAGACTATATATGCAAAGCTTGCAAATCATATATATAGAATAACCAAGTCATGCTTTTGAAGTCAAACACAAGACTACATCAAAAGATCTATAGTCATAAGTCATAACACATCTCTTAACAAATTTAACCTAAATTACCACAAGAAGATGACATACCCACCTCCGATCCCAATTCTCTTTTATAAGAATTAATGATTTCAAAGCTCTCCAATGTAATACTAATTTGTTCATCATTGCTGTAATTCTAGAAAGTAGTTGTGTTTAACAGGTGATAATACCACCGCTCACTTAGGGTACGCTTGGTATAAATGCACAGATGTAAAGTATTGTAAAGAAAGTACTGTAGAATAAAAGAGAGTACTGTAGAGAAAAGTGAGGAGAGAGATAGAGAGAAAAATTAGGAGAGAGAAAAAAGTATGATAAAAAACGTGTTTGGTATGTATAAAATATGATGTAAATTTTTTTTGAAAATCATAAAACAACAAGATTGTACTGTTTGGATTTTGCACCAAACATACCCTTAGTTTTAGGCCAAACGTTCATCGTGAGCTATATTTATGTGTCAATTAAAGAACTCCAACGTGAATCATAAGGCATCTTTATGGATTGGGCCTGCAATTTAAGATTATATCTATAATCTATAAATATATATACGTCTCATTTGCCTAAACTCAAGGGAAGTTAATTATCGCTACACAAACAACACACAAGCATTTACTTAAATCTTAAGTTGTTCATTGCCTCTAAGCTTTCCACATCTCTTTCTCTCCTTCTATGTGACTTCTTACAAACTTCCACTGGTACATTTCTCTGACCAACAATCACACACAGATCCTAATATCTTGAACTATACATAGACTTTGATCCCTTTTCATGCTAAATTACTTAAGCTCCTATATTTTTACTGACGCAAAGTTCTTTATTTCATAAATTTATCATCATCATGTAAGAAAAGAAACTTTTATATAAGAAAAGAAAAAACTTTCCAAAGAAAATATTTTATAAAAGCAAAAGAAAAAACTTTGATGAATGAAGAAGAGAAGAAGAACCACTCTAAATTAGTAGACTCTAAGCTGCTTAGTGGCAAGTGGCAATTAGAGCTATCGAAACGGACCAACTCAGTCCATACGAGTTGGCTTAAAACGGGCCAAATTTTTTGAAGTCAGGCTCTTTTTATGTTTGCGAGTCCGCAAGCCAACTTTTTTTTTTTCAAATTGAAAGTTTAACATTATTAATCCGCTTTGCATAAAGAAATGACTTTTCCTTTTCTTTTCATTGCTGTGCATCCCTCCAATTAAAAAGATTTTGTAGTACAATCCAAATTTCTTTTCATTTAATTTTTTTTTGACCTATAATATACCGAGTCGTCGTATTTGGTTAATGAAATGAAACTGTTGTTGAATGCGTGTTACTCTATACTTGATAACAATAAACTGAAATTGGATCCAGTGCAATTTCCTTCCGTGCAATTCCGGTACAATTCCTATAAAATACACATTTTTACTTCATTTTTAAAGTACTAATATGGACTCACATTAATAATAATCCACTATGAATAGATTAGAGACCAAATTAATATCAATATTGACAAATATCATCACCTTAATGGATTAGGGACCAAATTGTTATTAATATTAAAAAATAGTCTCACGAGGCTATTTAGTGTTGATATTTGTCAAAATTGATAATAATTTCATTCCTAATCCATTCATAGTGAGTTATTGTTAGAGTAAATTCGTATTAGTACTTCAAAAATGAAGTAAAAATGTGTATTTTATAAGAATTACACCGAAATTGCAAATAAACTAGTTAATTTCACTGTGTTCTTGACTTCTTGCTAAATTTGAAATACATGTCTTATATAAGCAATGATTTTTCAATCTTAAAAATATATGATCTCTAATATTTTTTGGTACTAAATTTTGTGTTTGTAAGATTGAGAAATCAAGTAATTGATGTATATTATATTATCTATTAAAAAAATAAAAAATTAAACCAAACGGGTTCTTGGTTTCCCGCAGGGATAATTATGGGTAGGGTATGGGTAGGGTACTATAATCTTTAGACCTGTACCCGGACTTGAACGGGTATCAAAATTAATCTCCATATTCGGACCTACGGGTAGTTAAATTCCCATACCCGGACCCAGACCAATAAAAATTTGAAATAAATTATTATTTTTTTAATATAAAATTTATTTTTATCAATTTTTTCATCTATAATCACAAAAAATAAAAAAAATTAAATCATAAATATAAATGTACAATTAAATTACTTTAATATCTATATGATATTTCACATTTTTTTTAGAATTATATATTTTCTCAACACAAAAAAATTTAAAAATAATACTTTATATATATAAAAATAAATAATTACTATTGCGGATAGGGTATGGGTAGGGTACCTCCTTACCCGGACCCGTTGACTTTGTACTCGGACCCATACCCAAATCCGTAAGATAAATTTTCAAGATACCCATTAGGTATGAGTATTTTGATCATCTCTAATTACCCGCAGCAAACTCGTATGAGCTGTGAGCTAAATGGGTGATCAGGGACTCAGGGTCATCCTGACCCATATCAATACAATTATGATTTTAATATTGAGATAAATATTAAATTAAATATGAAATATCATTTAACTATCCATAAATATGTTTTTGCTTTCCTCTGGTTAATAAATGCATTGATTATATTTCCCTTTCTAATAGTTCCTTTTTCATTTGATCCAAGACCCTTAACTCAAAATATAACTAATAATTGTGACAAAAGTAATAAAATAAAATATATTTTCAAAAAGTTTATAGTATATATAATAATACTATATTAACAATTTTATAAAAATATTAGTTACCAATATGTAAATTTTTTTATTTACATTTTTTCATAAAATAAACGATCATCCTTGGTGAATACTACTCTCTAAAATAGACGGATTGTTTTTTAATGGGTGGTATATATTCAAACAGGAAGAATTGTATTTCAGAAAAAAAATATATGATATTACTAACAAAACAAACATATGTAAATTTGACCTTTTGTTTATGAATGATACGATTAAAATATCTAAGATATCTCAAAAAACAAAAAACAAAAAATCTAACATATAACTTGGTTAGGTTGACTATTCCATTTTTCGAATAAATCAATAAATGGAAGATTAGGGTATAGTTAATATAATTTTTTTTAATTGTTTTATAAAAGAAAAAAAGTTCACATTAGTATTGATCTCATGTATTTATACATGTTATTAATAAAAAAAAACATATTTTCTTTGTTTTAAAAGATTGAAGTTCATAACATAATTTTTTTGTCTAGACCAGGATATCTACCATCGAGCACAGTGACTAATCTCCTAGCTGAATTGTAGGCACCTTGAAGGGTGGGACAGCTGACCCAAAGATTTCAAGCTACTCCATACCCCTGACACCTCCGCAGATCTGAACTCCATTTAAGGGTTTGCTGCTGGCCAATTAGTTACTGCATGCACAAGGTGGGATTTGAACCCCCAACTCTTCCTTAAACGACCTAATGAACTAACCACTAGACCAACCAAACTTGATTTGTTCGTAACATATTTTAATTGTCATGTATTATATGTTGCCAAAACACATATTCTAATTTCAAATCTCGAATAAATTAAGTGTTAAATATTGGTTTATTTTTTCTAATTTCAAATCTCACCACATATTTGGAAAGTCCTTAAATAGAGATTTTTTTTAATTGAGTTCATAAGCATTATTCCTTATTAATTCTGAGTATTGTAGTTATAATCCAGTAAAATTAAAAATTAATATATTCACGGTATAATAGATATTTATGAATATTCGTGTATGCTTGTGTTACGTGATGTATTCATTTCCTTTATTCCATTCCATGTCTCCATTTAGTGACCAAGTATTCTTCTAAGTTCAAATAAAATATCAGCATGGAATAAAGCAGCATGCAACCCATATAATTAAATTTGCATTGAAAAAATTGCAAGTTTCTATTTGGAAAAAATAAGAATAAAAGAATATACAAATCTATAGTTAAAAAATATTTTTTGTAATTAAAATTAGCTGTACTCTCATTCAACGCGTCACTTATAAATAAAATCTCTTCATGTTAATGATATTATTGATTATAAAATCAATTATGAGATAGATAAATTATATCAATTATATATGTATAAGTTACTGATTAAAAAGTATTTTGATAAAGATATAAGAATTACATTTAGTATTTCCTTTAATAGTAAATTATAACAGATTTTGTTTCCTAAGCAATTTGAAGTCCAGATCAGTTTTTACGTTATACCTTTTCAAGTCCAACATATTTTTCACACTCAACATTGATTGATTTGGAGGTTATGATTTCTTCAAAATTGGGATGATAAAGGTATTAAAGAATAGAAATCATAATTAAAGTAAGAGACAATTTTCATTGTTTACTGAGAATAGTGTAAAACTCAAAACCTTGATCACGGAGTTAAAAAATATGTCCAAATATAGGTTATTTATGAAATAATCAATCTTCAATTTTTTTTTTTAAAAATTATATATAAAATTTATCCCAGATAAAGTATTGATTGTGACTCTCCGATTTTCCATCTTTTTACAGACATCCATCATAAGATTCAGAAAAATTGAATCAGAATTCAAAGTCAAATTAATAAATATTTATACTCAATAATTCAATTTACTCTTTCCCTTCATTGATTATGGAAGCGAACTAGTCATAATGGCCATCGCTATCTTTTTTAAAAAATAAAATAAAATCTTTAATTCGAACATAAGATTTGGCCCTCAAAAAATATAAAATAAAATATAATTTATAAAGATATCTTTCAATTAATTTAGTCCATCTATCAATCTATCAGATAAAAAAATTGACACGATTGATAGTATGATATTTTTAGAAACTTAGTTAAGTTTTTTTTAAAAAAAAAATATTTAAATTTAAAAAGTCAGATTTTACTAAAAATTTGCTTATATTTGAATTTTTAATTTAATATTTTTAATTTTTTTTTAAAAGCTTACTGGATGCTAACATAGCAGCCTTTATAGCAGTTAAGAGCTGATTAGAAGAATGATTTGAGAGTGGTGTAGAGTACTTTGGATTTATAAACCATCAAACACCTCAAATTGCAAACCTTTCCAAATTGAGGGGTTTATGAAGGTTTGTGTTGTTTATAAAATTTAATATTATTATTAACCTTTTTTTATTATATTTTTGTTCATTTATTATAAGAATAATATTGTCAACCACCAACTTTATATTTTTTAAATTCTCAATCAATGGAATGATTTGTTTGAACCACTCCATCCCACCCACTCCGTACCACCCTATTACTAACCATCCACCCCTCTCTTTAAAACTCACAACCAAGGCCTATGGGTCTAAAATGCCACATCATTATCAGTTTCAAATTCTTTATCCAACAAAATGATTATAATTATCAACGGGGAATTGGTTTAAGTGGTAAGCGATTCGGTATAGCTTAAGTAAGCTTTTGAATTCGAGGCCTTATAAATGCAGCTATTCCAATTGGAAGACTCTCCCACCATAGCCAGATGCATGACGCGGGTCAAATCCGAGTTAGTCGAAGCAGTATCTCGGACAACAAGCAGAGAACCAATAAAAGAGATCAAGTTGATTAAGGTGCATATTTCAAGGATCAAAATTAATTGACGTAGTGCGGCACAGATAGTAAGAAATCTGTGTTCCCTTAAATAATACCTCACGGGTTTGAACTCTAGAAGAATGAGAATGGAGTGTCATCCGCTAAATGGGTCGCCCTTAAGAACGGGCTTTGCAGTACTCAAAAAAATTAATCACCAGGCCCACTTTAATAGATATTGATGAATCCTTCTCTCAACGACTCGAACTTTGACGACCCGTAAGCAACCTGCAAACAACCCACGCGGGAAGAGGTTCCTCCCACGGTAGGACTTTGACGCTGAAGTCAGGTACCAGAAGTAAGGAATATAGTGAGAGTATATTAGATTCGGTAATCATACATGGGAGGCCTAATTTATACTTATAGGTTCTATTAGAGGGTACAATGATCATTTAAAGTCCTAGGGAGTAGCAAAAGTCACGTCAGTGAGTCGAAACAAGTGAAAGAGCTTGCTCAATTTGATATGAGCATACTGTATCAAATATTCTAATCATAAATAAAAAAATTATCAAATGCATTTTTTTTGGGACTAAATTCGCAAAGACATCATCAATTTATTAATTTACTAAAATAAAACTTCATTAATTCATCCACTTTTTCATAGAAAAGTCCATCCCATTCCCCCACTCGATCCATCTATCATTCAATTCAAAGCCACCAACAACTTTCCCAAAATACCATCGCATTTACCCCATATTTAATTTTCCTACCAAACCCTACCAAGCTACCTTCCTTAGCTAGTCCTAACCTAAACCTAAGCCGAGCCAAGCTAAACAAAAAGCTCACAAGAAAGGCCGTGATTGACTAAGAAAGTGGGGCCCACCAACTGACCCGGACTCCAATTCCGAATTCAACTCCGTTTAATATAATTAAAAACGGAAAGTAGCAGACACCCAATTTTCCCCCTTTATTTTTTCTTTACTTTTTTTTTGGAGGTTGAGAATTTAGGAAAAAGAGAGAAAAAAAAAGTATCATCAAAGAAACGTAAAAAAAGGCAAATCAAAATCCGTGATGGCCTAAGTATTCGTTCCCTCACGCGCCTGCTTCATCTCCATCATTACACCTCCCTCCCTTGTCTGTGTCTTTCTCTCTCTTCCTTGTCCCCTCCTTATATAAACCCTAGCATCTCTTCCCCACGTCTCGCCACCACACTCCCTCACACACACTCTCTCCCTCGAAATTAAAAGATTTCAAGAAATTTAAGTTATTATTATTATTTTACGATTCTTACCCGATGGAAGACCCGAGTTCGAAGAAGCGGATCCGAGATGACTCGGGCGAGTCCGTCATGGAACCGCCCGAGGTGAAGAGACTCAGAGACGATCTCCTCGAGTTTCTCGACGATAACGATCCCGCGCTCTCGACTCAGGATCTCGACTCCGTCATGAAGAGCTTGCAGGAGGAGATCTCTGCTTCTTCTTCTTCTCCTTCTCCCTTCCACGCTCCCGTCGTCGATCTGACGTCAGATTCCGGCGAGTCTCAGCCGCAGATCGGGTACCTCCTGGAGGCCTCCGACGACGAGCTCGGCCTGCCTCCTCCGCCGGGTGAGTCGGCGGTGGAGGCGGAGGGAGGGAAGAGCGAGTTTCAGGCTGAGTTGAGCAAGGTGTCGTCGGACTCGTCCGGTATCGCCGAGTTCTGGGAGTTTGAAGATCAGATCCCGAGTTATGACTCGTTCGAGTTGGGAGGCGGTGTTGGTTATAACGGTAGTAGTACTGAGTACGTGGCGTTTGATGGCTTGTTTGATCATTCTGATGTGTATTATGACTCGGCCGAGTTTTCCGAGTCGTGGCGGCAGGAGACGTTGCCGGCGCAGTAGCACGGAGAAGAAAGAGAAAGGAATCTTTTCCGTCGTCTTACGGATTTTATTTCGTATGCGACGAGACTTGTAAATTTTTTTTTGTTCCTTTTCTGAAGGAATTTACAGAAAGACATGTTTAGGTTTAGGATGAAATGAAAGACGATCTTTGACGGGTGAATTTTATTTTTATTTTCTAACGATTTAATTCAAGGCTAAAATGATAAAGATGCTCTGCGCGCCTCCTAACTATATATTACGAAGGAAAAATATTTAGGTGAAAATTTTTTTATTCTTTTTATTAAATTTCACTAATTATATATTTAATTTATATTTTTTTCTTTTATGATTATAGGCATTTTATATTTTCTAATTGGTCATAGATACTTTTTGTCACGTGACATATTTATATTGAGAAACTTGATAAAAAAAAGATATAAATAATTTGATCTAAGTCTTTTCTTTGTAAAAAAACAAATAATGTTCTTGGAGGTGGTGTGTTTGATATGATGAGAGTGAATCCTCTAAAATAATTCTTTACCTTTCTTAGTAGTTATGAAAGAGATAGAAAGAAGGAAAATATTTTATTTCTTGATTATTTTCTCTCTCAATTTTCTTTTTCTTTATCTCTCTCATAACTTCTCCAAAAAATGTAGAGAATTATTTTAGAGATTCGATATCATCATTGTCTCTAATTTATCTTTTTTAATTTTGAGATTTGTATTAAATTTTCTATTAATTAAAAATGGCACACATGCGGTTATTCTTTTAATTTAAGGTAAATTATAGTTTACTCGTGGTTTGGCTTAAATCCAGTTTGTCTCTCATGCGATTTAAAATGCGACACTTAACTACTATGTGATTTGGCTTAAAATTAATGTGCTTCCTGTGGTTAGAGTGTGACACTTGACCCCAATACATAACTTCCGTCTTCTTACACAAGTAATTAATCTTCCTCCTCGATAGAAACTAAACTTTACATGCCACAAATTTTTTAGGGTTTTGCTAACCAGTGCCCTTAGGGCACTGGTTAAGAATGCATTTAATGAGGTGAGATAGTGAAAATAATGCATAGAAATTACAATTTGTAATAAATGCGTTTTTTATTTTTTTAAAGACACAAATGCCCTTCACTTATTTTCTCCATCTCTCTCTTTTTAATTTATTACAATATTTTTATTTTTTATTTATATTTATTATTTTAATTATTCTTTTTTTTTTCAATTTATCAATAATGACGTAATGGTATTATTAATGTGGTTTCTTTTTTTTAATAATATTAATGTGAGGATTATTGCAATAATGATTTACTGAAAACGTGATTATTGATAAATTGAAAAAAAATAATAATTAAAATAATAAATATAAATAAAAAAAATATTGTAATAAATTAAAAAGAGAGAGATGGAGAAAATAGGTGAAGGGCATTTGTGTCTTTAAATAAAATAAAAAACGCATTTATTACAAGTTGTGATTTCTATGCCTTAGAGCACTGGTTAGGCACTAGTTAGCAAAACCCAATTTTTTATGCAACCATCAATGTTCGAACCAAACTTCCCTATCTAATTTCTAAGCAAGGAAACATGTTAGACAAGTAATAAAACTTCCATCCCACTAATTCTTTCACACCAAATGTGCATTAAAGGTTTTAAAAAAAGTAGAATGAGATAGTTATTAACAGAGTGACGTAAAATGAAATGTTTAGAAATGCTTTAAATAAATTATTTCACCAATTGAGAGATTTAAACAAATGAAGAGAATAATAAAAGTGAAAATTTTAATATCAACTTAATAAAGGATAAATAAAACTATCCTCTCATTTTTTTGCATTTCAAATTTCATGAAATTTATAATACTATTATCCACACACACATTTTCTTTCTAACCTTTTTATATATACCACTGTGATGTCCCATCCCTCCTTTTTTAAATCAACAGAAGATACTGGTTGATTTGTGTTTGATGTAATCCCATAATATTTTTGGTGAAAGTCTAATTATTTAGAAATAATTAAAATATTTATACCTAAAGGATACCTTAAAATTTATCTTCTGGGCCTAAATATAGATTAGAATACAAAGTCCATAAGTTCGGATACGGATAAAGAGATATTTTATCCACATTCTCGCAATAATAATTATTTATTTTTTATATATATAAAAGTATTATTTTAATTTTTTTTTGTTTTTAAAAAATATATAATAGCAAGAAAAAATATTAAATATTTTATATCTATTAAAGCAATTTAAAAGTACATATATATTTATGATTTTTTATGTGTGGTTATAGATGAAATTTTTGATAAAAATCAATTTTATATTAATAAAATTAAAACTTATTCCAAATTTTTTACGGCTCTGTGTTCACGAATGAGAATTTAACTATTTGTAAAGTTCAAAGATATAGATTAATTTTAATACCAGATCATGTTTAGCTTCGAAGATGAGAAATATTACACCTTAACCCAATTTTACCCATGATCATCTATAATCTAATCCCATATGAAACAGCCCAAATGGCCAAACAACAACAGCAGGGAAACTATAACGGACCAACAAAGAAACAAACAAACAAGCCCAATTGGTGTAAGAACATAGGCCTTCTAGCCCAAAGGCGTGAGTATATGCTTGGGCTATAAAACATTGGGCATATACTTTGTTCTCATGTAACTATTATGTAATATATTTTGTTGTCCAAAAATTTTATTTTTGTCCTTTCTTTACTCTTTTTTTTTTGACGGCACGAAGGCTGAATGAATCTAAAGAAAAGTTCTATTATTTTTTTTTTGGTTAAAAAAAAAGAGGCACACAAAATCTCTTAAACTCTGAGTCACGTGAAAAAAAAAATAAATTACACTGTGCTCCTTTTAGAGATGTTGAAATTATACTGTCCTCTCCTCTAGTTTGTAAAATTACACTGCACTCCTTTGAGAGATCAAAAGTTATTACACTTTGATCCAAAACACCATTCTCCCATTAAAAAAAAGGTCTAAAAAGTCAATATAATAAATATTAATGATTAATAAATATTAATGACTAAATTGACCCTTACACAAGATAAAAAATATTTAACGTTATGCTTTATCGAAATTTATAAAACTGAATTCTAGTACACCTAACAAAACTTTTTTGATATATTTTATTATTATATATTAATATATATATTAAACTTAATTGTCGAATATTAAGTAAAATAATAGATATTTTATATTACATTACATTATTAATATAAAAATCTGTAAACTATTTTAAGTTACAGGCTTTTTTTTATAATTTTATTTTGTTAACAATAAAAATTACTCTAAATACTAATAAAATAATAAAAGACAATAAAAAAATAAAATAATGTTATTATAAGAGGATGAATATATGTATAGGTCACATTTTATAGAGTTTCATTCTTTTGTGAGGGGTAATTTAGTTATGAAAATTTATTGTATTGGAAGTTGAAAAGATTTGTCTTTTTAGACTTTTTTTTTTATTGGAGAATGGTGTTTTGGATCAAAGTGTAATGATTTTTGATCTTTCACGGGAGAGCAGTGTAATTTTAACATCTCTCAGGAGAGGGGAGTGTAATTTTTTTTTTCACGTGACTCAGAGTTTAAGAGATTTTGTGTGCCTCTGATAATAGAACTTTTCTTTAGATTCATATGGATTTGAGATACATTAATATACATTATACAAAAAAAAAGATACAGCACTACTAAAATACATTATATAAAAATACATTTATATTTTAAATATAAAGCATTAACGTAATCAACAATATAATATCAAAATTGCAACTAAAATAATATAAATTTCCAAATTTTAAAAATAAAGTTAAATTACTGTTGTAGATAGGAGTCAAAGGTTCCAGTTAACTTGTCGGCCAGCCAAATCCAACTCAAATCACTGGGTTAGTCCAAGTCCAAAATTTCTAACCCTCGTGCCTATTGGTTTAGTTGGCGGATTTTAGAAACTGAAACTGGCCCAATCCCCCTCTTAACTTTTTTTTTAAAGTTATAATCCTATAATCTAATACTAATTATTAAATTAAATTCAGCAACTCATTACTCATATCCTCACTCACAAATTTTAACTCAATTACTCTTTTGGAAGGAAAATAGCTTAAAACTTCAAAGAAAAATGAAAATAAAAAATATTGACGGGTTGAATTTGAATCAACCCAAACCAACCTATTTATTTGCGGGTTGATTTGGTTCGGATTCAGAGGACATTTTTTAAAAGTGATCTAATTCAACTCGTCACATTTTAATTGGTTCAATTATACTCTACTTTTTCAAGTTTCCTCTTGGAGATGTCTTATTCTTCTCTATCTCTCTTATTCCTTTATAAAATTTATCTTTCTGTAAAGAAATGCTATTAACATACTCATTTGTTCCGTTCGAAGGAATAAAAAATGACCTCAAAGGAAGAATTGTATGTTACTAAGAAGATTGGACCTGTGGTTTCAAAGCGGGTATCAGGTTTGCAATTTTTCTTATTCTGTACAACCGTAGTTTCCGACAAGCTTATATTATGGTTTTTCATATTCTGAAATTTTCCAAAGAAACAAACTGAAGTTTATTCATGAAAAACCACGGGACAAATTTTGGGATTAGTTCTTAATTCTTTCCTTTTGTTAATTAGGATTCTTGCCCCAACCACATACATAGTTTTTGCTTCAGCAAACCCAGTTATATCTTTTTAAAATCGGGTTAGCCCAATCCTAATAAATAGATCGGGTCGGACCGGTCAATTTGGTACCTTTATGTATAGTGGGTAAACCTGGTTACAATGTCTCTTGTTCCAATTGTTCATATCTTGAATATGTCAATTTTAATTTATTTCAAGTTCTTGACTTTTTCCTTAATGAAAACAAATCTTTTTTTACGAAGGTAAGTAATTTAAAAGTTCAAAAAAAAAAAAAGTAAAAAAAAAAAGAAAAATAAGAAAAATAAATTTGACGGGTTGAACCCGAACCAACCCAACCCGCTCATTGGCGGGTTGGTTCGGTTCGGGTTCAATACTCTTTTTTTCCAAACCCAACCCGCCAAACTTTGATTGGGTTGATTCCAATTTTTCTTCAAACCCGAATCAAACTAACCCGCGATCACCCCTACTCTTGTTTGGTATGGTGTTTCACACTACAATGATATAAGATGCAATAGTTTGATATAAAATAGTGCCATCTAAGATACTATGTCATTTATTTTTGTATCTTCAAATTTGTCCTTATAAATTTAAATAAATTAACTATCATATTTATTTGTTATCATATAACTCTAAATTAAAAAAAGACTAATAAACACAGAAAACAAAATATTTTAAATAATTAAATAGTTTAATATAACTAAAAAATAACATTTATCTAAATAACCAACAAAATGTTCTATATAACTTCAAATATTCCAAACATATTTTAAATGTAAATTATCAAAATGACATGAAATCAAGATTGAAAAGTGGGCCTATAAACATTAGCATGTTGCTCCGCCAGGTGCTTCAACACAAACTTCTTGAAATGATAAGGTAAATAAAAATAAAAATAAACTTTGGTAGGATCCTTACAAATTATCTCTGAAACACTAAGTATCTCATCATCGATTAAATTGGCCATTTCCATAAAATTATGGGTTTTTTTTAATAATTTATATAAAATGAAAACAAAATAGAATTAATAAGGATAATATTGGTATATTAAAAAAAAATCAAACCCAAGGGTGTCATATCAGATGACACAACATTTTGAGTGTCATGAGATGACACCATAACAAACGGAGTCATCTAACAATGTCAATCTTGAATGACACCATACCAAACACTCCCTTAGTGTCATCAAATAGCATCCTTTTTAGAGTTATGTGATGACACAATGTGATCACATGATACCATAACAAATAAGATCATTTAACAACGTTATCTAAAATAACATACTATCTTAGATAATACCCTCAAGATAATAACATTATACCAAACACCTCCAAAATGCATTGATTGATAGAACTCAACAAGAAGAATGACGATGAGAAAGATAAATTGATAATATGATGGGAGATATGGGAATATTCTACACGAACGCGAGATGGAACACAGCAATAGAAAACAGATAACAATTGGAAATAGTCAAAAGTATGATGGTCATTTTTGTTCAAATTCAATCTCAGTGTTTATCAATTTTAACTTTCGCCTAGGTTTAAGTTAGAAGTCGTAAAATTTGGCTTCTAAAAAAAGGTGGTCTTTTGCCTTTTTTTAATGTTTTTTTTTAAATTAAGTTTAATCAAACATGTAAGTTTTATAATAGAGACAAAATACTATTTAATCTCTGAATTGTTGGTCAAACTACTATTTAGTTCCTGAATTTATTAAAAATACTACTTAGTCCCCAAATTTTTTAACTATGTCAACTATTTAGTCCCAAAATTTGATAAAACACTATTTAGTCCCCGAATTTGTAACTATGTCAACTATTTAGTCCCCAAACTTGGCAAAAATACTATTTAATCATCGAATTTGCAACTCTGTCAACTATAACGGGTAACAGTCAGGAGACTAAATAGTTGATAGAGTTGTAAATTCGGTGATTAAATAGAATTTTTGTCAGGTTTTGGGGACTAAATAGTTGATATAGTCACAAATTCGGGGACTAAATAGTGTTTTATCAAATTTTGGGACTAAATAGTTGACATGGTTAAGAAATTCGGGGACTAAGTAGTATTTTTAATAAATTCAGGGACTAAATAATAGTTTGACCAATAATTCGGAGACTAAATGATATTTTGTCTCTTTATAATATAAGTTAATTTCAAAATAAAAGTACTTTTTATTAAAAAAAAAATCTAAATAAACGCATTGACTTCTATTTCTGAAATATGATGTAATGTTTAATATGAATATTGATTTCAGTTTAATTAAAATACCGTTGAGAGAATTGTCTTTATTAATAGATTTTGTGGTATTCGAGAGATTATTCGTTAATTACTAAATGTCTCGGTCATAAACAAAAATATATATTGCATAACTGATTTAAATATCAGATTAGAAAATATACTGACTTCTATTTCTAATTCCAACATTTATGCCACTAGTCAATGTCAAGAAGAGAGGCAATGTGGTTTTAATATATGAATTAAGACCAGATTAGGAAATAAAGATGAAAGAATATTTCTTCTAAATAAAATTGAAGGGCTTTAGATTAGTAGGTTCTGATTGTTAAACCGAGAATGGGCTTTTTATTGATATATGCTATAGTCTTTAAAGTCTTCTATTGATAATGGATTCAATTTAAAAAGAGTATCCAATAATTAGTTTAGCATTGTATTTTTCTTATTTGAAGTGTAAACACCTTAATATATTAAACATTTTAATATTATAATATTATAATATTTTTAGTTATTAATTTACTTTTCATATTTATAATATTACATATAAATAAATTTAACAGAAAAAAACTTTCAATAAAATACTCAAATAGACGAGAGGTACAAATAAATGAACTTAAAACTACTGTAAATTAGAATATTCGTAAAAACAAATTGATGAAAAAACTCACACCACCCAAAGACAAACATTGTAGTCTGTAGACGAACTTAAAACTATCTTAAATTACAAAACTAATCAAAACATTTGATGAAAATAGACAAACTTTCGTTACTATCCTAAATTACAATATAAACCAAACAGGTTCAGGCAAAATTCGATTTGAATCAAGATTGAGACGAAGAATAGATTCATCTTCTAAATCAAATATACCATTATCATGACCTCCTCTGTTTATATTTTGCAAATCAAATATATCGTCTGAATAATAGATGCGATTTCCTCTATCAAGTATCAGGTAAAAGTGTGTGAGGGGTTATACACACTGAAGAATTGATTCCAACCACCAACGCATGATCTTTCAAATTTTCTACTCTTGACCACTTATTTTCATTTTCATCCAATTTAAATACATGGAAGTCATCAGCACCATAATTGAGCACATCACCATCACCATCGTCTTCCAAGAAATCATCCATGTCTTTGACTACCAACAGTAAACCATCACTACTTTGAACTAAATATTTGTAGAAGTAATCGAAATTTTCGAGATCACAGGATGGTTTCCTGCTCAATCCTCCTAATGTTGTTTTCATATCATACTCAAAAATCCAACCATATGAGTTTACTGCATAAATCTTTCCTTCATGAAATATTGCATCACGAAAACGCACATTTGAATTAAATGCCATTTGTGTCCATTTTGTGTCCCCAAGTCTACAATAACATAAATTAGAGGCATCCCCGTAAATAGCTATAGCCATAAAATCTTGGCCATCATCAGGAGCTGATGATAAGATGATTTTCCAAACAAATATACTTTGTATACGCCACTTCTCCATAGCAAAGATGTCATTATCCCTATCTAAATACCAATATTCTTGGTCATAGTTGTCAGGTTCATATTTAACTATAGTTGGTAAAGTCGATATTGATGGAAGATGAATTTGAACCTTTGTGATTGGATTTAAAATTCGAATGGTATCATCTAACCCAACTGTAATCAACCATCCATGACTACAACCACGAAATAAAGTATCCTTTGTCTGTGTTAATGATAATCGATAAATCACTTTCTTCTCCTCAGGATGATACAATGGACGTAAACTATTGCTTTCATCGTCGAAGGGTAATAGAAGCAAAGGGGTTTTAATATATTGAGAATATTTTGGAAGTTGTTCATACCAACTTTTACATGATATGCGAAACCTTATGTAATCAGTCAAAGAATCAATATGTTGAACAATATTTTCAAGCAAATACTCATTAATGTCTGCCCATTGATCAAGCTCCATCTATGTAGAGAGAAGCGAAATTGGTGCAAAGTATTGAGAAGGCAATAATTAGAGAAGAAGATGAATATAAGCAACGAAGCCTAATTTTACTCAAGAACAGAAAATTTTCACTGAATTGAAAATATGGTAAAGATGAATTTAATTTATATATATATATATATATATTAAAATTTTAGATATGAAGTTTTACTTATTGAGAAATTCTATTTCCTTTACCTAATTGATTCAGGTTTTTTCATTCAATGTATAGTTAAATTTTATTCTCATAAACTCTTAATTTGTTATCTTTTGAAAATTTAAATATCTTTTTTTTATGAACTAAAATTTAAATATCTTTAATTATCCTTTTACTTATCTTTTTGTTAAATATATTTGTATAAATTAATTAAGGGTAAACTACAGTTTGCTCCGTGTGGTTTGGCCTAAATTCAGTTTGCTCCCCTGTGGTTTAAAATTCGACACTTAACCACCATGTCGTTTGACTTAAAATTAATGTGCCTCCCTGAGGTTTAAAGTGTGACACTTGACCCTCCTGTGGTTTGTTATGTTATCACTTAACTACCTTCACCTATTTTCTATCCAAATTTTAGTCAAATTAATAATCATTTAATACTTTTAATGTTTAAAATTTGTCATTCAACACTCTAGAATTATAAAATTATTCAAAAAAATTATAATTAATATAAAAATAAAATTATAATTTTTAAAAAATCAATAAAATAATTTCACCGATTCTACAATGATTTTGCATCAAAATGATTTTATACACGATTTAACAAGATTTGAATATGTAAAATCGTAAAATCACAATATTTTAAAATTTAAATCTAGATTTTAACAATGCTGCCATATATACATATATTTACACTTAGGGATAAAAAGGTAAAAAGAAAGAATAAATAAGGATTAAGTAATCATTTACAACTAACAACTGGGTGTTCGGCGGGCGGTTCGGACGGTTTTTGATAAAAAAATTAGTGCACTGCACTTATCGGTTTAAGTTAATAGCATCAAACCAAACCATAAACGAACGATTTTGAGCGGTTCGGTTTGAGGGTTTGGGACTTTTATATTATCAAACTTACATATTTAAGTTTATTAATAAAAAATATAGTTTTATTCAATATAAATAATAAAAAAGTATAATAATATTTCATTTACTTACAATATACAATCAAATTAGTTATAAAATTAAATTTTTAGATTGACTAAATTTAATGTAATCTTCTAAAACAAATTTTAAACTTTATTATGTACAAATTCTAACATAATATATATATATATATATATATATATATATATATATATATACACTATACATATAAGTGTATGTAGTTTAGTTTGATTTTTCGACATACCAAACCGAACCAAATCAAATATTGATAAGTTTTGTTCGGTTTGTGCTAAGTTAGGTTTGATTTAGTTTAAGTGCGTCGATTTTGTTCGGTTCTGAATACCCCTACTCCTAACAGATCAAAAGCTACAATCCTCTGCTTCACACTATAACTACAACATTAACTACATTTAAGTATACGTGTCCACGCTTCTATTCCTTCATAGTTGAATTTCAAATAGGTTCATAAGTCAGCAGCACAATTTCTATATCCGATGGAAGAAAGAGACAAGAATCTCTAACTTAACTAGTCGAATATCAACCTAAAGGGAGATTATTACATAAATGAAGAGCCAAATCTAAAAACATTTACCTCAATTTGAGTTCAATACCGATCTGTCCTCAATTTGAGTTCAACGCCAATCCGTTAAACATCGTCAATTCGAGAGGAGGTTAAAAAAAAGGAAACGCAAGAAGAGGAAGAAGCACAAACTAAAAGATTAGTTGACGATACAATTGGAGAGCGTTAGAAAATTTAGTTGTATCGATAGCCGTATTTTATTGAAATAATTTCTACTTAAAAAAATTTAAGGTAACTTTGGTTGCTAGATGTAATTCATCTTGTAATCCAATTTTCTTTTTATCAAATATATCTTACTTTTTGCAATGTAATGAATTTATGTTTTTTTCCTTATTTTTTTACCCATTTTTATTCCATTCTCATTTTTAAGACAAAGATAAAATGATTATTTCACCTACTTTTATTCACATCACTTTCACATTACTATTCTCATTCCCTTTAATATTTCCATTATCATTTTTATTATATCAAACATTCACATAACCAAAAGTACCTATAGCTGAGTTTGGTTCGTCTTTTGGATTTCAATTCCAACAAGAATTACACAAATCTCAACTTTTTCGAGTGTTTGGTTTGCATATATATGACACCTTGAATTCAATTCAAGGTTGGAGCCCAATTCAAACAATACTAAATGCATGTCAGATTTTACTTTTTGACATGCATTGCTAGAATAAACTTTTTTAACGTGCTTTTATACATGTTATTCCAGTCCTCAAATTAAAACATTAAACTTAGGTAATGTTTATAAAGTTCTCCAATATAAAGTTGACACGTGGTAAAAATTGTTTATAAATCCAACCAAGGGTTTATAAATCCAAACCACTCCACACCACCCCACACCACTTTCAATCCATCCTCCCAACCAAGCCCTTAGGGCACGTTTGGTTGGCAGTTTTGTCAACGTAATCGTAGACATAATTCCTTTACATCCTTCCAACCAAACACGCTTTACTTTTTGTAATGTGATAAAATTATATTTTTGTCCTTATTTTTTTACCCATCTTATTCCATTCTCACTTTTAATATAATATAAGGGTAAAATAATCATTTCACATAACTTTCATATTATTTTTTTCATTCCTTTCTACAATCCCATTACATCCTCCACTTCACTAACCAAACACACCCTTAATTTTTTCTTAATGGCCCAAGTTCACAGACATGATCTCTATTGTGAGGTGAAACATACTTGTTTCACGATGTCTACAAATTAATCCACTTTTCAATTCCTTCACTACACTTATGAACATGGTGCTTTAACTGTATTTTCATTTCTTTTTATTGGTAAGGAACTATTTGTCCATATCAGTCGAATAGCAAATGCTGGAAGCAGATCCTCTGCCTTGCAAATTTGCAAGTGCACAGTGCGGTGCGGGCAAAGTGGTATTTAAAATAATATATAAAGTATATAGTAATCGGATTTACGGGATATGCAGTATATAAAAAAGATACAGATAAGCTAAAAAAAATAACGAAGTTAAGTAATTAATTAACAATAAATAAAAAATTTATTTTTTGGTTTTTTACGGGTATCCTCTTATTAGAGACAATCTTATTCAAAACACTGTCAGATGCTAAAAATAAATACTTGGGAATAAAATGATATATTAAATTTTAAAACATTTCACTTCTGTCAATTTAGTCTATAAATTATTAAAATACTAAGTTTTTCTTTAACTAATCAGGTGCTCACATTTGATATCTGACAGTGTCTACAGTGCCTTGGACAGTGTCGGATATTAAAAATAATTTATTAAATACTCAACTTCATTCATTAAAAATAAATAAAATAATTTTTTTAGTTTTTTCCAGGCCCCAGGTATCTTCTTATTTGAGACAATACACTATCGAATATTAAATGTGAGCACCTGGGTAATAAAGAAAAACTTGGTATTTTAATAATTTATAGACTAAATTGACAGAAGTGAAATGTTTTAAAATTTAATATATCATTTTATTCCCAAGTATTTATTTTTGGCATCTGACAGTGTCTTGAACAAGATTGTCTCTAATAAGAGGATGCCCGTAAAAAACCAGAAAATAAATTTTTTATTTATTGTTAATTAATTACTTAACTTTGTTATTTTTTTTAGCTTATTTGTATCTTTTTTATATACTGCATATCCCATAAATCAGATCACTATATACTTTATATATTAATTTAATGTCCAAAATGCCACTTTGCCCGCACCGCACTGTGCACTTGCAAATTTGCAAGGCAGAGGATCTGCTTCCGCAAATGCTCGAGAGTTAAATCATAGATACCGGTAATCATCCAATAATTACTGCTTTCTCTTCTCTTCTCTCACTCAATTTTTCTTGGCTTTTAATTATGTTTTCTCTCCTCTCATGCCTTTGATTTACTTTTTTAATTCTAGCAATGCAAAGGTAACAACAATACTTTGGGAAACCAATTCTGTATGCAATAACTAATTGGCCAGCGACAAACCCTTAAATGGAACTCAAATCCGCAGAAGATTAATCCTTGGTCTGTCGATCTGGGGATACCAAAAAAAAAAGTAACAACAATACTTTCCTACAACTTGAAGGTTACTACAATTTTCGCATACCCATTTTGTTTTGTTTTTTTAACAGATTAAAATATCATCAGTTAATGCTTATGCTTTTTAAGTTGCATCCTCAGTTAATGCTCATGTTTTCTCATTCAAGGACTTTAGACAGTTCTTTTACACTTTTTAATTTTAGGGTAAAGTACTCTTGTCGCCCTTAAACTTCACTGCAATGTTCATTCCTGCCCCCAAATTTTTTTTTGGTTCATACCTACCCCAAAACTTTCAGTTTTTTTTCATGCCTGCCCTTTTTGCTAACACCGTTAACTTGCTTGACGGAATTTGCTGACGTTGACTATGAATGTGTATCTCTTTTGCCACCTCCCTCATTTTACATCTCATATTTAACTTTTTACTTTTATTTTAAAAAAATTAACCTAATCCAAATTAAAAAAAATTAAACTTTTATCCAAAAATATTTTTTTTATTTAGATTATATTAACTTTTTTTAATAAAAGTAAAAAGTTAAAGGTGAGGTGGATAATGACGTGGCAAAAAATTACACATTCATCATCCACGTCAGCAAATTCCATCAAGCAAGTTAACAGTGTTAACAAAAAGGGCAGGCATGAACAAAACTGAAAGTTTGGGGGTAGACATGAACCAAAAGAAGTTTGGGAGTAGGAATGAACATTACAGTAAAGTTTGGGGACAATAAGGGTACTTTACCCTTAATTTTAAAGTAAAAACTGGATTCCAAAGTGGAAAAACTTTATATAAATAATAAAGGAAAAAACTTAGGTCCATTTCCTTATGTCCATTTCATCAAGTTCCACCAATCATGTATTGCATTTACACTCTTTCTTCTATGATTGGTCATATAAAATGTGGTCTTCTATATTCTCTCTCTACTGTGATTGGTCATTAAACACTTTTTACCACGTGTCATATTTATATTGGAGAACTTGATAAAATGGACATAAGGAAATAGACCAAAGTTTTATAATAAATTAGATGGAATGTATGTTTGCATCTTCTACTCTATTAAAAAAAATTAAATTTCTTTTATTGCAGATTTGGCCGAACATTTATGTGTACAGTGTACTTCATGATCAAGTGTAAAATCTGGATTCCTCAGTGGAACACACACTTCTGAAAGAATATTTATGTACAAATGTCCTCTAATCAACATGTAAAGAAAACAAAGAGAAACAGCAAAAGAAAAATAAAACTTAGCTCAATAAAGCCTTTCAATCCCTTTGTAAATCTGTAATAGAAACTCCTCTAAATATTCCATTCGCTGACCGCAGGGAAGTCTAGCTCACCTTTTTTGTAACTGGATCTTCTTCTGTAGCAGGAAAATTCAGATTCTGGTCAAAATTTTTGTTCAATAAATGCGCCCTGCAGGGAGAATGCAAATAACAAAATATCATTAACAACCCAGCTCAGATTATTTCACACCACAAGTTCACTTAAAGACAGCCTACTGTTTTACAAACCAAAAAGATTAATGTCCTAACTACAACCAACATCTCAGTATAAACAAACAAATAAATCAATAGACATTTACCCTACGGAGCATCTTCTTGGGGAAAGGGCCCTTCAATTCCATGTGAAGCCGTACCATATCATTGTTTGTAGGACCTGGAAATAGAACTTTCCCTGCATAGAGTTCATACAAACAACAACCTGCAGACCACATATCCAATGGATGATCATATGGCAAGCCAAGAAACATTCAAAACTTAGTAATTGATAAGTAAAAGATAAGAGAAAAATTCATTAAAAATTTAAGAATAATCAAATTACAAGGACTATAAATTGGAACTTACTTATTTCAGGGGCACGATAAAAGCGACTCACAAGGTATGGTGTAACTTCATTCATACCAGCAAACATGGCATTACCAAAATCACAAAGCTTCGACACATTTTTTGCCTCATTCACCTAGTCAAAGAAGGAAGGTGTAAAAAATATCAATAAAAAATTGATATATTCAAAAAGAAACAATTTAACCACTAAATAGTATCTAAGACATACCAACATATTATCTGGCTTTATATCACAATGGAGGACACCACAGTTCCGAAGATGCTGAAGTGCAATAAAAAACTTCTTTAAGATTCATATTGCGACCAAACTTCTTTAAAACCTCAAATAGATTCATATTAAGAGATTCCAAAACTAAACAAAGGTGGTTCCTGTACTTAAAACTAGAAAAGAAAAAACGAACACAATGACGCTTATCATCTGGATCTGCACCTACTCATTTCTTTAAAATGACCAAACCAGCCTTGTACCTGTATGACATTAGAGACCAAACAATAAGCAATAATACTACAAACCAAAAGGAGAGAATATATAAATGCCTAGGGAACCATAATCACTCACATAGTGTCAATATTACAAATAATTTTTATAGCTACTTCTTCTGGCTCACCAATAGCAGGCTTAATATTCTTCGCCTAAACAACAGTTGAAAAGACACCTCGCCCACAAGCAGCAGTGACTTCATATCGTCCATAAAATATTTCACCAAAACGATAGTCTGCAGCAATGTTGCACGATAAATAGTTTAACATATGACTACAAATATAAAATATAAAAATAGACAAATGTTGGACAATCATACAGGAAATGGTGGCCAAAAAACTCTTTAACAGATTCTAATTGTTCCATAAGATTCCCCCACATCACTTTAATATAGCCGAAAATATCAATTGGAAATGATTCTACAAATAACTCATTACTAGCAATGTATGAGAGACATAATTGCCAAATCATGAATAGCAAGGACTAAGGACTACAATTCTGAATTGTTAATTGTAAAAGTCAGTAGAAAGTAGCATGAAAATCGATAACAATCAGCTCGATAAACAAAGTTCCTAAAAGAATGAAAATGCCTTGACCAATGCATAGAAAATACAGAACAACAACAACAATGTTTTTTCCACTAGGCGGGATCGGCTATATGGATCAAGAGATGCCAATGTGTTTTGTCTTTGCTCACAGAAAATACAGAACAACACCAAAACAAATAGTTCAAGACTCAAGTTAACAAACAAAAGAAAAGAGAATGACCAAAATAATTAGATACAATCAGATAGAAAACTTAATGCTGTAATACCCCTCTGCATCGTCCCAAATGTCATGTAGATCATCCCTCCCAATCTATAAACCATCTTCTATGCTTTGCAAAGGAAGCAGGAATTAAGAGGAAAGAAACAAGGGAACATGACATCATTTTAAAGATGACTAAAGAAAGCATAAAATACACAGCAAAAACTTTTTCCAAAATAATTTAACCGTAAAATTTAGTAGCCACATAAGGTGTTTTAGGGCGTTTTGTGCTTGTTTTGGGTCTGCTAACATTCATCAAATGTTCATAAAATTTAAACAATAAATATCATATATATTGTCCCATTGCATTACCACTTTTTGCATCAAGAATGTTAAATTTACATTTGATAATGAGAATATATGACTTTTATATGTCATCAACCAAGATTTAAAAGGAAAAAACAACTTGAATGCCAAGAAAAAGTAGATGGAATCATTTCGTTAGGAATCAAGTGAGAAAAAAGCATACTTCGTAACTGAAACTTTCACTTCCTATAACAGGGATTTATTATTTAGAGCTCATATAGCAAAATTTAAAAACTTACACGTTCAATTGCTTCACGCTCCTCAGGGGTGACAGATACCGTGTGCTCTTGCAAGGCATTAGCCAGCTGCCCGATTATATTCCTGAAGTAATTCAATAGAAAAAGGGATTGATGCATAAAACAAAAAGGATGCCTCACCCCTTGCCACCTTCCCCGGGTTCGTTTATCAGGCGAAGGAAGTCAGCTTGATGCTCTTGAATCAATCTCATGAGTTGGGGATTTTGTTTCCCAAGCTCTTGAACCATAGGCTGCAACAAGAACAAAATTAAGAATTCCGATACAACAGAAAATAAAAAAGTTACACGATCATAGTGAAGAAGACCTGTAATATTTGTGGATTATTCTGCACTAGGGCTCGCAAGGCTCGGAGCTGGAACAATTGATACATTAAAATAGAATAATCCAGGGTACACATTTGGGATAGATAAAGGAAATGGACAATTGATACATTAAGGTCTTGTTCTTTAAGGAGAATTAACAGTGAAAATGAGGATGGAATGTGTGGGTCTACTTATTTTTTACTTTTTTATTTTTATCAATTTTTTTTAAAAAAAAATACAAAATATTCATTATATCCTTTGATTTGACACAATCATAACTTTCTTTTTTTTATTATTTTAATATAAAGGGTAAAGTGGTAATTTTAATACATTCTCATTCCATTTTCATTCCCAAACTTTTACTAACAAACACAGGAAACGCATTTCGTTTCCGTTTCCATTTCCATTTCTGTATAAAGAACGTGCCTTAAAAATTTTGCAAAATGTTGTGTGGTTACATAACTATGTAGTAGTTAGATATAAATTTGTAAGAATTCATAAATTGCCCACCCGAACAGATTCGAAGTTCGAAATTTGCCAGAAGGGGCTTTACCCCAAACTTTTTTTGGTTCATACTTACCCTTAAACTTTCAATTTTGTTTATGCCTGTCCTTTTTGCTAACACCGTTAACTTGCTTGACGGAATTTGCTGATGTGGACTATGAATGTGTATCTCTTTTGCCACTTCATTGTCCACCTCATTTTTA
Organism: Senna tora; assembly: GCA_014851425.1. Classification (NCBI taxonomy): domain Eukaryota; kingdom Viridiplantae; phylum Streptophyta; class Magnoliopsida; order Fabales; family Fabaceae; genus Senna; species Senna tora. Next base: position 8,202,121 of record CM026270.1, read on the forward strand.
ACTTTTTATTTTTATTTTAAAAAATTAACCTAATCCAAATTAAGAAAAAATTAAACTTTTATCTTAAAATATTTTTTTATTTATATTAGGTTAATTTTTTTAATAAAAGTAAAAAAGTCAAAGGTAAGGTGGACAATGACGTGACAAAAAAAATACACATTCATCATCCAAGTCAACAAATTCTGTCAAGCAAGTTAACGGTGTTAGCAAAAAGGGCAGGCATGAACAAAACTGGAAGTTTGGGGTTAGGCATGAACAAAACTGAAAGTTTGGGGGTAGGCATGAACAAAAAAAAAGTTTAAGAGCAGGAATGAACATTGCATTAAAGTTTGGGGACAACAAGGGTACTCTACCAAAAAAAATTATTTCAACAAACGGCGTCGTTTTATTTTTTACTAAGCGTGGGAAATAGCATTATATCTGCTTCCTCCTTCCTCCGCTCGAATTGTGTATCGTCAACACTCAACTGGTATGTGCTTCCTTCCTTCCTCTTCTCGAATTTCCTTTTTCTTATTGCGCTATGAATTGTATTGGATTCGTCCACTAAATTGTTTTATTTGCTTCTTCTCTTCTTTTATTTTTTCTTTCTGCGCTCTCGACGATAATCTGTATTGAACTCAGTCATTGCTAAATTGTTTTATCTGCTTCTTCTCTTCTTTTATTTTTTCTTTCTGCGCTATCGACGATGATTGATATTGAACTCAGTCATTGATGCAGCATTGAATTCAGATTGAAATCTTGGACGGATAATCAAGAATTAAATTAGCCTAATTATATATATATATATATATATATATATATATATATATATATATATATATATATATATATATATACACTCTCATTTTATTCGGTATTGTCATTTGTAGATGTAAAACTAAGAGGTTCCTGTAGTTACAAAGGAATTGTAGATGCAAAACTCTAAGAGGATCCTCTTCCAAACTATTTAGTCTTCGTGCTACTTTTGCTAACTCCCCCAGCTCCTTCCTACATAAGGAAGGAAAATAAATCACATATAATAAATTAAAATTGTTAAACCTACAATTTTCTTTTTATAAAAAAAAAACCTACAATTTTGCCTTGACATTTTGAAACTTGCACGTGTGCAACAGTAAATCAGCTTCTGTTTTGAAGTGAATCCGCACTTCTAGCATTTGTTTTTCATATTGTTATGGATACTGGTGTGCTTGTGTCTGCTCAGCCATGACTTCTAACAAACAACCCAAATGATAAGAAAAAGACTTCCATATAGAAAAGAAGGGGAAGAAAAAAAAATATCAATTCCTTTCTTGTCTTTGAGAATTTCTAACTTAATGTAAAATTATATTATAAAATCGTAAAAATTTACCTATTATAAAATTGTAGGGCCAAAATTATAAATTATTTTTTTAAATTAAAATATTATAAAAAAAGAGATATCTATACATGTGTATACATACACACGCACATATATATATATATATGTTTCCACCAATCTAAAATCTCAACAAGTGACATTCTAAAAGTATGTCAAATGGCACTCTAAAGATTTGAAGAATAATGCTATAATAATTTGACAAGTGGTGCTCTAAAATTTTTTATCATAATTTTCAAAATATAAATGTTTGACAAATGGAACTTTATATTTTTATAACATAATTTAATGAATCATTAAATATCATTTTTTTAATTAAAGGTAAAATGAGTTAAAATTAAAATTAATCCAATCTTAAAAAATTGAAAGTTATAATATATTCTTCTCCTGATCTCATCTAAATTTTAAAAAATAATACTAAATATTATTAATAATTCTTATTATCTTTAGTTATCTACAACTTAATTGAGTATCTTTTCTAAAGAACTACGTACTAAATTAAACTATAAATAATATTTAGTTACCTGCAAGGTAATTAAGATTAAAATTTTAAGTAGGATCGGGAGAGATATAAGATAAATCAAATCTTAAAATTGAATCGAGAATCATAAGATCCTATCAATTTTCAAATAATAATTAATCTATATATTTAGTAATATATACTTTAAATAAATATATAAAATGAACATAATTTCATGATATTTTCATAAATAGTTCATAAGTTACGAAAGTGACAATATCCATACATCATCAAACAAAATATCAAAATTCATTGCACTAAATATCTAGGACTAAAGTTGCGTTTTGGGCCTCTGTATTTTTTTAAAAAAATTAACTTGTACGATCTTACGATCAAAATCTTACAATCAAGATTGTAATCCTATTTCGATCCTAAGCACAATCCAGATTGAAAGTACATCATAAGATCGCAGTCTTAAATGACCTGACGATCTAGATCGCAATGTTGATTACCATGGTTATCTGCAACTACAAATAATTGATTGTCTTTTCTAAAGAACAAAGTATTGAATGATTAATCTGATCCGGACTCGACCCACGTCACTCACCTTGCTATGGTTGCAAATTGTTCAAATCATAATTAATAATTCAATAATTCATAAACAAATAATTAAACCCAAGAAAATAAACTATATTTTTAACTAAGATAATCAAATGATCTTTTCACATAACTATCATTTGATCTATTCTCACCACCACAATTACCACCATGCATAATTATCAACACTTGGCACTTCATTCATAATGTTATGTAAATTTAAATACATATGACATATCATTTGAAGTACTACAAACTCGAGCATTATCAATATTAATCACACAACATTACACACGTAGAATTTTTTGGGTCAAGTCGATTTATTGATATCCACACAAACATGGCAAAAAAAGAAGAAGCTCCAAACGAGTCTATTTTTTTGGATTGTGATGAAATCGTAGAATCACCAGGTAAAATCAAGATTTTATCCTATTGTACCTATTTCACCGATTCTACAATGATTTTGCCCCAAAATGATTTTGTACACGATTTAACAAGATTTGAATGTGTAAAATCGTAAAATCGCAATATTTTAAAATTTAAATCTAGATTTTAACAACCTTGTCTGAGATGCTGCCATATATACATAAGGATTAAGTAATCATTTACATCTAATAACTCCTAGGGCCAGGCCAAAAAAAAAACAACTCCTAGGGTGTTCGGCGAGCGGTTTGAGTGGATTTTGGTAAAAAATTAGTGCACCTATTGGTTTAAGTTAATAGCGTCAAACCAAACCAAACCAAACCATAAACGAGCGATTTTGAGCAGTTCGGTTTGGTGGTTTGGGACTTTTATGTTATAAAATTTACATATTTAAGTTTATTAATAAGAAAATATAGTTTTATGGGTAAACTATAGTTTGCCCCCCTGTGGTTTGGCCTAATTTCAGTTTGCCCCCCTGTGGTTTAAAGTGCGACACTTAACTACCCTGTGGTTTGGCTTAAAATTAATGTGACCCCCTGTGGTTTAGAGTGTGACACTTGACCCCCCTATGGTTTGTTATGTTATCACTTAACTACCTTCACCTACCTTCTATCCAAATTTTAGTCAAATTAATCATCATTTTTATACTTTTAATCAATGTTGTAAGAACCGGACCGGACCGGACGGTCCGACCGGTTCAACCGCCAACCGAATACAAAGGCGAGTTGGTTGGACCAAAAAACCGTTTTTGCAGTTGGACAGGATTGGACCGGATTTATCCGGAGTTGGACCGGTCAACCGGTGGTCCAACCGGTCCAATTTTATTTTTTTTAAAAAATTAATAAATTAAAAAATAAAAAGGAAAAATAACATAAAAAAAGAAATTAGAGAAATCTTAAAAATTAAAATTAGAAAAGTCTTAAAAATTAAAATTTAAAAGTTATGATTATCAATAATTTAATATTTGGTTTGATTAAGTTCTTTCAAAGCTTGACAAGTCTTAAAAATTAAAACTTTGAGAAGTTATGTAATTTAAAACTTCAAAACTATGTATATTGAAACCTAAAATTTGAGTGATGTTATTTTATATATTAAGAATATTTATTATTTATTATTTATTGCGTCATCCGGTTCGACCGGTTAAACCGATCAAATCATGAACCGAACACTTGTCCGAGTCTTTGTCCGGTTCGGTTCTTACAACATTGCTTTTAATGTTTAAAATTTGTTATTCAACACTCTAGAATTATATAATAATTCAAAAAAATTATAATTAATATAAAAAAATTATAATTTTAAAAAATCAATAATTTGAATATGTTAATACTTAATATGAAGTTGGATTGTCACTTTATTTTGGTACACTATTAACGTTATATGATTGGATAAATTGGATGCTTTTCTAAGAAAATTATTGTTTAATGTTAGAGTTTCTAAGCTCAATAATGTTAACATTCAATTCAGGTATGTATGTTCCGAACTTGAACAATAAAAAAACTTAAATTTAGTTATATATTTATATTATATTATTCTCTTACAATTTTATTTTGATTGATTTAATAATTCTAAAACATTAAAGATAAAAAATAAAAATAAAATGAATAAATAACTAAATATAAATAATCAATAGAGTAAACAATAAATATTAAATTATTTTATTGATTTTTTAAAATTATAATTTTATTTTTATATTAATTATATATTTTTTGAATTATTTTATAATTATAGAGTGTTGAATAACAAATTTTAAACATTAAAAGTATAAAAATGATGATTAATTTGACTAAAATTTGGATAGAAGGTAAGTGAAGGTAGTTAAGTGATAACATAACAAACCACAGGGGGGTCAAGTGTCACACTCTAAACCACAGGGGGGCACATTAATTTTAAACCAAACTACATGGTAGTTAAGTGTCGCACTTTAAACCACAGGGGGGCAAACTGGAATTAGGCCAAACCACAGGGGGGCAAACTGTAGTTTACCCTAGTTTTATTCAATATAAATAATAAAAAAAGTATAGTAATATTTCATTTACTTACAATATACAATCAAATTAGTTCTAAAGTTAAATTTTTATACTGACTAAATTTAATCTAACCTTTTGAAAACAAAATTTAAACCTTATTATTTAGAAATTCTAACATAATGGGCACGTTCATTACGCAGAAATAGAAATGGAAATGAAAACAGAAACAGAAACAGAAACGGCAACGGAATGCATTTGATGTGTTTAATAGTAAAAGTTTAGTAATGGAAATGGAATGGGAATGTATTAAAATAACCATTTTACCCCTTATATTAAAATAATAAAAAAGGTTATAATTGTGTCAAATCATGTCAAATTAAAGGGGTATAATTGATATTTTGTATTTTCTTTTTCTTTTTCCTTTTTTTAAAAGTTGATGGAAATAAAAAAAGTGAAAAAGTCATTTCCATATAATGTATTTCTAGTAAGTGAATAAGCCCAATATATACATATAAGTGTATGCGGTTTGGTTCAGTTTTTCGACATACTAAACCAAACATTGATCGATTTTGTTCGATTTGTGCTAAGTTTGGTTTGGTTTGTTTCAAGTGTGTCGGTTTTGTTCAATTGTGAATACCGTACTCTTAATCCTAACTACACGAAACTAGTCCTAACAGATCAAAAGCTACAATCCTCTGCTTCACACTATAACTACATTTAAGTACACGGTGTCCACGCTTCTATTCCTTCATAGTCGAATTCCAAATAGATTCATAAGTCAGCTGCACATTTTCCATATCCGATGGAAGAAAGAGACAAGAATCTCTAACTAATTAACTAGTCGAATATCAACCTTGTTGAAACTCAAGGTAACTTGGAGAAACCACCCTTAAAAGCTAACTCATAAGGGAGAAGAACCAAGCTTCCTTAAGTACTCAATTGAGTATCTTATCCTATCAGATGTGAGACTTAATCTTTATCTCTAATACTCTTCCTCAAGTCCAACTGTTACTTTTTCTAGTTGTGACTTGACTTTTTTTTTCATTATTCTTGGCTTGTGTTCTTTTGAGTCTCAGAGGCCTCTTTTTTTTTCGAGCTTGTACTCTTTTTTCTGAACCTCAGAGGCCACACATTTTTTCTTCTTCTTGTTTTTTATCGGGGTTTCTTTTTTTTTTCACATCTTGAATTTGGATCGTCATGGGTCGTGAGACCATTGAGCTCTGATACCATGTTGAAACTCAAGGTAACTTGGAGAATCTCTAATAAGCCTAAAGGGAGATTATTACATAAATGAAGAGCCAAATCTAGAAACATTTACCTCAATTTGAGTCCAACGCCAATCCGTTAAAGATCGTCAATTCGAGAGGAAAATAAAAAAAAAGGAAACGCAAGAAGAGGAAGAAGCACAAACCAAAAGATTAGTTGACGATACAATTCGAGAGCGTTAGAAAATTTACTTGTATCGATAGCCGTATTTTATTGAAATAATTTCTACTTAAAAAAGTTTAAGGTAACTTTGGTTGCTTGTTATAATAGATATAATCCATCTTGTAATCCAACATTCTTTCTACTAAATATATCTTATTTTTTACAATGTAATGAATTTATGTTTTTTTCCTTACTTTTTTATCCATTTTTATTCCATTCTCATTTTTAATACAAGGGTAAAATGATTATTTCACCTATTTTTATTCACATCACATCACTTTCACATTACTATTCTCATTCCCTCCAACATTTTCATTATCATTTTTATTATATTCAACATTCACAAAGAATATTATAGTTATATCTGATTTATTTTCTTAAAGTTATAAATTTTGTCCCTCGTACTTAATTAATTTACAGTTATAACGAGAAGCAGCAATGATATTAGAATATTATATCCAGGGTTATTTAATTCAAAATAATAATGGTCAAACATGGTTATTTAATTTAATATTTTAAAATATAATTATTATTTTATTAAAAAAATTAAATAGTGATCCAAAATAGTTTAAGCAAAATTACTTTTAAGTAGAGTCATCAAAACACATATGATCCGGTAGGTTGGCCTGTTTAACTCACATATTAGGTTGGCTCGTTTAACCCACTTAACCTACGAGTTAGCTCACCTAACTTCCAGATTAAGTGAGTTGGATTATTTTTGACTCAGTTATAAATAAGTTTAAATTAGGAATGCCAAAATAGGCTTGACCCATGGGACCAGCCCTTAGAAAGCAAGAGCTGGACTAAGAAAATTTTGGCCTAATTGGCCCACGGTCCACGGTGGGCTTACAAGGGCTGGACCAGACCACATGGGTCTCTCTTTCTTTTTTTACCTATTTTCTAAAAAATATTTACAAGTATTTTATGTTATATAAAATATTATACCCTATATGTAATATTCATCTATAATATGTTAATATGTAAAATAAATTGCATTTTTATAAGCCAATTTGTAATATTATTTCATAATATGTTGATGAAAAAAATTAATTACAATAAATTACTTTTCAAAATCTTATTATTGTAAGCCAACTTATAATATTTATTTTTAATATGTTGATAAAATAAAATGCTTTTTTTAAAAAAAAGTTAAAAAGTTTTAAAAATTGAATAAAAGGCCCATGGGCTGGGCCAATATTTTAGGCCCAGCCCATTTTACTGCTGGCTGTGGACTGGCCATTTTGACATCTCTAATTTAAATTCTCTTAACCTGAATTAAGTAAGCAGTGATTAAATTTTTTTACTCTAACTCATATTTATTATAATTCAAAATATTAAAAATATAAATAATTAAATATATTATTAAAGTCCATGTAGTTCGTTGTGTTAACGTCCATAGGAGCCGTTAGGCAGGATAGTTACTTGTAGAAACCGTGTGCGGCTAGGACGTGCGTAAGGTACTCCGAGCGGGCGAGCCGCTCGTTGGAGGTTTTCTTAGGTGGAGAGAACGAGGGTCTCTTTGAGCTGCTGGGAGCTTTGTTGATGGAGATCCCTTGGACGGAGATGTGAACGTTGGCTGTTGGTCGTACGAGGTGGATGATCAGGAGATCAAGAAGAAGATGTACAGTATCAGGAGTATTGAGTCTTACTTCCGTGTGCTCATACTTACTCTGTATTAGTAGTGATATGTTATCCTTCGTCCTCCCTCGAGTCCCTCGAGTGAGGTTTTTATATCAAGGGCGAAGGAGGACGTGCTCGATCCATGTTCATGTTCGTAGTGGTCGAGCCATGATGGTTGAGGGGCCTCTCATGTCTCTAGTTCGAGAGCTTAGGCGGGAGGACGTGAGTACTGGCCACGTACGAGGCGAATGAGTAGTGTCACGTGTCACTGACTAGCGTTCCTACTAGTGTTCTAGAAGGTTGGTGCCACGTGTTCAAAGGGAGAATATTTCAGAGTTACACATTAATAATAATTAATTTTTATTCATTTATTTTCCAAAAATATAAATTTGGTTGGTTATAGTTGAAGAAAAAAACTGCAGAAGAAATAAGACAAAAATAAAAGAAGCATTGATTGATATGAGAGAAATGAGAGAAAAAAAAATTCATATTGTGATGGGAGATTGAGATTCTGATTCTACATGAGATAGAACAATTGGAAATAGTGAAAAAGGATAACAATTAGAAATAGTGAAAATTATGAAAAGTATGATGGGTAATTTTGTCATGGTACAGCCTCTAAGTTTTCCAATTTCAGCTACTTATTTTGAGAAGCTAAAAGTAATCTATTTTAGGAGTATAATGGACCTTAAAAATTCAGTGTATCAATAAATTTAGTACACAAAATACTCATTATATCAGTAAAATGGACTTATAAAACTTAGTATTATTGACTACTGATGTGGAAAAAATTAAGTCCAATCAGAATTGTTGGTCACATAAGAATGCCACTTCATAAAAATCGTCCAAAAATTGATGGTGTTAGCTAAAAGCCTAACTTTAAAAGAAATACAAAATGTTAAGGGGTACAATTGATAACGAAAAAACGTTAGGAACTAAAGTGACAAAAAATTTTTTTTTGGGTCAATACTCTCAACGAGCTCATCTATAGTAACTTCCAATTTGGTGGACTATTGGACCTCTACTTAAAAAAAAAGAGAGATTTTATTTTATTTTTCTGTTTATTTATTATTTATTTGTTTATTTTCTACTAAAGCTTGATTCTTTTAACACTTGCTTCGTCTCGTTGTTGGAGTATAAACCTTTGCGGATCGGTGGAGTAAAGTCCCTTCCGGCGAATTTCGAACTTCGAATCTGTTCGGGTGGGGATCAAGAAGTGGTAGGAGAAGATGAAGGTTTTCGTGAAGACTCTCAAAGGCACCCACTTCGAAATCGAAGTGAAGCCTGAACAAACGGTCTGCCCATTCCTTTGTTCAATTTGTTTTTCTTATAAGTTTTACGTTTTCTTCTTATTGTGTGTTGTGTTCTTTACTTCGACTTCTGTATTCTGTATTCGGTAATGCTAAAGCCCTGAAACTGAGGGAGAATTAGGGTTTTGATTTATCTATTTTTTTTCCCGGTTGGAGCGGTTTTGCTGCATTAACTGTTATGAATTCGACGGATATTTTCAAATTGGCGTTTTAATGTTGAAATTTGATTTCAATTCGGTTGGTTTGCGATTGTTGGAAATATTGCGTGGAATGATGAAATATCGATATGGTATTGTGGTGGGAACATTGGCTAACTAGTTAGTTGTTATTTCTGCCCACTGCGTAATTTAACTTGTGATATCACAAAGTAACAATCGTGTCCGTGTGTTTATAGATGCTGCACTGGATTCTCCTTTTTAAGTTTGGTGGTATTGACGCATCATAATGAATACGTTTAACATTTGTTGGACCTTTGCATGGAGGGGGGAATATCAATTGGACATCAGTTCCATGAAATTTAAACTGAAGTTAGTTACTAAAATCTGATAATAAATGGGTTTTGTTAGTTTATTGCTAATAAATTGGATGATGTGTCTGTTAAATTCTTAGAGCTGATATTCAAGTTCATCTTCTAATCTGACCCCAAAAAAAATTGTACATCTTCAAATGACTAGGTGTATGTTTTTTGGTTGATGTGGAAGGGTTATTGCATAGTTGTTGATTGCGCGCCACGGCACGCGCCATGGCCTTTTGGGAAACGCTACAGCTGTACCGTTGCCAATTTAATTTTGCCCGCGTTGTGCACGCAATGTGGGCGCACGGCGCGCCACCATCATGACCAGCCATAACCCATTAAAAAACAAAAGAAAAAGATGTTTAAAAGGGCTTCTTTGTCTTATTGACAGCCCTAGATCCCAGGCCCATTAAAAAATAGACTTTAAGATTACAAAATACATTTTTTTAGTGTCTCTTTAGTTTCCGTCTTTTCCCTCCTTCTCTACGTAACCTAACGCTACTGACTTCACACTCAAACTCAGTTTTGAAACTGAAGAAGAGGAGGAAATTGAGGGATTGGAAGAAAATAATGTTTGTGAAGTTACCTTAAATTTAATTGATGATTAGAGTTCTTTTTTTTTTACATGGTTTATACTTGTGCGTTTTTGCAATTTATATTATGAGAGTTTGTCATCATACTTGATGTATTTTGGAGAATTTATGATGATGCCTAATATATTTTGAAATTGGAATGTATTAAAAGATATATGTGGATGAATTAGAATTAAAATTTTCATATATATATATATATTTATGTGCATGTGTGCATATATGTGCACCGCACTTTAATGTTTCCATGTGCAACGCAGTGCGCAATGCGCAATGGCTCCAGGAGCCCTTATTGCAACGGTGCGCCGTAAACAACTATGGGTTATTGCAATTTACAATGGACTGTTTCACAAATCACAATTCACAAATACAAGTTTGGACCACAAGTGACGCTGTTGAGTTTGAACGTTTTGTTATTCCATAGTTTAGCTAATCTGACATGTATATACTGCCTGAAACTGGCACCAAATTCAAGAACCATTTTACTGCTGAGCTTTGAAAATTATGATGTTTTATCAACTTAAGTTTGCCCTTTATCTAGGTAATATAAACATTTTGACCAGCCAAAGGAGTTATACAAAGATGGAAACACTTGATGATTTTCCAATGTGTTTCGTAGTGCTCTCTGCGTGATATTTCGACCTTTTTTTTGTTTGTTTTTGATATATGACTGGTGAACCTTTCTTGCTTCATAGATTGAAATAGCACAATCTTCCTTTTTGTTATTCTTTTCAGGTTACTGAAGTGAAGAAACATATAGAAACTGTCCAGGGTGCAGATGTCTATCCTTCTGTAAAGCAAATGCTTATTCATCAAGGGAAAGTACTCAAAGATGATACAACATTGGAGGAAAATAAAGTAGCTGAAAACAGTTTCATTGTCATTATGCTGTCAAAGGTTTTTTTCTTTGGAATTTTGGATGTTCTCAAAGTATACTCCATATATAGGTTGCATACGAGTCGTTTAATCTTCAAAATTTAAAAAACTACAGATGTGTTGAGAACTAGTTAGGTATTTAATTGGAAGGTTTAGGTTTAGGACGTTTCATTGTTCGTTATGACAATCTAAGGGATTAATTGAAAGATACAATTGAATTTGGAGTGATTAAGGATTGATGGATAATCACTGAATTATATGTCTTCCCACTTAAGGGATTAATTAAAAGATACAATTGAATTTGGAGTGATTAAGGATTAATGGATTATCACTGAATTATATGTCGTCCCACTTAAGGGATTAAATTTGCTTAGCCCCTCTATTCATGAAGTTAAATTTGCGGGAAACCCACTATTTAAAAGTTTTTAAGACAACTTCTTACTTCGAAATTTAGAATGATGGTCCGACATCAAGGATGTAACAATGTGCATAAAATAACTGTCAGAACTTCTGTTGTTGTCCTTCAACCCCTTTTCCCTCAATTCCATTTGCTCTGTATGTAGCTTCTCAAGTACCGGGTAAAAACTCTCAAAACTAATATACAGAAAAGAATTGTAACAGAACATATTTATCCAGTGGGTATGATCGGATGAATCTTTATGAATATCATTGAAAACTTAGTCAAGATAAGCTTGTATGAAGACTGATATTTGTACTATGGGTCACACTGATTCTGAGTGATCTTGCTGAGAGATTTTGTGGTCGGACACTCAAGACTGAGTATCTCTGTGTCTTGTTGAGTTGTGGCTCCAAGAAGTTACATTTGTTATCTTATTTTAATTTCCATTCAAGTGGCATTTTAATAATTTTTGGCCTTTGTTAGAAAGTTGATCATGTTATCAGCTAAAGCTTAATCTATTTCCAATTAAATTGTTTAGTCTTTAGACTTAATCTTCCCAAACATAATTTTTTTTACCTTCATTATTATTTTTTGCAAACTTTTTCTACACTAGCAGATTATTTTACCTTTTTTAGTCAAGGTTATTTTGCTATTCAAGTATACTGTTTTTATTTTTCTCCTATTTTGTGCATAATTCAATATTATTACATTTTTATTGTAAGACTGAAGATTAGTAGGTTATAGACTTGTAGGAAAGGGGACAAGAATCTTCCTAAGAAACAAAAGAGAAAGAGTTTTTTTTTTTTAATAAAAAAATCAAAATGATATAAATAAATAATTTTTCTAATTATTTTAAGCAAGGAATTATACTTGCAAAAGAAGTCCTCTCCAATTCCTCTGAGAATCAATTAAAGAAACTGTTTGTAAATTCATTTGAATAGTGCATTTTGGTCACATCTCACTTGCATAGTTATTTCCACATCACTGTTATTGGTGATGATGCTTCATTGCATTCCTTAGTCATTAGTATTCCTTCTTTCCAATTAACACCTCAACTCTAATTTGACTTACAATGGAGTTGTTTTTATTGAGTTAGATGTAGTTCAACGAAAAATCTATGTGTTGCCTTTCTTTCCTAAATTCTAACCCATGTGCTCAAAATATGCTAGAGCAAAAGCTCTTCTGGCGAGGGATCTACCACAACTGCACCATCAGTTAAGGTGAGAACAAGTTTCTAGGTTATAATTACTGGTGTGAATGTTACTATTATTTTGGCCTTTTTTTTTCCTGTGCTCGGAAAGGATTATCCTTATACTGTTTTTGTCTTTTATTTTGGAGTTTCGTATTTTCTTAAAAACTGCTGAGATAATAATACAATGGAAAATATTGCCCCTTATTGGATAATTTTATGATATACTGCAGGCCCCACAGACAAGTTCCGCTCCTACATCAGCCCCAGTGTCAACGGCACTTGAAGCTCCTGCTGCAGCTGGGGCACCGTGAGTTTGATTTTTCTTGACATTGTCGCTTCTAATTTGAGATAAGTCTTAATTTTAACTATTTTGTTGTGGAAAATATGGTCTGAAACCTCATTTCAACTTTTGACAGGCCTGTATCTGTAACTGCACCTACAGCTACACCTACGCCAGGGTCTGATGTCTATGGGCAGGCAGCATCTAATCTTGTTGCTGGAATCAACCTGGAGGGAACAATTCAGCAAATTCTTGATATAGGTGGAGGGAGTTGGGACAGGGATACTGTTGTCCGTGCTCTTCGTGCTGCTTACAACAACCCTGAGAGAGCTATTGAATATTTGTATACAGTATGAGAATCAGATGATGTTTTATTATCATTTTTATCAATTATTGCCCATCTTTCATGTTAATTTTTGGTTAAATTATCATTATTCTTTTTATAACAAATGTGGATGACTAGCATGTACATATAAGGCATGATATTGTGCTATCATTGCTAAGTTTAATTACATTATAGTATATATCCAAAATAAATGATTTGGTGGGCAAGCTCTATAAATTGCACTGACTGATATAATCCTTTGTGTTTGGCAATTTATGAATTCTCTGAATGATAAATACAAATTTATATCTGACTACTACATAGTTATGTAACCACACAACAGTTTGCAATCTATTAAATTTAAGAGTTCTTTATTATTTTGGCTTCACTGTTATTGTTAACCTAGCAATTTACTTTTAGATCAGTGATTAATGCCTTGCACACGTCATATTTAACATTTTTTATAAACCTTAGGGTATCCCGGAGCAAGCTGCAGCTCCACCTGTGGCCCAAGTGCCTGAAAGTGGTGTACAAGCTGCAGATCCTTCGGCTACTGCTCCTCAAGCAGCAGCTGTTCCTTCAAGTGGACCTAATGCCAATCCCTTAGATCTATTTCCCCAGGTAGCTATTGTTCAATTTTTTTTTTAATGCGAGAAAAATGTTGTAGATTTCTTAGGTGCTCAGTATTGTGTAACAGGGCTTGCCAAATGTTGGTGCTGCTACTGGCACTGGAGGTGCTGGTGCAGGCAACCTTGATTTTCTGCGCAACAGTCAACAGGTCCTCTATCTATCCCAAAATTTTCAACCCTTTGGGTCTTGTGTACCCTGGATTATTCCATTTTAATGTATCTATTGTTGCAGTTCCAAGCCTTGCGAGCCCTAGTGCAGAGTAATCCACAAATATTACAGGTCTTCTTCACTATGATTGTATAATTTTTTATTTTCTATTCTGTTGGAATTCTTAATTTTGTTCTTGTTGCAGCCTATGCTTCAAGAGCTTGGGAAACAAAATCCCCAACTCATGAGATTGATTCAAGAGCATCAAGCTGACTTCCTTCGCCTGATAAACGAACCCGGGGAAGGAGGCGAGGGGTGAGGCATCCTTTTTTATGAAAAAAAAAAATTCTGTTGTCTGATTTTACCTCACCAGGTTGCCTTTTGTTTTATACATCAATCAATGTCAAATGGCTCCTTTTTCTATTGAATTACTTCAGGAATATAATCGGGCAGCTGGCTAATGCCTTGCAAGAGCACACGGTATCTGTCACCCCTGAGGAGCGTGAAGCAATTGAACGTGTAAGTTTTAAAATTTTGCTATATGAGCTCTAAATAATATATCCCTTGTCTAAGAAGTATGCTTTTTTTCTCACTTGATTCCTAATGAAATGATTCCATCTACTTTTTTTTGGCATTCAAGTCTAGGTGCTCCTATTAAATCTTTTTTGTTTTTTCCTTTTAAATCTTGGTGGAGACTGTTAAATAAAGTTGGATTAGTTTATTTGATGAAATATAAAAGTCATATGATACTTTTAAGGAGGGAAAAATGCTTGAAGATGAATGAAAAACAAGGTATCACATGATAATCATGTTGCTTTTAGAAGCTACTTCTAATTTAGATGTATTACTTTCATTTTTTTTCCTAGTTTCAGTGGAACTTTACGTTTTAAAAGGTCATGTACCAGAGTTGTAATTAAGCTTTAGTTTAGGAGAGTTACATGTAGTTTCCCTTATGAAATATAATGTGATGTTTAATCTAAATACTGTTTTCTACTTAGTTAAAATGTTGTAGAACTGATTTTGTTATTGAATAACAGATTAGGTAACACACTAGGTTCTATTTATAATTCTAACATTTATGCCACTAGCCAATGTCAGGAGAGGCATATGTTTTTAATATATGAATTAAGATCATATTAGAAAATTGAAGTGCTTTAGCTAAACCGAGAATGGGCTTTTTAATGATATATGTTATAGGTTAGATTAGAGGATACGGGTCATGGTGAAATGGTAACTGAATAGAGTGACATGTATAAAACTTAAATATCTGAATTTAGTTAATATTTCTGATTATTTTTACTCTTGTGGTGAATTGGGTAAGTGATGGTTATAGTTCCATCTCAAATTTATAATTTCCATGGCTTAGCCTTTTTTTTTGGTCACATGGTTCAGCTTGAAGCAATGGGTTTTGATCGAACGCTTGTCTTGGAGGTGTACTTTGCTTGTAACAAAAATGAAGAAATGGCTGCGAACTATCTCTTAGATCACGGACAGGAGTTTGAGGAATGATTTGTTCTACTTTTCTGTCATCAGATTATTCTTACCTTTTTTCAAACTTGTTTGTCATGTTTAATGTTTGATAACAAGAAGTCACAGAATGGACAAAGGAATAATTTTTAGCTCTTCCGCCTCATTATCTTTGTATCTATCATTTTCTCCCTTCCTAGGATTATCCTTCTCAATATTCATACAAATAGTTATTTGAATTCTTCTGACTATTCTTATACATGGTCCATGCTTGCTTTTAACATGTTTTATTTTGAAATTTATTATTGCTTTTTTTTCTTTGGACTGAATTTTTTATTCTTGTACTGAAATTTTACCAAAATTATCAATGCCCCTCGGAAATCAAGAATTTTCCACTTATTTTGCTTAGCTGGATATTATATCTATGATTTTAAATCTGGATTACATATGTTAAAATCTGGAATCTAGTTATAAACAGTGGTGGAGCCACACCCCTTGCCCCGCTAAAATTTTAACAAGGTCAAATTATTATTTTGATCCTTTTGCACGAAATTTAATATTGGTCCTTAACGTTTCAAAAAGTTATTTTAGGGGCCAAATAACTCTTTTGGTCCTCAACGTTTGCACCAAGTTTAATATTGGTCCTCAACGTTTCAAAAAGTTATTTTTGGTCCTCAACGTTTTTATTTTGGTCAAAATTGGTCCTCCAGCATAACTCCGTCTGGTTTTTTTTGTTAAATGCTGACGTGGAAGGTTTATGTGGCACACCCTCTCTCTTACGTGTCATATTTAGATGATATGGCACCATCTCTCACTCCAATTCAGCAAAACGACGCTGTTTTGTATCACTTCTCTCTCACTCCAACTCAGTAAAACGGCGTCGTTTTGCTGAGTTGGAGTGAGAGAGGGTGTCATATCATCCAAATATGACATATAAGAGAGAGAGTGTGCCACATAAGCCTTCCACGTTAGCATTTAACAAAAAAAATCAAACGGAGTTATGCTGGAGGACCAATTTTGACCAAAATAAAAATGTTGAGGACCAAAAATAACTTTTTGAAACATTGGGGACCAATATTAAACTTGGTGCAAACGTTAAGGACCAAAAGAGTCATTTGGCCTTATTTTAGGTCATCAACGTTTTTTTATGTCAAAATTGGTCTTCTTGCCTAATTCCGTTAGTTTTTAATTTTTGCCGTTAATTGTTGACGTGGATGGCTTGTGTGGCATACTCTCTCTCCTATATGTCATATTTTATTGACTTGGTGTCCATGTTAGCACTACGTCATTCTTCTTCCTCTTCTTGTTATGCCTCCATCGATCATCTCATCCTTCCTCTTCTTCCTCCAAATCTCCCTCTCTCCCCACAAACACTTGCCTTCCACCTTTGCCGCTATCGCTGTTGGATCCGTTTAGATCGCCCACGGCGGACATATCTCGAGCTTCGATTGGAATCTCAGCCTCGCCTCATCCATCTGGACTCACCTTGACGAGATCGATTCGATTTCCCGAGTCTGGCTCGAGATGGCAGCTGTAGGATTCGAATCTAACGTGGGGCTACACTTATACGATTTCTCCAACGGCTGCAACTTCGGGTCCGTCCATTGGACCAATCCTTCTGATCCTTGGATCTTCAAGGCATGAGTCAAAGCAATCACCGGTTTAGAGAATTCAATCTTCGCGGCGTTTGATTGTCCGCATAGAGAGAATTGTATCCTTGAAGTGGACAAAACGAGGCTTCAGATCGCTCTCAATTTGCTAGGCAATCTAGTAACCAGGCAAAGCACATGACGCCGGAGACGCTAACATGGGTGCCGGAGATTGACGTGCTCATCGGAAGTGTTGTCACGGTTGGTGCGTTTGGGTATGCCAGGTATATCAGGTTGTGGGACCCAAGGTTCGGTGAAGTGGAGTGGGAGACGAATGAGCCAGGTGCTGGTAGAAGCACTAGGTTTGGGGATTCGTTTACTTGTGTTGGATGTGGAAGGCTTGACTCTGTTCAAGCTTTGCTCTCAATCAAAGGCAAGTGTTTGTGGGGAGAGAGGGAAATTTGGAGGAAGAAGAGGATGAAGGATGAGATGATCGGTGGAGGCAGAACAAGAAGAAGAGGAACAAGAAGGATAATAGAGTCCCATCAATAAAATATGACACTAAGCCGTTCACGTAAGCAATTAAGGCAAAAGCTAATAGAGTCAGGTAAGAGGACTAATTTTAACAAAAAAAAACGTTGAGGACCTAAAATAATTTTTTGAAATGTTAAGGACCAATATTAAACTTCGTGCAAATACTGAGAATCAAAATAGTAATTTAGCCTTTTAATAACACCAATATATGTATATTTATAATTTTATGTACATATATAAAAATTTATATATATGTTCCGTGTCTCAAAAATATTGTAAAAGTTTTATAAGATTGTTTAAAATATTAAAATTGATGTGTCAAAAAATATAATATAATTAAAATTTTATGAAATATATTAAGTCAAATTATAAATTAACTAAATATATACTATAGTTTAAATTATAAAATATTAATTTTTAATTTTTTTATAACAAATGAGAACATGTATTAAGTAGTCTATTTAAAAATTTAATTTTAAAACTAATTTGATTACATATCTTATTTTTTACATTAAATAAAATTATATTTTTTATTAATAAACTTAAATATGTAAATTTGAGAACCTAAAAATCTCATATTTCCAAATCAAACCGCTCAAAACTAATAATTTATGGTTTGGTTTGATGCTCTAAATTTAAACCAATAAGTACACTAATTTTTCGCTTAAAATTGTTCAAACTGCTCGCCGAACACCCCTATATGTAACTATGTTTGTATTTTTGGATATCTACTGAACATTTGAATCTAAAGCTCTCTTTAGTAATTTTAATGTTGTCAATCAATAAACTCACAACAAATAAATTCTTCAAATTACCTTCTACCAAATCAACTACTCTATTCGAGTCTCATTCTATGATTATATCTCTATAATTCAAATGTTTTCAATTCTAACCTTATCACAAAACCCACAACTTTAAGGCAATCCATGCATTTTTAAATGGGATATATTAATTATATCAAGAACAAAGAAAAACATATAATTAATTCATCATCTTATTCATGAAGAAGTAATCTATGAATTAAATAGACATCAAATTCTTTTTTCTTCTTTGTTTGTTGATTTATGAGAAGCAATTTTTTTTATATAGATTAATTATTTCACGTGCATTTTAAAAATTAGAAAAGACATTCAATTATTTATAGTTACAGAGAACTAAAGAGCGAATACAAATTATTTAAAATATTCAAAAGAATTATTTTTGTTTACAATTGATAAACATTATCTCTTAATTAGCATATGAAGCTAAAAAAGAGAAAAAAGATACATTAATTATCATTACAATATGGTGAGTTCAACAATTTGTTTCTCTTGTCTTATATTTGACGGAAGAACATCAAATTAAATATACATTGGTTTCTTTCACAAAAAAAAAAATACATTGATTTCTCTATCTAATGCTGTGAAATGACCTTCACGTGACGATTTTACCAAGAAATGACGCTCTATTTTAATTCTTCTAAGAATCGAACCCGGAAACATCGACCCCTTACACAGGCCTCACATTTTGACTTTAGACAAAAAAATTTTTTGTATTCGTGAAAATTTTAAAAGTAGATATAATAATTTGATATTTTTATAAAAAAATTATATAATAATAATATAATAATAATAATAATAATAATAAAATGGTCCATTAAACCTAACTAAAACC
Organism: Senna tora; assembly: GCA_014851425.1. NCBI lineage: Eukaryota > Viridiplantae > Streptophyta > Magnoliopsida > Fabales > Fabaceae > Senna > Senna tora. The sequence goes on from CM026270.1 coordinate 8,221,477, forward strand.
CTTTCCCCTTAGCAGCCACTCGTGTCGTACTCTATAGGCTTGCCCATCCAGTCTCCGTCGAAAGGCTTGTCCTTCATCCGGTCGCCGTCATCAATTTTCCGGTGATTTTCATGGCTGTCTCTCTATTTACCGTATCAAAGTTAGAATATCTTCAATCCTTCATATTTCCATAGACTGTTCTGTGTTATTGGAAAATTTCGATTCATCACCATGCTTTCTCGCCTGATACCAAAACCCACACATCTCCGTCGCTTCGTATTGTTTTCTTCAAAATCTCTCTCATATCCCCAATCTCATTTTACCTATTCTGCTAACCCTCCGCATTTTGGTTCTTTTTCCAAATACTTCTCCTCCAACGGCAACAAGGACAACAATGGCAAAGACCAATCTGTTAGCGGTTTGTGGAAAGATTCCTGGGAAAGTGAGGGAAATTATGACGCCAAGTTTCCTGGAGAGAGCGGAAGCCTTGCTGGATTAAATGACACGGATGAAGGAACCAAGGCCCCAACCAGTAATTTCCGATCGTGGTTAGAAGAGAAGGGTCTTGATAATGAAGATGAGGATGCTATATTTAAGATGGTTGGCAAGAAAAGTGAAGAGCAGGGAAAGTATGACGCCAAGTTTGCTGGAGAGAGCGGAAGCCTTGCTGGATTAAATGACACGGATGAAGGAACCAAGGGGCCAACCAGCCATTTCCAATCGTGGTTAAAAGAGAAGGGTCTTGATAATGAAGATGAGGATGCTATATTTAAGATGGTTGACAAGAAAACTGAGGAGCAGGGTAGTGATTTTGGTAACCGTCAATGGATGGGTGTTCAGGAACAGGAACCGTGGACATTTCGGGAGGAAGGGAAGGAAGATGTGTTTAAGTATCAAGAAGTTGCAAGAAATGTGAGTGAATTCAGGCCTGATATTAGTCCCGTGGACAGTGTGGATGTTGAGAAGCTTGAGAAGGAAGAGCAAGCACTTAATGCTGTACTCAAAGGTAAATGAAAATGCCTTGTCTATTCTTGATAGCATGACATAATGCTTGGTTTTGGCGTTTATGTTCAACTAAAATTGTGGCTTGTCACTTTGGACTATTTCAGTGGATGAGGATGCATGTGGTGGACACATAAGTATACATTCTCATTATCAAATGTAAATTTAACATTCTTGATGCAAAAAGTGGTAATGCAATGGGACAATATATATGATATTTATTGTTTAAATTTTATGAACATTTGATGAATGTTGTAACAATAAATAGAAAGGTTTGGTCATTTCTTATGGAAACTGAATTAGTAATTTTAGGGATCAAATGTGTATCTGATATATTTTAAGCTCATTATAATTGGATTGATGAGGGTTTTCCCCCCTTCTATTTTATACCATTGCTGGACCAATCTGTCCGAAATGGTTTTATAATATTGAAGTGGAATGTCTCTTGAGTTGTTTGGCCAGTCCTGACTGCGCCTGTTTTCTAATCATGTGTTTTAATTATTTCTCTTTTGGGAAGATCATTGGATTGGTGAATTTTCTCTCCTTGAGCTTGTCCCATGCCTTTATTTTTTATCTTCTTTATATCATGCTCCATCTTCTAAGTTTTAATACGTTGTGGTGACCATATTTCTTGGAATTTTTAATTCTCTAGAAATCTTTTTTTTTTTAATAGAAAAAAGAAATTGTATTAAAGAAAAAAAGAAGTTTACAAACACGAGGACAAGCCGTCCTCAGGAAAAGAAAATAAAAAGAAGACCAGCAGAAGGAAACTAAGACATTATCTCAATAGGGCCTTCCAATCCCTTTGAATATCCATAATTCTCTAGAAATCTTAATGATAGTCTTTTTCTTGATGCTACTTAATTGCTGGAATTACTAGTTCAGTTCCATGTATCTTCTTTGCTTGATAGAAGAATTTAGAACTTAGATCTTTTGGACTTAAAATTTTTTATTTGGAGCCGAGATATTGCATCTTCTCCTTTGTTTAAATTTTTTGGAAACTCAAAGCACCTTCTAACAATTTGGATAGCGGTACTTAATCGAGTTAATACAAATAATATCCTTCAGACTCAAAAGACCTGATAAGGCTTTATCACCTGATATTTGCCTGATTTGCTTCTGGAGTTTAGAGACAAATAGTCTCCTCTTTTGCATTGTGAGGTGGCTAGGTATACATGAATTAGATTGTTTGGCTTTTTGAAGGAGAGTTGGGTCTGTTCAAAGGGATTGGAAGGCTCTATTGAGTTAGAATTTTGTTGTTTCCTTTAATTTCTTCTAATTTCTTTTGATTCAAGAAGATCTGTTGTCTGCTGTTTTTGAACTTTTTATATTTTCTCTCTTCTCATAAATAAATTCTCTTTTTATTTGAAAAAAAAAGATGAAATTTGATAAGGAGAGATGCCTGCTTGCTTTATTCTTTCTATTGGCTATTATTATACATCTTACATGCGCTGTGGTACCAAATTCTGGGCTACCATTAAATTAAGGTGAGATAAGGTTGTTTTATTACACAACAAATAAATTGAGGATAGGACATAGATCAAAGAATATAGAAGAGGTTGGTCTTCATTGAGAATAAGATGTAGATGCAGTGGAATTTGAGCGGGGAAGTCTGTTAGAACTAAGCATTGCGTGGGTAAAATTGATAGAGATGGTGCCAGAAGAGATGTGATGCAGGAGACGGCTCTATATTGGATACAATTTGCAAGGTTGCACTTGTAGAAAAATGCACTGCATTTGCATTTATGTTTTAGATCACCTATGCAGTTACTGTTAGGACTAATTTGTTCTCTGTTTCAGCCTTTTATGCTGATGAGTTATGATAACTGAAATGGAAGAACAAGAAAATTCAAAAGCTTTAGATATTGTCGATTGTATATTAGTATTATATTTTATCATTTTTATGGTTGTAGAGTTGGCTGGTAGTTGCTGTAATAACTAATAAACATCCTCACCCCCACCCCCACCCCCACCCCAACACATTCACACAGACCACTTTTTTCTAAAGTTACAGTTTTGTTATTTATATGATACAGATATGTAACTTCTGTTTCATATATATTATAATGAAAGAGAAAGGTAATTTTATGTTTATTTGGTAAAAGATCAAGGTTAGTGATGCCACTTTCCTAATGTTGATTTCAGTGAAACTTCTGAAGTTTTAATTTTATCACGTTTTATATTTATGATTACAGGGCCAAATCGTGCTTTTGGTGATCTTATTGCTGCTTCTGGAATCACGGATGAAATGATTGACAGTTTGATTGCATTAAAAGACTTTGAAGGGGTGGAGGGTTTGCCCCCCCTTAGTGTCATAGAAGACATTCGCTATGAGAAGAGTACTAAAAAATCCACTAGAGCTGAAATTGAGCGTTTGAAGCAGGAGGAAGCTGCAAAAGCTAGAGTTAGACAAGTAGATGAAAAGGGCCGTGCTTATGGAACAGGAAGAAGGAAGTGCAGTGTAGCTCGTGTCTGGGTTCAGCCTGGTAATGGTAAATTTGTAGTTAATGATAAAGAATTCGATGTCTATTTCCCTATGCTTGAACATCGTGCAACTCTACTTCGACCTTTCTCTGAGACAAAGACTTTGGGGCTTTGGGATATTGATTGTACTGTGAAAGGAGGTGGTGTTTCAGGTGAGGTTCATAATTTCATCTATATTTATATTCCTGTTAATGGCATTAGCTTCTGTTATGATAGTATCGTTATGTATTTTTATTTATATATATTTATGTATTTTTATTTATATATATATATATATAGAAAGAGAAGCTTTATTAGAAAGGAGAATTACAAGGGAGGAGGAGAAGAGAGCCTCCTTAAAAGAGAAAAAATCCAGGAAAAAAGGGAAAAGTAGGGGGAAAAGAACAAGAGAAAAACATGAACTGCAAAAAAAAAAAGTATGCTGCACAATCTCTATTCATATCAGTCAAAGAGACTCCCTTAAAAATACTATGTATAAAACACCTAATCGAAGCAAGAGATACTCTTTCCCCATAAGTCATTTAGAGTTGCCGAGACATGTACAAAAATTGATAGAACTCTATCTATAATATATATTCCAGCACTCCCAAACACTAAAAAATAGCTTGGAGTAAGGGAAAATGATAAAACCCAGAGAAATAAGAATAAAGGGAGTATGTTTTAAGGGGTGTTGTATCAGAAAATCAGTAGAGAAAGATGAACCAAAACAGCCAAGGTTCTATAGTAGCACCGCCTTAGCAGAACAAAGTATACAACAACAATCAAAGCCTTATCCCACTAGGTAGGGTCGGCTTAGCAGAACAAAGTATATTGTAAGAAAAAGAAAATGCCCAAGTTGCCTGACAATTGAGAGGTCAGGCTCTCTCCCTCCTTCAGAATGTTCTTCCTTGCTCCCCTAATGAGCTGTTATCCAATAATATTCTCATTCAGCACTTGCGTCAGAGTTAGTTACTCCTTTCTCAATTTCCTTTTCTGCCCCTCTCTTCTTTCTGGAGTAGACCCTGGTATTATTGTCAATTGGGCCAGGCCTAGGCTATCCATTCTTATACCCTCTTCTTCTCATATATGTCTAGCATTTCTTTCCAACCAAATACACCAAATCACAGAAAAAACTGCACATTGCCACAAAACTTTGTCGTCTTTATTTCTTCCCTAACAATTATATATAACCAAAACAAAAGTTGATGCAAAACTTGTTGGCAAACCCAAATCTAGTCAAAGATATCAACAACTTATTCCAAAGAGAAGTAGCCATACTAAAATTAAAGATCAAGTGCCCAGTTGATTCTGAACTAGCCTTATGAAACATATGTTAGGGGAAAGCACCCTATTAGTGTCTACTATCTCCATCGATTTGCTTGTAAGTGTGCCGATATTCCAAGTCCCAAACCGTATGTTACTCTTATGGACTAGCTTCTTTACCTACAACCGTCCACAAAAATGTGAGAACCCTTGCTTATTTTACACTACATTCGGGCGTTGATGTAGCCGCTCTTGCTTATTTGACATTGTTCTCAAGCCATACAGTGTGTTGCTTCCGAGCAATAACCTAGCAATAACATGTTCACGTCGTTGATTCATATTCATAAAGATTTGACAAGTTTTACGCTAGTTGTCGACTACCTAACGCAACCCTCCTCTTTTGTCCGGGCTTAGGACTGGCTATGCAAGCATAGGCATAGTTGGATGCTAGATGTTAAAAAAAAGAAATTGTTATGAATATCAATCTCACTTCTTTAGAAACCATTATCTTTTTTCCCAATCATGATCTAAGTCTTTCTTTCAATCTAATTCGTTCTCCTAATAGAAACTATAAAAGTTTTTTCTAGATAAATCCATTTGAAATTCAAAAGCTCTTCTAAGTTCTAAGGTGAAGTTGTTAGTTTGGACAGCAGTATTGAATAAGATTAACACTAATGATATGTTGTAAGTTTGCAGGTCTAAAATGCCCTTTCTCTAGATATTTGTATCATGTATCTGGATAGTATGTAACAGCTACTCCCCTGCTGTTACTGTGCCCTGCAGTAGCTGCCGTTTTGTGCACTGAATTGTTAGGAATTTTTGGAGAACATTGTGTACTTAAAAAGCAGCTTTTTCCTCTTTTGTAGCACAGCCAATTAGTCACTTCTTTTAAACATTCTGAAATTGGCAACGACCGTACTTTGACCTTTTTGGGTAAAGTATTTCTGACAGCCAAGCCATTATTTTCATCTGTCCTTACCCTTATGGTTGTGAGAAAAGAAAAGATTTGAAATTAATGAAGAGTAATGATGATATAAATCATTTTTATCCTTTTCTTTTTGTTCTTAGTCTTTACTGCCTTCAATTTTGTCCCTTTTAAATTCTTGAAAGTAACAATAACAAACTAGAGGATGCTCAAATTGTAAGAAAAGTTGGGCAGAGATGTGTGTTTGGTAATTTTTCTGAGTTCAAGAAATTTGTGTTGGTTTTATTTAAAGTTCTGTGGTATATTAAGACGTAGAAGAAATATGCTGTAACAACAGGTCAAGTTGGAGCAATTCGGCTAGGGATTAGCAGGGCTTTGCAAAACTGGGAACCGGACTTGCGGCCTGCACTTAGAAGCGGTATAGCCTTTATGCCTTTTATCTCTTGCTAGATCATGTTAATTTTACATGAGTACATTTTATTTGAAAGAACTCCAAACTGAGATTTTGAATGAACTCCAAACAAGGGAGAGAAAAACTAGCACTTGTTGTACTGCACTATGATGATCTACTGAAATATTTTCTTCATGAGCAGCTGGTTTCTTGACAAGGGATCCACGTGTGGTTGAAAGGAAAAAGCCAGGAAAGGCCAAAGCACGAAAGAGTTTCCAATGGGTCAAGCGTTAAGTACTGCGAGTTTCTTCTGTTCACGAATTTATAAGGAATATGATGGCTCTATGAATAATTTGCCAAAACTCATTCATCCCGTGCAGCATCATCTCCTTTGTGTTGTAATCTTGGAAAATTTTGTGCATCTGGGATAGAAAGAGACGTTAGGATTGATTTAGTATTGGAAATTTTCATTTTGGTTCATCATTGTAGGGTGGTCTAGCATTATGTACCTCTTGTTTGTGTGATAATTTATTTTTTCGCTCTACCTGTGATTCAGTTTTGAACAGGAAATTGGCAAAGCCACCTATTTCAGGGAGCAATTGTATTTCATAACATGTTCGTTTTCCTTTTTGGTGGCATGTGATCACGGGCCTTAAAGCCCGTCAGGCCCGTTAAAATGTAAATATGAGACCGAGCTTGAAAGTCCATTTTTTCAAAAGGCCCGCAAAACGGGCTGGGCTCAGGCTTTTTTTAAAGCCCGGTCCGTATATATACTTATATATATATATATATATATATATATATATATATATATATATATATATATATATATATATATATATAATACATTAAAATAAATAAAAAACTCAATCTAGTATAGAATAAATATTAACCTAGTTGATAACTTATTTTAATGTTTGATGTCCAAAGTCTTGTATTTGATTCATTTAATCTTATATATTTGAACATTCCAAAAATTCAATCTTACAGGAGAAATTAGCTTCCAACTTTCAATTAACTAGCATTACACTAATTTTCTTAGAGTGCGTCTATCATTTTCTTCACAATCCATTAGCAGCAAATTCAAACTCTGTTAGAGTGGGTAATTTGTTATATATTTTAGATACAATATACATATTTTATATTCAGATTCCAGAATATATAATATATTTTGGATGCAAAATATATATATTTTTATATACAATTCGTATAAAATGTTTATATATATAAAATACATTAAAATCTTTTAACTATCTATTTTTAAGAAAAAAATATCTTTTTGTATTTTAGATGAAACATGAAACAAACCATAAAAAAAATTATGATACAAAATATGGCGGCCCGTGCCCGTTTTTCATTTTATACGGTCGAACTCGGCCCATTTTTAGTTAAAAAATGAATCTAGGCCCTGGCTCAAATTTGAATTTTTAACAAAAAAGTCCGTAAGCCCGACTCGTATTTTTTAAAGCCCGACCCGTGATTAGCACAGCTATTGTCTCCATGACATTTCTATTAACCAGATTAATAAGTTTGTCATAAATGGGAAATTTTCCTTTTTGGCCCGCATCAAACACTGAAAGATTGTCTTTGTAAAAGCAGCACCTTCGGTCTAAATGGTAAGTACTGGTATCATATTCAAGCCCTAAAAAAGATTACAAAAACTCATGGAAACCTAGATCAAACTTTTTACCCTTGACATTTTTTTTTTATAAAATAGAGGCTAAAGTATTGTTTTGGTCCTCAATGTTTACATAAAGTTTAATGTTGGTCCTCAATATTTTTTTTTGGTCGATTTTGGTCCTCGAGCGTAACACCGTTAACTTTTTGCCGTTAAATAATGACGTGACATGCTTATATGACATACCATCTCTCTTACGTGTCATATTTTAATGACGTGGCATGACAGATCACTGCCACGTTACCTCAGATGATGATGATACTGATGATGACGAAGGAGAGAAGATGATGATGCGGCAATATGGGGGTGACGTGGCAGCGATTTGTCATGCCACGTCATTAAAATATGATACGTAGAAGATAAGGTGTACCACAGAAGCATGCCACGTCATCATTTAACGACAAAAAGTTAACGGTGTTACGTTCGAGAACCAAAATCGACAAAAAAAAAAACTTTGAGAACCAACATTAAACTTCATGTAAACATTGAGGACCAAAATAGTACTTTAGCCTAAAATAAACAATACGCCCCATCATATTATAAAAAAAGCCTAACGACATAATAAATCAGATAACTTAGTTCTAATAACACTAAAGGATAATTAATTATAGTTATTGAATTAAAGAAACAATTTACAAGCTCACACCTCACCCTTATTAAGATTAGAATTTAGAACATAAAGAGAAAGGAAATACTCTAGAACGGAAATTTTTTCGGACAGATACCATCGGAGACCCATAATTTAACTACCCATTGTCATCCCTACGTCACATATATAATTTAACAAATATATATACATAATAAAATATAAATTATATATTTGCTATATATAAAATGTTTTATATAGATAAAAAATATTTATTTAATTAATATAAAATTTTATAAACATAAAATTGAGAAGGAAGTGTAATTTGTTTAAATTAAAAATTAAATTTTATAAAATATATTTACATAAATAAATATATAATAAATATAAATGTTATATTATATACTTCAATATACAAATAAAATGCTTTTATATAAATATAAAATATAAAATATGTATTTAAAATGTTAAAAAGATGGGGAAAAAAAGATGAGATGTTAAACTTTGTATCAATATATTTTCCTTATAAATTAAAATTTCATCATGCCACCAAAAATATTTTAGTTAAACTTAGTAAAATTATACTATTATAAAAAATTTGATGAGAGATCAGAGAAAAGTATAATTTTATTTAATTAAAAGTGGATATACAATAAAATTTACAAGAAAGTCTTTGGTGGCGACTTTATTTGTTGATGCAGAAGAGGGATCTTCCATGGAAACTTTAAGGGTTGCCGTGAAAAAGTTGTCATTAAAAATAAAATTTTTTGTAATGTAAATAATATAATGATGAAGGATATACATAAAAAAATAAGCACTGAATCTATCAAAGTATTTGTTATCCCTCTTTATCACCAACGCCCTAAATATTTTTCCAATATATATTATATATACCATTGAATTTAACCCCTACTATCCCAGTCATAATCATTTTAAATCTATGAGGGGTATTAGGGTTAAACACCATGAAAGATTTAAATTTATTAATTACCTATCCTGAAAGTTTAATTTTCCATATTGCTCCAGAATTTGCACCACAACAATACAATTTTTTGTTGATGCTTCCATGAAAAAAAAATTGTGTTATCTGCATACATCAAGTATGAAATTCTAACATAACTTCCTATCTTCAGCCTGTTGGATCATACACGAAAGCACATTAGAACAGATAATAAACAAAAAAGAAGATAGTGAATCTTCCTGTCTAAATACCACATTGTGGTGTGAAAACCTTTAATTAGTTGGATTCCCATTTATCAGCAATTTTTTTTTAATCAAAAGAGAATACTTTCATTAATAGCAAAAAGTATATAGGAGCTTGCTCCTTACACAAAATGTCTACAATAATGGGAGGGTAATCCTCCGGCCAGACTTGATAATTAATCAATCAAATTAACAGCAAAAAGTGCAAGCTTGTCTGCTACTTCGTTTTGTGAATCTAGCAAAATAAGTTAATCCAAAATCTAGGAAAAAGATGAATCTATGATGCAACTTGTTACATCATGCAATGCAATTTCAGCCAATAGGATTGTGACATTTGTTATTTTGTTGCATCATGCAATGCAATTGGATTACATCAATAGCTACAATTGTTCCACATAACCCATTACATGATCAACAAGTTGCATCATAGACTCACTCTAAAAAATCTATTTTGATAATCCCATGATAGCTTTTGATTCTTAGTTTTGTGAATCTTGTTCATCAATTCTGCCACCATTACAATATTATCCATGATATATTTCTTCTCCTAACAAAACCACTTTGATTAGGAGCAATGACGTCAAGGTCAAGTAGAATTGTCTTAAATTTTTTTGTTACCTGTCCGATCTTCAAATATTTTTTTCGACTAATTTGGACTTGAGATCCGTATTGCGCATCTAGTTATAGTGAGAAAATCTTTCAACAAAAATAACTACGTTACGTTCACCAAAGTCTCGAACTTGAAACTTTACTTTATCTTAAGCGATACCAAGACTTTGGTGGAAGTCTATATATGAAGGATAATGGAAGTGATTTTCTTCTTAGCATGGTGCTTGGGTTTGAAGAATCAAAGAATAGGACTGATCATGAGATTGATTGTAATTAGCAAGAAAAAATGTATAAGCAAACAAAAATTGTCGCATGCTATAGAGCAATATCAAGATGCTAATTAAATGGTGCAAGTTGTGAGAAAGAAAGAAAGAAAAAATGTAAATATGACAAAAATGTACCTGTAGTGCCCATGCCTATCTATCATCCATTATATCAATTTTAGGCCAAGTTAAATTAATTATTTTCTTTTGATTTTTTTTACACAAATTCTCTATTAAAAATATTTTTGTTTGAAATATTGTTAAATATATTTGTGTGAATTCATATTAATATTAATAAATAATATTGAATATGATACAAGTCTCACATTAGGGAAGTTATCTTTAAGGAAGAGCCTTATAAGGCCTCGAACTTTCCCACTTCAATAGCTAGCTTTTGGGGTGTGATTCTCTCAAGGTCTTGTGTTTGTATCAATTGGTGTTTTCATTGAGAGCCGGCCGGCCGGAAAGGGCTATCTACGGAGGGTTCTGACCGGTGGAGGAGCTGACCGTGATCGAGTGAAGCACTACCGAGTGAAGTGTCGCAGTGTGCAGCCGTCGGGACGCCGGCTTTCGAAGGGGTGATGGTAATGATACGAGTCCCACATTGGGGAGATTAACTTCAAGGAAGGGCCTTATTAAGTCTTGGGCTCTCCCACTCCAATAACTAGCTTTTAGAGTATGATTCTCCCACTCTAATATGTATCGAAGTTTAATAATACAATAATATTGAACTTTTAGTCGTACCTTGCTGACTATGTGTGTGAACGCTTGACCGGTATTATTAATCAGGGATTGTGATAATTATAAGTCCAGTATATGTAGGCACTTGAATGTTGAAACTTGGGCTATAAATACTTAAGCTTGTTCCCATTTTTATGTACTAATAATTACTAAGAGGAAAAAAAAAGATATGGAGCAGAAAGATAAGCAGCATGTTAGAAGAAGGAAAAAGCTGGGAGGGCTCCTCACAATGCCCTTCATCTTAGGTAATTAATATTAATTAAGCTTCATATATATATGTATAAACTTCTTATTCTCTGTGATGAATCAAACATGCATCCTTTATATATGTATATATTGGTTTAATTATATATATATATTGGTGGTTACGTACGGTACGTTAATAATGCAGGAAATGATGCGAGTGAGAAATTAGCAGTGGTGGGTTTTAATACAAACATGATTAGCTACCTCACCACACAGCTTCACTTACCATTAGCCAAAGCAGCAAATACAGTGACCAACTTTAGTGGAACTGCTAGCTTGACTCCTTTGCTTGGTGCCTTCATTGCTGACTCTTATGCCGGAAAGTTCTGGACCATCACTTTTGCTTCCATTATATATCAAATAGTTAATATACTACTCCCTTTAATTTCCATCACTACTTTCTTCTTCTTCTTCTTCTTTTTTTAAAAGAATATTGTGTTTGGATATTGAGGATAATGGAAGAGAAGAAGACGTAGAGGATTTTTTTGAAACATTTCTTTTATTTGGATTTTAAAAATTTTAGGACAAGAAATTTAAGTATTTTATAATTAACATTAATCCTCAATGTTCTCCTTCAAGTATTAGTTTTTGAAAGATAGAATTGTCAAATTTAATTTTTGAAATATGCAATTTATCTTAACATAGTCATTAGAAATCTCTAGTAATATTACTTACAGAAAATTTTACAAGGATTAAACTGAGACAAGTTTAATTTTTCAGGGGTTAAATTTAATATTTTTATCTTTTGAATCACTAAATTAAAACAAATTGCATCTTTCATATATCAAAATTCAAAATGTTACCTTAATTCTAATTACTTCAAATTAGAGAATTTTAGAGGATTAATCCAAATAATTAGAGAAACTATAACTTAATCTTTCCTTTCCTTCCCATTTCCAACCCTTTTATTAGAATTTCTTCCCTTTCCTTCCCCTCCTCCCATTGTTGTGAATTAAGGAGTTTAATTTGTAGGAAAAAAATATTTGAATTTAGGAGTTTGAAAGAAATTTCAATAACTCTACTTGGAGAAGTTTAATTAATTAGAAGATTCAAACAAGAGGGAAGGAAGAAACCTCATTTAACATTTTATAATTTTTTTTTTAATTCCTTCCCTTTCCTTTTCTTTCTAACTCTAAACACACCCTTAAATATTTAAATATCCAAAGACTTATAATTAAATTCAATTCAGGGCATGATTAGTCTAACAGTATCAGCAATCCTTCCAAATCTAAGACCACCACCATGTCTAGGCGAAGACAGCATATGCCAAGAGGCCAACTCATCACAGCTGGCAGTCCTCTACGTGTCCCTCCTTCTCGCGGCTCTCGGGGCGGGCGGGATCCGACCCTGTGTCGTCGCGTTCGGAGCGGACCAATTGGACGAATCCACGTGGACCTACTTCAATTGGTTCTATTTTGTGCAAGGCTCAGCCATACTAGTGGCTGTCACACTCATTGTGTACATCCAAGATAACGTTGGATGGGGATGGGGGCTTGGAGTCCCTACAATGGCTATGTTTATCTCAATTATTGTCTTCGTTGTCGGGTACCCGATGTACCGGAACTTGGATCCGAACGGAAGCCCGTTTACCCGGCTCCTGCAAGTGGGTGTGGCTGCTTTTAGGAAGAGGAAGCTACGTAGTGTGGTGGACGGCGATGTGTTGTACCAGAATGATGAACTTGATGCCTCCATTTCTTTGGGAGGGAAGCTTCTCCATACCAAACAAATGAAGTAAGTACTAATTCTACTAATTAAGTATTACCACTCTCTTCCATTTAATCTGATTATTTTTGTAAAAATTTATGATTACCTGTTAGATGAGTTTTTACGAGAAAAAAAATACTATTTAGTTCCTGAATTGTTGGTTAAACTATTATTTAGTTCTTAAATTTATCAAAAATACTATTTAGTCCCTGAAATATTTAACTATGTCAACTATTTAGTCCCCGAATTTGTAATTATGTCAACTATTTAATCTCCAAACTTGGCAAAAATACTATTGAATCACTGAATTTGCAACTCTGTCAACTATAATGGATAACAGTCAAGAGACTAAATAGTTGACAAAGTTACAAATTCAATGATTAAATAGTATTTTTGCCAAGTTTGGGGACTAAATAGTTGACATAGTTACAAATTCAGGGACTAAATAGTATTTTGCAAAATTTGGAGACTAAATAGTTGACATAGTTAAACATTTCTAGGACTAAATAGTATTTTTGATAAATTCAGGGACTAAATAGTAGTTTGACCAACAATTTAAGAACTAAATAGTATTTTACCTCTTTTTATAATGATTATGCGTAGTTTATTATATTATTTTTATAGGAGGGTCGTTCCTAAAAATGGATTTTGTAATATTTAAAAATTAGTTATCATATTTGTTTTCGTAAATATCTTGGTCATAAAAAAAATTATATAATTATTAAATTAATTGTTTATAAATTTTTTTCGAAGGACTTGTTTATAAATTAGGTGTAACTAAATTTTTTCTTTTAGCATATATATATATATATATATATTGATTTAGGTAGTGTGTTAGGATAAATTTCAATCTCAATAATTGATGAAAGTACAAGAAATAGTGAGTGGACTGGACACCACTACTTACCATTATTAAGCTGTTTTACTTGATCTCTGACTTTCACGTAATCTCTTTAACTTTATAATCACTAATCATTAAATCGTTTTTGAAAAGTGAGGGACATATATATGTCGGCAGCTCAACAACCAGTCAACCAACTTAGAATTTTGCACTACGCTCCAAATGTATTAATTCCTAAGTCCTAACTATGGTATGCTATGCAGCTAATAATGTTCACAAATGTTAAGACTAGCAGTCTAATCTACCATTATTAATTCAAGTAGTATATTCACATACTGTCAATTTAAAAATAATATTAGTGCTAAAACTTATATTAATTTGTCCCAAATTGATATTCAAAACCAAATCTTTTGAAAATGATTTTTTAACTCCCGACTGTTATTTACTAGATTAAATCTCAATAGATAATAATAAATCATTGTGAGAATGATTCATTCATAAATGATGAATTTGACTTGAAATAAACATTTAAGGCCTATATATTCTGAAAAGATACCAAAATTTACATAATTTAAATTAATTCCTATAAATAAAGGGTTGAAAGAGATAATAAAAAATCGAGTCTCTAGACATACACTTAAGAAATCTTTATATATGATTCATTATGGAACCTTCTGGAAGGAAGGTTGGGAATAGAACTCTTGGTCAAAATTGGAATTATTAGATAATATGAACTTTAGTGAGATTTTTTAGCTATGAAGCAAGTAAAATTTTAAATATATATATATTTTTTTTCAGATTTCTAGACAAGGCAGCCATTGTGACTGAAGAAGATGATGACTTGAAAGCACCCAATTTATGGAGGCTAAACACAGTTCATAGAATAGAGGAATTGAAGTCCTTAATAAGAATGGGCCCAATATGGGCCTCTGGCATCCTCCTCATCACAGCCTATGCCCAACAACACACATTCTCCCTCCAACAAGCCAAAACCATGGACAGGCACCTCACCAACAACTTCCAAATCCCCGCGGGCTCCATGTCAGTCTTCACCAGCGTCACCATGCTCGCCACCACGGCCCTCTACGACCGCGTCCTCATCCGGGTAGCCCGTAGGCTCACCGGGCTTGACCGCGGCATCGGCTTCCTCCAGCGAATGGGAATAGGGTTCGTCATCTCAACTCTTGCCACCCTAGTTGCCGGGCTTGTGGAAGTGAAGCGCAAGCGGGCCGCAATAGCCCATGGGCTCGTTGACCACCCTCGGGCCACCATACCCATCTCGGTGTTCTGGCTGGTGCCTCAGTATAGCCTCCATGGAATGGCTGAAGCCTTTATGTCTATTGGACACTTGGAGTTTTTCTATGATCAGGCCCCTGAGAGCATGAGGAGTACGGCCATGGCTTTGTTTTGGACTGCCATTTCGGCTGGAAATTACGTGAGTACCCTTCTGGTGTCCTTGGTCCATAAGTTCAGTGCTGGGCCTGATGGGTCCAATTGGCTACCTAATAGCAATTTGAACAAGGGGAAGTTGGAGTACTTTTATTGGCTCATCACTTTGCTGCAAGTTATTAATCTTATTTACTATATATGTTGTGCCAAACTGTATGTTTACAAGCCAATTCAGGTTCACAACAAAGGAGGTGGAGACAATAATACTGCTTCAAATGATGAGAACCAAGTTGAGCTTGCCAACAAAGTCTAATTAATGTGTGTCATGGTTACGTTGATTTTAGGCTATACTTTTTAATTTTGTTGAAGTGTTTTATATATGGTCTGATAGTGTTTTTATATTTGGTGTAGTCAAAGACCAAAAACACATGATTGGCAAATAATTAGGAGAAGATGTATTAATGTAAATAATATTAATAGGAGTGACAAGAAACAGTTAAATTAAGTTCTCATTTGCTGGGATAGTTGTTCAATGTGTTTGTAGTCGTTACCGGCAAGAAAAGATAAAAGGAGTATTCATATCTACTTGTCTTGTCATAAACATTTTAATAGCTTGTTCTCCCTCTCTCTCTCTCTAAATATATACATATATATATATATATGTATATATATATATATATATATATATATATTAGTCCATGGTGAGGGGAAATTTGATGCCTTCTCATTCTTCATGTCCTTCCTCATCAATGCCTTCTCGTGGTTTGCTAAAAATTTAGATTCCATGAGAAAAGTCCAATTCCATAGGCTCAACGATGGAAAATAAATTGCAATAGAGGATGGAAGATCAAATTTCAAAAGAAGCACAATTTCATTGTGTTTGAGCATACCAAACATGGGAGTTAAGGAATTGGCCAAATTCCTTTTCCTTTGTCCCAATTCCAATGTACTAAATTGTAAATTGTGATAGACTGATAGGTAAAGAATTGGTTATATCTTTTACGGAAAAAAAAAAAAAAAGAGAATTGGTCATATCAATTGAATTCAACAAAAAAGCAAAGCTCCACACATAAGCTTCATCTCAATGGTTTTATCTTTATTAGATAACGTTGTGTGAAGTTTTTCTACATCTACTTTTATTATTGAGAGATCTTATTTGTACATAGTCTTTGGGCCAAAATCCAAATGGTAAATGGACCGAAAACGCAAGGCCTCTTTTCAGCCCATCATCCCCAGCTATGAAGTGATGGATGGACCCATAATTTTAATGGGCCCAAATCAACGATCCACGTAAAATGGGCCGTGATGAGACCGCGTGAAGCGTAACCGCCATTGAGTTGGCAGAGGTGGACTATTCTCTTTCTCTACCTGCTTTAAGCAAAATGGCGCGCTTATCTTCGATCCTAAGGCTCAGCGCATTTGTAGGGAACCTTCTAACCGTCAAAGCATATCATCTAACATTTCAACAATTTCAGATCTTTCTTTTTTCTCTTTTCTTTTATTGATTATTCCTCTCTTTTTTTTTATGGAATATTTATTATTCCTCTTTTGACATTCTAGCAATGTTCGATTTTTAAATCAAGAACAAAGGGAAGCGATATTTGATCGAGACGGCGAATTTTGACGATGGTGAATAGCAGCAAAGTCATGAATGATGATGAAGCTATATGTAGTACGGCTTCGGAGACGATGCCTCTTTCCGCCATGGCCGACGCCTTCGAGGAGCTCGCAAGGATGATCAAGAGTAGGAAAAATGGATCCACGGGAGAGGAGAAGCTTCGATTGGATACATTCTGCGAAGCTTGCTTTCTGTCTTCTGTTCTCTTTAATTGCCTCGGCCTCGCGTTTAAATTCGCCGAACAGGAATACGTCGCCAAGGTTCGTCTTCCTTTTTTGCCTTTATGTGCTTTTTCGGTTAGTGATGCTATTTTCATAGTTTTGATGTATGAAAACATATTTCGAATGTGAAGCGAGAAAAATCAGATTGTGATTTCTGAAAAAAAGAAAAAAGATTAGGCAATAGAGAGAAATAAATCCAAGGATCAGAGCTTTAAGAGGAATATCTTTAAAGGTGCAAATTGTATCTACTCAAAAAATAAAAAAACAAAGAGAAGTGAATTATAAAAAACTTGAAATATAAAATCTCAAGCAATTTGGTTTCTAAAAGATTACAATATCGTTTTAAAATATTAAATTTAATTCTTGAAAAATGTATTCTATATAATTTCTAAAATATCTAAAGAAAAATGATTTTGATTATTATTATATAATTACTGAATCGATAAAAATGTCCGTGCTTAAAAAATGAAAATTGTGTCATTGAAGTCATTGACAGATTTTTAATTAATTATGTTAATGGAGGTGAAAGATCAAACTGAGGAAAATTATAATTGTTAAGAATTAAATTTGATATTTTTATTTTGATGGTTAAATTAAAATAAATTATATCTTTTTAAATTTGTCATTTTCATCATTTAAAAACTAAAATGATAATTTACTGAAAAAATAAATGTGTTGGGATCTTTTTTTTTTTTCTTCACCAAAATGCTAAATCTACAAGGCTTTTCTTCACCAAAATACTTCCGTATTTGACAATTAATCTAGCAGTACTCGTTCATTTCTGAAATTCTAATACTGAATGATATTCTCAGCTACGTGGACTTGTGGAAGCATCAAAGACATTTGACTCACTAGGAGATATACTTGACCATGATATTGCACGTGACACAGTGAAAACATCAGGAAGTCTTTCACGTAATCTCCGCAGAGTTCGCCAGGGCCTTGATCTCATCAGAGCCATATTTGAAAATTTTTTGTCCTCAGAGTATGCATCTTTTCTTGTCTTTTGAGTATTTCCTTTTTTTTTTCCTTTTCTAATTTTGTCTTAAAAACTCATAAACTGTCGACTTATTTGTGTGATCTAAAAATTTGCTTCTGATTTCATTTTTAGCTTCTTCAATTTTCAAAAGAAGAAAGCACTCTGATATCTGAATAGTGAACAGTATTTAGGATATAAGCATGGGCTTCATTGGTATTTTTAATAGTTCCTTCCATGAATGCAGTCATATTAACGGATTTTTATTTATCACAGCGCACGAGAACTTTAATCACATTGAGAAAAGATTAGAAATTCATCAGTTTAGTCTTGATTTATCTAAGATCTTACTATGTATAGTTCAATATGAAGTCTTAGAGGAATCTCAACCCACTTAATTTATGCTTCCAATGTTTAAAACAATTTTGCGTGGCTTTAATCACGTCTTCCTGTCCATGACTATTCAAATAGTAAAAATAGATATTTTGGGAAGGGTCTTACATTGTCTCCTTCCAATGTTCTTTTATAACTTCATAGTTATAACTTATAAATAACTATACAGCTTTTCCTGTTTGTGAAGTTGTAGTGGTAACACAAAAGTGCTTCATGATAATACTAACTTTTTTCATATGGTTGAAGTTATTTTAGAGTCTGGTAAATCATGGATTGTGGTGACTGGTGATATCTGATTTGTGATTATGAAATTTTCAGGGACAACTCATTAAAACAGGCAGCTTCAACAGCTTATGCAAACGTTTGTGCACCGTATCATACATGGGCAGTAAGAACTGCTGTATCTGCTGGAATGTATGCACTTCCAACGAGAGACCAGCTTTTGATGAAGCTCAATGAAACAAGTATGTTTATATCATTTTTATATTGCCCAGTGCATGTCTTGTATGAAATTTACCTAAGTAGATTTTATGCTATATGATTATCACCAATAATAAATAGATTTTCAACCAAAATATAGTTGTCAATATCTTCTTACAATGATCAATTTGGTGTGGAACAAAGAATTTTAAGCTTCAATGAGATTATATTTTATAATAAATTGATTTTATATTCTAGCACCAGTCCGATGTTTTAGGAGCTGATGTTATCATATTGATACTTTGCAGATCAATCGGCTGAAAAGAAAATGAGAAGGTACATCAATGCCTCAATTCCAGTTGTAGAATACATTGATAAGTTGTACCTCTCTCGAAATATTAGGTTAGACTGGTGAATATATCTGCTCATCAGTAAAATACAGTGCTCTGTTTGTACGGCCAGAAAACTAAATCAAAGAGAAAGAGAAACTTCCAAAAAAGAAGAAATCGGATCCCTCTCTGTTTGTTAGAGGACAGTGAAGTGGCTACATTGTATAATAGTAGCCTGAGTGTACATGATTTAAATATTTGTTTCACTTCATCAGATAGTATTATGGTAGTTTCTCACGCAAATTTAATAAATCTGTACAAAACCAAAGTTATACTGTGTTCCCCGCCCCCTCCTTCAAATTTTCCGTTTTGTTTTCATTTTTGAACTATTATAAATTATGTGATTGCCAGCCTTAGTGAAAGTAGGAGAAAGCGACGAGTAGTGAAATTGTGCGAAGTAAACTAGACTTTTATAGCAAAAGCATAGGCTTAATTCTGTTCAAACTTTGGTTTCACCAAAGTTGCTGTTTATTATAACATCCTTCACTGAAAAATCAAAGCTCTCTCCTCCAAAATCCAGTCAACAAATAGCTCTAGAACCTCACAAGAAAAACAAAACGAAATACAAGATAAACACAAAAAAATGAGGCACCTAGCCTGACAGTCTCATCCATAAATGGTATTGGATCGTCATCCACTGGTGGGTGGATTAAGCACATATTATTATGTATGTATTCCTGTATAAGTGCTGAATGACTACAATGTTAGGCTTTCTGGGTTTTCAATGATTTTTGAGAATGTCTGAAGGAATGCAGCCAAATCAGCTCCATAGATTATTCGGTGATCAGCTGTTACATTCACCTGAAATAGAATTGTAAATCCAATTAGTATCCACTCAGAATATAAAATTATAAAAATATGACTTGTAACTCCATACATTTGGTTCTAACTAACAAACTGTCATGAGTTATATCTGAAGCATTTGGTTATTTCAGTGCTACCATGACAGACCAAAAATATGTGCTAGTATACAATTTGTTGCATAAAAGATAAAACCATGCAGACCAATCATCATCTCTTGAAATAAAATGACAACTATGCATGGCTAACACTGCTGATAAAATAGACTCTCTGTACTAGAAAGGGCTATGTGTTCAGTGAAAGCGTGAAACTTTCATTCTAAGCATAATTATTATAAAGTAAAATACAAATGAAAAAACTCACCAGCATTTTATTTTTCACACTGAAGAATCCATCTGCATTAGCCAGAACAGTAGGCTTTGATGCTCCAACAGCCATAATAGCGCCCTAAAAGAAAATACCAAAAATTTGCATAACAACCAAAATAACCACAAAAATGAGTCTCAGATTTTTCAGAATTAATGGTTCAAGGTCCTTGAGCTCATGATTCACCTGGCCTGGAGGAAGTATGGCGTCAAACCTGTCAACTCCAAACATACCCAAATTGGAAAGCGTGAAAGTTCCTGTGAGCATAATTAAGAATACAGTTTTTCTTGGGTTAGAAGGTTCTACTTCCATAGAATAGAGTAATAGACACAATCACACAAAGATAAGTTAATAATCAAACCTGAATTATACTCATGCGGTTGCAATTGCTTGGCACGAGCTTTTTCCACAAGCTCTTTCCATTTTTGGGACAACAGATATAAATCTAACTGTAGCAACCAAGAAAGAAGAAGAATTAATGTTAACATGGAATGATCATAGAAATATTTTCTTCACACACAATTTTGATTCACCTTATCTGCATTTTGAAGAACCGGTGTTATTAAACCACCATTGATTGCCACAGCAACAGCAATGTTTATGTTACTGTTATAGGTGAAGTTCTTCCCATCTTTACAGCTGGCATTTACTACTGGATGCTGAACCAGTGCCATTGCAGTGGCCTTCGCTAAAATGGCAGTCATAGTCACGCCCTTTGGTTTCACCTGAGAAATTAATAGCAATTAAGCTATGAAGCACAAGCGTACACATTACACAAACACCTGACACAACTTCAAAAAATATAGAATATGACATATTTATTTTAAGTTTTCTTTTAGTCCTATACCAATATTGTTAAATGTTCTAAACAAGTTATACTATTATTTTTTAAATCAAATTTACTAAATCTCATATACAAAACTAACAATTAGAACTTTAATAATCTAATTCAAATGAGTTCTCTCTTACTTTTTAGTATTTTTTTTTTCATTCATCTTATACTTCTTGTCTCAAGTACTAAGAGTCATGTTTTGGCTTGTATGGGAATACATGTGTCATAGTATGTGTGTGGGGACACTAAAACATGCCTATCAGTACATCTTTCCAATCACTTAGCTTCTAAATCATTTAAGATGGGTCAATGTGAATTTCTATTCATATTAACAAATTACTATACATAATTGGAGTGATCTTTCGAATAGTGAACTTTTATCCAAAATTGAAATCAATGATTCAGAAAGAAAGAACGCAGAATATTATACACTCTGCGTACCTACCCTCTCATATAGAGCATCAAGTGCACCAGTGGCCACGGGATACCCAACACGAAATGTAGGCACAGAGAGACTATCCACCATATTCTTCGAAACCGCGGATTGCATTGTTGTGAAGGGAACGACTGTAGAACCTGCAATTGGAGGCGGAGAAGAAGCCGTCGGAGCTTCTGCTTTTGCCGGAATTGCAGCCACCGCCGACGAAGCTACATTACTCTTAGAAGGCGCGATTCCAGCAGCCGCCTCCACATCAGCAGGAGTGACTCTCCCATTCGGACCACTCCCAACCACCGATCCAATATCTACTTTGTGCTGCTTCGCTAGCTTCTTCGCATAAGGAGTCGCCACAGTCTTCCTAGGACCATCATCAGAAACCACCGTAGCTGGCGGCGGAGGTGGCTGTGAAATCGCCGGAGTGGATGTTGAAGTATCGGCTGGAGGAGTCGAAGCCGAGGACGACGCGGATTTGGCCGCTTTAGCTTTGGCTTCAGCGACTTCCTCCTCGGTCTCCGCCAATAATCCAATAGGAGCACCGACGGGAGCGGTTTCACCCTCGGCAACTACAATAGCGGCGAGGATTCCGTCGTAGAAAGTCTCGACATCCATATCGGCCTTATCGGACTCGACGACGACGACGCTTTCGCCCTTGGAGAGAACTTCACCCTCGGATTTGAGCCAGGACACGATCTTGCCCTCGGTCATGGTGGAGCTGAGGGCAGGCATGAAGATTTCCCTAACCTTGGATTGAACGGAGAAGGATCTCCGGCGATGCGTGGAAGGAAATGCGGTGAATCTCCGCCATGGGAGGGAGGTGGAAACAGAGGAGGAGAAGGAATTAATGGTGGTAGAAGAATGGGGAGAGATAGTATTGGAAAGAAAGAGAGAATTCATATTGGGAATGAGAAGTGAGGGAGAGAGGAAGGAAGGAAGAATAGAGGAATGGTGAGTTTTGTTGTGCGTGTGATTTGTGAAGGATGAGAATGAGAGGGAAGAAGAAGAAAGAGGAGGCGGAGAAGACGAGGTGAAGTTGGTTGGAGAACATCGTACTAGTTAGTTAATTTCAATTTTGGGTTTTCAGTTTTTTATTCAGCACAAAAAATTAGTTTTTAAATTAATATTCCATGTATATAATTTTTAAAATTATACACCCGTTAGGTATTTTTTAATTAATTTTTAATTATACTAATCAAAGGTCAAAAGTAATTCTCTCCTTAACTTTAATCAACTTTTTAGTTTTTATTCCTAAAATATTCTTATTTCTTTGTTATTAGAGATGTGTATACTTTCTGTTTAGATATTTTCTTCAACTTCATTTTTTTTTTCCTTTTAAAGTTTTAGTATTTGAACTTGATGTAGGCATAAATGAAGTTTTTTAGTCTTTTTAAATTCATAAAAATATTCAATTTAGTCCATCTAATTTAATCTAAACAATATTGCTTCTCTATATTGTGAAATGATTCAATTTTTTTTATTATAAGGTGGGGTTAAGTATTTGGAAAAAACTTATGTACATTTCCTTATGTCCATTTCATCCAATTCCACCAATTATATATTGTATTTACACTCTCTTTCTTCTATGATTGGTCATATAAAAGGTGGTCTTCTATTTTCTCCCTCTACTGTGATTGGTCATTTAAACACTTTTTGCCACGTGTCATAATTATATTGGGGAATTGGATGAAATAGACATAAGGAAATGGACATAAGTTTTATCCTAAGTATTTTTGTATAAACTTTCGGTCAAATATGTCTGTTTCATTTTTCGAGTAATCTTATTATTTTCACTAATATCGTTAAAATAGAGAAAAACTTCTTCTGTTGCTGAAGATGCGTTGTCAATTTGCCAAGTTTTAAAACAAAATGATGGCAAAATTGACGTGCCTAAGGTGATTCTCTGAAAATTTTAAGAGATGAAGAGCTGGGGTAAACGGTAGTATTTTATGATGACATGGAAGATTGAATAAAATATAATGTAGCATAAATGAACTCAGTCAAATTTTCTTGCTATTTATTATGTCACGTAAGTCACAACCGTTATCTATTTTAACAATGTTAATAAAAAAAAGTAAAATTATTCAAAAAATAAAACGTCGATTGTAATATTAGTCTAAATTCAATAATATGTTATTTCCGTTCTAAAAAAAAAGTATTAAAAAAACAAAAAGTTGTTATTCATTTATTTAAAACTATTAACTCGCTCTTAAATTTACATTTAATTCAATAAACAATATAATAGACCTTATAAGACATATATCGGTCAAATGTCCATTTTGGTCCTTTATTTTTCACCTAAATTTTATATTTATCCCTTATCTTTTAGAAGTTTTAAATTGGTCCTTGATCTTTTTCAAAAATTTCAAATTGGTCCTTCCATCCATTTCTTAAGTTAACTGCTGACGTGACATGCTGAGGTAGGCACATTATCTTTCCCACGTGTCCTTTTAAGCTGACGTGTCACGCCATATCATCGCCACGTCATCACAGAACATGAAATATAAGATGATGTGGTGCTGACGTGGAGTGACACGTTAGCTTAAAAAAATACATAGGAGAGGTGATGTGTCCACCTCAGCATGCCACATCAGCAATTAACGGAAAAATGGACGGAATGATCAATATAGAACTTTTAGAAAAGATAAAGGACCAATTTAGAACTTCTGAAAGATAAAGGATCAATTTAAAACTTCTAAAAGATAAAGAACCAAAATAGACATTTGACCAAGGTATATCTATGAGATGTAATATTTGGATTAATCTTGATATCACCTATTTCAAAAGGCAAAAGTATTTTAATCCCCTAAATTTTTAAGGCATTTATCAATTATGCCTCTAATTTTTTTTGGTTATTAATTGTGCTTCTAAGTTTTTAATTTGTAAGTGAATTTGCCTATCTTGGCTCAAATTTTGATTAAATAATTAATGACATATATACATGTGACTTTTTTTTTCTTTAATGTTAATCGTGATGTCAAATCATATATTTAGCAACGATATTTCATCAAGTTAGCTACAATTACAACTGTGTCATCACTACAAAATAAATAATACTATCATGGCTAACCTGATGAAAAATGAAAATTACGAGAATAGTCACATTTGTATATGTCATTATTATTGGTCAAAACTCCAAATTGGTCCTTTATGTTTGCACGAAGTTTCATATTGATCCTTTATGTTTCAAAAAGTCTAAATTGGTCCTTTATGTTTGCAAGAAGTTCCAAATTGGTCATTCCGTCCAAGTCTATTTGTTTTTTCCGTTAAGTGCTGACGTGGACATTTTATCTCTCCTACGTGTCCATCTAAGCTGACGTGTCATGCCACGTCATCATCTAATATTATATGTGATGACGTGGCATGACACGTCAGTTTAGACGGCCACGTCAGCACTTAACTTAAAAAATTGACGGAAGTGGACGGAAGGACCAATTTGGAACTTCTTGCAAACATAAATGACCAATTTAGACTTTTTGAAACATAAAGGACCAATATGAAACTTCGTGCAAACATAAAGGACCAATTTGGACTTTTGACCTTAATTATTTATACAAAATTAGAATAAAGTGCAAAATTAGTTACAAAATAAAGGCCTTAAAATTTAGGGATATCAAACGAACTATTGCCTATTTCAAAATTAAATTCTATAATTTGTTACCTATAGTCAATCTTAATATTGAATTCACACATACAAGTGTGAAAATAAAGATGGATCTGATCACGCTATTAGCACTCCAACTTTGAAAATGACTTACTGTTTACAATATTATTTTGTGTAAAACGAAAAGTTACCCAACAAGATGCTACCCAAATGTTACTTGAAAGTTGAAAGGAAAAGCTCGTGATCTCATATAGATATGGGAAACTGATGCAACTAAATCACAGAATAAGAAATAAAAGAGAAAGCGAAAGACAGAAGATGATGGTAATGGATGTAATTGTAACAAATCCTCAGGATAGGAAGTTTACAATAAGAATGCTTCCCTTCGAGTCGAAAGCGTGAAATCTCATCAAATTCATCAGTAATATCCAATGCTTTAGAGCTAGTTGAACTTATATTTCTCTGACTTTATGCTTCTACTGAATTGGCTGGATTGGACTCCATAATGGACTCAATGTAACACAATTTTATGTTTTGATTTTGCTTCTATTAAACTTTTGAACTTAGCCCTCTTATTCATTTCAGAAACGCTGAAGGCTGTAATAATAGGGAAATCAAATAATGTCATCTCTAATGCTCTAATAAACTTAACTTTGATGCTGATCACTAGAATTGATCTAAGAAAGGAATAAAAATTGCAAGAATCCCATAGGAAATGAAGATGCGTGGCTCCTCGAATGTACTTCTGATTCTAAAATTAGCAAAAGGCAGAGAGAATAAGATATTACAAGTGAGTCAAAATTAAATGTTATAATTTGTTTTAGGCAAAAAAAAAATGCTATAATTTGTTACCTTTATATACTTGACAAAGGTATTGAAGACTAGTCTAATAGGTGAGGTATTAGACATATTGGCAGGCCAATTGCCCAGATATTTTTAAAATATTCAGAAAACCAAACCATCTCTAGCTACCTGATTTTTAATCAAGTCAAGCTCCCTCATATATATATAAGGATCTAATTGTATCAATATTGTACCTTGTGTTTTGCTTTATAAATTACTCACTTTCACACAAAAAAGAAAAGAAAAGAAATAAGTGTTGAAATTAACAAGTTCCGACATCTATGATCCCATGTTTGGTTTAAATAATAAGAACAAGAATCTTCCAATTTCGACTTCACTTTTTAAATTCTACATAAGGGGATTGATTGTGTAATTGTAATCTCATGGGATATGTAATTATTTTCAACAAAATAATATTAGAAATGTGAAAATTGAAACAAACAACTTCTTTAATATTTTTGAGAAAAACTTATTCTAAAAAATATGATCCCAAAACTCTGGAAATGAAATATCAGTCCGTGTCTTAAAGAATTCAAACACATCATTTAATTACATTTATGATTTGACTTTCACAGCAAGAAAGAGATGCTTCAGCCTTCAATAATGCAATAGGTAAATGCAATAATTCAAAATATTGCAAAAACCATGGTGACGAAGATATGCTTGCCCTTGCCTAAACACGATGTTTTATGAATGAATTATAGCTAGGCTTTTAGATTAAGTCAAGGATAAAAGACTTGTCACAAAAACAACTTCCTCTTACCTAAGTTAGTCCAAGCCAAAAGCCGAATCAGATTCCAAATGGGAAAAAAAAAAAAAGAGAATATAATATATATCTCATCTCCTGGAGACAATACAAATATTGTACTATATAAATCCAACAACATTATTTCCATCCTCAAATTAACCCCACAAATATAATCCCTCTTCCAAAATGCCTTTTGGTCTATCCAGAAGACGAAATCGTATGGTTGGAATGTCTGAAAAGGTCTTCATATTCTATATATATATATATATATATATATATATATATATATCCAACAAATTAACATTCTCTAGTTTTTATAAATTGATATCCTGAATTCATAATCAGGTTTCTTTGTTATATACAAATTGCAGATTTGTTGCATGGTCTTAAGACTCAACATCGACTGCGATGCTTGTTGTAGAAAGTTAAGGAGAATCGTTCTCCGGATGAAAGGTAAAGGCTTGTTAGTTTTAGGCTCTTATGATTATATTCAGAACATTTTGTAAGGGCTAAAATTTATTTTGGTCCTCAATGTTTGCATGAAGTTTAATGTTGGTCCTCAATGTTTCAAAAGTTTAATGTTGGTCCTCAATGTTTTTTTTTGGTTGATTTTGGTCCTCGAGCGTAACACCGTTAACTTTTTGCCGTTAAATGATGACGTGACATGCTTACATAGCACATCATTTCTCTTACATGTCATATTTTAATGACGTGACATGAAATATTACTGTCACGTCACCCCACATTGCCACATCATCATCTTCTCTCCTTCATCATCATCATTATCATCATCATCTAGGGTGACGTGGCAGTGATGTTTCATGCCACGTCATTAAAATATGACATGTAGGAGAGAGGGTGTGTCATATAAGTATGTCACGTCATCCTTTAACGGCAAAAAGTTAACGATGTTACGCTCGAGGACTAAAATCGAAAAAAAAAACCGTTGAGGACCAACATTAAACTTTTGAAACATTGATGACCAATATTAAATTTCATGTAAACATTGAGGACCAAAATAGTACTTTACCCTTTTCTAATAAAAAACATGATTTTTATTCCTTTAACCAAACATAAGAGAAATAAATTGTATAAACTATATATAAGTTTTGATAAAAAATTAATTTTCACAACAGATATAAAAATTACACATAATTTTTTTACTTATTTCTTTTACAAGTAGTGAATAAGTAGGATACGAAAATTCTAATAATTAACACCATGTATATATATATATATATATATATATATATATATATGTACTTGGTTTGATATTGAAGAGATAGAGACCCATATGATAGAGAAGCCGCAGCGGAGGATAGTTGTGTGTGGTAGATTTGTTCCATCAGATGTTGCGATAAAGATAAGGAAGAAGATGAACCGTAGAGTCGAAATCCTTGAAGTTCAGGAATTGAGCAACGAAGGAATGAATAATGATCAGAATAATGAGGAGAATAATGATCAACCTACAGATCATCAACCTCCACCACCAGATCAGAATTACCCAACAGTAGATCAGAATAATAAT
The DNA here is from genome assembly GCA_014851425.1 of Senna tora. Lineage (NCBI taxonomy): Eukaryota > Viridiplantae > Streptophyta > Magnoliopsida > Fabales > Fabaceae > Senna > Senna tora. The sequence goes on from CM026270.1 coordinate 8,249,932, forward strand.
AGTAATGCTCCTAATCCTAATACTCCTGTGGTGGTATATCCTGGTCAAGCCCCTTCCTTCCAGTTCCAGCAAGGCATGCCTATGCCTATGGCATATTGCAAAAGAGAAGCTTACTCTACATCAATGGGAATTGCACAAGTACTGTGGCCAAACTCTGAAGATGAACTACTTCCATGTCATCATCAAGAGAGAATTATGGGAATTGAAATGCCATCCTGGGAAAATTATCTACATCATCAATACTAAATTCATAAGTAGGCAATTAGGAATATTTAGCTACTTGTAAATAATAATAAAGCAAACAAAAAAAAAAGACTTGAAGTTTCCTGAACGAACCTCATGTGAAAAGCCAATAAATTGACAGTTTCCCATTTTGCTGAGCCCAGAATTTGGTATAATATTTTTTTTCCATATCAAACTATCAGGTATACTAAGGACTATAGATGATAAAAGGACCTGAAAAAATGACAATATAACGATATTTATTGAGAGACTATTCATAATCATATGCAGCAAATGTTAAGCAAAGGGTTTGCCAAAATACTTAAAAAAAAAAACAAATTCTCCCGTAAGAACAAGCTTTTCCAAATTAAATATCTCTTTTATGGAAAAAATTTAAATATTGTACTTGTATTTCTCTTATATATATACTTGGTACTTGCCCCTCTTTTAATTTTTTTTAAAAAATATATAAATACATAAATAACATAATATACATTAAATTTTTTAAATTCAATAGAAAACTAACGCGCGTAGTGAGTTGCTGTTTGCTCTTACGTAGTGCGAACCGCGAAGGACAAATTCCAAACCCTAATCCACAGTTTAACTGAATTCATGGCCACCGATGCCGGGGACTCCCGTCTTAAGCACCGGCGATCATCGTCTTCCAATGAGGTCGATGGATCCCCGAAGCGCCACAAGCACAGGCACCTTCTTCACCGCCGTGGTGGCAAAAAACATGAAGAAGAAAGCGATCATGATGTAGAAACTGTTGCTGCAGTTCCTTCTTCAATTCTCGCTTCTAATTCTGGTCTGAATAACCATTTTTCCGATGATGATGTCGAGGAGGGGGAGATTCTCGAAGAGGAGGGTTTCGGCGGTCCAGATGGTGAGATTGGGAAAAATCAGATGGAATCTGATGCCGAGTCCGGTGAAATTAAGGTGACAGGAGATCGAAATGTTACGTCGGATAAAGCAAATGTGGTACGTGATGATCGAATTTATTGTTTTCCTTGTCGTTAATACTCTGCCATCTGTTTGGTTGCTGAGAAGGTAGAGGTCATTGAGATTGAAATTACGGAAACTTATTAATTTTTCAAGTCGTGAAGGTTTGATTGCAAATTTCAAATTGTATTTTCATTACATAAAAAGTTTCGGTGTATCTCACTTCTTCTCGGTAACCAAACAGAGCACTGTAATTTTGTATTTCCGGACTTATTAATTTGTTTCCTCGTGAGAGATTGGTAGAGTACGGTGTCAGTGTTTTATAGAATTGTAGGAACCAGCTTGCACTACACGAACATGAATGAATCCAAAAGAAGTATCTCTAGGCGTTTCAATGAAGGCTGATGGCTTACAGTTAATTTGTAAGAGCTGGTTGTGTGTCTTCTAATTTATTTTTGTATGTTCTTGATTTAATTGATTTGTTTAGTCTGTTAAGCATTAAAATGTATTATAATTTGCAACATATGGATTTAATCTCCTCTTTATGCCATTCAGGAACTTTTCACCAAAGACTCTTCTATGCACTGTGAAACTGCTGCCTCGTTAAGCAGGTTTGCAGGGATCAATGCAAAAATGTCAAAAACTGCAAGTGAGGACATTAGCAATAACAAAATTAATGCTTTGGCATTCGATGGAGAAAATGGGACATGCATCCATAGGATTGCATCTTCCGAAAGTAGAGCAGAGAAACAAAAGACCTCAGGAAGTTTTCCTTCTGGTGAAAGATATAGGAGTCTATCCATATCAAGCGATCATAGTAGGGATAGGACTTGTTCTCGTAGTATTATTGAAGAATATGCTCATTCTAATAGAAGGCACAACAGTGAAGAAAGAAAGGTAGAATGCAGCAGAGACCATGGACATGGCAGTAGAGATTTGGTGGCAGATGATATAAGGGAATATGGTACCAGTCATCACAGTGAAGAGGCACGCAGTAGAGGTAGGATGAGTAAGGACAGGGATGTGGATAGGGACTTAAGAAGAGAAAATGAAAGAGAATGGATCCGAAATAGGGATGTTGACAATATGCGTGGGAGGGATAGAAGGGAAGAAGATAAACATAGAAGTAGGGTCAAAGAGGTGGATAGGGACAGGAGAAGAGAAAAGGTACGAGATCAAAGCTGGGAGAGAATGGTTGAGGGGGATAGGAGAAGGGGAAAGGAAAGAGATAGGACCAGGGACAGAACAAGGGGTGGCGAGAGAATTAGAGAATGGGAGAGTGAACTTGATGTTAGGAATCAAGATAGGGGTAAAATTAAGGAGAGAGATTGGGAGAGGCAAGATGATAGAAATAGGTACAAGGATAGAGCTACTATGAATAGGAAGGGTAATCATGTGGTCCATGAAAATGGTAATGATAGTCGAGATAGATGTAGACGCTTTAGGCATTCAAGACATGAAGACATGGAATACCATCAAGAGAGAAGACATTATGAACCTATAAAATCTTATAATTCTATGGGAGGCTCCATGGAAGAGGGTGAAAATACAGTAGGAAGGTATTTGTTCATTAGTAACATTTTCTTATCAATTTTGTTGTGTTCTTTCAATTCTTTTTGGAGTAAGTTAACTTACTGACATATATTGACTGCAGTAGAGGTGAGGATGAACAAGATGATACAGACAATATGATTACATTGCAATTAGCTGATAAAGAAGAGGAAGATATCAACAGAATTAAGGAGGAGAGTCGAAGGATAAGAGAAGCAATCCTACGGAAACACAAGAAGCAGCAACAGCAGCAAGTAGAAAAATCTCCCGAAATCGAAGAAGGTATCCCTTTTCTTTCCTTGTGATTGATATCTTTTCTTTACTGTCTGTTGCTCATGATGTTTTGTTTCTTTGTATGTTAAGAGTTGAAAATTGTGATATAAGCTGTCTATATATATATATATATATATATATATATATATATATATATATATATATATATTTAAATTGTAAGTTATTCAATTTTTCTCCATAAATATCAGCCCTTGTATTTTTCTCATTACATTTTCCCTTCATTAGTCATGGTTCCTTTGTGATTGCTGTACTTTCATTTCAATTTTTTTTCATTCTCTTTGTGTTTGAGTAACTAGTTTCTCTAATTTTTCATAGGTGTTTACCATAATTGAGTGAAATAGATGATGTGAGGATCAAAAGACTCAAACCTGAAACATGTTTGTTAGAGAGATTCTTAGGTGACACTGCCACCTCATTTATGCATTAGTCAATAATATTTAACCAACTCTTCTTATTTTTCATAGATTGGCCCACATGATGTTAAGAAGTAAAATAGTTGGTTGAATATTACTGATTCATACACAAGTAAGGTGTTAAAATACATGCACCTAATAATTTTTCTGTTTATTACAAAATATAGATGCAGGATTTTGGTTTTGTGGAATACGGAAAATAATATTATCTCGATGCCAAATATATTATATATTGATAAAAGATAAAGACTTGGAAGTTGGATCAAATTACATGTGTAAAGTGTGTTCTTTGTTGTTCCATTTCCCCCTTAATATTGTAATTTGAGCAGCTTTGCTTTCTTTCTAAAGTGTAAATTTTAAACTTTGACTAGGCAAGGAATCTGTGGATATTCCTGAAGGAAATATTGATGGTGTTGGTGTTCTTGACATGGAAACATCATTTGCTGTTGTGAAACCTCAAGAAAATGGGAATGCTACTATTGCAAAGATCTCTGGTGCTGGGGGGCTGGGAGAGGGTACTCCAAAGGTTGGTCCTTTTCTTATTTATATATTTTTTTATAGGAAATGTCATAAGACTTGTAAATAAATGGGTTTTTGTTCATATGCTTAAATTCTATTTGATTTTGAAGCTCAATTGTAACATTTGCAGAGTGAGAGAGAGGATGACAAGTTTTGTGATGATATATTTGGTGAAACACCAATTGGAGTTCGGAAATTGGTAAGCATCTGGTAACCCATTATAATTTTAATGGTAGCAGCTCTTTGTCTACTCAAGTGAATAAATTGCTGATTCTGTTGTGTAATAGTTGTTTTCTCAGCTTTTTCTGTCTTCTCTAAGCTAAGTGGCACTTATAGTTGTACTCTAGTGCAATATTTTTACTGCTTGGTCTTAATCTAACCTAAAACACCTTATGTGGCTACTAAAGCTTACAATTAAATTATTTCGGAAAAAGTTTTTGCGGCATATTTTTATGCTTTATTTGGTCATCCTTTTTTTTTTTGTAATGATATCATGTTCCCTTTTTTCTTTGCTCTTAATTCCTGGTTCCTCTGCAGAGCGTAGAAGATGGTTTACAGATTGAGAGGGATGATCTACATGACAATTGGGACGACGCAGAGGGGTATTACAGTAAGTTTTCTATTTGACCGCATCTAATTGATTTGGTCATTCTCTTTTCTTTTGTTTGTTAACTTGAGTCTTGAACTAATTTTTATGGTGTTCTGTATTTTCTATGAGCAAAGACAGAACACATTAGCGTCGTTTGATCCATATAGCCGGCCCCACCTAGTGGGAAAAGGTTTTGATTGTTGTTGTTTTATATTTTCTATGCATTGGTCAGGGCATTTTCATTCTTTTAGGAACTTTATCTATCGAGCTGATTGTTATCAATTTTCATGTTACTTGTTAGTGACTTTTGCAGTTAATATTTCAGAATTGTAGTCCTTAGTCCTTACATTCCATGATTTGGCAGTTACATCTCTTACATTGCTAGTAATGAGTTATTTGTAGAATCATTTCCAATGGATCTTTTCAGCTATACCTTGTTAAAGTGATGTGGGGGAATCTTATGGAACAATTAGGATTTCTGTTAAGAGTTTTTTATCACCATTTTCTGTATGATAGTCCAACATTTGTCTATTTTTATATTTTATATTTGTAGTCATACGTTGAAATATTTACCGTGTAACATTGCTGCAGACTATCGTTTTGGTGAAATACTTGATGGACGATATAAAGTCACTGCTGCTCATGGGCGAGGTGTCTTTTCAACTGTTGTTCAAGCAAAGAATATCAAGGCTGCTAATAGTGAGCCAGAAGAAGTAGCTGTAAAAATTGTTCGTAATAATGACACTATGTGAGTGATTATGGTTCCCTAGGTATTTATATATTTTCTCCTTTTGGTTTGTAGTATTATTGCTTAATGTTTGATCTCTAATGTGATACAGGTACAAGGCTGGTGTGGATGAGTTGGTCATATTAAAGAAATTAGTAGGTGCAGATCCAGATGATAAGCGTCATTGTGTTCGTTTTTTTTCAAGTTTTAAGTACAGGAACCACCTTTGTTTAGTTTTTGAATCTCTTAATATGAATCTGCGTGAGGTTTTAAAGAAGTTTGGTCGCAATATTGGCCTTAGGCTAACTGCTGTGAGAGCGTACGCAAAACAACTTTTTATTGCACTTAAGCATCTTCGGAACTGTGGTGTCCTCCATTGTGATATAAAGCCAGATAATATGTTGGTATGTCTTAGATACTATTCGGTGGTTAAATTGTTTCTTTTTAAAGAGATCAGTCCTTGATATTTTGTACACGCTCCTTCTTTGACTAGGTGAATGAGGCAAAAAATGTGTTGAAGCTTTGCGATTTTGGTAATGCCATGTTTGCTGGTATGAATGAAGTTACACCATACCTTGTGAGTCGCTTTTATCGTGCCCCTGAAATAAGTAAGCTCCATTTTATAGTCCTTGTAATTTGATTATTCTTAAATATTTAATGACTTTTTTTCTTATCTTTAAGTTGCAAATTACTGAGTTTTGAATGTTTCTGTGCAGTACTTGGCTTGCCATATGATCATCCATTGGATATGTGGTCTGTAGGTTGTTGTTTGTATGAACTCCATGCAGGGAAAGTTCTATTTCCAGGTCGTACAAACAATGATATGCTGCGGCTTCACATGGAATTGAAGGGCCCTTTCCCCAAGAAGATGCTCCGTAGGGTAAATGTCTATTGATTTATTTGTTTGTTTATACTGAGTTGTTGGTTGTAGTTGGGACATTAATATTTTTGGTTTGTAAAACAGTAGGTTGTCTTTAAGTGAACTTGTGTGAAATAATCTGAGCTGGGTTTCTAACGATCTTTTTGTTATTTTTATTATACTCCCTGCAGGGTGCATTTATTGAACAACATTTTGACCAGGAACTGAATTTTCTTGCTACAGAAGAAGATCCAGTAACAAAAAAGGTGAGCTAGACTTTATTTCCAAGTTAATTCTGTTCCAGTTAGAATGGATAAATGTTCTTTCAGAGGTATTTGCTCATGTCGGTGTTAATTTTTTTGCCTAGACTTTAAAGAGAATAATTCTCAACGTAAAACCAAGAGATATTGGAGCAATCATCACTGGCTCTCCTGGAGAGGATCCAAAGATGCTAAGCAACTTTAAGGACCTTTTGGAAAAGGTTTTCGTTTTGGATCCAGACAAGAGGTTGACAGTTTCTCAAGCATTGAGCCACCCATTCATCACTGGCAAATGAACAATGTTGCTGATTTTGATTCCTGAAAAAATGTTCTCATTTATTTGTATATACTGATCATTTGGCATTATCTATCTTCTTTGCCTGGCCATAGTTTATCAGTTCATGTGTCTGCATAATGAAGTGATTCAAGTGAAAAAGGGGTGGTTCCGAGACAAGCATAAGCTTTGCCGGCGATTCTTTCAGTGGATTGTACCGTTTATATTGTAAGACAACTTGTCAACATGGTTTCCCCGCCTGTGTGACCATTATGGAATTTGATCTTTGTTAGTTTCCCTTGGAATAGCTATATTTGTATTTAAAAGATTATTCTTGCAATTATATCCACCAGAAAATTTATTATGAGAACTTTTATTTCAGATAAATTGTAAATGTGTTTTTCTGTTCTAGGTTGACTTTTTTTTTTTTTTTGCTCTTCTTTTTCGTGTTTAGCTAGCTACTAACACAGCTTGAGATAATTCCTTCTTTTGTTGACGTTCTTTATTTTACTTTGATTGCGGTCCTTATTTATTACTTTTAGTGTCAGTTTTTTTATTTTACTGTTCCAGTTTTTTTGGATTCTGGAGATTCTAATTTAATTTTTCATTCAGGAGATCCCCTGCTGCTTTGAGGGCATCCTTCCAGTGCTTAGATGCTTAAGAGGCACCTGGGAGAAGGTACCTTGGTTTGTTAATTGGAGAGTGATTTGTCCATGCTTAAGTGATTTCTTATTTCTATTTTATTAATACATATGAGTACCCACTAATTTGAATGGAATTTAAAAAGTTGAGCATCAATTGTATTTTCTGAGTCATGAGGTTATTCTTAATGTTTGGTGTTGCTCTCCAAATACATGGGAGCATGTTAAATGTGGAATGTAAATAACTGAAGTTAATTTTCTTTAAAAAAAAAGAAAAAAAAACTATAGTTAATATAATTTGCACCGGCATTGTTTCTCTTGCCCTTGATATCTGACTGTAATGTATAGGTGATACTATTGCTAGTGTGGTGTTTTTTTATGCTTTATGGGTTTTCCTTCCTTTCATGATATAATTCAGGTTGTATAAATCTCAATTGTTTGACTTATATCCCAACTCATTTATCATGTCGATGCATATAAGTTTTTTATTTTATCTTTCACGAATATGGGTGTATGCCTATCCTAATGAAATTGTGTTGCATCTTGTTCATGAACTTGTCATCGTGGAGGTGTTTCCGCAGGAGGTCTCTGGCCGTGTTCTTGAAGGAAATTCTTATGTGAGTAATTTGAGCCAAACATCTGCTTGTTTAAGCTTGTAGTGCTGGTTAAAGTTCTTGTTGCTTGTCTATGACTTAATATTCAGGGTTTCTATTCCTTTCATTTACTTTTTCAGGTGCAATATCCATTGTCCTGTAATTCTTGTAAGTATATCCAATTTTAAGTTTATATTCTTGTTTTACATTTCTAGATTGATAGCATTGACATTTGATGCTCTATGCTATGGTATATGTTTTCCAATGATAATTAGGTTCTCAAAGTTCTCTTATTGTTCTGAATTTCTCTTGATATTTTGGAACCTTCATAGATATGATGTGTCACTATAACTTCATTGAATTTGTCTCGTCAGCAATGTTTCTGAAGGTAAAAACAGGTACAACTCGGAATGGCATTGCCACTACAATTTTCTGTGCTAATGTTTCTCACTACATCTATCAGTGAGTGGCATGCTTGGTTTTGCTACTTCTGTTTTCTGTCACCAAAATCCTTAATTGAAAGTTGAAACAACTTGCTGTTTGGTTGAAGTCTTTTATTCTAGATTCTAGACTAGATTCCATTTTAGTCCTTTTCACTTGCCTAAACCTTTATATATGCCTCTGTTTGCCTACCTCTTTTTTTATAGAAAAAATATTATGTTCTCTGGTAGACTGAAAAATAGCTCAATGTTTTGTTCCTTGAGTGATATATTTCTCTCCAGTGATTCTAAACTTCTATTCCCAAAGTTTTGGAGAAAATAAAAAATGAAGCTGCTATGTATCTATTTAGGTGGTCTGATTTGCTGGTGTGGGTCTCTGTATTGCTGAGGTGATATATTTCTCTCCAGACCCCATGTAGTGTAGAGTCTCACTAGAGATTTTTTCTTATTTATGCTGATGAGTTCTGGTGTATTGTTTAATCTCTAGAACTGATTCTTTTTTTACCTTGTTTTGCATGTGCGCAAAATTGGAAGTTATTGATGAAATTTGTTAACTTTCTTTTGCTAATTATGGATTGATCACATGACTGCTATGCTGCTACTGCCTTTTGTTTCTTTCAAATAACAATACACGTTTGAAGAAACCACCAAAACGTTAAAATCTTATTTTTCAAAATATTTATTGTAAATAACACTAATCTTTCATGAGACTTGGTGAAGTTATATTAGTCACACATCTAGTTTTGAAAATTATCTTTGATATCTTTAAGATTTGATCCAACGTTACGTAATTTTTTTTCTTAATTTTTTTTATTAAAAGCTAGTATTTTTTTAACTGTCTTTATTGTTATATGACTTTTATATTTAAATTCAGTATAAATTTAATCCTATTTTTCATATTAAAAATAAAATTATAGTTTTATTTTGTATGAAATTTTATTTTTGTTAGAAAATAAATTAGAGATGAGATATAAATGTAAATGTAAATGTAATTTTGTAAACTAAGTATGTAATTTAGTCAAACAAAGCAATGTTTGAAAACTCGGACCAGTCATTAACCCGGCCAAGGACTCGGGTCACTGGGTCACTGGTTCAACTGTTCGGTCACTAAAAAATCGGTTAGCCCGGTCAAATTTTTATATATATATATATATATATATATATATATATATATATATGTATATATATATCAACCAAATAAATATAAAAAACATATAGTAATTTATTATAATTCAATCCAAAGTTGAAATTGAACATAATAAGTTTATAATACATAATAAATCTTAAACATTTAAATTTTGATAAAAAATAACACATCAAATAAATTATAACTCAAACAACTTCAATCAAAAGCTTGTCAATTTGGTTGACTAAGAAAATAAAAATACTAATAATATTAAACAATCTTATATTTTTATTTCTTAAAAAAAAAATTTAATTGGAGCCGCCATGGATCATTGGGTCATGAGGTTTGTCTAAAACCTGTTGGATCAACTCGGGTCGATTGAAAAACAATTCATAGAGGCTACTCGAATCAGCTTGGTGTCTTGGTCATTGGGTTCCGAGTCAATCTGGACAGATCGGTCCGGATTTTCAAATACGGGAACAAAGTCTAATTTATTTATGATTATATTAAATTTGCTACGAAAACCTTTTTTTTTCCCCGCAAGACTGAGGAAGTTATACGTGGTGGAGGTAATAATTATGATATCAAGTTATAGCTAAGGAAGCTTCTGTGGAAAGCATATTATTGGGTGGAAGCTTCAAAAACCAAGAGGGTCATCGTGTCAGTCTCATTGCTCATCAAATGTTAAAAGATGAGGGTATGGTAGTGGTTAGTGCAGCGGAGCAAGTCATCTTCATTTGATGGCTTTTGTTTTTAGGGTGTGTTTGGATTAAGGATTAAAGAAGAGAAGGTAAGGGAAAGATATAGAATTAAGATATTTTTTTGTTTAAGAAGTTGAAAATTGGAAGGATTGTGATAGAAGATTAATCTTTAATTTTTTTATCTTTTTCTTTCATAAATTCAAGAAAATTTCAAATTAAAATATTTTAAAAAAATTACCAACACTCAAATAAAAAGAAGATATATAGAAGGTTAACCTTTTTTTATCTTCGTATATACTTCTCTGCTAATCACTTTACTTTCTCTTAATTCCCAAACATACCGTTAATTCAAAGGGAATTATGGAAATCCTTCGTGTGTTTCTTTACATGCAAAGTATTATGGTATGGTGGTGTTTTGTTTTGTGGTACAAGCTATCTCTAAAATTTCCATTGAAGCCATTATCAGGATACGTACGTCGTTGTTGCTATACCCGTGAGTATGACTAAGTCCGTGACGTGTGGGGGCGGTATATTGACAAAAGTGTCATCAGTTGCTACATCTGAAGCTTCTATATTGCCTCTCAAATCAATTTGTCTATTTTTGGCTGAAATTTCCGCATCCTTTGAAAATCTTGAATTTTGGTTTTAATGGCCGATAAACCCTGTATTACCCTTCTGAAAATGTTTATTTTGGATTTCATTTACGTTCATTATAAAACCAAATGTTCATTTTCACGTTTCTACTTGTCCATGACAATTTTGTTTTTTTGTTTTTACACTTTAACTTTCTTTTCTAACAAAACTTCGTAAGTTTGGTGAAGAAAGTGGTTGGGACTTGAGAGTATCGGCTCAAAAGCAAATGGTGAAATGTCAATTTATGGACCCCGTTTTCTGTATTTATCCTTACTTTATTCACTTTTGTTCTTTAGTTTCATTAAAAGGTATATTTATGAAGGTACATATACTCTTAATCTCCATAAAGTTTACAGCAAATATTTAGTTTCGTTTATAATTTTTGTTAACTTCATTTTAAAAGTTTTAAATAATAATTATTAATTTCGTCTTAATATCTAATCCAAATTGTTAAAAGGTAAATAATAATATCATATTATTCCATAAAAAATATTTTTTTTGGTAGGGGAAAAGATCACAAACTATGTCACACAAGCTCTCAACAAGCTAAAACCTTATAATATCAACGTTACTTCATTGTTTAAACTTTAAAACGTAGTGATTAATTTCTAATTCTTTCATACTATAAATTTGATTTCTTGAAACGGAGTTTTAATGTTGGTTACAATTTTTTTTTTAATACTCATCACTAGGAATTAAATCCTTGACTAGATGTTTAGTAAATTTAACTAAACATCGATTTTGCTAGTGCTTGTGGTTAGATTTGTATAGAGTTTGATAACATAAAATAAAATGTTTTTTTGCCTTTCTAAAATTAAAAAAGAGCACTTGATAGTGTGTAATACAAGAGTTTGATATTTAGGTAGCGATCGCTGTCATTCATATAATAAATGCGACGTTTTTTTCTTCCTTTTTTCAAATAGAAATAATGTAATTTTATTTTAAACTTTAATTGAACTGAATCTTAATTGTTTTTAAAATAATTATTTCTTTTTGGAAATACATACCAAAAGTCCAAAATATAATAAAATTTTGATTTTTTTTTATGGTAATAAAGATTAAAATTCTTTTGCCCATTTTTCCACTTTAAAAATTACATTTTTCTTTAAAATAAATATATACCTTTTTTGAAACAAATAAAAATATATACTTTTTAATGTTCATTGTAAAATAAAATAAATTATAATTTTATTTGTTTTATTAAAATACTCGTATATTCATTATTTATACAATATGATAGATATCAAATATATGATATAAATAACTTTATAATTTTCAACATAAATTAAATAAGATTGAAATCAAAGTTTTTTTTTTATGGAGATTGAAATCAAAGTTTTAAGAATGTATTTTTTAATAAGTTATATTTTTAATATAAAATAAATACCACTTTTGAACAAAAACGTGTTCTAAATTAAAAGTTTAAAAAGTCTATCAATAAAATTTTAAAATTCAAGAGGTGTATGTAACATAGCTCAAAACTTTGGGATCTTTTAACCTTAATTCTTTTGGTGCTTAATGTATAAAATTTTTTTTTCGTGAAATATAAAATAATATTTATTTAATATATTTCACGCACTTTATACGATTTGGAAGTATGAACATAGAACCTGCGCCTCAATTTCCTTGAACCTCACACACGCTAACCGCGTACTACTCTTCGGCCTTCGCTCATAAGGAAACTCTTTTAAATTTAAAAGTTAAAATCATACCAAAAAAATTTTTCCAAAAAAGATTTCTTCTGGAAATGACGTGTTAATACAGAGTTGCCAAATGCCAACTTGCTCTCATATATAACTCCTTTTCTTTTCCTTCTCTCTCCCTTAACACACAGAGAAGAAGCAAATTCAGGCAGAAACAGAGCATCATCATAATTCTATGGGTAAGAAGCTGGATGCTCTGTTTGGAAGAGGCTTCAAGGCTTCAAAGTTCAAGCCACAAGTTAGCCTCGCCATTTCTCGCCTCGCTGTGCTAAAACACCAGCGTCAAGTGCGCTCCAAACAAGCCCGTTCCGATGTCCTTGAGCTTCTGAAACTGGGTCACCATGAACGAGCTCTGCTTCGTGTAAGAAAGATCATTGGATTTGCATCTCTCAGATGTATATATATATTTATCAAAAAGTTTTGATCTTTGATATGAAATGTGCTTTTTCACAGGCTGAGCAGGTGGTGAAGGAGCAGAACTTGTTGGATGTGTATGATAAGATTGAAGGGTACTGCAACCTCTTGATCGAGAGGGTCCATCTCATTGAGCAAGAAAGGTTGGTTGGATTGAATTGAATTGGATTCTCAGGTCATTCATTTTTGTTGGGATATTGATCGGCAAAAAGTACCATGATTTTTTTTCAAGGTGGTAAAAAAAAATGGTGGGCAAAATATCGTGGGCATCCATAGTTTTACTCAAGTGGTTTTGGAGGACCCCACAAGGTTAAAAACACTTTTGTCCTTAACTTTTGCAGGATGTTTCTCATACCATTTTATACAACTCCATCCTCCGAAGGAACTTTTGGTAGAGAGAGAAGAGTATTTTTTTCATGTGAAAATATTCTTGTTCTTGAATGCTGAGGTATTCTTTAGAAAGTGTGGATGTACTTGTGACGTGGGGTTGAGAGAATATCGTGTGATGTAAAAATTTGTATATAGTATTTTTTCTAGTTGTCTTTTAGCAAGGTCGTGTTTTTTTTTCTTCTATTTTATTATTTCTCTGGTTATTCTCAAGGGGCAAGTGTATATTTATTTATTCTCATTTTTCCCAACAATTTTATTCCTCGTTTTCAATGCAAGTTTTTGAATGATGGGTTTGGTTTTTGGTGTGGTTACATACAGAGAATGCCCTGAGGAACTGAGGGAGGCAGCTTCTGGTTTGGTGTATGCGGCTTCAAGATGTGGGGATTTTCCAGAGCTTCAAGAGATTCGTGCAGCCTTGACCACTCGTTTTGGGAAAGAATTTGCTGCTCGTGCTGTTGATTTGCGCAACAACTGTGGAGTCCATCTTCAGGTGTTTTTCTGCTTCTTCAACCTTTTATCTCTTTACTTATTTATTTCTAGAGAAAAATTAGCCATCTAACGATTTACTTCATGGTTAATCTTGAGTAATTTCTTTCTATATATGTTTTATAATGGTCTTTTGTTTTGTAGATGATACAAAAGCTGTCAACAAGGATGCCAAGCTTGGAAAGCAGAATGAAGGCACTCAAAGAAATTGCTTCAGAGAACAGTATTGTTCTGCAGCTTGATGAAGCTTCACCAGTTTTGGTTGAGGTATATATACAATTCAAGTCACACACAGTGCAATAATGTTCTTCTTAAACAACTAACAATGGTGTTTGATGTGATCAACGCAGGAGACATCGAATGCGAAAACTCAGAACCAGACGGAGTCCGAAAGAAGGGAAAAAGAGAATCTCCATGTTTTAAGCAATGGAGGAAAAGATGATAAGTTATCTGATTCCCTTGAGACAAGACAAAAGTACAAGGACGTAGCTGATGCAGCACAAGCAGCTTTTGAATCAGCAGCATATGCAGCAGCTGCTGCAAGAGCAGCTGTGGAACTCTCTCGATCTGAATCACATGATCCTCCTCCTGATGATGATGATCACAACAGTCCAAGCCTTGGACCAAGAAGAAAAGTGTTGGATTCTATGGAGGACAAGAAAATCATCAGAGAAAATCATTGTGGAGAGTTTAACAAGAGTGATAATGAGGAGGCTGTGAATGTGAAGGAGGCTGCACAAGTTGATGCTCATCCTCTTAAAGAGGAAATAGGTTTTGATGAGAGTGAGAATGAAGCAGATTATTATTGTAAGAGCAATCAATCTTTTGAGCATATATCTTCTAAGAATCATGATGGTATAGAGGGAGGATCCGTCCCTACGGATCCGATTTTAAAGATAGTGTCAGGATCAAAGATGCAGAGCACACCATTTTTGGATTTGGAGAAGAAGCCACTTTCAGTGAGGACTAGACGACTGAGGGGTTATTGAGTAAAAGGAGTAAGGATGAGTGCATGCAGTGTGAATTTATTGTACTACAGGAATTTTTTTTTTTTCAATTTTGCTAATATCTTAGGCCAAGTGTGTAATTGCGTGGGTAGTTTTTTTTTGCCATGTGGGTAGTTATTGTTATGATTATTATTTTAGTCATGCATTCTCCATAAATGCAAATTTCATATGGATATAGTAAGTTTAAATCATCGTTTACATAGTTGGAAGAATGGCCACATAATATCATGTATTTCAACTGAATTCTCCATTGTTATGTAAAGAGACTTCAGAATTGTATGAAATTTCTGGGGATAAGTGTGATGTCAGGTTCACATAAGAATATTAACATAGGTAAAGTATTTCTGAGATAACTATATAATAGTGCTTAAATTATATCCTAGAACTCAATCATCATTCATTAGTAAAGTTACAAGTACGAAAAAGAATGTGCTGGAATGGTTTATTACCTGAAAACATGAACATGCGGTGGTATGTGCTATACAATGAGACTAACATAAGGTCTGTGAATAGAAATATAAAACATCATATATTGCACCATTTATGAGACCATGCTTCAGCTAGCTGTGCTTGTAATTTGACAGTGAATAAACCCAAGACTTGGAATAGATGATAAAAACTTATACAGGCTATGTAATTTGTAAAAATGTTCAGGTGAGGTAAGAACTAAGAACAAGAATTAATACCCCTAACTTGTCAATAAGGATAGGATTCTGATAAATATGTCACTGCCCCCTTGGCCGCTTCTTACCACGTTGCAACAGTTCACTATATGACTGCAAATTCACATCAACATCTTCATCATATTCTATTCCAAGCTCCTCCTGCAAAGTTACAAACAACTATCAGTAATATAATGGAGACATAAAAAACCATATCTAGTTTGCGAGACAAGCTGGGGAAAGAGAGAGAAAAGGAGAAACCTTAAATTCTTTGGGATCCTTAGGTGAGTTCTCAGTGAGGGTATCCCATAAATCCTTGAACATTCTTTTACGCTTTCTCCACTGACTTAATTTTTCAGTGAATGTGTCTTCAACTGCCTTACGTTCTTCTGGCCTCACCAGAGTAACACCACTACGTAACTTAGTCAATTTGTTCTCCATTTCTTCAACCTGACATAGAATATAAAGATGCAAAGTATGTTATTTTAACTGCAGAGTCATGGCCTCTTTCTTTGAAGGAAAGTCATAAGCACAAATGTTAGCTACCTCTTTTCTCAGCTTTGCTTCTCTTTCACGGATTTGTTCTAGTGTTAAATTTGATTGCAATGTTTTGATTTCTGCAGTAACAAGTTATGTCCATAAATGGTGCCATCAAAACCTTTTTGCCTTGTAGGTTTCAGATTCATGACAACTAGTACAAAGAATTAGAAGTATGCCAGAAAATAATAGACAAAGCAATTATCAGAAAAAACTCGTAATATAACGCAAGCATACCTCCTTCAACCTCGCTTATAGCCTTTTTCTGTTCTTCAAGCTGTTTTTGCAGGTTGGCATTTTGTTCCTTCATCTGATTAAGTTCTTCATTGTTGGGAATACTGAATTGATCTTGCCGCGCTAGGTATATCTTCTGCTTACCATACTCCTTGAATGAAATTCGCCCACCATCTGCAAGATTGTCCAGTGCTTTCTGTATGGCTGCCTTCTTGAGATTAAACTTTTGCAATGCATCGGCCACATTTTGAGCGTTTAATGGCCTATTTTGCTGAGTAAAGAAGAAAGTTGTTCGATTATTATTACAGATCTACACCTATATTTAAACTTGCAGGAGGACACCTATCAAAACAAGCAATTGAATACTTTCTCACTTCCCGATTATTATAAGCTACAATTGATATGAAAAATATTATGCAACTTAAAAGAAAAGGTCATACATATAAAATTTGCTAGCAATCTCAGCTAACATTCCCAAATGCATACGATTAGTGAGTATATGGAAGTGGTTACCTCATTCACGTAGTTCAACACGATCGCTGAAAATTTCACAGAAAGAGAAAGAGCAGGAAAAGACGGCAATATTAGGATTCTCGAAGGATAACCATCAAAATCGAAACTGAAAAGAAAGCGATGGCAGAGATCGAAAAGGGAGAAACATAGAACAGAGAAATTTGCAGAATGAAGCAGACTCAGTTCAATAAAACGGATTCAAGCAAAGTAAACGAGAAAGAAAGAACAACGCCAGTTCCGTTGATGATGATCTTACCTTCGGCACTATCGGATTTCGGAGCCATCGTTTGGAACTCGAGAAAATGGGCGGGAAAATTCCAGATTCTTTCCCTTCTCGAGCGCGAGGGTAGAATGCCTCGCCTGATAAGGGGAAGCAAAGGCAAAAACGGCGTCGTTTACATCTGAATAATTGGGAATAAATTATACTTAAATACACAAATAAGTTTGGTTATTTTGGCATTTTGTATTGATTATATAGGGAAGTAATGTAATCAAATGAGATGTTAAAAAATGTAATGTAATAAAAAATATAATATATTTTTATTTCTCTGTCATATAATTTATTCAATTTTTTTGTCAACTAATTTATTCAATTTATTATTGGAGTTTATTCACATAGATATTACTTGATAATTTACCCACAAATTTAGTGTTTCACTGTTTCTGAATTATTAAATTTATAATTGGATTCAATTTATTGCAAAATGACATGGTATGCCACGTCACTCTACCATGACAAAATTTTTGCTTTGAAGAAGAAGATGATGATAATGTGGCCATGGTGGAGTGACGTGGTGTTATGTGGTGTGCCATGTAATTAAAATATGACACGTAGGAGAGAGGGTGTGCTACATAAGCATGTCACGTCATCATTTAACAGCAAAAGTTAACGGTGTTACGCTCGATGACTAAAATTGACAAAAAAAAACTTTGAGGACTAACATTAAACTTCATACAAACATTGAAGACTAAAATAGTAGTTTAGCCTATTTAGTACTCATGTGTTGTATTTGTATATGAGGTGTATGATTATGATTTCCACAACTATCATCTTATTTATTTGAGACAATCCTATTCAAAGAAGTTTTTTTTGTTTCCCAAAGTATCTCCCAGCCCAACAGATCAAGGACTAATCTTCCACGGATTTGAGCTCTATTTAAGGGTTTTTCGCTGGTCAATTGGTTACTGCATACACAAGGTAGGATCCGAACCTCCAACACTTACTTAAACGATCTAGTGAACTAACCACTAGACCAACCAAGCTTGATTTTATTAAAAGAAGTTAAAGTCTCATAAATGGTGTAGGATTCTCCCAACATAAATTTTTTTACATAAAAAACTCAAACTTGAAACATGAGAATGGAGTACTTACTATTATTTAACATTTATTTTTGAATTGGAAAATTGAATTAAAGTCTTTATAATTCCAGAGCAAATGTTTAAGCCCAAAAGGTATTTATATGTTCAAAAGCCCAAGTGCATAAGCTGGACCTTGTACTTAATCCAATAATTATTACCCAAAAAGAAAAAGAAAAGAATTAGAGCTCGCTTAAAAACCTGTTTCAGTTTTTGAACAAGAAAATAAATTCTATTTCATTTCTTTGCCTCTCTCTTCTGTCTGGGTCTTCTTCCGTCTTCTGGAATCTGAGGTGACCGGCGGGAAAGCATAGATATTAGAGATTGGTAAGAGACTCTGATACTTATCAATTCAGTGATTTCTTCAAGGAATTGCATTATTATCTTCTCTAATTCTGAAGAGGAAGATCTTCAATATTTGATTGAACCAATATTGAATCATACCCTCTCTTTGCTTGCCTAGAAAGGTAGGAGAGGAGCTAGAAGCTTAAAATTTTGAATCTTTATGATCTGAGTAGTTTTATTTTGCTCGAATTTAAGAGAAGGTTCACTGGACGGATTTCTGGAGTTACTTACAGCTTGGTTATTTAGAGCATCGATTCTTTTTAATGCTCGCAACGTTCATAAAATGTGGAGTTAGTGTTAGAGTTGAAAATTATTGAATGTTTCGATTTTCTTTATCTCTTCGTTTTCTCCAACAGCTCTCCAATTTCTGGATTTAATTACTAGGGTTTTGTTTGCTTGTTCTGACTTCTGACTTATTATTGAATGCGGCATGCCAATCTCTTAAGTTGTTTGAACGAAACGTGTCTGAAAAAAGAAGAGAAGAAGAGAAAGTTCCAAATTCAAGGGAACTCAAAAAAGTATTTATGCATGAATAATCTAATAGCGCTTTGAGTCTTGTATTATTTATTTTATTTTTATAATTATTTTTTGAAGATGTGGTTGTATTTGAGGTACTTTGCCTAGTACTATTGGACTAATTTTCTAATTCTACCAGAAATCTTGGAGGCAAAATGTCTAATGCTGAGGAACCACTATATCCAATAGCGGTGCTTATAGATGAGCTGAAAAATGATGACATCCAGCTACGCTTGAACTCTATTCGCAAACTATCAACAATTGCACGAGCTCTTGGGGAGGAGCGAACTCGTAAGGAACTAATTCCATTTTTGAGCGAGAACAATGATGATGATGATGAAGTGCTTCTTGCGATGGCTGAAGAGTTGGGAGTTTTTGTTCCTTATGTTGGGGGAGTGGAACATGCCAATGTGTTACTCCCACCTCTGGAGACACTTTGCACTGTTGAGGAAACGTGTGTGAGAGAAAAAGCTGTGGAGTCCCTTTGTAGAATTGGGGCTCAAATGAGGGAGAGTGATTTGGTTGAATGGTTTATCCCTTTGGTTAAGGTTAGATAACACTGAATAAATATTTTGTTATTACCTTATGTGCAATGCCATTCTGAATGTTGCTACATGAAACTTGCTTCTTGCTCACTGTCACCATTGCTCCATGGTTTTAATTCTCATTCTGGTTTTTATTGTTCATTTCAATTTTTGAACTTTATTTTACCTGGAATATGACTATTTTCTGTTATATAAATGTCTTGGGCTCTTGGCAGGTATTGTTTAATGGATCTGTGTTAACTTGGACTTGATGACTAATTTCTTATTGATTTTCTTAGTTAATGATGAGTTTTCTATATCATTCTAGTTTTTGTTACCTTTCATTTTGTGTGTGGAGCATCTTGTGCAATATATGCTATGGTTTCTGTTTCAGAGATTGGCAGCAGGTGAATGGTTTACTGCCCGAGTCTCTGCTTGTGGACTGTTTCATATTGCATATCCAAGTGCACCAGAAATGACAAAGACAGAGTTGAGGTCTATATACAGTCAGTTGTGTCAAGATGACATGCCTATGGTTAGAAGGTCTGCTGCATCAAATCTAGGGAAGTTTGCTACTACTATGGAATATGCTCATCTGAAGGCAGACATAATGACAATTTTTGAGGATCTTACACATGATGGTAATTGAATGCATTTTTCTTATGTTTATTAGATTGAAGGCCTGTCATTTGTATAGCACATTAGGCTGTTTTATGTGTTTCAGAGCCTGGTTATCTGTGCCTCTTTTAATATGTAATTCTCAAATTGCTTCAGATCAAGACTCTGTTAGGTTGTTGGCTGTGGAGGGCTGTGCTTCCCTTGGCAAGCTTTTGGAACCTCAAGATTGTGTTGCTCATATACTCCCTGTTATTGTTAATTTCTCTCAGGTACATTTGGGGGGGATAAACCTATTGATAATGTATAATTTTTCCTCTTTTTTCTTCATTGTTCTCATGTTTGCCATATAGGTGATTAGTAGCCAACCTATGTACTTTGTGATGTGCCTTCTCTTTTTTTGAGATGTGCTACATTTATGTGGAAGTTACTGTGTGTATTAAACAAATCTTCACTATGAATTCATTTTTGTTGTGATTTAATTTGATCCTTAACAGGATAAGTCTTGGCGTGTGCGTTACATGGTTGCTAATCAATTGTATGAGCTCTGTGAAGCTGTAGGCCCTGAACCTACCAGGTATTATTTTTTGGCTTAAGCTGAAGATTATTCATATTGCATATCTTTTCATTATAGTACTTTGTTCTGTAAATACATTTCACTGTAAGCTGTGTTCATCAGTTATGATATGGTTTGAAAGTCAAAACTTGTGATTCCAATATAATTTTGCTCTTATTTTTCTAAGGCCCAAATGAGATGTCCTCGCAAATTATCTATGTATGCTTGTTAAGAGTTTCTTTCATAATTATTGTTTTCAAGAACGGAATTGGTGCCTGCATATGTCCGGTTGCTACGAGACAATGAAGCTGAAGTACGTATAGCAGCTGCTGGCAAAGTCACCAAATTTTGCAAGATTTTAAATCCAGAACTTGCAATTCAGCATATTCTTCCTTGTGTGAAGGTGTGTATGCTTCAAAAAAAGTTATCATTCTAGCATAATGTTGCCTTTTATGCGTTGAGATTTTTATTTTTGCTGGTCTTGCAATTTAGTATTAAGAAAATGATACAGGCTTGAATTCTTCATAACAATTTTTGCAGGAATTGTCATCAGATTCCTCACAGCATGTCCGTTCTGCTTTGGCTTCAGTGATAATGGGAATGGCCCCAGTGTTAGGAAAGGTAAGTGTCAGTGTGTCACGTAGCAATCTATGTAGCTTTTTATTTTTTATTTTTGAAAGGAAAGCAATCTTTGCAGTTATTGTGTATAAAGTGGACTTGGTATTTTTTTTCTTCATTGTAGGATGCAACAATTGAGCAGCTTCTTCCTATTTTCCTTTCCCTTCTAAAGGATGAATTTCCTGATGTGCGCCTAAACATCATCAGCAAGCTTGATCAAGTGAATCAGGTTTTTATTAGTTGCCAAGTTGTTTTTATTCATAACTTCTCCATATTTTTTTTAGCAATTTGTTTTACTTTTCTTTTCACAAGTTGATTTTGTAAATTATAGTGCACAGAACTTATGCTTTTATTTATATCCTTACACTCATCCACCATTCTCTACATGCACACAAAAGGAAGTGGATACAAAGACTGCGAAGTTTTTTTTAGTTGTGTTGATCAAGCCATTCTTGCAGGTTATTGGAATCGATCTGTTATCTCAGTCTTTGTTACCAGCCATTGTTGAGCTTGCTGAGGATAGGCATTGGAGGGTTCGCCTCGCAATAATAGAGTATATACCCTTATTGGCAAGTCAATTGGGTGTAGGATTTTTCGATGATAAGCTTGGTGCTCTTTGCATGCAGTGGTTACAGGATAAGGTTTGTGCTCCTGACCTCCTAGAAAAATGTGAATGTCATTAACTTATAATCATTGTATACATCCTCTGTGTTTGTGTATGAGTTACACATTTGTATGTCCATAGTAGATTTTCTTGTGCTGTCAGGGTCTTGGCATACAAATACAATTAAAAATTCTTTGACGTACATACTAAAAGTAGTAATTTTTTAGCTTCTTAGAAAAGGATTTTATATAATAAGTGTCTCCTCTAGAATACAGAGATGTGAGCATACAGGGAACTACACATTTCACTACTGTATTGTTAAACTTTTGGGTGTTTGTTGCAGGTTCATTCAATTCGTGATGCAGCTGCTAACAACTTGAAGCGGCTTGCAGAAGAATTTGGTCCTGAGTGGGCTATGCAGCATATAATTCCACAGGTTCAACTGTTTGGTTAGGTTATTATTTGGCTACCCCGTAGTGCACCAATATATGTCTTGACATAAATGTGTCCATCTCTTTCTGTGTTGTCTGGGCTATGTAGCATATAATTCTAGGTTCATCTGCTATACAAGTTATATGTGGTACCAAAAAAATGTTCCCGTGAGCTAGAGGACAAGAGGACATCATTACGTATAACTAAATCAGACATTTAATCTATCATCCTCTTTGTTGATAGAACTAATAACTTAAGCAAGCCAATAAATTATAACAACATAAAGTATACTAAATAAGCTAATTGCCAACCCCTGGTGAACCCTATATATTTCTAAGCTATGCAGTGCTTTCCTATATGCCTAGTCATTTTGGAATTTGGAACAACCCACAATCCCAACAACTTTGGTCATGAATATGCGAAGTTTACTTTGCAAATTACGTTATTCAGCTTGCACCATTTACCAAAGGGTATGATGGCATTCCGAAAGGAAGGAGGGGTGTTTGGAAGATGCCTTCTGGATTCATGGTTGTTCATGTTAGCCTTCTAATATATGAATTGTCTGAATATTTATCATCTCAAAGCTCATGTTTGTTTAGCAATATTTGACTCTGCTAACAAAATTTGAGATTGATTTATGGTTCTGTGAACTCTATGGCTGTTTGTTACTAGCCAAGGTTGGTTGGAAGTTGGCAAGAAAATTAGAATGTTGAATTGACAAATCGGCATGTGATGGATTGAAACTAGTTGTAAAGTATAAAACTATAAATATAGTTACTCTTCAGATGTTACAGATATAGAGAAGTTCAGTTTCTTGTGGTTTCTTTCTGTTCCACCATTTTATCTGTCATCTACTCAACAGATTTTGCTAGCTCTACCATAACGTTATTATGTAGTCCTAAGATGCTTAATGTCCAAATATCTGGTTTTACTGAGTGCAACTTTGTAAGGTATTAATGTGGACAAGTATATACAGGTTTTGGAGATGATTAACAATCCACACTATTTGTATCGGATGACCATTCTTCGAGCTATCTCTCTTCTTGCTCCTGTAATGGGCGCTGAAATCACTTGTTCGAAATTGTTGCCCGTCATTACTGCTGCATCAAAAGACAAGTATTTCTATATTAACCCCTTCTTATGCTATCGTGCAAGGTTCAATATAGTTAAGTTAGTTAACTTTCTAACTGCTACCTTGATTGCTCCTTGTAGAGTACCCAACATAAAGTTTAATGTGGCGAAGGTGTTGGAGTCAATCTTCCCCATAGTTGATCAGTCTGTAAGCATCTCATATTTTTGCTATTTCACATTTCTACTGTGTCCATATTTCTTTTTTTTTTTTCTTGCACTCATTCTTCAAATATCATGGCGTTTCAGGTGGTGGAAACGACAATTCGTCCATGTCTGGTCGAACTCAGTGAAGATCCCGATGTCGATGTGCGGTATTTTTCCAACCAAGCACTTCAGGCAATTGATCATGTCATGATGTCTAGCTAGGCAAGAATCTTTCACACGCATTTAGATTGAAGACTTCTATAGAGATGCTAATCTTGTTCACATACTGCTTGGTGCTTTTCCGGTGAAAGCAATATGGTTTCCTGTGAGTAATATGTTACATAGTTGTATTTGCCGCTTGATGTGATCAAGTTTCCATTGTATGTCTTCCTTTTTTTCCTCAGAAGTAATCTGATTTTGTTCCTTATTGATTGTGTTTTGCATAGTTCTTTTTGTGAGTAATATGTTACAAATCGATTCACGTATTTGTGGTTGGAAAGTGGAAATTCCATCTCAAGAAGCCGTAGGATCATGTTTGGCTAGATATTAAAAAGGAACGAAAACCCCTTTTTAAAAGTATAGAGCATGAAGTTGAAATCTTGAGAAACAATGAAGAGTAGAGGAACAGGCATAACAGTTCTTTAAGATCTATGTAACCTCATGGTCATGGTTGAGAAATTGAAGAACATGTAACCTACTTAATAAAGGTAGGAGAAAAGATAAAACTTGAAAGCACACAGATTAAATTATGAGGCAAAATATTATTTAGTCCCTGAATTGTTGGTCAAATTATTACTTAGTTTTAGAATTTATCAAAAATACTATTTAGTCCCCGAAATGTTTAACTATGTCAACTATTTAGTTCCTGAATTTGACAAAATACTATTTAGTCTCCGAATTTGTAACTATGTCAACTATTTGTTCCTCAAACTTGAGAAAAATTACTATTTAATCATTGAATTTGTAACTTTGTCAACTATTTAGTCTCCTGACTGTTATCCGTTATAGTTGACAGTTGCAAATTCGGTGATTAAATAGTATTTTTGTCAAGTTTGGGGATTAAATAGTTGACATAGTTACAAATTCGGGGACTAAATAATTGACATAGTTAAACATTTTGGGGACTAAATAGTATTTTTGATAAATTTGGGAACTAAATAGTAGTTTGATCAACAATTCAGGGATTAAATAGTATTTTGCCTCTTAAATTATTTATTAATCCAGATTCAAATTTGAAACTCATGTAATTATCCTCTTTTGTCATAAACAAACCCCCCAAGTTTTTTCCTTGAACTTACTATCTTTATCCAAATATTATCTTTGCTTCATATAAAATTATAGAGGTCTATTTCTCAATGACATTTTTCTATTGACAAGCTAATTTTGAACTTAATCCTTGTGATGCAAGTTGAAGATTTTTTGTTTTTAACGAAAAATATTTCTGTTGTTAAAAAAACTAATCATGAATGTTCTATTTGTCTACCAAAAAAATGCGGTTTTTTTTAAGTATGATTTCTTAGAAACAAAAAAAAAAATTGAATTACTGTTTTCAACTGAAAAAAAAAATTGGGGGGAAAAAGAAGAAAAACCACATTGAATTGTATTTCAGTATTTTTTTAAAAAAAAAAACTATAAAATAATACTAACAAAAAAATACATGAAAATAATACTATAATGAATTCCTAGGGCCTCTAGCTCTTTTTCTATTTGGCATTTTATTACTAGATTTATATTTAATTCTTTATATGCTTACTATCAACTTTTTTAATTAAAATAAAATATGATTTTTTTAAAAAAATTATGAGATAGATTTATTATGTATAAATTATACACAGTTGGGCATTTATTAAAAACTTTTATGACAGATAAAAAAACTATACCGAATTTTTTTTTTCCTTTTGCTTGTAGTCATAAATTACCATATAAATATGCATATAGTTCAAACATGTCATTGTCCCAGAAATTACACCTAGTTTTTCCTATTAAATCACATCAGAATCAGATATATTCGTAGACTCAATTTTTAAGAAAAAAAGAAAAGAAACTAAAGTTATTTATTTGGTCAACCAAAATATATAAAACTCAGTTATCAAAATCACTCAAATAATCAAATCTCAGCTGGCCTATAGTCAAACACTCAAATCCCTTACGTTAAGTATCATCAAATTTAAAACAACACAAACGATAAGGCCAAGATTGAATTATAGTTTTATACATAACTCTCTCTCTCTATATATATATATATTATGACTATATGAGCATAAAGCAGAAGCATTGATTCCATTAAATTTGATTGATAGCAATATATATGGCTTCAAAAGCAGAAGAAGCATATAAGGATCCTATTCCTAAGGGACAATGGACCTCTGGCTTTTATGACTGTTGGGATGATCCCTCTCATTGTAACCTCCAAACTCCATTAATCTCCATGCTTGTACAATACATATATATATATATATATATATATATATATGATTTTTGCTTTACATACTTTATTTATTTGTTTTTCTTCTCTTAAATTATTGTATGTGATGTAAGTATTATTGAAACTAATGAATTACTTTATATGATATTGTGTTTATATATACTATATAGGTTGCTACACATGCTGGTGTCCTTGCTTCACGTTTGGGGAAATTGCAGAAATAGTTGATGGAGGGACTACATGTAAGCCGTTTCTAAAAGGAAAAAAATTAAGGTAAAGTTGTTTAGGTGTTTGCTATAAAGTTCACCAATTATAAATATTATTTATATTTTCTCTCAAATTATGTAATTTATTACTTTTTATTTTTTCTCTCGACCATGATTGGTTATACAAAAATTTTTTGCCATGTGTTTTAATTATATTGGTGAACTTTATAGCAAGCACCTAAGTAATTTTACCTTAGTTTAGTCTTGAAAAAGTAATTTTTATGTCTTCAAAATTTATATCAATTTTCAATTTTGTCCCTATGTTTTTTTTTTGCGGACAATTTTAATTTGTTCCAAAATTTTGAATTTCGTCCTCACACCTACAGATCATCCAAATTACTAACAATAAATAATAATAATAATAATATATCATTCATGTAATATTAATGCCGTCTCATCATTCAAAATAACATCATTTCTTTATTATTATCTTATTTTATATCAGCTAAAATGCACATTAACTACCATAAACTTTGAAATATGTACAAATAACCCCCCATATGTACAAAGTTGACATAAAACTCCTTCAAACTTATATTTTACTTTCTTTTTTTTATAAAGAACCCCTTTCGTCAATAATTCTATCCAAAACAATTGTTTTATTTTTACCCAATATTTATAGAGTGACGATAAAATATTGTTGCCTCAATTTTTGGCAGCGAAAGATGCAGCATGCTGTATGTATTATGCGTTGGGGGCAATGAAATGGCTGTATGGTGCAAGATACAGATCAAATCTGCGACGATTATTTTCGTTGCCAGAAGTGCCTTATTCTGATTCCTTCGTCCATTGTTGTTGCTGTGTTTGTGCTCTCACCCAGGAATACAAAGAACTCAAGAACCGTGGCATTCATCCTTCCATTGGTATACTACTTTTATTATGATGCCTTCATTCATTAATATTTTGTCAATTAAGGATTCTTATATAGCTTCAATTCATATTAAAATTATGGGAAAAAGTACATTTTTTTATCTCTAAATTATAGTGTTTTTATCAAATTTGTTTCTAAATTTCAATTTGCAAGCAATTTTGTCCTTTACTCAAGTTCCATCTAAATAATTAACGGTAGATGTAAATTATGTGACTCTCCTAATGGCCTCCAATGCTGATTGTAATGACAAATAATATATTTAGGAAATTGGATCCAGTGCAATTCTCTTTCGTACAATTCCGGTGCAATTCCTTCAAAATGTATATTTTTACTTCATTTTTGAAGCACTAATACGAACTTACTCTAACAATAACCTACTATGAATGGATTAGAGACGAAATTATTATCAATTTTGACAAATATCATCACTAAATAGCCTTGTGAGACTATTTTTCAATATCAATAACAATTTGGTCCCTAATTCATTTAAGGTGATGATATTTGCCAATATTGATAATAATTTGGTCTCTAATCTATTTATGGTGGATTATTGTTAATATGAGCCCATATTAGTACTGTGCATGGCATTACAAAATAAAGTGTGTCATCGTTATTAAATTAACGAAGAATTGTAATTAAATATACAATTTGGCATAACAATAAGTATTATTAAAATGAATTTGAATTAATGACAAAATTACTTCTAAATTGAAAGTTTAATTGGGGCCACAATCAATAACAAATGCAGTTTAAGGGTAACAGAAGCCCAATAGTTTAAGGATCAAAATATACTTTTGCCTAAAATTATATATGATATTAATTCTTTTTTTTTTGTGTAATTTGTTTTGAAGGTTGGGAAGGTAATGTTGAGAAGTGGAAAAGGGAAGGGGTGGAACCACCAATTGTTCCCACCATGGCTCGTTGAATATATTATATTTAGTGGGCTCATTAATGGTTCCATATGCTATATAATATTTGTTTTGTAATAATACTTGTTATGCCTAATTGTGAGTTGTGTCTTATATATGGTTGATTTATATTGTTCACACTTCAGAATAATAACAATGTGTGTGTATATATATATATATATATATTGTATTATGGATGCTTGGTTTGAATTGTGAAAGATAGTGAAAATGTAAGAGACAATAAGCATATGATGAAGTCATTAATTAAAATGTTCAAAAAACAAATATTATAGCATATGTACATTTGTTTATCATTACAGTTCTTTTTAGATTAATATATTCAATCTGATAACTAATTTTTTTTACTGTTGGGACTTGTTACAAAAAAGAAAAGTGTAGTCAAATATCACTAGAAATTGAAGCAATATTTCAGGGAGGAAAAGAATCTAATGGATATTTGTGTTTAGATGAGTTCTTTTTGTCTTCCTTTTTGTGTGATGAAATCCAAAGCCCAAAGGGAACAAGAGGGCCCACAAATGTGGAATCCTCAGCAGAATCTTCAAAAAGATAAATACTACATTTTAAAGTTTATATATTAATATTATAACTATGCCATAAATAGAGGATTAAAATTGTGGATTTCCAATTTTTCCCTAAGATTCCAATGAAGGAAGAAGGATACTAGAGATGACAAGACAAACATCACAAAGTAAGATATGCCAACTATTTTTATATAGAAGTGGTTATATTTGTATTTGAGTTCATAATTGAATACTAATCACAAAGAAAGTTTTAGTTAAAAAAAGTGAAGGAGGTGCAAAACTAAATTAGGATTTTTCATTATTAATTATTATTATTGATGAGATATACTCAGACAACCAGCCCAAGTGAACCAACCCAGACGAGCGGGCCCTCAACTATCCAGCCATTATTATGTTCAATCGCAATTATACTTACAAGGCAACACATAACACTGTTTATTCTCTAATAATTCCTAACCGTCCAAATATCAATCACCAACCACCGCTTTTTCTCCTGTCATGATTTTGCAGGTTGTTATATACTTGATTGTTTTTTAGGTATTCTCTTGATGATAAGTGATCCATTAAAAGTGTATCAAAAGGAACTTTCTTTTAAGGTTAATTTAATTTAACTCTCTCCCATTTTCCACCATGAGACTGAAAAGTAAATATATACTTCTTCCTCTTAATGCTCTTCTTGAAAATAAACTAAAAAACAATGGTTTATACAATTTGTCCATTTCATTCCAAAAATTTACAATTAATGTCAATTTCATCTTAATTCCTAATATTGTTCTCAATTGTCAGTTGCCACCTATACAATTTGTTTTAAGGAATGTTGGAGGTAATTTAATATTTTTTTATTAAACATATCTTACTTTTTGTAATGTGATGAAATTATATTTTTATCCTTACTTTTTTTGCCCTCTTTTAATATAAGGGTAAATGATCATTCTATCCACTTTTATTCTATTCCCATTCTCTATTACAAAATATAATAAACCTATTTCTATCATATTCTCCGTACCAAAAGAGTCCTTAGTATAATGAAAAAAAGTGAGGTTTGACACAATTGATAGAATTCAAATGTCTGAAGATAATTTAAGGGTGTGATTGAGTGGAAGACTTGTACATTCTTAATTAAATATGAGGGGTTTTATTCTTAGCTTTGATACGAAGTAACTTTAAACTCTTTAATCAGTTATTTCATTCTTTAGTAATACTTCTACAGATACTATTGGACCTAAGAAACAAGATTTTGGAAAAACTAAACTTTTTTAAGGGATTATTAATATCCATCCCCACTACCTGAAATTTCATATTGTTCTTATCAATTATTTCATTTTTTGAGATATTTACAAGTCAATGAAAGAATTAATCATTGATAAAATTTATAAGATAATTGATAAACTTCATTTACAGCAAAAAAAAAAAAAGTTTCCTAGCTCAAAGTTGAAAAACATAATTAATTAAGGTTTTGGCAGTCTCAAATGATTTTGGCACCTAGTTTTGCAATAAAAATGAGGACCCAGAACATGCGAGAATCATAGAGTAGATACACACACATATTTAGTATGATATATTATATTATTATATTATATGGTATTTGAAGCAAATCCAAATAATAGAATAAGTTTGACCATTTTAATGTTAGTTACATTATATGCCATAATGAGTGGCGATCCATTACCATTTTCCACTTTGATACTCTCATTTGATGTTTATCCATTATTTCTTAAAACGCAATCAAGCCAAACACACATCATCATCATTAGAAGCCATTTTTTTGGATATTTTATGGTAACCCAATCCATAAGGATGCTTGACGTTGATGTTTAATTTTTTTCCATATTTTTCATTTATGTCACTCCAAAGTAACCTCCAATACCTTTTTCATCTACTTCATTTCCTAATTTTCTTCTAGCTAATTCTATTTTTTTTAAGAAAAGTATTATCTTTAATATTATTTGATATAGGTTAAATTAATCTATTGATTCTTATAATTTACTCTAATTTTCAATTGAATCCCTCTATTTACATATAATTTGTAATCAAGTCTAAGCTGTTTTAACTTAGAGCTAATTGTAGTTTTTATACTAGTATCACTACAAGAAATATGAGTATTTTTTACAACTTCTATTTTGACGGCCACTATTAATTGTTGAAAAAGAACATTTTTTTTCAACAATTAAATTTTGACCGTCAAAATAAATATATATATTTTTTCAACTAAATTTTGACCATCGAATTAAGTTATAAAAAAAGAGTCAATGATAGTATTATCAATGACCAACTATTGTCAATATTTGTTAATAATATTATTTTTGACAATATATTTTTCGACAATTAAGAAAAGTATTGTAAAAAAAAGTATTATCGACAATTGTTAGCCGTCGAAAATACTATTATTATATTTATTTCAATAACTTGTTTCGACGGTCAACATTTTATTGTTAAAAAAGTACATTTTTTAACAATTAAGTGCCGTCAAAATATAAATTATTAAAAATACTCATGTTTCTTATAGTGTATAGTTAAAGATTGATGACTAAGTTTTACCACTAAAATCTTAATTGACACGACCGCTGGAAACTTTTTCATTTTGTGGGTGAATTTGTGTGGAATTTGATTGTGTAATGTTGAATTTGATCAATTTAAATAAAAATTTATGATTTAATTACAAATGATCGATAACTATAAGGACTCAATTACAAAATTGAAGCGATAGGGACTTGATTGAAAACTGAAGTAAATTATAGAAACCAGTAAATTCATTTAACCATTGATTTATAATTATAATGTTAGTGTCTGTTAGAAGAGAATATTAATTTATTTATATTCTATGTATAAATTATGCTTGAAAACTTGTTCTAGAATTCATAGATTCAATGATTGCATTAAAATCTTTTAAATGGTAGCAAGAAATAAGAGTGGCATCTTTTAACGTACGAAAACGGACACATTCTTCCAATTTGGACACTATTGAACGAGAGATTTACTTACAGAGCTAGTCATGCTTATTTATTGACCACAAACAAGGCACTATAATCTCAATGATTCTTCTATATAAACCTTTCAAAACCTCTCATTTCTCTTATCAGTTCAACCTTTTATTGATTAAAGTTTGCATCTTTGAATCCCGAACCATAATATGGACATGAATTCAGATTCCGGGTTGTTGTTTGAGGCCGACAACTTCGACGATGATGTTTTCTACGAAGAGATCAAGAGGCAGATTCTGCTACTAACAACCGAGGAGGAAGAAGAAGAAGAAGAAGAAAAGAACGTGGGTTTCCTTGAAGAAACCAAACGTCGTTTCAACCAAACCATAATCTGTAATCATCGTGGGTTAAATGGGTCGGGTTATGGAGAAAGAAGCCGTTTTTGTTCCTGGGAAGCTCAGAATTGTGACGGTTCACCTCCTCTCTGGCTTATTAACTTGTGGAAGAATGGAAAAGGGACTGGGGTGTTCATTCCTCAAGTTGTCAAATGCAAGAAAAATCAAAGATCTGGTACATAATTTGTCAAAATCTCATGATTTTGTATCTTTTTTTCCCTTCGTAAATTCATTAATCTTTGTAGTACTTCTCAATAATAGTAATTTCGAAATATCGAGAGTTAGTTGATTAAAATAACAAATATCCAATTCCTCTTAAGTAAAGTTTTAAGTTTAAACTTTGTGTTTGAAAATATCCCACCGTTTGAAACCTCTATTCCTATTATAGGATCTTTATTAACTTAATCCAAATTAGAAGAAGTCAAGATGATTTAGAATATATTGATGGCTTTGAAAATAGAATCTTTACTGATGAGGGTGCTTCTGAATATTGCAGGAAGAACGAACAGCAGAAGAAAGATATATAAACAAGTGATGAACAAGGATTGAAATTGATAATGAAGAAGCAAAAAATACCTTGTTCATGTTTGGAGAAAACATTGAAGATTTAGATTGAGCATCATATATAGGCATTATTATTATTAAAAGAGCTGTACAAAATTTTTTATTCCTCTGAAAAACTGTTTATTTAGCTTTCTAGACACCATCAATGTACAGATCATACCCATAAATTTAAGAGGTAAAATATTATTTAGTCCCTGAATTGTTGGTCAAACTATTATTTAGTCCTTGAATTTATTAAAAATACTATTTAATCCCCAAAATGTTTAACTATGTCAACTATTTAGTCCCTAAATTTGACAAAATACTATTTAGTCCCCAAAATGTTTAACTATGTCAACTATTTAGTCCCCAAAGTTGACAAAAATACTATTTAATCACTGAATTTGCAACTCTGTCAACTATAACGAGTAACAGTCGGGAGACCAAATAATTGACAGAATTACAAATTCGATGATTAAATAGTATTTTTGTCAAGTTTGGAGACTAAATAGTTGACATAGTTAAACATTTTGAGGACTAAATAATATTTTGTCAAATTCAGGGACTAAATAATATTTTTAATAAATTCAGAAACTAAATAGTAATTTGACCAACAATTCAGAAATTAAATAATATTTTACAAAGGAACATTTATGGATTTAGTTTTGATAAAATTATAATACCCTTTTTGGTTTAAAGGTAATTAAGAGCTGAGATTTGAACCCATAATATCACTAACTATAAGAACAAAAAAAAATAGAAATCGAGAATAAAGCATATCTATTAATAAAGAAAAGTTAGTGCTTTTTTGCCATTTTTTACTTGTAAGACTTGCACAACAACCTCTTAAAGGCTATATAATATACAGAGAATATTTCTCTCTTAAACACTTGAAAAACTTGTACATATCAAGATGATGATGATGAATCAGGCCATTAATTTACTAAACTCCTAAAGAAAATTAGATCATCAGCAGCTACTAAAACCTAGGATTTTTTTTTTGGTGAGTTCCTATTAGAAGAAAAATATCCTATCATTCTCTAGGACGTGCTAACCATAATGAACTAAGCGCTCGAAGACGCGAGACGTAGTCGTTTATGACGAGGAGGGCTCGGGCGGCTTGTCGCGTGGTCAAGATTTTTTGCAGCTGCTGTAGGGTTTGTTGCCTCAAGAGGTCAGCCTAAGAAGAGAAAAGTATACTCACAACGGTCAAGCACATTCTAGATATATAAAAAAGGCAAGTCTAGTAATAATATATATATATATATATGCTTTACCTGATGAAGGAAATTCTCTAATGTAGCAAGTTTGCCCATTGCAATCGCCATTTGGCCCATGTAATCAGCGACGTTTCCGGTTCCGGTGGGCCCGAGGGAGGTCGAGGAAAGTGTCTCCATTAGAGATTGTTGCAATGCATCCATGCCTTGTGTTAAAGCATCCTCGGCTTGAAGCGAAGATTGCTGCAGATTATAAATGCCCATCAATTGCTGCTCGGTCAACGGCTCAAGGTGGTTCCTTACTATCTGAATCCAAAAGGGTATACACAAACAGAAGTAGTGTCATAACTCATGAAACTATACTCCTTCGACTCGAAGTAACTTACAAACCAAGGAATTAATTAATTTCGGTGCGATTTTACCTTGAGAAGTTCGGATGATCTGAATCCACCGAGCCACATGAAACATCTCTCGGCCGGAGTCTTCCACATACCGTAAAGCATGTGAATCACATCAGCCTTTGCCCCCACGCTCTTTAACCTAAATACTTCGTCGTAATGCGCCATGACACCCTCGACGATAAGATGTAAATCGTTGTCTCCCATTTGAGAATTTACGGCCGATCTTAGGTCGTTGATAAGTTGTTGATGCTCGTCAACCCAACGCGCGTAGTCCATATCAAAAGCTAAGGCACCTGAGAGTTCAACACATCATCAGAATTGGTCACAGATTTTTTAACATTCGAGTTTTGTTAACCCGTTTCCTTGGACAATTAGAGTATTTAATGACTTGAAATTGGTGAAAAGTGAATCAAAAGAAACCTTAATTCTGTCATGTTTTGATCATATGAAAACATGTCAAGAGAATCATCATAATTTTCTACAAAAACACGAGTGAAAGTAATGCTAATAAAACCTCGGTCCCTACCGTTTCCAACCATGGATCGACCATGATCCCCTGCAAATCCAGTTCCTACATGCATACCCTGTGCATTGGAAGAAGCAAGAAGCCATGAAACAATAGTGTAAGTAATGTACTATAACAATCATTTTCACTATAATTATTGGTTGAAAATCTTCAACTTCTTACACCTGCTGCCGTGCACGTTGGAGCTCTTGCTCTAGTTGTGCGAGCCGGAGACGACTGTTCTCCAACTGCTGTACATATGCCTATCCAAAACCAAAACCAAAACCTAAGAATCATCAATATATGTTCCTTTTATGATCCTAAGACTTCAGTCCCTAAATCAAACAAGATTTGTTCATAAATCAACCAAAAGACACTAAGGCTGTGTTTGGTTTGAGGAGAATGGAAGGAAAGGAAGGGAAGTCAAATTTTTGTTTTGACACTATCTTTCATCAAAGTTCAAATATAACATTTTCTTTTCCTTCACATATCAATTGTTCTTACCAATCTAAACACAATCCAAGGGTTAAAAAATATTAGATTTAGATTTAAATTATAAAAAATGTCAAATTGAAAATTTCATTTCCCTCCCCTTCTCCTCAATTCAAAGACAAAATAAAGCAAAAGCAAAACCAAAGCCAAAATCTTGGGTATGAAATGCATTTCATATGGAGTGATGTTCTTATGGACTAGTGTCCGAATAAATGTTCACATAAGATTAGACGAACTCAAGTACGTCCATATATATCATCTTAAATTCAAATACATATTTTGAAAACCTAGTTTATTCAGAGTACAAAGATAGTAAAAAAGGTGCTAATAACTTAGACTCAAAAAGTCTTTATTTAGTGTTCTGTACATTTCAGAGCATTTACCTTTTTCCTTAACCGACTCTTCCTTGCAGCCTCACGATTCTGAGCGAGCCTACGAAGAGTCTACAAAATGAAGGGCATCCATAGAATCAAAATATCAATAACAAAAAATTGAATTGGAAGAACAAAACTACAAGCTATTCAAGAAAGTCCAATGAAACACACACAAAAAAACAAAACCTTCTGGTCTTCAGGTTTGCCCTTTGGCAGTTGATCCATGGAATCCACACCCACAAGTCCATGAACTCTATTACACTAAAATCACAGTTCAAAAACACCAAAAATCACTAAATCATCGATACCCACAAAAAAAGAAATAAACTTTTTTGTCATCCACATAGATTCAGATTCTTCTATATTGAAAAACAGAGACCCACTTGGTTTTTATCATCTACATCGATATCAGTGGAAGTATCAGTGTGTTGGCTATTCTCCACCATCCCGGAATCCCCCCAATTCTCGATGTGCACGGCGGCGCCGGCCGCCGCCGCCGCCGTGGGCCCTCCTCTGTGGTACATGAGATGCTGCTGCCCTGTATCGAGACACCCTGCAAATTCTGAAGAGCCAGTGTTCTGTTCACACAAAGACAGAGTTTGAGATACAAATGGAAAACACAGAGAAAACTTAGAGAGAAAGAAAGAAGGAAAGAATACCGAGTTCAATGCCCCGTATTGCAAGTTAATAGGAAGAACAGCGACATTGCTCGATTTTACAGTGAACATAGAATCTGAAACAAATTTTAAATTGGAATTAGTTGAAGTAAAAATAAATATATATATATACATAAAGAGTATGTATGTGAGAGAAAGAGAGAGACTTGAGCTTAAATCAACAGCATCTTCTTGATGAAAGTGAGATTCGGAATGATGAAGCTCTCCAAGCTCTCCCCTGTTTCAAAACAGAGAAACAGAGAAAGAAGACTCTGTTTTTCAGATTGTAGTTTGTATTTTTCTGATAGATACCGAAAGGCATGACTTTTCAAGAAGGCAGATCATGAAACACAAAAATAAGATGAAAATACCGAAGGAAGAAGGAAGGGTGACAATAGAGTTGTTGTTGATGTTGTTGTTGTTGTTGTTGTGGAGAGTTGGATTGAACAGTCTTGAAGCTTTGCATTTTGTCTTTAGTTTTTTTGGGGTTTACTTGGTTTCTACACAAACTCTGTTTTTTTGATAGTGTGTGTGGGTTTTCTGTGGAAGAAGAAGAAGCAGCATGAGAAAGCAGAGAAGGGAGGTTGGGAAGTGAAGGGAAGATCTTGATGTATCTTAAAGGAGAGGATAGCGTATCAGTACGGCTCCTTTTTCTTTGTATTATATTATTTTTGGCATTACTATAAATAACTTTCAATTCTGAGCTTTTTCTATGTTCAATTATCTTTTACTTATAATAGTGTTTTTTTTAATATTAGAAACATTTTTAAGTTCTTTTTAGTTTGTTTTGTCTATAAGGTACTACTCTCTTAATTAAAATTAACATAAAGCTAGTTATAATGAAAAAATCTTTTTTAATAGAAATAGTTATATTTATATAAATTTTTAGATATATAACCTTATTTAAAATACTAAATCGCTTACTTAAAAATTGTTAACTTTTTGAATATTTAATATTGTAATATAAAAAATAATTATGTCATCAATAAAATTGATTCTATGAAGTTTTGTTTTCTCACTGTTTCTTTAATTTACATTTAAGAAGTTTCATACAAATATTACCATTAGTTTAATTATTTTTATTGTTATATGACTCATATTATATATATATATATATATAACTATTTTTACTTATTAAAAAATTAAGTAAATTGTTTTAAAAGAATAATAATAGAATTTATTAATAGTATTTTGTGTAGGGGCAGGCTTTTTTTATTATTGCTTTCTGACTTGGGATTTTAGTTTCCCAACACACTTCCTCCTCCCACTGTCACACACACAGTTCAAAAACCATCTCAATCTCCTCCCTCTGCTACACGTAGCCTTCACTATTCTAATTCTTTGGATTATTGCTTTTAAAGTTGTGCTGTTCAATTTAGTCATCGTTATTATTGTGACTAACCGATCAAAAAATTATGATTAAAAATTTAGTCATGATTATTGATCGATTAACCATTTATAACCATGACTAAATTGAATAATATAACTTTGGATAACGGAAGATCCGAACTCAATTCTTCACCCTTTTTTATATTCCTATTTCCTAGTCCTTCTTCTTTCTTTTCCTCCATCTATTCTATTCCTATTTCCTATTCCTACCATCTTCTTCATATTATATAACAGGTAAAAAGGTGTCTTTCTATTATTATTTATTACTTAATAAACCTGAACTTGCCCACTCGTGCATCTTGCATTATAGTGTATGTAAGTATACCCCCCATTACTTAAAAATGACCCTTCAAGCATTCAAAGAACTATTCGAGTCAAAATTAGTTAAGTATGATTTAGGGTCATTTGAGATTCTTTTTAAAAATTATTTATTTTTGAATAACTTATTTTTAGATAGGAAAGTCTTATGACTCGTTTGGTAGGATGGAAGTTAGAAGAGGTGAATGTTCTCACCACTAATGAGCTTGTTTGGTACATGGTGAGGCTTCTTTCATGGGGAGCTAAGTTCCATCATAGGAGAGAAGGTAAGTGTCATGGGTGAGGAGAGGGAAGTTGTGGTGAGTTAAGGTGAGTTGAGGTTTAAAGACCAAAATGTCCTTAAAAAATTTGTGTCTTTTAAAAAAGTAAGGGCAAAAAAGGTATTTCATACTTTTATCTTTTATTTCCCTATCTTCTTCCCACCATACCAAACAATATTACTTTTATATTCCACTTCCATTTTCCTGCATACCAAACATATTTTTTATCATTCACTTCCACTTCCACTTCCACTTTCATTTCCACTTCCATTTTCCACTAAAATACTCACCGGATACCAAACTCCATCTTAAGGTCACTTTTGGTATGGAATTGTGAGAGGGAAAGGGAAGTTGATGTTTCACTAAGGCTGCGTTTGGTTGAAAAAAAGTTTGGAATTGGAATTGGAATTGGAATAAGAATTGGAATTGGAATTGGTAAGATGGAATTGGAATTCAATTATTTAAATTGAAAAGTGTGTTTGGTATGAAAAAATGGAATTGAAAGTTTGTAAAGAATGTGAGATAAAAAGACTGATTTGCCCCTTACTAAATATTAAATAATTAATTTTTTATATACATTAAATAATTATTAAAAAAATAAAAACACAACGGTACAAATCTTTTGTTCTCTCTTCCATGTTCATTTCTCTGTTCCCCATTCACAGTTTCACACTCTACCCACAAAAAAGCTCTATCCTTTCGCCACCATCAAATAATCAAATCCAACCCCCATTTTGCATTTCCTCCATTAATCCCATTTGGGTTTCCTTCCATTACAAAAAGCTTCCACCTTTGAAAAAAAATCAAATTTATCAATCAATGGTCGTTCTTCTCGCTAGTGAACCACCGGTGACGCTGCCGTAGATCTACACTGTTGTTGTTGTTGTTGTTCCGGATCTGCTTCAGCTTCTTGATCGTCTTCCTCTAATTTCATCTTCGGCTCATGCCGTTGTTGTTGTTGTTGTTGCTCCGTCTCACCACCGCTGTGAATCGAAGAAGAAGAAGAAGAAAGACGGCAACCCTACTAAACCCACTGCTCAATTAGGATGGAAGATAGGAAATGAAAAATTATTATAAAATAAAAATGTTAATTTACAGAAGCAGAAATGAAGAGCATAACAGACCAGAGCAAGAGCAACGAGAGAGAGAGAAGACGCGTTTGAGCTGGAGAGCATAAGGGCAAAATTGTCTTTTCTCACAAATTCTACAAAATTGGATCCAATTCCACCTAAAAAATAAAGAATTGGATTGAAGCACTCAGACAAAAAAGCAAAGAATTGGACCAATTCTAAAGAATCCAATTCTTATCTACAGTATTTAAACCAAACTCTAGAATTCATTGGATTTTGTGCAATTCTTTGCTCAATTCCAATTCTTAGCTGAACCAAATATAGCCTAATTATGTTTGATATGAAATTTATGATAGAGAAACGAAATATTTGTTACTTATGGAGAAGGAAGTTTTGTTGCTTATTTGAGAAAGGAAATATGAGATAGGAATTAGTAAGTTAAGGTAAAAAGCATTATGCCCATATAAAAAGTGTGTAAAGTTACACATGTAATGTGTGGTAATTATGGCAAAGATATGTTGTTAACTTTATCTTTTATATAATTTAATTTTACTTTATTATAAACTAAATATATCGTTTTTAAATCTTATTTTATTTTCCTTTCACTTAATTTCACTTTCACTTTCCTTTCCTACCAAAATAATTTCTCTCTAACAAACATGACTTAAATTCTGCTTAAAATTAAAAATTTATTTTTGTTACAATTTAAAAATACTTTTTAAAAGTTTGCAAAATACCTCAAAAATTAAAAATTGGGCTTTTATAACAAAAAATTAATAAACACTTTTACATTGTCAAGAAATTGGGCCAAATAAAACGTTATATTCATAGTTGAGACTTAAGACAAAATTAAAGATACGGAAGAAATTTTTTGCTTTTACCTATAGCAAAATTCTATTTAGTGAATATTTCTCAAAGGGACTTATCTTTTGGATTAAATCTCTATTATTATTTTTAAACATACTATTATACACGTCATTCCAAAATGTTTGTGAGTAAAAGATAAGAATTTTAATTCGTCAAAAAAAAAACAAGATAAGAACTTTGAACACTATACAACTCCAATAGAAAATTAATAAACACATGCATATATAGTTCCTAATGACAAGTTATTACTTGCTTGTTTTTGAGATAGATTTTGTGATTAAAGAGAGAGAAAATAGAGACACACTTTCTATCAAAGTTTAATAATATGTACTATTAAAGTTTGGTGTATTTTTTTAATTATAGTATCATTTGCTAAATATTTACTTTACACTTGGAAATACAAGGCCCACACCCCAAGACATTAAAAAATAAGTCGTAGATGATTGATCCTTTGTGTTTGCATTTGTGTTTCTCTCTCTAGCCTCTCTTCCTAGTTTCTACTCTACAATTTGCCAAGAGCTTCTTTCAGATTTGAGTGAGAAAGAAAGACAGATACCCTTTCTCTCTCTTAACATATTATAATATATATTTTTTGTACCTCTCAAGCATACTATTCATTAATGTTGTTGAAAAATAATTATGTTAAATTTTTTATATTTTTATCATAAATTTTAATTTATTATATGTTTTTTATAATTAATTATATAAAAAATATTTTTTAATTTTTTATTTACTGTAATTAATCATTTTAATATTTTATATTACATGTCTTGTTTATATTAAAAAATTTTATATTAGAAATAAAAAAAAGTTACATAACTTTATTCATTATTTCGTAAGAATCTTAATGATAAAATAATTGATTTAAAAATCTAAAATTATTTTGTATTTAGATTTGGAAATCAAATTTTTGAAATTTAATTAAAAATGAATAAACTATTTTCAGTTTTCACTTCATTATTGAAAAGAATTACAATATTTTTATCAAAAAAAAAAAGAAAAGAATTACAATACTAAAATATATAAAAAAAAAAGAAATAAACATGAGGATGGGTCTTGTGTTAAGTATAGTTTATATAATAAGGTTTACCTCTATTTTGATCTATTTCTTTATTAGGATATGTTTAGTAATAAGAGAAAAAAAAAAGAGTTTTAAACTCTCTCTTTTTTAATTTGAATATTTTAAATTAAAATATTTTAAAATTATAAAAAATAAAAATAATAAAATATTAAAAATTAGTCGCTACTATTTTTTCTTTAAATTTTTATATTTTTAAATAAGAAGAAAATAGTTTATTTTTTCTCAATCAAAATATATTGTGATGTGAGATTCATTCTCCTAAACTTGATATTTAAATAAATGGAAGAGAAATAAACTAAAAATGCTTATCTGAATTAATTTCATAGGTAGGGGGGGAGTAAAGAGAGGAGAGCTTGTTATGGGAAAGAGTGTATACTGCAGCTGCAAAACTGATGGGATGGTGATGAGATTGAGGAGAAAATTAATAAAGACAAAACCCAAAATTCTCCAATAATAGTTATTTTTTAAAGAAGAAAGAAAAAGCATTCAATATGAGGATGCTTTTTCTGGGGATGGAGGGTGGGAGAGGAAGAAGTGATAGTACACTATATAGATAAAGGATCAAAGTAAGACAAGTTATAATAAAACCCAAAGGCAAAGCTGTGAGTGAATGGGTGGATGGGGTTAGATTGGAATAAATTATAAAAGAAAGATTGTGTGAGTGAGTGGAATTCAAATATAAAGAGCGATTTTATGTAATTTGTTGCATGCATGTAATATAATTTTGGTCAATAATATTGTGATACCTGTTATTTTGTTGTATCTTACAATACAATTGGATCACATTAATAATTATAATTATGCTATATAATCTATATACAACAAATTGGATCATAAACTCACCCTAAAATAAATTATATAATTTTAATTGATGGGTGAAAGAAAAAGAAATGTGGAATTTTAGATGAGAATATGGAAATATAAGATTGTATAGGTGTAATTAAATAAAGAGGCAGAAAGTGTCAGAAGAGAGAAGGTGTGTATTTTTACGCTAATGCAATCAGTTATGGCAGTATATATAAGAGAGAGAAGGGCTCAGATTAGAAAGCGTATGACGCATTTTATACGGCATT
The DNA here is from genome assembly GCA_014851425.1 of Senna tora. Lineage (NCBI taxonomy): Eukaryota > Viridiplantae > Streptophyta > Magnoliopsida > Fabales > Fabaceae > Senna > Senna tora. The sequence continues at coordinate 8,292,077 of CM026270.1, forward strand.
CGTACCCGCTGTCTTCTTCCGAGAGTAGATCCTCTATATTATAAAGTAAAGTGCTCTAAAATAAGGAGAAAGATAGAAAGAAAAAATTATGAATCCTACATTTTCACAATTTTTCTCTCTTAGTTATTCTCTCTATCTCTCTTCTTACTTTAATGAACACTTCACCTTACAATGTAAAAATTCCACTCTAGTCTTCTTCCTCTTCCTCCTCTTTTCTCTCCATTATTTATCATCCATCCACCGTTTATTTTAGAGTTTAAAACATTTTTTAAAGTTTTCATTCAATTAATAAAAAAATATTAAAATATGTATTGAATAACTTTTCACTAATTTTTAAAAAAAAAATTCTATATCCAATAAAAAAAACACAAATTTTAACAAATATCTCAAAGTACTTATTAAATAAACTTTTTATTTTAAATAAATCATAACAAGACACTCTGAATTAATTTTCTTTTTCTTCTTTTGTCTTTTACTTAACCAATTTAACAAAAATCTTTATTTATATTTATATGATATGGCGTGTAGGTGTAGGCCCCTGACTCCCTGAGGCCTATATGAACGTTTAGGCCTAATAGCATAAAATGAATCTATTGCTTTGTTTTGAGTAAATACATATATAGTTATGTGACCAAAGATTGCACGCATCTAATTTTACTTTTTTAACAAAATCTTTCTTTTAATTTGTTTTTTTAGTTTCAAATCTTAATTTTGTCTTTTTAAAAAATTTATTAACTGATACAGTATACTTGAATAACATATATTAGGAGGGAAAAAAATAACATAATTAGATAATTTTTTTATTGTTACGAAAGAAAGACATATTATATACAAATTTATTGGATAAAACACTAACGGGTCAGTGAAAAGAATTATATCTCACAATATAGTAAATTTAAATTTAAATTTTTGTTGAAAGAAATGATCCACATTTAATTTTTAATAATGTCTCGAATAAAATTATATCTAATAAAAAAATATCTATGAAAAATTTATAAATTACTTTTTTATAATATTGTATAAAAATAAAAAAAACACCAACAAATTATTAGATAGAACGATAAGTATTTTATTTTTTTAATAAAATCAAGTTAAAATTTTGTATATAAAAAAAATCTTGTTAAGATAATTCTATCGAATTTCTATTAGCTCGGGCTTAATAGACTTCTCCTATGATGATTTCAACCAAAAAATAAATGAAAAAAAATCCAAAATGATTTTTAATACTAAAAAATATCAGTTGATTTTTAATTAATTTTTAAAAGAATTTAGTGTAATGTATCTTCATATTATCTATATAATATATATATATATATATATATATATATATTGACCAATATATTATCTATATAAAATTATTAGTGTAATGTTCTCTTGCCCCACTTATTTTTTTATTTTTTTCATTTCATTAACTTAAAAAAAATATAAAATATCTATTATACTATTCTGATTTGACATGATTTGACACAATTATAACCTTTTTTTTTTTTATTATTTTAATATAAGGGGCAAAATGGTCATTTTAATACATTTCCTTTCCATTTCCATTATCAAACTTTTACTACTAAACACAAGAAACGCATTCCGTTTTCGTTTCCGTTTCTGTTTCTATTTCCATTTCTGCGTAAAGAACGTGTCTTAAACCTTTTTACTTTTCTCTAAATTTAAGTCCGTTTGGATGACATTGTTGATGATGTAATGTGTATTATAATTTTAAATATTTTTTTATTAAATATACTTTATTTTTTATAATGTGATGAAATTATATATTTATCTTTATTTTTTATTTATTTTTATTTCATTTTCACTTTTAATATAAGAATAAAATATTCACTTTATTTACTTTTATTCCATTCACATTACATTACATTCACAATTATATTCTCATTCCTTTTAACATTTTCATTCTTATTTTCTCCGAGATTTATGATTTCACCTAACCAAACGAACCTTATATTGGAAGGATCTGGTCGTCCACATTCTCCCGCGTCTTTTGGATGGTTGGCCCAGAATATCACATATATGAAAGTAATCGTCATTCTTACACTATCAAACTTTGATAATGCCATTTTAAATAATGGCATTACTATGGCATGTCATCAAATAACCCAAAATGTTGCATAAAAGTAGTCTTACGTGTTTTGTACTTTTGTCAAAGGTGGTACGGTCTATTATATCCAATTCCTCTTTAATAAAATAATAAAGTACAAAACTCTGCTACACATACGACAAACCCATATAATACACAACAAAAATCAATTCTCTATTATTCTCTATTGTATTTTGTAGTGAAGCACGTTATTTATATATGTTAATGTTAATATAAAATAAATTATAATTTTTATATTTATTTGTATAAAAGTTCATATTTAAATGAATAGAAGAACACGCACCTTACAATATGTGCCATATTAAGGTGACAAAGCTTAAATACTCTAACCATACTCATTCTTAAAATTTCTCACAAAAAAAATGTTAAATATCAGTTTCATAAGGATTTGAATGATCAAATTTGGATTACGGGAATTGAAATTAACTTTAAATGACTTTCATTTAGTTAATATATTTAATTACATTATGACAGGGTAGTTAAATGGTAATGGAATAAAATGTTTTAAATGGTTAATTGTTGGTATGTTTATGACCAAATGGAAGCAAATCAGTTTTAATTAGCCTAAATTATGTATTCAAAAGTCGTGGATAAACAAACTCTCTACTCCTTTTTTCGCATATAATAGTTTTTGGTCTTTGTTAAAATTTTATTTTGAAGTAAGATATTTTGTCCCCCAATCTTGATAGTATTTTTCTTTGAGATCTAATTCTAATTATAATATTTTTTGTAAAAGTTTAGTCTCTAATTATTAGATCAACTCAAATCTGGTAAGTAGAATTTATTACTTTATTGTTGTGTATATTTCTTCTTTAAACAAGTTTTCTTGACAAGCAAAATGTTTTTAGTGAACAACTTTGATTTTAAATAATTCAACTCAATCTTAATTATTCCATATCCATCCAACTAATCCACCCAAACCTGAGCATACTGTTCACCTTGTTGATTATGAGTGGAGGAAATGAGATAGCAGCATAGGGATAAAAGTTAGTATTGAGAAATTAAGTAAGTTATTTAATGCTATTTTTCAATATTAATTAAAACTCACGCTAATAAAGAATTAAGAACCAAATAATTAAAGGAATATATCAAAATTCAATACTACTATAAATAAAGGGAAGAGAAAGTTGATAAAGAGAGGAGATATGGTATCATTTTCACCAACATGCACGTCAAAGAAGGTTCCAAGTAGTAAACCAAAATGTGCATAGTGCACACAAACACACACACACACAGAGACAGTGCAAAAGATTCCAGCACCACCTGCTTTCCTAATGCTACCTGCATCCATCCATCCTTCATTGCTTCAGTACGTACTGTTTTTATTTATATCATCTGATCCTTCTCCTTTTGATTTTCGTCCTCTATGTATATATATATATATCTTGCCTTAAACAAATAAAGAATCTCTTATCACTGCTATTCATATATATCTTGAACCTTTCCTTTATGTAATTGCTTTCATCAATCTCTCTCACTCACTTTTCTCTCTGATTGCGTGCGTGGAATGGAATCATGACTCACTTTTTGGCGACATTCTTAGAGGCAGCCAACCACTCATAAACCAATCCCACCACTCTAGTATATGTGTATTTACTCACCTTCCTACTAGTTCCTTACTACCAACCAAACAACCTCTTTGCTATTGTGGAATGTGGACTAGCTAGTTTGGTTGCTAAGTAATTGTTCAAAAAATGGGTTCCTCCAAAATAATCCCGCGTGGATCGGAGTACATTCTAATTAAAGTGAAGGATGAGAAAAGGTTATATGGTTTTCACAAACACATATTGGGTAAGTAATGGGGTCGGTCTGGGTTGTGTGTTAATAAGAAAGTTTTTTTCAATTTTTCGGTATAAAAATATATTGAGGAGCGAGAGATTACAATTTTATTTGTGCAAAAAGTGCAACTAGTTAAAGTTTGTCCAATGAAAGCTCTGGTAATGGGTATTGAGGCATTGAATCCGTGCAAAAATTACTAGCAGTGAAATTTGTTCAATAAGATTGTGATAATAATTCTTGAGACATCGAATTATATTAAAATTTTTATTTGTTTCTTTGTAAATTGTGAGGACTTTTAGGCCAACACTAACAACTATATATATGTATACAGATTTTGATCCTTTACATCTCATAAATGATCTATTCTCTATGCTTAAAGAGAAAAAAGACTATATATAATATATATATACACAAAGTACTCGTCTTTAATGAATTAAAGGCTTTTTCTTTTGCTGGTTAAGATTTCATTTTATTAATTAAATGTTGTATTAGTCATGAAAGCTTTAACCAATGGCTTTATGGTCAATTTTTGTCCATCTCTTAATACAAAAATGCATCAAAGATATTTAAATTACATAAGTTTTTTTTATTATGTTGGTCAAATATTATATTTAATTTGTTTTTTTTAAATTATTTTCACTTTTAATTCTATAAAATATCTGAAGATATCTTTGTTAGTTATTAATATAAGAACAGAGGGGATCGAATTCATGTAAAATGTGTAAAATGAGCCCACCACATGTTAAGCTTTAGATAGAGACAGATCCTTTGTGTAAACAATTCTTTATTAATCTTTACTACGAATGAGAACAAAGGAATGATCAGTAGCTATATATGTATATTCTGATGAATAATGGTTTTAGCTTATTCCATTGAAAAACAATTAGGACCACTTCTGTTATGATAGGTCCCTGAGTAAAGTGCAGCAGATCCTCAAGCATATGCTGATAAAGCCTGTATTCTAACTGTGTTCAATCTTGACGTAACCTTTTTAACATCTGACTTACAAAACTAATTTATAATAAAAAATATAATAATGTCAAGGATACATTTTATTTTAAAAAATATATCTAACCTCAGTACATCCAAGTCTACTAACAAAACTTTCTTATTTCCATGCCAATGACAGTTGCAATATGCTTTGTAATTTCTGGATTGGATTCAAAATTCATTTACTTCTTTTCAAGCTTCAAATGCTATTAATAACTACCACTTAAAGTGGAGAACTTCTTATTTTCTTAATTTTTTTAAAGACATGATTATATTAAGTACTTCAAATGGAATTTCAGAACTCAATCTCATCTCAACAAGGACACTACTACTTATACCATAAAAAAGAACTCTACATTGTAGTGTATATAACTACATATATATATATATATATGCATACGTACCAACTATTCTGTGATTGAAGGGATAAGAAAGTGTTGCATGCAGTATGAGTATAAGAGAAGGGTAATTAACCAAAAGAGGCGTTTTCTAAATGGGTAAGAACTTCCCTTGCTCGTGAACTCCTATGTTGAAGTCTGTGGTGTAGTGTCTCAGACAACTGGTTGAAAAATTCATCGTCCCATCTTCGAATCAATAAGGGGTCTTCCGCATAGCATATGTAGATGGATGTCACTGCACTTTCCACCACAACCATTGCAACCCCAACCTGCCAAATTACACAAAACATGAATGTAACTGCATACATGAGTTCAAGATTCTTACAACAAAAACAACAAACAAAGCCTTTTTCCACTAGAAGAGGTCGGCTATATGGATCAAGCGACACCAATGTGTTCTATCTTTGCTTGAGTTCAAGATTCTTAGATATCGAGTTACTTATGAAGAGCTATATAGATATACCAAGCACCCTCTTTTAACGCGATTGAATTGGTCCACTACATATTTTTATAGAACATTTGTACCTAAGAATTGATCAAGAATCTTTGTAATTAGTTATGCTGCTATTCAACAATGGGCTACAGACACCGAATTCTAAAATTATTAAGGAAAATTCTTAAGTAAACTAAGTATGCCAATTGTGTGCCTCCCTCACTAAACAGTGAGTTTGACATGCATATTTATCCATTATTAACTTAATCTACCTATAGAAAGCCCTCCGACTGAAACAATTCTGTTTGAATCATCCCACGGACCACAAGACAGAAACTGCATTATTCCAAAGGATGCAGTATTCCTTGGTCCTCACCAATTATGAAAAGATAAAGCAAGTTAAACATACTTTTCAGCTTTCATATGTTTACTCGTCTCTTTATAACTGACTTTTGTAAACTAGAACTGCCTAAAATCTTTCAACTCAATTGAAATACAGTATGACTAATGATGTTCTTTGTAATTGTTATGATACTATTCAACAATGGTCAGGAGCCACAAGTTTTATGACCAATATTGAGAAACCCCATTAAGGATCACAACTCACAGGACTGATGACAGCTTTTGTTCAAAAGAATGCAATGTTCCTCAATAAAACCTGTTCTACTGGACCAATTCCCCATACTAGCATGTTCAAAAAACTTACCAAGACCATCCCCATCAACATCGATGTGGACCCGATCATAATTGTCCTATCACTCCATTTATACCACGTCCAAATACCAGAGCAAGTTCCGGTTACCAGACCTCCACAGATAGTGCTCATTAGCAGGACAGCACCTGAACAGTCATGAGCCACAAGTGCTTCAACCCCAGTTGACTGAAGTAATTCCCAGGCATCTCTTGCTGAACGGTTAAAGCTTTTACCATAGACAGCAATCTGCCAAAAACATGACCAAAAATCATGCTAGTGTAAGTTGTCAAAGAACCAGAAGCAGCTGACTTGATTCATCTATAGATTCAAACCATAATGCTACCTATAGGTTAATTTAACAAAGGAAAGTGAACAATGACTTCTAACTAAAAAAAAAGTTAATAAAAAGCCTTTGACACCATTCATTTATGATTATTCTTGTGTAGGCTTAGCCTACCACCATAAATTATGTTCAAAATTGAATAGAAGTCCATAACAAAAGCTTACAACTTTAATATAGCAGAGCTCTGAATCATGATAAACACTCATCTGTAAGCCTTCCTTTTTTTTTCACCATTCAAATAAATGACATACCTATGTCTTCATGTGTAAATACTGGGAGGCAAAGCTTGAGGTGTTTGCTATATCATTCTGAGATTTTCTCTGTTATCATCCATTACAAATATATTCCTCAATTATATATCTTTCTATTTAGATACTGATGTTTATAAGGATTCCATTTTTTATGTTTAACCACCAAACAGCCTAAGCAAATTTATGCTGCTAAACCAAATTTATGAAACTTGATTCTGCCTGCTACTGTACTAAGTAAAAGAAAACATTCTGCCTGGCATTCCACAGATCATATACTAAGTTAAAATTATTAGGATAAAATTTATAGACACACAGAACCAATGAAAGACAATATTCTCAATGTCAAATGCCGATATCTGACAAGTCAAAATAAATAGAGTCAGAAATATGTTGATGATTGTCACATAGAAGAGAATATTTCAATGTTATATGAAAGTGATATTTGACAGTGGAACAGAAATCTACCTGGACATAGGCATACTTGTTAAAGAACCGAACAAGAGTTTCCACAAGATGGAAAAAGAAATCAACGCAGCAAAGCAAACACTCGTTCTTGCCAATCTTGGACCGGAGTCCCCTTATCTGAGAGATGAATAACATTTTGATCAAAGAAAAATGAAGGGAATAGAAAAACCTCCAAACTTAACAAACAAGACATGCGAAGCAAATCAGTTACAGAAATGTAACTGGTGGCAAATACCTCCCACCGCAGTGTCCTAATAGCCGCTGTAAATAAGGAGCCATAACAAATGCTGCCAAAAGATGTCGTTAAAGCATACTGTAAGGATCTCATTAGAGAGTTAGCAGGTATTGAAGCTGCCTCTCTACCACCATGGATAAGATCAAGAAACACCATCCCTGACACTATGACATGTACAGTATTACAGAGTACAGCACCTGTCCAAAATAAGCTTACAGAAAGAACCTGCATGCATAAATAGCAATATCAGTGTAAGCAAATGGAGCAAGCTTACAAAATCTGTTGCCATAATCAGTTCCAACTCCCAACAGGAACAGATAAAATGAGGAGCAAAACTTGCCAGCTCACCGCAAGGAGCCACCAGCATCCAGCATCACCCATGCTTGAAGCCACAACACCTGCTGCTCCAAAAGACCACAATGCCATCCATAAAAGCACTACAAGCATAAATGCATATCCCACTCTCATAACCTCAGGAAGATTCCATACCATCTTCACAGCTTTTTGCAGAACCAGCATGGTAAAGGGGAGTCTAGAGGGGAGGGGAGGAAAGCACCACCAGAATCATGTTAAAGACTTAATTATTTTTACAGAAGACAAAAACAGGGATTCAAGAAAAAGATGTCCTAGAATAGAAGAAACAGAAATGCCATAAGTAAATTACAGCAGTAGGCTACCAACTCTTAGAAGCAATCAATATTAATCTGTTAACAACGGAAGTATCTATGGAGCATAAAATAGTAAAAAATCGAACACGCATATGTCAACAACCATTTATTTTCATCTTATTACATTAGATTTCTATTTTCTAAACCCAGTTAAGTAAGGAAGTTTTGGATAAAAATCCTTGACAAGGCCAGCACCGGTCCCAATTGTCTTAACTTGCCCTCCAGTAATCTGACTAAGGGGCTAGGAAATACTGAGTAAAACTAAAATCTCCATTACTAAACTTCATCAGGATAAAATGACCTTCGTGCTCACCATTCATACATCAGGAGGTATGAGTCTCACAGTATACTGGAATCATCAAATAAACTTTTCGATATAAAGCTGTTCCAATTTGATTATCAAGTATGAATAATCAATATTACAAATCTCAGGTCTGCCACTCTGCCTCATATTAAACTGTATGACAATTTGCTACTTAGTTACTTACACTTTGACTTCAATGCAAAATATATACTCAACAGCCTAACCTATATAAATTTTAGGCAATAAAGAAAATTTAGCCTGCATTGTCAGCTAAACTACGGAATTTTAGATAAACTAACATGTTAAGAATAACTTGCTCCACCAACTCTATTTGCTGCTGCTATAAGAAAAAACGATTTTGTGACAATAGAAAACAAATGAAAAGAATTTCAATATTTTGGAACAGGCAGCCAATACCTTTCTATAACCGATATCACGTACAAAAACTGTAGAGCTGCCCCAATGGCAAAAGCAACCCCCCAGAAAAACTGTTCAGCCCAGAAACAGAAAACACTTATCACAGCAAGATAAGTGGTCAGTATGTGAACAGACACCTTCATCATTTGATTTGCGCTAGAACCCAACAGCAACAACCAACTCCACCCAAGAACAGTCCCAACTCCACCAGCAACAGCATAGAGCGGCCAGTAATCCTCGGTCAACCCAGAATGATGCACTGCAACCTGGGTGGTATACTTATCTATATCTAGTCTATCCTTTTTCTTAAACCTATTAAGGCCGAGAATCGCCATAATGAATCCCAAGCAGATCAAGTGAATTATAAATATTCCTAACCAGAAAACATCATGCCACCGACGCGATTGCTCTGAGATCACAGCTTCAATGGCGTCGCCACTTCTCCGACTTCGTCCCGCATTCTATCACAAGAGTGTGAAGAGATCAGAAAGAACAAATTAGTAACACATATGAGAGAGAGAGACTTTCGCGATCAAAGAGTGATGGAGGTATCAGATTAAAAAGAGTAGCAATGATAACAAAACATGAAAAAAAAAAAGAATGGAAGAGAGTAATTCCGGTAAAATCAAATGAATGAAAAATGAAGAAAACAGAAACAACAATTTCCATTGGAGAGTACGAGAGTGTGTATATACCTGATCAACGGTAGCGATGGCGCCGAGATCGGAGGAGGAAGATGAGAAAGAGGGAGAATCCATCATCGAGAGAGATGGAGAAACATTGTACAAAATGAATGCGGTTATGGCTTTTTTAGGGTTCTAAAAAAATCAAAATAATAGAAATGAATTGGGACGCCTCTAAGTGGAGGGGAAAGTGAAACTCAACGACTAAAACAGAGAATCGTATTGGAATGCTTGAGTTTATTCAAATACACAATTTCTATTTAGCGATTTCCCATCCAAACTATCGTTTTCGGTGTGATTTGGATGCCAATACAGACAAGTTTTGCCGCCACGCGCCACAAATTTAATCATTTTTTTAAGTCCACAAATTTAATCATTTTAGAAAAGGGGTAAAGTACTCTCGTCCCAAACGTTTGTGGGCTTATCAAATATGCTTAAATTTAATTATGTTCTAAATATTTTATTTTTTAACAATTTTTTTTATCTTTTTTTACTAATTTACGTTGCGTGTTATTATTAGAGAGAAATTTCTTTTATTATTTTTTTATAAACTTTTTTCATTGTTAAAGATGTATTGATTTGCCAAATTTTAAAGTAAAACATTGGCGAAATTAGCGTGCTTAACCCTTTATTTCTCAAATTTTATAGGGAATCACTTTAGGCTCGTTATTTTTGTCATCATTTTGCTATGAAACTTGACGAGTCGATGCCTCTTCAACAACGAAAGAAGTTTTCTCTTTAATAGTGTCACGTCACGTCACATAAGTCAGAGCCGTTATCTATTTAACAGTGCTAGTGAAAAGGGTAAAATTGTTCAAAAAAATTCAATGATGGAGGTATAATTGACTGCAATAAAATGCTATAGATATATTTGACCAAAAAATCAATAGTTAAGGATATAAAAAATATTTTACCTTTTTAGAAAGTAGTCCTATTTGTTGAATTAGTGAAGGAAGTGAGTGTAATTATGTATAAAAACAAATTCACGATTAGTATATCTTTTAATTTGGTTCTTAATATTTACTCCATTTTAATTTAGTCCCTTGTGTTTATGCTTGATACTAATTTAACCGTTTACTCAATTTCAATTTGATCTCTCACCTTTAGGATTCGTATCAATTTGGTCTCTCGTGTTTCCTTCTTTACAACTCATTTTTATTAAGTAATTTAAATACTTTGATAATTGAAGTGTCAAATTGGTACTAATTATAAATGTCAATGACCAAATTGAAATTGACTAAAAGATGGGAAACAAATTGACACCAATAATAAATAAATGTGAGAGAGTAAATTAAAAATAGGCAAAAGTACCTTTCCTGTCTCCAACGTTTAGAGGTTCTGTCAGTTTTGCTCCTAACGTTTTTTCGCTGTCAATTGTACCCCCTAATGTTTTATGTTTCTGTCAATGTCACCATTTTCACTAACACCGTCAAATATTTAACAGTTTTTGCTGACGTGACATCCTATGTGGTAAAAATATCTGACTGGGCATAGTTTTTTCCAACGTAAGATTTCTAACGTTTTTTTTCTGTCAATTGTACCCCTAACGTTTTACATTTCTGTCAATGTCACCCTTTTCATTAGCACCATCAAATATTTAATAGTTTTTGCTTACGTGGCATCCTATGTGGCAAAAATATCTGACTTGGTATATTTTTTTCTACATCAGATTTCCTACTCACATTTTCCCCCATCAAAGTTGTGTCGTTTTGATCTCAGCCTATTCCTTCTAAAATATAACTCTAACGCATACGCTATTTTGCTCATAAAAACATCGGATACGTTATCCATTCTCTATTTTAGGAAGACATATTCGACCTTCGATTACTGAAAAACCGTGAAAGTTTTCGAGCACCGATTTCGACTTCTCTCCAACAACGTCTTCCCGAAATAGAGAATGTGTAACGTGTCCGATATTTTTATCTACAAAATGGCATCTGTTTACGATTTACTCTTTAATATTTTTAAAATAATATTATCTAATCTATTATAAATATTATTGAACTTTTTTATAATTGAATGACACATGACATCTCATTCAAGAAAACGGTTGCATATATATATATATATATGGTTCCTAATGTCAAATCAAAGTGGCCAAGCGTAGGAAAACGGAATTCAGGTTTCTACAAGATTGTAAAAAATAATTTTGAGATTAATTCTTTGATATCTTAATAGGTGAAATAAAAATAAGTTAATGAAGCCATTTTTGTGGTTGATTGAGGATTATCACACTTTAAAAGGACGGGAACACCGATGTTAGACTAGACCCTCACGTATCTGATCGTAACTTCATCATAACCGTTATGCCAACTCATCAACCATCGTGCCACACAAACCGTTACTATTATAAAGCCCAATTCAGCTGGTCCCACCACATTACAACCTTATCCGAATGGGCCCACAAACAAACAGCTGTAAAAAGCTCCACTTAACTGGGGGTAAAACAGTAAATAAAAATATAAAAAAGCAATAAAATAAAAGGCTACTACTATACTTAGCAGCTATTTGCAGAGAATCCAACGAGTGAGTTCGCGAGATCGAAACCGACACGTGTCCCCTGCTGCTGAACGTTGCCTATGATTGACAAAGCCGAGGTAGTAGGCGCGAACGCGAAGCAAAACGTCCCGTCCGAGTCAACCGGTATCAGGTAGTTCTTAGCCGGTAACGGTAACTCCCTTCCCTCCGGGAAGTGAAACGACACCGTTGGGACCTCCACGCTGGCCTTCGAAGACAGATTATAACACGTGTCAAACAAAGCCACGCCGTTCGCAGAAGGCAATCCTCGTGTTCCCTTCACGAATGCGTCGCGGAGTGCGTTGTACACGTCACTCTGCAACCGCGTCACCGCCGTGCCGGAGTCCACGATTATCCCGCCGCTCCCGGCGGCGTCCACCTGAAAGCTCGACTCGGGAATCGGAAGCAACCCGCCTCCGACGCTGATTCCCGTCATGCCGAGATAATAGAAAGTATCCAGCTCCGGGTTATGCCGTAACGGAGCTGTAACGGCGTTCGGAGGAAACGGCGCGTCAAACTCGAGAGTCGAAGCCGAGTCGGAGTCGCGGTCCACGAGGCAGTAGGAGAAGGAGGAGGCATTGAGCTGAGCCGGAAAAGACAACGAGCCACCGCCAAGCCCGAGCAAACCGGCCGCGCCGACGAACAAGCCCTCGTTATTGTGGCCGCAGCCGATGGCTATGTCTCTCACCGAAGCAGAGCCGATAGTGATAGTCTCCGTCACGAAATCCCCAACGGTGTACGATCCATCGCCGTAGGATACTTCGTAGAGGCAAGTATTGTTACGGCACTCCGATAAATCCAACGATTTACATTGAGGGCTTCCGCAGGTGAGCGGCGAGTACGAAGTCGAAGAAGCCGGCTCGAAGATTGGGTCGGCTTGCTGGTAGCAATCGGCGCACGGCGCGCATTGAATCCAGCTGACGTCAGAGCCGGTATCGAGCACCATGTAAGCTTGACTCGGCGGCTTACCGATTCCGACTCGGGAGAAGTACTCGCCGCTTCCTTGACTCGTTCCGGAGATAATAGGACTCTTCATTTTCTCTGCCCCAAATTCGAACTCATCGCTTATATCATTTGGGCGAAGATCTGAAGGGGAAACTCCCTTAACGGCCAGATCTAAACGGGTCATTATGGATCTAACTCGGGCCGAGTCACGCTCGAGTCGGGCCAGAGTGAGAGATTTGTAATCTCCATGTGAATGTTGTTTATGAAGGGAAGCTCGAGAATGCAGTTGCAGAGTGAGTGAAGATGAAGATGGAGGCGAATATGAAGAAGCTTGGTGGGTCAATGAGGGAAGATTCTGGGTTTTTTGAACGGAAGAAGTGACATCAAGTAGTGTGGTTTTGGAGCTATGGAGTATGGTCCGAGAATGAACTAATGGGGAAGTAAAGAAGATGAAGGAGAAGAGGAGAAGAGACATAGGATTCTGTGATTTTGCCATTGGAAGTTCATGAAGAGAATGTGGGGAGAAAGAGTTTATATTTAGGATTTAGGAAGGAGAAAGGGGGGGACCAGTGGGAGGTATTTACAGCGATTCACGTCAAGCTTACTTGAGGGGATAATAAGGTTTAAGGCTAATTAAAGCAAAAGAAGAAAAGAAAGAAAGAAGGGTTTCATTCATTCATAACCTTTGCATTGGGTGTTAATCTCCTTGGTTAGTAGTACAGTGATTTCAATAATGTTTATGATTTCTTGGGAAAGCCGAAAGGGAAGTTGGTAATGAAAACTCTAGCTTTATTGGAAGTTGATTAAGCGAATTAAAATATGGATGTTGTTGGGATAAGCGTGGTTAGTGTGGGTGTTGATGTTTCAGTCACATCTTTTTCTTCAAATCTATTTTGACTAAATTAATCATTTTATGAATAAGTATTCTATTTAATATTTAAAAGATGAAATTTGTCTTATTTTAATCTTTAAAAAATATCATGTGAATTAAGTTAATGAAAATTATCATAAGTTAAATTTGCTATTTTTATTTTTAAATTATTAAATTGAGACAAATTATATATTTTAAATACTAAATTTGATATTTTTATCTTTTTTTCTTGGTTTTTCAAAGATAGGTTCTTATTGGTGTCAATTCTGTTCGAGTTAGTTGAGATCCTATAACGAGAGTAGAGCTCTCTCAATAGAGATTTTTTTCATACGTAAGTCTCGAATCCGAAATTTTGCTTAAAGATAATGGATTACTTACCACTTTAACCAACTGCTGATATTTCTATCTTTTAATAATTAAATTGTGCAAACTGTATCTTTTAAAAATCAAAATATTACTATTTTACTAGTTTAATATGCATCGGTTTTCTTTGGTTCATTGCTTTGAACATTTTAGACCAAATTGGTACACAATGCCTTGAGGAAAATGATGATTTTAGGGGATTGAGACCTACAAAGGGCAAAGGCACTGCAGGAATACATGATGTTGGAGATTTGTGGGACAAAAAGTGAGGTTGAATCCTTTGCAGTTCCTATCATAAACCAGGCAATCATCTCTGCTCATGCACTATGTATCATAGCAATTTCAGTGTGGTGTGGGTGGTCTTCATCATTTTTGGTCCCATGCTCTTTTTCTTTTTGCTTTTGTGTTAATTGTGTAACAAACTCTATCTTCTAACACATGAATTCTTCATCCTTTATCTTTTTCAAATTTGTATCTTATACTTGTACACAATTGAATGAACTTCAATTTTATATATCTATGAATTTTTCTTCAACTTATTAATTTAGAAAATAAAAAGAAGACATTTTTTTCTAAACTATTTTAATTTTTTCAAAAGTCCCAAATAAACTATAATTTTGTGTATTCTTTAATTTATTCCAACATTTAATCTCAATTTTACCGGAAAATTTCAAGAACTGGGAGCACAGTGTTAATAAAAGAAATGCATCATTAACTTTTTAATTAATGTTGTACTTCCATTTTTATTAGAGGTTATTAGTCAAGAAGAATGATTGAAGTATAGAAAGAAATTATTGCATCAAAAATTAATAATGTCATTTTCTTTATTAAATTTGTGCTTCCAATTTGAGTTTTTTTCTATATTTATATTTTATGTGATAAATTTGAAATTGAATGTCGTAAGAAAATTGAAAAATGTTAAAAAGTATAGTTTATTATATTTAGGAATTTTTTTAAAAAATTAACAAGTCTAAGTAAAATTTATAAAATTAGGATTGAAGTTGCATTTAAGAAAATTGCTTAAACGACGTCGTTTGGGTGTTTTTGGTGTGTTTAAGGCCACGTCAGTTATCTGATACACGTAAAAGAGATTATGTGTTCACCTCGATACATCACATCAACAATTAACTTGAGAAATTAACAGATTTAAATGAAAGGACTAATTTAGAACTTTTGAAAAAGATAAATGATCAATTTAAAATTTTTAAAACATAAAAGAGTAATTTAGAATTTAAGTGAAACATAGAGAACCAAAATTAACTTTCGACCTCTCCCATAAAAAGTAAGGAACACTGTTTTCACTTAACAGTTTTACATTTTGTTTCCCTAAATTCATTATTTGAGCATAGTTAAAGCAGCATCCCTAATGGCCAAAAAAATAAAATTAACAAAGATAATGTTATAAAGCTATAGATAATTTTAGCACACTAATTCATAGTTATTGAATTTGTTTCAAAAAATATGTTATTTTAAATTAAAAAAAAAATATTTTGACACAAATTTTAAAAACTCTAATAATTATGAACTGATGTATTAAAATTATCTATAACTTTATAATATTTCCTAAACAAGAAATGAATTGAGCTTGATCCCACAAGAATCAATCAACCAATTTTAGATTTCAGAGTCAACCAAGCAAAGAACTTGATCAATCTCATTGCTTTCAGTTTCAGCTTTGTCCCGAGAATTGAATAGCATGCACAAAATTAGAAATTAGCAACGTAGAGGATCTGATCCCAAATAATAACAGCCACAACAATAAAGATTGATTAAAGAAGAATACACCTACCCACGCGCGCCACCTGTCCACCCCACGTACGCGCGCGCGCGCGGCATTTCTTTGCTTCACGTGAGTCGCTCGTGACTGATTCCAATATTCCTCCCACCTACGACTACGACGACTCATCTGGTGGAGGCATCACAGTCTCCAACAGAGAAAGAGAGAGCAGAGAAAGGTTTTCTGAAGCTGAAATCTCTTTCTCTCTAATCTCTGCCATTTCCAATTCGTCTTCGCCGTTCCTTCTCATTCACCGAAAATGAGCTCTGTCGTTCAGGTATTCCTCTTTCAATTCTTCAATAGTTTTGGTTTTGGATTTGCATTCTGTTTTTTTTTTTTGGTGAATTTCTTACCGTTTATGTTTGACTAGGGATTCACCAAGTCGCTGGCCATGACTGTGCTCTCCGAGATTGGGGATAAAACGTTTTTTGCTGCTGCGGTTAGTTGATCTTTTCAATTTTTTTTCAGTTATTAACTTATTATTAAGTGGAAATAGTTTCCACTGAGGAATCACAAAATTTGGCCAATGGTGCTTCAATTCCAAGCTCTTGATTGGGTCTCCATGAACCCTGGATAGATTGTATTGTTACGTAACAAATTACAAAAGTATGCCACATGACTATTTTTCTCAGAAGAAATTATTAGCGGCGGGTAAAAAATATGAGGGCCTACTACTCCATATTAATGACTGGGATTATAAGGGCCAACACGTGTTGGAGATTACTATGATATTATCGACTGAAACTCCCTGAGAAATAATTGCGCTGATTTAGTTACATATATGTCTAACAGTTTCTATGTGTCTATTGGTTAAAGCTTTGGAAATAACACTCTAGCTGGGATTAATTGTAATTAGGGGGAAGAGTAAGTCTGTGGAGAGCTTGATGGAGGTGTTTTGATCATTAAATTTCTCTTGAGATTCTCACTTGAATTTTTTATTAATAAAGTTACAATCTCAGAGTAAATATAATTTGCAAAACACTTAACCCTGTGAGAATTCAACCTTTTTTATTAATGAATTTCCGCATTTGGAATTGGGTCGTGTTTCCCTGTAACTGCATGTAGTAAAACAATGGGTGAACTGGGAAGTGGTGTTTGATGAAGCAGAATTTGAAATATTCAATGAGATTTAGTACTTCATGGTATAGTTCATGACGAAGGAGAGAGGGCCTAACTATCTGACTATCTGATTCTTATGTCAAGATCCTTGCGATGCGTCACCCCAGACGACTTGTCTTATCGGGTTGCCTGTCAGCTTTGATTGTAAGAGATTGTTCTTCTTTCCTCAATTGATTTATTACATTTTTTTTTCTGTATTAATATTTAGATCACTTGCTTTTAGGATTAAATTTTTCTATTTTAGTAACAGTTTCTTGAAAATTTTGCAATTTACAGGTGATGACCATTCTGTCTGCTCTAGTTGGTTGGGCTGCTCCGAATCTGGTAAGCAATCATTGTTGCTGGAGAAACTTCAATATTCTCATTTTTTATTCTTAGATCTTTGTGGAGCTGTTATCCTGGCATTGACCAATATGTTGCATGTATTCAGCTTGAACAAATTAGAGGCTTTAAGTCCATAGGTGAAAATTACTGTTATATAAACAAAATATAAGCAATCATCGAAACGGAAAATTCATTGTATTACTAATCTGATGAACTGAATATAGTCTCTGGTAGAAGGAATAACCAGATCCGTAGTAATTTTTGCAACATACATTTGAAGGTTTATTATTTGAGAAGTTCATAGATCTGTTAGTAAGGGGGCGTTAACAACATCCATTATTGGTTTTTTTTGTAACATCAGAATCTGCCTATCTATTACATGGTCCTGGAGGATCATTAATGCTAAGATGTGCTGTAAGAACTGATAATTACATCATCGTTCAGAATCCTGTGCTACTGTCTTGAGTCAGATCTTTATAGCTGTTAATATTGCTAATAATGCATCTGGAATATTCCTCTATTAGGTTGTTGGTCTAACCTGCGAACTCTGAACATGTGTGTCAGGTTAATGAATTTATTCATGTGAAGTTTATACTACAAACAACTTCTTGTTCAGATATGTTGCTCTTTCTCTTTCCTTGGTTTCTGCCATTAGTGATCTTCATGTAAATCTGCAGATCTCTCAGAAATGGGCTCATCACATTACAACATTATTGTTCTTTGGGTTTGGACTATGGTCCTTGAAAGATGCAATATTTGAAGATGGGTAACACTTTATATTGCTGATCTTTTCTTGCAAAATATGAGTTCTCCTCTGTGTAGATACTTTGTCTGTATGTTTACTGATTTCACTGGACAGGGAGGCAGAAGAATTGGCCGAAGTTGAAGCAAAATTGGTTGGTTTTTTTATTCTATTTACATTCTTATTAGTCAATTATTTTCTCCTTGACATCACCCTTGTGTTGTGTTCAGGATGAGGATTGGAAGGCTAAAGGTGGAGCATCGAAAGAGAGCAATAAGGTATGACAATAATAGTGGTTCGTTAAAAGGTTATAGCCTTTGTCCTCTCTCTCATGTTTCACTCTTGTTTTTGATTACGGATTGAACTAAGTCACCGTGAATGATTGTCACACCCGAAATGCAAAACCAATGGTGGGTTTCAAAAAAAGATTTTTGGGAAACTTGAATGTTTCTCTATTTTAAAATTTGTCATTTGCATCGCATTTCAGATGTGATAATAATATCAAATACTATTTTTTCTATAGCATATATTTTGTTTAGTTTTGATGATTTTTAATATGTTATGGATCCTTGGAAAATCCTTTCAACTACTACAATATCAAAATGGAAGAATCCTAATAACTAGATCATATATCATTTGTCTAAACTCTAAAAACATTCAAATATATGATAAGGCACATTAAGTCTTGCATGAAAAGCTGTAATTCCAAATTGTCAGTATTGACAACTCCTTCATATTGTACTTGAGGGAATCATCAAAAACTTCAAAAGTTTTTATGTGGAACGAGTTTTCTCTTGGTAGAAAAGAAATACTTAGGCTGGTAGAAATGCACAGATGGGAAGGGAAGGGATGTAATGTCTTGTAGAGTAAAGGAAAGTACTGTAGAGAAAAGTGAGGAGAGAGAAAAAGTATGATGAAAATTGTGTTTAGTATGTAGAAAATATGATGTAAGATTTTTTTGGGAACCGTGAGAATACATGGATTCCACTATTTGGGTTTCTTACCAAACGTAGCTTTAGTCAGCTTCTCTAGTTGCAGCAGCATCCATGCTAAACTGATGTACAATAAATAATTGATTAATTTCAAAATAGATTTCTGATGTACAATATACTTGGCATTTTGACACAGAATAATGTGCATTATATGTCCTCATTCTCAGGTTGATGATGATTTGAAAAAGTATAAACGACCATTATTCTCTCAGTTTTTCTCCCCCATCTTCTTAAAGGTAATAGGTTATTTTATCACTATATATGTTAAATAGAAAATGCAGCATCTGATCCCCTTTATCTTCTGCAGGCATTTTCTATCACATTTTTCGGTGAATGGGGTGACAAGAGCCAGGTAAGCGTAGTTAGAGAAGATGGTTTTTCCTGCATAGCTTTCATGATGAAAGACATCATTCGCTAAGCATAACTTTCTTCTGTTTCAGCTGGCGACAATTGGTTTGGCTGCAGATGAGAACCCATTTGGTGTTGTTCTTGGAGGGATTATGTGAGTGTTGATTACTTATACAGTTATACTTTCATCTGTCACTTAGAATAAACAAATTAATTTTTGGTTGCTCATGACGGCATGCCACATTTCACTTGAATACTCTTTTTTGGTTGTTGGAATATTACAAACTGAGGACATGTGTGTGCATAGTATGCAAATGTATTGTTCGTTTCTAGCAGCATAAAAATGGCTTTAGGATGTGTCTGATATGCCTAAGGTCCAGCAATTTCCTTAGAGGATTATATTTCTTAATTATGTTTTGCAGGGGACAAGCATTATGCACAACTGCTGCTGTGGTTGGAGGAAAGAGCTTGGCATCTCAGATATCTGAAAAAATAGTAATCCCATTTTGTTCTGTTTATTTTCCTTTGGATATGGATGTTTGGTCATCCAGCTTTCCTTTATTCACATAAGGTTTACAATGTCATATGTTGTCTATTTGTTGTTTTCTCCTTTGATTTATATTAACTATTCTTTTGAATTCAATATTCTTTTTTCTTAAACGTGGTCATAACATCAAGCTTTAATGCTAATATTTTAAATGGTCAAAATTAGTTTTGAAGTTACAGAAAAAGAGTAAAAAGACTGAGTTTGTGGTTTATCGTACTTATAGATAATTTGACAGATTAATTAAGAGGAAACAAACTTTCTCCCCAAAATAATTAGTAGAACAATTTTGATTTTCATACCGTGTAACCCAGCCCTTATGGACAGCTGTAGTATTAAGCAGTACATATATGTCATATAAATAACGTTTTATACTTTGCAGGTTGCACTCTCTGGTGGAATTCTCTTCATTGTTTTTGGTATCCAATCTTTGCTTACTCCAGTTGGATATTGAAGACTGAACTATTGGTTAGTGATTTTCCGTACCACTTTAACTTGACGTTTTTATCGATTATACATACATTTTTTTTATAATTGCATATTTCATTCAATTAGAAACTGAGGAAGAAAGATCAGTTAAAGCAAGCTGAACAACCAAGGGAGGGTAAGAATGCATTCAAACAGACGGATAAAGACCAAGAAGAGACTTAGCTACATAGAAAAGATAAATAAGTAGCGTTTTAAGTGTGTCACTTGTATTTTCTTTTTCTTTTCTTTTTTTGTTGAATCACCGTAATTCAATTTATGCTAAGCTCAGATTTGAAGTGTCTCTAACCCCCACCCAAAATAGAAAAGATAAATAAGTAGAGTTTCATTTGCTCTTACTCTGAAAGGGCAAAAAAGTGATGAGAGAAGATTGATTGGGTGATTTGTAAAGATCATCATATTCTTGGATATTTATTATATTTTATCTATTCTATTTTCATATATCTAATCAAATCATTTTTTAATTCAATTAAAATAAGAAAAAAAAATTAGGTAAAGTTTCTTATATATTTTTCATTAGGTTATTCTAACCATATGTTTCATTTACACTCACTCTTCTATGATTGGTCATACTTAAACTTTTTGTCACGTGTAACTTTTGTATTGAAAAATCTTATAACAAAAATATAAGGGACATTATTTAAGTCTAGTCCTTAAAATAATATAGAAAAGCATCATGCAATAGATTTTTGGAGATTGGAACCTCTGCATTAGTCGGTGAAGCGATGATAAAGTGAAAAGAGAAAAATTGATAAAGGGGTAAAGTACTATTGCTGCCCTCAAACTTTGCTGTAATGTTCATTCCTGTCTTCAAACTTTTTTTTGGTTCATGCCTACCCCCAAACTTTCAATTTTGTTCATGTCTGCCCTTTTTGCTAACACCGTTAACTTGCTTGACGGAATTTGTTGACGTGGACGATAAATTTGCATCTCTTTTGCCACGTCATTGTCCACATCACATTTTACTTTTTACTTTTATTAAAAAAAAGTAACCTAATCCAAAAAAAAAACCAAACTTTTACCTTAAAATGTTTTTTTATTTGGATTAAGTTAATTTTTTTAATAAAAGTAAAAAGTTAAATGTGAGGTGGACAATGACGTGGCAAAAGAAATACACATTCATCATCCACGTCAGCAAATTCTGTCAAAAAAGTTAACGGTGTTAGCAAAAAGGGTAGGCATGAACAAAATTGAAAGTTTAGGGGTAGGCATGAACCAAAAAAAAATTTGGGGCAGGAATGAACATTGCAGCAAAGTTTAGGGGCGGGAATAGTACTTTACCCATTGATAAAGTATTACTCACAAACTTTTTCTCTCTCCTCACTTCACAGTACACTCCATTGACTAATGTAGAGGATCCAATATATGTGGTCTGTATCTGAGTTTGTTTTGTGCGTATGGGTAGTGGCTTCTATTCTAATGGTGTGAGGAAGCACGGGGTCCTTGGCAAGCATTGTGCTTCTTTTGAAGGGACATCGATGTGTTTGTTATAAGGTCAAATACCCAAAAAAAAAAAAAAACTAAATGTATCTTTTAACAAAAATACTTGCAATTCATCCCAAAAAAAAACTTGCAAGAAATTAACAAAAACTTAATATAAAGTTAATTAGATTTAATGTTCTATTAAAAATAAATTTGCTTAGATAAGATAAATTGCTCAAAAATTAAGAAGGTTAAGATATTTTATAAGAAATTGCTGAACACTTAAGAGTTTTAGATGAGAAACTTATATTTGGAGAAACTCAAATTTAAACTCATATTTGAAGAAACTTATTAACCATGTTTAGTAATTCATGTTAGGATTTGATTCAAAATTATTATTTAAAATTATTTAATAGTTAGAATGAGTTTTTAACTTTAAGTTATTGTTAGTAGTAGAAATAAAATCTTTATCTCATCTTAATTTTTAGGCTTATTATATTTAATAGTTTATTATGTAATTGTCTATAAAAGGCTTTATCTGCTATATTCAATAATAATAAGAAAGCATTCTATTTCTCTATTCTATTAAAAAAACTAACGTGGTATTAGAGCCTGATTACGTACTTGAGAGTCTGTGAGATTGAGTCAAAATTATAAGAGCTTGTGAAGAAGAAGCGGCTGAAGAAGAGACTCTTTAATGAGATATGCAGTTATGCACTAAGATTTTTAAATTTGAAGAGATGTGCTCCAATAGAAAAATGATGAGAAGTCCATCATTATGGAAAGAGAAGTATTTCTATAAACTTATCGACAGAAGTGGTCCATGAAAAAGTTGAAGATTTCTGCAATTTTGAATCAAAAGAATATGATGAGAAGTGCATCATTATAGAAAGAATAGAACAGCTTCTGTAAAATTATGGACAGAAGTGGTCTATGAAAAAGTTAAAGATTTATATAATTTTGAATGAAAGTGAACATGTTAAAATTTGATTCAAAATTATTATTTAAGTTAGAGTGAGTTACTAACTTTAAATTATTGATAGTAGTGGAAAATAAAATCTTTATCTCTTCTTCTCTTCTTTTTAAGTTTATTATATTTAATAATTTGTTATGTAATTGCTTATAAAAGACTTTATCTACTGTATTCAATAATAATAAAAAAACATTCTTCTTTTCTGTTCTAAAAAAAACTAGAAATTCCATTTGTAAAAGGCTCCCATGTTGCGAATAAAAATGAAGATTCCTTAAGGTAGAATCACCTATAAATTCAATTCTATGACCTCATTATCTATCTTATGGCTAAAATGAGAGAGCTTTTATATGGCTGGCGAGGTTAAAGTTTTGAACTTTTAATATGATAACTCAGAAATTAGTGAATCTGTCGGATTAGTGTGTTAAATGCGCATAGATACACAACGAATATGCAATTGGACTTTAATTCCAAAAAAAAAATATGATGAGCATAGGTTCATGTTGTGTAATGTCTAACGTATGCCATAAGCTTGTCAGGTATTACTTAGTAAAATCTACTTTTAATATGTTTATATGTCTCTTATTGTTATTTACTCCTATCTGTTGTTGAGAACATTGCCCCCAATAATGGGCCCCGTAGTATATGAAGAATTAGTCATCAAACTTACTCGGATGGATATCGGTCATAGACAAAAAAAAGTCTCAACTGTCCTTTGTTTTGTCTTAATCATATGAGATGACAAATTTCTTACACAAGACCTTTTCTTTATTATTATTCATTTTAAAACTATCATTAGAGGTTCTATCCAAAAAAAAAAACTATCATTAGAGGTAAGTTATGTACACCGATAAACACTTTCCACTCTTGGCTTTTTAATGTTATAAAAAGGAAATTTAAACCAACATTTACTTATATTAAAACCTGTTATCAGCAGCCACCACTTGCAGGTTCAATTGAACTAAGTAGCCCATTGCCTCTTAATCGCATGCAGTGTTCTTCAGCATCGGCTTGGGCACAAATAATCACCACTGACAATCCATTGCAGTGAGCTTCTTGCATGATGTTAACTGCATTATCCAGAGTCATTCCAGGAATAACCTTCATGAGTACTTGAACAACATATTCACGTTTGTTGAAGTCGTCGTTGTGCAAAATTACCCGGTATGGTGGTGCTGTTTTCCGAGATTTCCTGCAAATATTAGAGAACCCAGGATCATAACTTTTCTTTTTCCTTTCATTTCAATTTAGATCTCTGCTTCGGAGCAAGATTTCGACCGATAAGCATCATCGGAAAAGGGGAGATTAGCTGCAAGAGATTATGTGCCCTACATTATTTTGGCCATTGCCATTGTTATTTAAACAGTTCCTGAGATTTCTGCATTTCTTTCAATGGTTTCTATATTTCAGTATTTCAATGAAAATCCCCATATTACTGTAACTAACAAAGTGAACCTGTGAAACTAATTTTTTCAACTTGTAGTAATTTGAGGATTGCAACCATCAAAGTATCTGTTTACCTTAAATCGAACTCAGATTCACGGCCAGGAGTGCCTTTTTCAATAACTGGCTTTTCCAGCACTCCTCCTTTACCTGGTCCTGTTGCTACTGAAGCTATGGGAACGCAAAGGTTGGCATATGGTCCTTTATAAATAGAACATTTGTCCCCTGTAATGCATATCTGGACTCTCTAAGTGTAATTGAAGCACTCAACCATATGCATAGATGATATCAACAAATTCCATAAAACTAAACTAGTGGTGAAATAAGAAAGATAAGATATGAGTTTAAACATAACAAAGCTATTAACTGCACAAGAGTTTAAACATACCTTACAAATTATTAGGAAAGAATATTTTACACATGCACAGGAGCACAGGCACATACGCAAGTTAAAACATTTCATTACTGGCATCTCCAGATTGGTCTATATTAAACTGGCATCAGGGTAGAAGTTGGCAAGTCTAAAACATTTCATTACTTATAGAGGGTTCAGTCTTCACAAAATTCACCATATGATCATTTAGGAATAAGGGATGGCATAGTTACTAATATCCAATATACAAGAAATTAAGCGATACAAGTAGGTAGATAAAAATAAACATGACAAATAGAATGTAACTATTTTCGGGTCTCATTTAATTTAGAGCAAATTCTAAACAAAACAACTTGCAATGGATTAAAATAAAAAGCTTACCTAATTAAAGAAGTTCAAGCACAAAAATGCTCCATCTGATCTCATTTTTGCAAATGAGTTTAAAAACATTACATTGTGAACATTACTTAAATGCTCATCAGATTTGGTTAAACTACTAATTTAACTCTTTTCCTAAGCAAAATTCTCTGAACCCAAGCCTCGACGTAACTGAAAGTCCTCACCACTAATTGTTATGTTGGTGATAGCAAATTCGGAACTTGATGCGATGCTTATGTACATTAGGAGGTTTTCTGCGCATCTTTTCCTAAATTATAACATTCTGGCAACCACATGATATGACTTTTACAAACTTGGTTCCATTTCTAACAGAACCAAAGGGTCGTTATGCCAATTTACCGCTCTTTCTAGCAGAAGAAAGTGTATATACATACTCCAAGTTCTGTAGGAATTTCACATCAACAATTATGCTATTCCATAGATTCATTTCACTTTTTAAATTCCAATAACTTAGGGGAAAAAATAAAGCGAGACAAGAATTTCATGATCATACTTTAAGTAAGGGTAGTAAAAATGGTAGTTGGAGATAATAAGAGCACTTAAAGAAAGCATTGGTGATAGATACAACCAACTTTCAAATTTTCCTCTATTCTGCATTTCTGCGTTAATATTTATAGGACTTGGGAGAGCTCAACACATTTGAAAATTCCATTATCAAGGAATCGTAGATTAATTCATACAGGTGACGATAAATCAGTAATCCAACAAAAATTAACGAATATACAAACTCTCTGGGAAAGCGTGCGTTCCTGAAGAAGGAAAATGAAAATCTCGCATCATAAACAACAAACACCTCAAAGCAGAAACTTAAGCGCATGTAAATTACTTACACAGAGGAATGAAATTCAAACCAGAGATACGACAGGAATCACTATAATCGAGATTAGGTTCAAACAGATGAAGAATACAGTCGTTGAATCGGGCAATGAATCAAAATTTTGAGAGAAGAAAGACAGAAAAAATCGAAGAAATGAAGAAATTACCAAGTTTTGGATTCACAACGTGTTTGGGATTGAGAAGCAATCTCGCGCATATCACAGTCTCCATCTCTCACTTGTTCCTTCTGCTTTCTCCTCTTTTCTCTATTTTGGTATACTCTGTATGAAATGACAAAGAAAATATAGTGAAATAAAATCCTCTCTTTCATTTTTTTTTTTAAAAAAATAATTTTCTTTATTGAATATTTACAAGATTTCAATTCTATCATTTTTCTATTATTTTGTCCTTAATATTTACTATTAGATGTATTTTTTTCTATTCAAACCTTATTTGTATAAATCTCTAATAGGATAGTTATATATGGAATTACATAAGAAAAATTAAAATGATACCAAAGTATTGGCAAAGTTAGTTCTAATTATGTCATTTCAAATATTTTTACACCACTATTAATTTACAGTTTCAATAATCAATTTAACGTTTTAAAAAAAGAGGTAAAATATTATTTAGTCCCTGAATTGTTGGTCAAACTACTATTTAGTCTCCGAATTGTTAAAAACACTATTTAGTCCCCGAATTGTTCACTCTGTGAACTATTTAGTCTCCGAATTTGTAACTATGTCAACTATTTAGTCCCCAAACTTGACAAAAATACTATTTAATCATCGAATTTGCAACTCTGTCAACTATTTAGTTTACTGACTGTTACCCGTTATAGTTGACAGAGTTGTAAATTCGGTAATTAAATAGTATTTTTGTCAAGTTTGGGGATTAAATAGTTGACATAGTTACAAATTCGGGGACTAAATAGTATTTTTGTCAATTTCGGGGACTAAATAGTTGACAGAGTGAACAATTTGGGGACTAAATAGTGTTTTTGAACAATTCGGGGACTAAATAGTAGTTTAACCAACAATTCAAGGACTAAATAGTAGTTTGCCTCTCAAAAAAATGGAAGTGTTTTATTCTCATTTTATCTATTAACTTTGTCATTTTCTTAAAATAATTTTACTTGAATTTCACATATGACTAATAACTCTGGGCTCCGTTATGGGACCTCAGCTAACTCGAACAGGATTGTTTCTGATAGGAGAATACTTATGAGAAACAAAAAATAATAATAATAATTATATAAATTAATAAGATAAAAGACAAATTTGATACGCTAGGCAAAAAAAAAGACAAATTTGAAATAAATAAAAAAATTAATATTTCATACAAAATTTAGACAGAAAAAATTGATTTGAATTTTTTTTTGTTGATTATAAATGTTAGAGATTCCAATCACCACCCTGATCTTTTTTTTAGTTGACAGACTAAAATAGAGACGAATATAGTCAAGCTAGTAGTTATTTTGACAATAACATTCATTTGGGATTCCCTTGAAAAAACAATGATGCCCTTTTTTATGCTTGATAGCTATATTATATGAAATTATATTTTATATAACTAATTTAAAAAAGATTAACAAATAAACATTTTAATAAATAAATAAATAAATAAAATAAAACTGATAAATATTGTTATAAATAATAATGCATATGTGTGTGAAACAAAATCCCACGTTGTAAAAACAATAGAGACCTAAGAAGTGAATATCACACATACAACAAAAGGAAAACGTATAAAACCAAGAAAATGATAACTTCTTTATCTTGAGAAAGGAGGTATTTTTAAATTTTTGAACTAGCTATCTCATTCTTCAAAGTGTCTATAATCTAACAAAAGGATTAATTACCATATTCAAGTATAAATATTCTGATTTGGACCCAAATTCTAATGATGTGATGATGAGTAATAGTGGAAGTTAGGTCAAGCTTGACCTTTACATAACAAGTTGAATTAGAAAAAGCTATCACTATTATTAGACTTCATAACAGTTTTGTAAAGAGGTAAAATACTATTTAGTTCTTGAATTGTTGGTCAAATTATTATTTAGTCTTCGAATTTGATAAAAATACTATTTAGTCCTCAAATTTGTAACTCTGCCAACTCTTTTGTTCCCGAATTTGGCAAAAATACTATTTATTTCCCGAATTTGCAACTCTGCCAACTATCTAGTCCCCAAATTTGGTAAAAATATTATTTAGTCCCGAATTTGCAACTCTGTCAACAATTTAGTCCCTTGATCGTTACCTGTTAGATAACCAGGCACCAGCTGATGTAGCCGTTAAATGCTGATGTGGCACTGTTAAGTGCCTGGGCACATGCTACATCAACATTTAATGGTCACGTCAGTTGGTTATCTATCAAGTAACAGTAAGGGGACTAAATAGTTGATAGAGTTGCAAATTCCAGGACTAAATAGTATTTTTGTCAAGTTCGAGGACTAAATAGTTGACAGAGTTGCAAATTCGGGGATTAAATAGTATTTTTGCCAAATTCAGAGACTAAATAGTTGACAGAGTTACAAATTCGAGGACCAAATAGTATTTTTGCCAAATTTAGGGACTAAATAATAATTTGACCAACAATTCAAGGACTAAATAGTATTTTACCTCTTTTAAATGATTTATTTCGTTGAAATAGGAGTTCTCAATAATTTTAAATTTTATTTCCCATTAACTAATATATATTATAAACCGAATTTAATTTACAGCACTCTACTTAATTAATTTAATAAAATTTAGATTTCGGAGCCTTTGAAGCACATTGCATGGAGACATGAGCATCATCAATAATGTTACTTGCAAGAACATAGCAAAATGCAAGTGAATGTGAGCTCTTGAGGGCAAAAAATACGTAATATCACCAAAATTGTAATATCTAAAACTCATAAAATCATATTGCAAAATAACAAAAAGAGATAGGTTAATCTAATAATACACATTTCACAGTAGGCCAAAATAAACTTTTAGAAATAGACAAGACCTTGAGTAAAATCACTTTTAACTTGTCCTTTTCAAGGAAAATTAAGAAGTAGCTAAACTATTCCTAGTAGTAACAAAAGACTTGAGATAAAAAGGTGTTTTGGCAAAAGCAATGTGTGAGGAAGTAAAATTATTGCATACATGCAATTTAATTTCGGTCAATAGAATTGTGACATGTGTGGGTAGGATGATTTGAGATACAATGCAATTTTCTACGTGTCACAATCATATCGGCCGAAATTACATTGCATGCATGCAACAAATTGCATCATAGACTAACCAAGAATTATTACAATTGCCAAATACACAAGTTTTAAGTATAGAAACTATATGTAGAGGCATCAGCAACAATATTCCTCAAGCCACCAATTGTAGATGCCACCATAATGCATACTCCTATAAATATTGCAGCCTGAACCAAACAAATTAAAACACATTAATAATAAATTTACATGATAAAAATGGTCACTTTTATTGACATTTTTTTAAAAAAATTTAAGACTATTGAAGACTTTATCAATCAATCAAATACCTTTTTAACTAGTGTGAGACTGGTACCAAAAGGATCATTATAAAAATACACCTAAGTTATTTTTTTCATAGAAAAATCTTTATTAATACATAGGAGAAAAGTACTTTTGATGCCCCTCAATTTTAAAGTTTCTGTCAATTATGTTTTCACATTTTGTTTGCTATTAATTATGTCCTAAACTTTTAAATTGCAATTAATTTTGCTCTTCATCCAATTTTTTTGTAAATAATTAATGACATATGTAAATGTGAGTATCCTTATAGCTTACAATATTAATTGTGATGTCAAATCATATATTCAGCAACTATTTTTCATCAATTTAACCACAATAATACCCTTTGTTTTCTAATGACACAGTTATATCATAACTAAATTGACAAAATAATGTTGTTAAAAATATGATTTGACATTATAATCAACATTAGATGTCACGATAAGAATCACATTTGGATGTGTAGTTAATTATGCACACGAAATTTGAGTGAAAGACAAAATTTCTTGCAAATTAAAAATTTAAGGACACAACTGACAGCAAATAAAATTTAGGGGTATAATTCACAGAGAGTGTAAGAATATAGCATAAAATTTTCCTTTTTTAAGAGTCATTAATTTGATGGTTTAAAAAGGGTAAGATGCTGCTGAAAAATTATGATGAGTAAGTACCCAATTGATGAACCAGTTGGTGCTGAATCTCCTGGGCTTCTTGATTATCAGCCACATTATGCTAGGAAGCTGAAATTAATTATGATATAGTCAGATTATTAATTAATTAATGAATAATGATGTTTAATTAAGGCTTTGAATCAATTATTGTATGAAATATGAATAAATTAAAGACTTACAAAATATGAGGTGGGAGCAAAACCAAATCCACCAAAGAACCCAAGAAGATCGCCAAAGAAAGGGAATGTCACCCCAATGAATAATGTAAAAGCTGCATCATATATAATTTCAATTTCCAACCAATTTGTGATAACTTTCAAAATATTTTTTTTTTCATATAAATATATATATATTATGGAGCATTATATTGTATGTATATAGTATAGATATGTGTATTAATATCTCACCTACATACAAAGTCCGAGCAATAAGTCTGAGTCCTAATCCTTGAGAGAAATTAAATCTCTTCATCATCATTCTCTCTATCAAATCAAAAACAGGCATTGCATAAACCTACAACACAATGCATTTCCCCCCATCAAAAGCCATATCAATCAACACATTATGGTAAGATGGAATGTGGTAATTTAAGTTTTGAAATATAAAAATATTATTCGTCTCAATTTAGTTTTTAAAAAGTGTAATTTATTTTAATTTAGACTCTAAAAAATAAAAATATCAAGTTTAGTCCTTAATAAATATAATGTATCTCAATTTTATCTTTGAAAAATTTTCTATCTATTAAGCTAACGGATGTTTTCAAGTTTTGTTTCTAAATGATTTAGGATGTCTTAATTTAATTCTTGAAAGATGAAAATATCAAATTTAGTACTTAAAAAATATAGTGTCTCAATTTAGTCCCTGAATAATACAATTTGTCTCAATTTTAGATCCCAAAAGATGAAAATATCAAATTTAGTCCCTGAAAGATGCAATTTGTCTCAGTTTCATCCCTAAAAAATTTTCTATCAGTTAGGTTAACGAATATTTTCAAGGACTAGATTGTGACAAATTACGTCTTTTAGATATTAAATTTGACATTTTCATCTTTTAAAAACTACATTGAGACAGATTGAATCTTTTATGAACTCGAGCGAATATTTTCATTAAGCTGTATAGGTCATAAGTCATAAAATACATACCTGGTAGCTACCAACCACATGAATGAAGACCATTAGATTGGCAGAGGCAATTAGCCAAGCAGGCCTCTCAAGGTCCATAAGGACATTATCCTGAACGTCACTCCCAAAGGCCCAATACCCTATAAGGGCCACAGGAAAATAGCATATGGCATTGATGATATAGGCACCTACAGCCCCTTTCCACATGGGCACTTTTGAAGGCTTCTCAGGAGTTGAAGGGATAGTGGCCTGAATTTCTAGGGCCACTGCATGCCCAGCAAATGCAAATGAAATCTGACCAAGTGCATTGAAAACCCTAAACATAAGATCTGCTGTGCTGGTTTTCTTGTACTCATAGCTCACATTCTCTGTTCTGCCTCTACTCAAGCATGCCACCCATGAGATTGTTGAGTAACTGCAAATCATAAAATACAAATGAAGGGCACGCTTGGTATAAATGTACAGATGTAAAGTATTGTAGAGTAAAGTACTGTAGAGAAAAATGAAAAGAGAGATAGAAAGAAAAATTAGGAGAGAGAAAAAGTATGATAAAAAGTGTGTTTGGTATGTATAAAATATGATGTAAAATTTTTTCAGGAATCGTGAGATTACATGTAATGTACTGTTTGGTAATCATACCAAACGTGACCGAATTAGTGATTGTTTTGGTCTTTGAAAGATGTAATCTAATTTCAATTTAGTCTTTGGAATGTGTAATTTGTTTTAATTGAATCACTAAAAAATTTAATTTGTCTCAATTTAGTCCCCAGAAGATAAAGTCTTTCAATTTAGTCCTTGAAAGATGCACGTTGTAATTTCGGACAAATCGCATCTTTCGGTTTCTATTTTTTAGGGACTAAATTGAGACAAATTATATCTTTCGGAAACTAAATTTAAAATTTACATTTTTTTTATTCTGATGGGCAGCCTAATAACAAATCAAAGGAGAGAGAGAGTGGGATAAATCACATCTTTCAATGGCTAAATTTACATTTCTATCTTTTAAGATCAAATTAAAATAATTTGTATTTTTCATGAACTAAATTTAATATTTCTATCTCTAATAAACTAAAAAATCACAAGTTATTTTTTAAAAAGTGAAATGAAAATTTAATCAAATTTAATTTGTCTCAATTTAGTCCCTAAAGAGTTGCTTTTTTATAAAGTATATTGTGAGACTTTAAATATATATATATATATACCTTAAAGACATAATGGCTGCTGCTAATGAAACGGCAGCCACAGAATTGAAGTTAGGAAGCTGAGAGAGGA